>CM038145.1:39035620-39734063 GCA_021437245.1 Aegilops speltoides | reverse complement strand
TGCCTTTGGAAAAAACAAATTATGTTTCTCTGAACGACAAGAAAAAAGAAGAAATTATATGCATGCAGGATTCGAATAAGGGGGCGGAAGTGAAGAGGACAGTACAAGGGAGCCTTGTCACCTGGGTTAGACTCCGAGACGAGCTCAAGTTGTAGCCACTCTCGGTGAAGGAGATCGTTCGTCCAATGGTAAACCCAAGCGGCCTTCTCAGACAAGGAAGTTATTTTTTCAAGTCCTGACCAGAAACTTTTCATGTGCACCGTCACGGTGGCCTTCATCTCGATATTCGACAACGTGAGGTTGAAACCGCGGGGAGCAGCTCGGTGCGCGACCGTGTCCGCTTCGGGCAAAGTGGTGGTGGTGGTTATGGTGGTGGTGGTGGCGGTGGCGGTGGCGGTGCAGCCAACTGTGGAGACTGTGTGGCGAGCGTTGCTCGATGTCCGACGAGCCTCTGGCACCGGGACCGCTCGCCGAGCTGATGAGACTGTGGAGGAGAAGTAAGATGAACCATGATGGCTCGGTGCACCTAGAGCTAGAGGCATGGCTGCCATTAGCAGCGTGGTTGTGTGTGTCTCTTCTTACTAATTCGTACTACCTTGTGCTACAACTTAGGATGTAGATGGAGGGATGGGATGTCGGATAGAGCGATCCCTGGATCTCCTATTTATAGAGATCCAAGAAGAGAGACGTCATCCCGCTGACGCCAGGCAATCGTAACAACACCGTGGAAGAAAAGAGACGTCATCCTCACGTCCGTGCAGCCGCACCGGCCACAACACAAACCAGCCTCTCCCCCGTAGCAACAACACCGTTGCACTCCAGCTTCCGTGGCCGCCGATCAACAGCGCACGACACCCAACGCATTGCATTGCAGCTCCACCGGCCCGCCGGAGAGATCAGCGTCTCGCTCTCGCAGCACAACACAAGTTGCATTTCTGACTGTTTACTACCAACTCCGGCCCTTGCGCCGCATTGAAGTGAAATGACTGCCCGTTTGTCTGGCTTGGCCGCGGCTATATAAGTTGTGCTCCGGCCATGCACATCCGCATCTCCTTCTCTTCGATCGCCTCCTCCTCTTCGACCCGTCCTCTATCTCTCGAAGCCCCTCCACCTACAGCAGCGATGCAGAAGTCGTGGTGGTCCGCGCCGGTAAGCGGTGGCGATGGTGGTTCATTCTCGGGTGTCAAGATTGACACCGACGCCCGCGCTCTCCGGGCCCCTCGGCATCCACGGCGGCCAGCTCCTCCGTCAAGGAGGAGATCGTCCTCTCCTCCGGTGTCGAGGAGGAGCATCAGCCAGATCAGCGGCCACGCCTCCTTTTCGAGGCGGCTCTGACAGACGAAGAATACGTCCGTCAGATGAAGATAAGGACAGAGCGGTCGCTCCGTAGGATGGGCCTGGCACCACCGTCGCCGACGTGGGTCAAGGAGGAGCCATCGTCGCCGCTGCGCTACCGCGTCAAGCCGGAGTCGATGTCCCCACCCGGCGGGTCAAGGAGGAGCTCGCCTCCCCCCACGCAGCCGCGTGAAGGACGAGCCCGCCCGCCACCGGTGCACAACCAATACACGCGCATTAGCGGGACCGACTCCCTGCCCCGCCGCATCCGCCGCCAAGTCGTCTACGAGCTACCGCCGGCCATTAGGAAGGCGTGCGGCCACATCCTCCATTACCTCGAAAGCGGCGGTGTCGGCGGCCCCTCGGTGTCGAGGGCCGTCGTCTCCGAGGAGGAGCGGGCGGCGGGTCAGCAGGCGCGGTACGACCAGGACAACGCTGCCCGCCGCTCCTCGTTTGCAAAGACCTATGAGGCGCCGGAATGGGTCTGCAACGACCCGGACCTCGCCGTCGCGTGGGCCCTGGACCGTTCCATCACCACCAATGAGACGGACGCCAGACGCCGCCACCTTCGACAACGAGATCGCCAAGTACGGTGAGGAGTGGTCTCTTAGCGAGACTTCCAGCGCCATCAAGGGCAAGGCCGTCGCTAGGGCTCCGCCCACGTCGTTGGCACTGCAAACTGTGAAGCAGGAGGTGGGGTGGCTACACCGTGAGCGTCAGGCAGCAGCTGGACAAGGCTGCCTTGGCCCTCCAAAAGCCTTGCGCCGCGGGAGGGACGATGTCGACAACAAGGACGGCGGCGATAGTGTGGCAGGACAGGGCGGCCACCGCATACGAGGTTGTTGTCTGCTATAGAGTTTAGTTTTTTTAATAAGTTTTTAGTTAAATGGTCAAAATATCGTTTTTTATGTAAATTATGTTCGAATTTTAGTGAAATTCGCCGTGTTTGCATGAATTTCATCCGGCTGATTCATAAAGTGTTTGAAATGTATGCGCGCAGCGTTGGATGACGGCCTCCCACGTCCGTGTCCATGTACTCATTCCCTCGTGTCCACGGACGGATGCGAAGAAAAATTTGCGGGTTACCATTGAAGATGTCTTAAGGACACCATAGCTTCAACAAAAAACAACATGGAGAGATAATTTGTCTAGTTTGAGCGGTAGAATCATGTTGCAGTTTTAATAGACTGATGGTCCGTATGGGCGCTTGTTGCTTAATAATGAGATCATGTAGTATTTGCTGGCACAGATCGACTACACCGACGAACGAACTCGAAACTGATCGAACCTCGACCAACTTGACGAAGACACGCGGCCATTCGCTCGAGCGTCGTGCTTGTGAGGACTAAAAAATCCTAACCTAAATTACTAATCGGAGCGGAGGCACCGGGAATCCCGTCCCCGCCACGGGCCGCCGGAGCGGCAGGCAGAGGAGAGGATAATCCACGGGCTCATCGGTGAAGCCTGGAGGGAAGAGTTTGCCCTAGCCGTCCAGGGTTTGAAGAGAAAACTTTGAGTTCGTCCGTCTGGGCTTTGTCAACAGAGCTCTGGCGTAGATTCCTACTGTCTCCTTGAGGTAGTAAGGTTACGATTTCTCATCATGTGATGAGGTTTAGTGTTAAATGCTTTAGATCTATGCAAGGGTTCAATGCGACAACCGTGGCTTCAGGGCGCTGGTCCTTAGGGGCACGTGCACAAAGACTTCTTGGTTGTCATCGACAATGTCAAGCCGACTCTATTAGGAGAGCGATGTCAACAGCGCGTCACCGGCTCATTCTAACAACAGTAGTGGTTGTTCGATGGTCTCAGAATTTCAGTGTAATTTTTATTATGTTTGAAATGTTTTATATCTTTAGTGAACTTTTACGATAGATCTGGATATTAAAAAAACCATGAAAACAGAAAATCAATTAGCACCGATACATGTATGAAAGATGTGCTTCCCTTTATCAAAAAGGCCTTTGTCCCGCTTTATAAATAAAGGCACGACCAATACAAATGAGACATATAAACGCACACCCACACTGCTGGGATACCAGCTCTACAAGAGAAGCACAAATAGCTAAAAACAGGGAATCAAAAGTAGGGAATAAGCAAAGCCAAGCTAAGCACAAAACTAAGAAAGCTAGCTAGGCCCAGACAATAAGCTCACCACTTCAAGGCACAACAGAGCTCACCACTTCAAGGCACACTCCACACGATGGACCAGGTGACACAAGAAACCATCGGTCTGAAGGAGGAAGGGGCAAATTGACGATGCCTCCAAGAAGGAGACCGGCGTCCACGAACGTCGTCGCCGGCCTCACCAGGTCAAGCACGGCATTTGCCGGTGCCCCACCCACCAATTTGAGAGAGCGTTATAGGCTACCAACAATCACACTCAAGGCAACTTGACTGAACAATACCACCGGAGCCTACCCGCATGCCACCGATCCTAGCGACCCCCTGGTCGTAGGATGACCTCGCACGCCAGGTAGACTACTGTCTAACAAAGGCCAAGGAGACGCCGGGGTACATTGGAGAGGACAAGAAGCACATAGAGGAACCTTTGCCGGAATATCAGATGAACACCACAGAAGAAGACACCGAGGATGGGAGGACGACGGATCGGCAAGGAGGTCGGATGACCTGGGGAGGATGGCCAGGGAGCAACGCCTCCAAGGAGGAAACGACGTCCTTGGACGTCGTCGTCACCAACAATGGCCATGGCCTTGCATGGCTTTTGCCGAACCGTCCTCCCCGGGCACTAAAACATGACGCGCTCACCGCCACGAGAAAATCGTCGGTCCCTATCAAGCCACCCGGCCAAAGCCGGCCCGGGTCCCAAACCAACGACTGAGCCAACACTGGACGAATGAATGCAAGCAGCCCTGACCCCCTGGCCATGGCCGCCCATCCAGCACAACACCCCCCAGCTGCCAAGCGCGGACAACAGGCCCTCGGGCAACAAGCCCCCGGCACAAGGCCGGCCGAGGCGGCCATCGACACCCTAGGCCTTGACCACCTCACGAGGTAGGCGTCAGCCGCAGCCACACTAGCTCCACCTCCACCCGGATGAAAGCCCCCTGCTTGACCCAGATCTAGGGCTGAAGAGAGTCCGTTGCGGCGAGTCACCAGGTCGAGAAGGGGATGGTGTCGGCGCTCCCCCACCCGACGCGACCACCGTCAACACCGGTCATGCCGCCCGCCGCGAATGAAGAGCCAAATCAAGGGGGGCTCAACGAAAACCTCGCCACCATCGTCACGGCGGCAAACCACCACCTCTCAGCACAACAACCGTCGAAGCTAGACGTCCCCACCAAGCTCCACGCCCCCACGAGCAGCTGACCCACGCAGTTGCAACCTAGAATAGGGTAGGGAGGGGCCCCGCCGCGGCCTGCATCACATGGGCTTCGCCCCGCGGATCGAGGGCCGCCATGACGGGATTGGGGGCATGTGCTTCCCGTTCACACGAAAGAGGCACGTCCGTGCCAGCAAATACTATATGGTCGTGACATTGTACAGCAAATACAGTCACCGGAATAGTGGTCTCAGTCCAACAGTTGGCTCCAGTTAATTCGTAGGCCTAACCGTGCAGAGAGGTACGATAGAGCGCAAGAAATACACCCTCGTTCCTGTTTGACAAAAAAGAAAAAAAAGCTCTTAGGGAGTACAGTACGTGGCAAACAAAGTTTGGGAGGATGGCCATGGCACAAAGAGCTGCTGCACTTGGACAGAGCAAGAGGAGATGGGTCTGGGAGGTTCGTGGCCTCGCTGTCTCGTGGCTTCACCCTGCAGTCTCCATCGTACGGCCGTGTCGTGTCGTCGCCACGATCGGTCACAGCGGCGGGGCTGCCATCTCCATTGTACGGCCGTGTCGTCCTCGCTGTCTCGTGGCTTCTTCCTGCAGTCGCCATTTGGCCTCTTCCGCCTCCATGGCCCAGCGTCGCCTCAAGTGACTCGGTTCGGTGCTGGCAGCCTGGCTCTCATTGGCATGTATCGCACTGCCTTCGCCGTTCCCACGACGGTCGTACATCTTCCCAGACCTGATGGCGCGCTTTCCCGCGGCGAGGTGTACACGTATGGGTCGTCTAGGTAGCCGTTCTCCAGTCATACATCAGCGCCTTAAAGAGCACGATTGTCGTGTCATGTAATATTCTCTCTCTTTCGGTTAGGGCTCAATTGAGAAATCTCAACAGACAAAAGATAGATTGGTGAGTTGTACAATAATTTTGTGGTTTATAATAATACTCAATTAATGAGCTCGTTTTTCTAAAAAAATGTTTACCAACGCATGCATGCGTAAATAATGACCAAGAACTTTTACATGTATTGGTGTTTTTTTTATCTTGCAAGCAACAATTTAATGCACCTCAAAATCTAAACATATGATGGGAAGTAATAAAGTTGAAACTTATAAAATGAAAAAACAAGTTTTTTGAGATAAGACCTATAAACCAGGGAGGGAGATGTAGGCAACATGTATATTACCAGTTAGTTATAAGAGCAAATACAATGGTGGACTTATAACCCGTCTACATGACATTTTTGCCTATATGAAAAGGATACATGAAAAAATAAGAGGAGTGGCCCTCATGCAAGAGCCACACATAATAAATACAAAGAAAGAGAAAGAGAAAATGTAGGAAAGTAATAGTAATGTAACAATCAATCTTAGCCCACCTTACTATATGAATGACTATAGATGGTAGGTATAGATAACATGGCAGTTTCATATAGCCATCGGCTGGTTATATTATTAGTCATGCTCTAAGAAGAATTAATCACATTTTTCATACACAAACATGCACTGCATATGAATACATAAACTTGAAAAATGACACAAATCGGTTCTACAACTTGCGTTTCGGGTACATTTCAGTACATTTCAATCATTGCCGTTAATTCTATGTTAAACACAACCTACATATGGGTCCCACCAAAAAAAGACAAATAATAAAAATACATGCTCCCAGCAAGTGTCGCACCACGGACATTACCTCCCATGCTCTCTGTGCTAGCCACTGGACCACCTGATGGGTTTTTTTGAGAACGACTACCTGATGATTGGTATTATTATTTGAGACATATGTTTTTAATACAATTTATTTAATCCCAAAATACATGCTACACGCAAATTATAGAAGGTTTTTTTTTGTGTGCTTGATTTCGATTTTTTTGTGAGGGACAGAAAATCCGGTTTCGGAAAATCTAAAAAAAGGTATTTTTCCATTTCCAATTTTTAAACGAATTTCAAATTCAAATGTTTTAAGTGGTATATTTCTTGTTAATGTTAGAGATACTGATATTTATATATTTTATCAGGAAAATTGATTTGAATCTAAAATATGTGTTGCACGGAGTTTACTGTGTGCATGCGTCCCTCATCACGGTTTTCCCGGTCTACTGGTTATCGTAAATCTCCATGGGCCCTGAATATTTTTATATAGTATAAAATTACTTTTTTGGAATTGAAAAGGTAATATATTATCAGATAGAGTTATATGCACATCACATAGACGCAAACCATCACCTAGACGTCCCATGTTCGAGTGGTCTGTTTGCAAAAAATAGACTTTTTAAGCATTGAATAACACTTTTAATAAAAGATACTAATGGACGACGTGCGTTAACGACGTCTTGAAGCTGACCGCTAGAATGGGAGACACAATTTTTCAGACAGGGATTAAATAAATTATACTTGTACAATAAGTTTTTGAATTTGAAATTCATTAGGAAATTCCGATATTCCTAAAAACCGTTTTTGTGTGTTACCCAAGAAAAACAAAATCAAGAAATGAAAAACCTTGCTCAAAGTATAATGCGCATTTTGGCTTGAAATCAATTATTATTCTAGACTGTATAAATTACTACAAGTTGTTATGTTGACAGTAACGACGAGATGGCGCTGTGGCTAGCCCAAAGTGCATGGGGAATGAGGAGGGACGTCCAAAGTTTGAAACCTGCTGGTTCATACTCCCTCCTTTCCGGTTTATAGGGTTTATTTCAACTTTTTTGTTTTTTCAATTTAAAAGGCTCATCTCCATCTTATTTTTAGTTTCCGAGGCGCATTAAATCTATGCATGCAAGAATTAAAAAGGAACACACCAATGTATGTAAGGCTGGTCATAGTGGGGAGTATGATATACTACTCCCTCCGTCTAGGTGTGTAAGTCATCCTATGAAAACTAAATAATCCCAAAACACTTAGGCGTGGTGCATTAACTTCTATCTCGTTTCTTGTTTCTTGATATATGAACCAATAAGAGATGGATGGTGTGCATGCTTTTAATGACTTTAGACAACAAACACGACATGCAGTGGTTAGTTCATTGCATGCAGTGCTATTAATTAGCAAATAAGCATTAAGTTCTCTCGTTTTCCCCTCCTTCTTGGTCACGGTGCATAACCTAAGATGACTTATTCATCTAGACGGAGGGAGTAGTATCATGCATATGATAGTAGTGTATAATACTACATCTATAGTGCATAATATCATAGATTAGTATCATATGTGGTCTCATCTATTGCCATGCATGACACATAGTAGCATCACATTTATTGTAACGGTATCTACCTATGTTACTATAAGAGCAAGTACAATAGAGCCGAGTCAGCGGGGTATAAGGAATAAACTAGTATATTTCTGCTTAGTTGGAGGAAAGAGAAGAAGAGAGAGAAGGTAAGCGGGCTCTTCGTGAAGAGCCAGCTCTAGCACGTGCTCCTAGGCACTTAGTGATAATGAAAAATGGGCCACATAATAAAAAAGTAGTACACTCTTTTGATCTATTATTGTACATGTTGGCTGTAAGATAGGCTGTAGATGACATGGCACTGGCTTATAGCCAGCAGCTGGCTATATTATTAACCATGCTCTAACCATCTCTCTTTTCTTTAATTCCCTGCCACATAAGCATGTTTGCGAGTCCTAAGTGCATGATACTACATATGTTACCCCGCTATGGCCAGCCTAATGTTTCTACTCATCTAGTAACCAAGCATGCATGCATTGCAATTAATGCATGAGCTTATTGGGTAGTTTAGTAAAGTACGGGAAACATTCTTTCACTCACAAAATGCCTTGGTTGATGAGATTTTAGATTTGAGCCCTATAAACCGAAAGGAGGGAGTATATTTTTATTATTTGTTCATTTCTTTCTTTGCTACTGACAGGTGGGACACACATACGGGTATAGAGCATGGGGCCACTTGGTGGCGTGCAGTGTTTAACAGAGACTTAACGGCAATAACGAAAATGCACTGAAACGTATCCGAAATGCAAGTTCTAGAACTGGTTTGAGTCATTTTTCAAGTTTATGCATGTATTTATACATTAAGTGCAAGTTTGTGTATCAAAGATGTAATTAATTCTTATAAGAAAGTAGTACTATTTTGTTAATGTATGACCTACTGTACACTCTCATAAAATATTTTAGATCCCGTGCTATAGCTGGGTCTAATCTATAACCCGCTTCTCTTTTCTCTTATCTTCATTTTTTCAACTCAACAAAAATGTAATATTTAAATATTTATAGTCTGCTTACGTCATCTTGTTATACTTGCTTTTAGCCTAGAAGTAGAAGCTGTAGAGCCGGACCATCGCCTTATGCAACGCTCTCGCTGTTTGAGGATCTATGGATAAGCATGTAGATCGCGATCTTGGAGACGGGCATGCGTGGCGCTTCTAGTTTTCTTTACTGCGGATGCTTGGTATGGTAGATTAACCTAATCTCAAGCTGTTTCACTGACAGGACAACACTATTATAATCATGGTATTAGAATAGCTATTTGGATCACATCGCCCTATATAGCGAGAGCAAAGAGATGTTCCCGAACTCCCGAACGGTGGAAAAAAAATAGCGCGCCCACTGTCCCCGCCGCACCCCATCTCTTCCACCTCCCGAACTCCACCATCCCACCTTCCCGCCGCCGGGATCCAGCCAACGGTGAGTCGGCCTCCCAGATGTGCAGAGGAGTGCCACCGCGCACCCCACTAGTCAGCATTACCGCCCCTCTTCCGCCATGATGTTGTTGCCCTCTTCCTCCATGTTGCTGCCGCTATCGACTCTGCCCCCGCACTCCATAGCCTCCGCATTGAGCTGCCCTCTCCTTCAACTGGCAGTGCACACAAGATGTTTGTGTATATGCCTCATACAAAAAAGTGTGTTTTCTTTGTAAGATTTTACCTTGGCTCAATGCATCCTCTCTGTTTGTTTACATGAGAAGTTCATATACAGTGACAACAAGACAGTTCATGTTGTCAGAAAAATAAAGTCCATGTATATGGAAGACGATGATTGTTGTGTGTATGTAGAGGAACACAAAAGCACTTGTGGCTGACAAATTTTTCTTTTGTTTAGCCGCAACAATCTTTCTTGATGCCTGCACATTTTACAGTGATTAAATGACGCTTGTTGATGGTCACTGTTGGTGCTTGATGTTGACTGTATATTACAGTGTGCGACTGTGAAATGATGGTGCTTGATGATGCGACTGGACCACTTGGTTGATGTTGTGTTTCTTGATGTCATATTATTTGTTATAACTGTGTTTGCTCTGCTTGTTTCTTCCGAGCATCTCCTTGGTTGCTTTAGTATTGCTTCATTTTGGTTGTAAAATGTACATAGTCTGATGTTTGTTATGTGTTTGTAAAGATAGTGCAAATCAGGAGGCGTAGGATGAAGATGGTCTATCTCAAACAACCCTGCAACCAAATAACAAAGAGTCTCTTGTGTCTCCGACACACCCAATACAATGGTAAATTGTATAGGTGCACTAGTTCGGCCAAGAGATGGTAATACAAGTGCAATATGAATGGTAGATATAGGTTTTGTAATCTGAAAGTACAAAAACAGCAAGGTAACAAGTGGTAAAAGTGAGCGAAAACGGTATTGCAATGCTTGAAAACAAGGGCTAGGGTTCATACTTTCACTAGTGCAATTTCTCTCAACAATGATAACATAATTAGATCATATGGTAATCCCTCAACGTGCGACAAAAGTCACTCCAA
Source organism: Aegilops speltoides (assembly GCA_021437245.1). Taxonomy (NCBI): domain Eukaryota; kingdom Viridiplantae; phylum Streptophyta; class Magnoliopsida; order Poales; family Poaceae; genus Aegilops; species Aegilops speltoides. Next base: position 39,723,739 of record CM038145.1, on the reverse strand, counting down.
AGTTCCTATCGCGGAGAACATAAGATGAAATTGTTTGTAGGGTACAAAACCACCTCAAAGTTATTCTTTCCGATCAATCCATTGGGCTATTCCTATAAGTGTCACAAACAGTCCCTAGAGTTCATAGTAAAATAACACCATATGACACACATTAATCAACCCTAATGTCACCTAGATATTCCAATGTCACCACAAGTATCTGCGGGTCAATTATATGACATGCATCAAACAACTTCAGATTCATAATATTCAATCCAACATAAAGAACCTCAAAGAGTGCCCCAAGATTTCTACCGGAGAAACAAGGACGAAAATATGCATCAACCCCTATGCATAGATTACCCAATGTCACCTCGGAGATCCGCGAGTTGAGTGCCAAAACATACATCAAGTGAATCAATATAACACCCCATTATCACCACGGGTATCCCATGTAAGACATACATCAAGTGTTCTCAAATCCATAATAGTATTCAATCCGATAATAGTGAAACCTCAAAGGTAAAACTCAATTCATCACAAGAATATAGAGGGGGAGAAACACCATATGATCCAACTATAATAACAAAGCTCGCGGTACATTAAGATCGTGCCAAATCAAGAACACGAGAGAGAGAGAGAGAGAGAGAGAGAGAGAGAGATGTTAAACACATAGCTACTGGTACATACCCTCAGCCCTGAGGGTGAACTACTCCCTCTTCGTCATGGAGACCGCCGGGATGATGAAGATGGGCAGCGGTGATGGTTTTCCCCTCCGGCAGGGTGCCGGAACAGGCTCCTGATTGGTTTTTCATGGCTACAGAGGCTTGCGGCAGCGGAACTCCTGATCTAGGTTTATTTCTGGGGGTTCCTATATTTATAGGAATTTTTGGCGTCGGGAACAAGTCAGGGGGAGTGTGTCCATGAGGAGCCCACAGGACCGGAGGCCGCGCCCTAGGGGGATCCCTCCACCCTTCTAGAGGCCTCGTGGCTCTTCTGGCCCAACTATTTTGCTTCGGGGGCTTCTTCGGGTCCACAAAAAATCACCGTAAATTTTCAGATCAATTGGACTCCATTTGATATTCCTTTTCTGCGAAATTCAAAAACAAGAAAAGAAACAGAAACTGGCACTAGGCTCTAGGTTAATAGGTTAGTCCCAAAAATAATATAAAATAGCATATAAATGCATATAAAACATCCAAGATGGATAATATAATAGCATGGAACAATCTAATTATAGATACGTTGGAGAGTATCACCCGCTGGTGCGGAGAACTAGGACTTTGACATGCTAGGGGAGGCGGAGCGGTTGCTGACGTCGAGGCAGAGAGGATCGAAGAGGTAAGAAGAGGCGGATGAAAGATCGAGGATCGATGTAGCCTAAAGGGGGAGGCGCTTTAAAATAATTACAGTTTAGGCTTGAACAAATGCGGAAAAACTAGCAGTTAATTTGCCAAGCATGAAACCTACAACAACTAGCTAGGCTCACCTATGTGCACTGATACGTCTCCAACGTATCTATAATTTATGAAGTATTCATGCTATTATATTATCATTCTTGGATGTTTTACAATCATTTTATAGCAACTTTATATCATTTTTGGGACTAACCTATTGACCCAGTGCCCAGTGCCAGTTGCTGTTTTTGCTTGTTTTTTACATCACAGGAAATCAATATCAAACGGAGTCCAAACATCGCGAAACTTTTTGTGGGACCAGAAGACATCCAGTGGGCCAAAGAAGCACCTGGGGGGTGCCCCGAAGGGGGCACGATGCACCAGGGCGCGCCTGGGCCCCCAGGCGCGCCCAGGTTGGTTGTGCCCACCTCGGTGGCCTCCCGCACCCTCTCTTTGCCCTATAAATCACCAAATATTCCAAAAATCCCCAGGGTAGACCTAGATCAGAAATTCCGCCACCACAAGGCTCTGTAGCCACCGAAAACCAATCTAGACCCTGTTTCAGCACCCTGTTGAAGGGGCGAATCATCTCCGGTGGCCATCTTCATCATCCCGGCGGCCACCACGATGAGGAGAAGTAGTCCACCCTCAGGGATGAGGGTTCGTACTAGTATCTATGTGTTTAATCTCTCTCTCTCGTGTTCTTGAGATGGCACGATCTTGATGTATCGCAGGCTTTGTTAATGTAGTTGGATCATATGGTGTTTTCCTCTCACTTTCTTGTTGTAATGAATTGAGTTTTCCCTTTGAGATTTCGTTTTATCGGATTGAATACTTTTATGGATTTGAGAACACTTTATGTATGTCTTGCTATGAATACCCATGGTGACAATGGGGTATTGATAACCCACAAGTATAGGGGATCGCAACAACTTTCGAGGGTAGAGTATTCAACCCAAATTTATTGATTTGACACAAGGGGAGCCAAAGAATATTCTTGAGTATTAGCAGTTGAGTTGTCAATTCAACCACACCTGGATAACTTAGTATCTGCAGCAAAGTGTTTAGTAGCAAAAGTTGTATGATAATAAGGGTAATGGTAGCAAAAGTAAAGATAGATGTTTTTGTGTTTTTGTAGTAGTTGTAACAGTAGCAACGAAAAGGTAAATAAGCGAAGAACAATATGTGAAAAGCTCGTAGGCAATGGATCAGTGATGGATAATTACGCCGGATGCGATTCCTCATGCAATAGTTATAACATAGGGTGATATAGAACTAGCTCCAATTCATCAATGTAATGTAGGCATGTATTCCGTAAATAGTCATACATGCTTATGGAAAAGAACTTGCATGACATCATTTGTCCTACCCTCCCGTGTTCAGCGGGGTCCTAGCGGAAACTAAGGGATATTAAGGCCTCCTTTTAATAGAGAACCGGAACAAAGCATTAACACATAGTGAATACATGAACTCCTCAAACTACGGTCATCACCGAGAAGTGTCCCGATTATTGTCACTTCGGGGTTGTCGGATCATAACACATAATAGGTGACTATAGACTTGCAAGATAGGATCAAGAACACACATATATTCATGAAAGCATAATAGGTTCAGATCTGAAATCATGGCACTCGGGACCTACTGACAAGCATTAAGCATAGCAAAGTCATAGCAACATAAATCTCAGAACACAGTGGATACTAGGGAACAAACCCTAACAAAACTAACTTGATTACATGGTAAATCTCATCCAACCCATCACCGTCCAGCAAGCCTACGATGGAATTACTCACGCACGGAGGTGAGCATCATGAAATTGGTGATAGAGGATGGTTGGTGATGACGACGGCGACGAATCCTCCTCTCCGGAGCCCCGATCGGACTCCGGATCAGCCCTCCCGAGAGAGATTAGGGCTTGGCGGCGGCTCCATGTCGTGAAACGCGATGAAACTTTCTCTCTGATTTTTTTCTCCCCGAGACGGTATATATGGAGTTGAAGTTGAGGTCGGGAGGTGTCCAGGGGGGGCCACGAGATAGGAGGGCGCCCTAGGGGGCGCGCCCCCTGTATCGTGGACAGCCCATGGGCCCCCTGGCCTTGATTCTTTCGCCAAAAATTCTTATTAATTCTGAAAAGTGCCTCCGTGGATTTCCAGGACATTCCGAGAACTTTTATTTTCTACACATAAAACAACATCATGGTAGTTCTGCTGAAAACATCGTCAGTCCGGGTTAGTTTCATTCAAATCATGCAAGTTAGAGTCCAAAACGAGGGCAAAAGTGTTTGGAAAAGTAGATACATTGGAGACGTATCAACTCCCCCAAGCTTAATCCTTTGCTTGTCCTCAAGCAATTCAGTTGATAAACTGAAAGTGATAAAGAAAAACTTTTACAAACTCTGTTTGCTCTTGTTGTTGTAAACATGAAAAGCCAGCATTCAAGTTTGAACAAATATTATGAACTATCCATACTAACAATAACACATAGGTCTCACAATTACTCATATCAATAACATAATTAGCTAGCGAGCCATAATAATAAAACTCGGATGACAACACTTTCTCAAAATAATCATAACATGATATAACAAAATGGTATCTCGCTAGCCCTTTCTGAGATAGCAAAACATAAATGCAGAGCACCTTTAAAGATCAAGGACTGACTAAACATTGTAATTCATGGTAAAAGAGATCCAATCAAGTCATACCCAATATAAACCAATAATAATGAATGCAAATGACAGTGTGCTCTCCAGCGGATGCTTTTAATAAGAAGGATGATGACTCAACATAAAAGTAAATAGATAGGCCCTTCGCAGAGGGAAGCAGGGATTTGTAGAGGTGTCAGAGCTCGATTTTAAAATAGAGATTGAATAACATTTTGAGCGGTATACTTTCACTGTCAAAGCAACAATTATGAGATGGCTGTATCTTCCATACTACATGCATTATAGGCAGTTCCCAAACAAAATGGTAAAGGTTTATACTCCCCCAACCACCAACAAGCATCAATCCATGGCTTGCTCGAAACAACGAGTGCCTCCAACATACAACATCCCTGTGGGAGTTTTGTTTAATTATTTTGATTTGCTTTGATCTTTTTGGATCATGAGACTGGGCATCCCGGTTACTGACCCTTTCTCGTGAATGAGGAGCGGAGTCCACTCCTCTTGAGAATAAACCACCTAGCATGGAAGATATAGGCAGCCCTAGTTGAAACATGAGCTGCTCGAGCATACAAAACAGAATTTCATTTGAAGGTTTGGAGTTTGGCACATACATATTTACTTGGAACGGCAGATAAATACCGCATATAGGAAGGTATAGTGGACTCATATGGAACAACTTTGGGGTTTAAGGAGTTTGGATGCACGAGCAGTATTCCCGCTTAGTACAGGTGAAGGCTAGCAAAAGACTGGGAAGCGACCAACTGAGAGAGCGACAACAGTTGTAAACATGCGTTAAAATTAATTCACACCGAGTACAAGCATGAGTAGGATATAATCCAGCATGAACATAAATATCATGAAGGCTATGTTGATTTATTCAACTACATGCGTGAACATGTGCCAAGTCGAGTCACTCAATACATTCAAAGGAGGATACCATCCCATCATATCACATCATAATTATCCTAATAGCATGTTGGCACGCAAGGTAAACCATTATAACTCATAGCTAATCAAGCATGGCACAAGCAACTATAATCTCTAAATTTCATTGCAAATATGTTTACTTCATAATAGCTGACTCAGGAACGATGAATCATCATATTTACAAAAACAAAAGAGGTCGAGTTCATACCAGCTTTTCTCATCCCAATAAGTCCATCATATATCGTCATTATTGCCTCTCACTTGCACGACCGAACGATGTGTATAATAATAAGAGTGCACGTGCATTGGACTAAGCTGGAATCTGCAAGCATTCAACTCAAGAGAGAAGACAAGTAATATGGGCTCTAAGTTAAATAAACAATCATGCATATAAGATCCACTAAGCAATTTGAATATAGTCTTCTCGACCCCCAAAAGAAAGAAAATAAAATAAAACTATTTACATGGGAAAGCTCCCAACAAGTAAAAGAAGAACGAGAAATCTTTTTGGGTTTTCATTTTAATTTCTACTACAGGAAAGGAAATTAAACTAACTAATTTTTTTGGTTTTTCTAAAGGTTTATCAAGAACACAAGAAGAAAACTAGAAAAAGAAATTTAAATTAGTATGGATAATACAATGAAAGAGTATGAGCACCGACGACTAGTGTGTGAACATGAATGTAAAGTCGGTGAGAAATACGTACTCCCCCAAGCTTAGGCTTTTGGCCTAAGTTGGTTTAATACCAATGACCGCCTGGCTGATATCCATAAGAATAGCTGGGGTAGTACTGAGATAAAGAGGCGACCGCCTCCTGAGCAGCAGCGTGTCGGTGAGCTGCCTCCATTCCCCTCTCATATTCAGTTGCTTCTTCCCTGGTGACAACATATCTTCCTTTTGTTTGATAATCAAAAATGTAGGGAGCAGGAAGAGTAACAGGGACGACGTTGCGTCTGTTATAGGTTAGTCAATAATGGAGGAATTGTTCATTCCTCTCAAGAAAATGATGATCAAACATAGCTTCTTTATCCAAATAAACAGGAGGTACAAGCATATCCCCCTCTCGTGGAGCTATATTAAGAAAATTAGCCACACGGGTTGCATAAATTCCTCCAAAGAAATCTTCCTTCTATTATTATTATGCAACCTACGTGCAACTATTGCCCCCAAGTTATAACCTCTATATCCTGACACAGCACTCTTGAGGACACAAAGATCAGGAGCACACATGTGACATACTTCGTCCTTACTGTTAATGCGTCAACCAATAATGAGAGCAAAGTAATATGTAGCAGGAAAATGGATGCTCCCTATGGTAGCTTGTGTTACGTCCCTAGATTCTCCCACAGTAATACTAGCAAGAAAATCTCTAACTTCAGATTTGGGAGGATTATTAATATCACCCCACTGAGGAAGTTTGCAAGCAGTTGTAAAATCCTCTAAATCCATGGTATAAGATGTATCATAAATATCAAACATAACACTAGGAGAATTACGTGAAGAAATATATTCGAACCTCCGCACAAAGGAATCAATCAATTGATAATATTGAGGGCACTTATCTTGTAAGAAGTCCTCCATCTCGGCATTATGCACATACGCGTCAAATTCCCCCTTGAAGCCTGCTTCAACCATAAAATCATCGGAGGGCCACTCACAAGCCCGAACATTTGCGTCCCTCGGCAAATTAACATCTTGTTCACGTATAGCAATCCTTGGCCCTTTCTTTGCTGAGGAACCACCTTGGTACATTCTTCTAAGAATATTTCTTTTTCTGAAAATTTCTGAAATTTTAGTAACTTCAAAATAAAAGTGAATAAAACTAAACAAGATTGATAGCAACTACTCCTACAAGTGCCTAGAGCCTATATCATGCATTGGAATTGCTTGGGACCTCAAAATTTTAACATGCAAGCTCAAGAACATGGTCACCTATGCAGCAAAAATTTGCAATGAATAAAGGACAAGAACAAAAACTAATTGGACCAATGGAGGAGTCACATACCAAGCAACAATCTCCCAAAGTAGTTTTGCGAATGGAGTTTTGAGCTAAGAGATAGAAAATCGCAGCAAAACAAGCTAGAACTCGGGCTTGAGCTGGATGGGGATTTTTTTGGGTAGAAGATGAAGTGTGTGGGTGCTGGCATAAGTGGAGGGGGGCCACCAGGGGCCCACGAGACAGGGGGCGCGCCCTACAGGGGCGCCCTCCTCTCTCGTGGCCTGGTGCTTGCCCCTCCTGCAGTGTTTTCAGTGCCTAAAATCCTCAAATATTCCAGAAAAAATCATACTAAATTTGCAGGGCATTTGGAGCACTTTTATTTTTGGACTATTTTTAATGCACGGATAATTCAGAAAACAGACGGATAATACTATTTTTGCTTTATTTATTCTAAATAACAGAAAGTAAAAGGAGGGTACAGAAGGTTGTGCCTTCTAGTTTCATCCATCTCGTGATCATCAAAATGAACCCACTAACAAGGTTGATCAAGTCTTGTTAACAAACTCATTCCGAATAACACGGAACCGGAGAAATTTCGAATAACACTAAGTTACCTCAACGGGGATATGAAAATCCCCAACAATAAGAATATCATACTTTTTCTTGACAGTAGGGAGAGGAAATTCAAAACCTCCAAAAATGATAGTCGGAACTTTTTCAATAGAATTGATGCTATGAACTTGAGATTGTTTCCTCGGAAAGTGTACCATATGCTCATTACCATTAACATGAAAAGTGACATTGCCTTTATTGCAATCTATAACAGCCCCTGCAGTATTAAGAAAAGGTCTACCAAGGATAATAGACATACCATCGTCCTCGGGAATATCAAGAATAACAAAGTCCGTTAAGATAGTGACATTTGCAACCACAACAGGCACATCCTCACAAATACCAACAGGTATAGCAGTTGATTTATCAGCCATTTGCAAAGATATTTCAGTAGGTGTCAACTTATTCAATTTGAGTCTACGATATAAAGAGAGAGGCATAACACTAACACCGGCTCCAAGATCACATAATGCAGTTCTAACATAGTTTCTTTTAATAGAGCATGGTATAGTTGGAACACCCGGATCTCCAAGTTTCTTTGGTATTCCACCTTTAAAAGTGTAATTAGCAAGCATGGTGGAAATTTCAGCTTTCGGTATCTTTCTTTTATTTGTGATGATATCCTTCATATACTTAGCATAAGGATTTACTTTAAGCATATCAGTTAAGCGCATACGTAAGAAAATAGGTCTAATCATTTCAGCAAAGCGCTCAAAATCCTCATCATCCTTTGACTTGGATGGTTTAGGAGGAAAGGGCATGGGTTTCTGAACCCATGGTTCTCTTTCTTTACCGTGCTTCCTAGCAACAAAATCTCTCTTATCATAACATTGATTCTTTGATTGTGGGTTATCAAGATCAACAGCAGGTTCAATTTCTACATCATTGTCTTTGCTAGGTTGAGCATCAACATGAACATTATCATTAACATTATCACTAGGTTCATGTTCATCACCTGATTGTGTTTCAGCATCAAAAATAGAAATATCAATGGGATTCTCAGGTGTGTCTATAGTAGGTTCACTAGAAGCATGCAAAGTCCTATCATTTTTCTTCTTCTTCTTTTTAGAAGAACTAGGTGCCTCTAAATTATTTCTCTGAGAATCTTGCTCGATTCTCTTAGGGTGGCCTTCAGGATACAAAGGTTCTTGAGTCATTCTACCAGTTCTAGTAGCCACTCTATCAGCAAAGTCATTTTTATTATTTAATTCATTAAGCAAATCATTTTGAGCTTGAAGTACTTGCTCAGCTTGAGTAGCAACCATAGAAGCATATTTGCTAACGCAGTGAAGTTCATCTTTGACTCTAGCCAGATTATCACCTACGCGTCCTATCTCGAAAGCATTATTCTTTAACTCTCTACCGACATAAGCATTAAAACTTTCTTGTCTAGCCATAAAGTCATCAAATTCATCTAAGCATGGGCTATGAAATTTAGTAGAGGGTATTTCAACTTTATCATATCTATAGAGAGAATTTACCTTTACTACCTGTGTCGGGTTATCAAGACAATGTGGTTCTTCAGGCGGTAAATTAAGACCGTGTATTTCTTCAATAGGTGGTAAATTCTTAACATCTTCAGCTTTAATACCTTTTTCTTTCATTGATTTCTTTGCCTCTTGCATATCTTCAGGACTGAGAAATAAAACACCTCTCTTCTTTGGAGCAGGTTTAGGAATAGGCTCAGGAGTTGGCTCAATTGGTTCAAGAATTACTTCAGGAACTGGCTCGGGAAGAGTCCAATTATTTTTATTAGTTAACATATTATTCAATAATATTTCAGCTTCGTCGACTGTTCTATCCCTGAAAACACAACCAGCACAACTATCCAAGTAGTCCTTGGAAGCATCGGTTAGTCCATTATAAAAGATATCAAGTATTTCATTTTTCTTAAGAGGATGATCAGGCAAAGCATTAAGTAACCGGAGAAGCCTCCCCCAAGCTTGTGGGAGACTCTCTTCTTTGATTTGCACAAAATTATATATTTCCCGCAAGGCATCTTGTTTCTTATGGGCAGGGAAATATTTAGCAGAGAAGTAATAAATCATATCCTGGGGACTATGCACACAACCAGGAGCAAGAGAATTATACCAAGTCTTAGCATCACCATTTAATGAGAACGGACATATCTTAAGGATATATAAATAGCGAGACTTCTCATCATTAGTAAATAGGGTAGCTATATCATTCAACTTGGTAAGATGTGCCACAATAGTTTCAAATTCAAGGCCATAAAAAGGATTAGATTCAACTAAAGTAATAATATCAGGATCAACAGATAATTCATAATCCTTATCAGTAACACAAATAGGTGAAGTAGCAAAAGCAGGATCGGGTTTCATTCTAGCATTAAGAGAATGCTGCTTCCATTTAGCTAATAATTTCTTAAGATCATTTCTATCATTGCAAGCAAGAATTTCCATAGCAGCTGTTTCATGCATAACATAACCCTTAGGAACAACAGGTAATACATAATCATTGGGGGACCTTCATCATCACTACCATCAGTAATAGGATCTTCAGTAATTTCATTCCCCCTAAATCTTGCAAGTTGTTCATCAAGAAATTCACCTAATGGCAAAGTAGTATCACGCACAGAAGTAGTTTCATCATGCATAGCAAAAGTGGCATCATCAATAACATGCGACATATCAGAATTCATAGCAGTAGCAGGTTTAGGTGTCGCAAGCCTACTAATAATGGAAGGAGAATCTAGTGCAGAGCTAGATGGCAGTTCCTTACCTCCCCTCGTAGTTGAGGGAAAAATAGTAGTTCAATCGTCTTTCAAGTTCTTCATAGTGATCAACAGATATAAATCCCGAGTGACTCAGAGAATAGAGCTATGCTCCCCGGCAACGGCGCCATAAATTAGTCTTGATAACCCACAAGTATAGGGGATCGCAACAGCTTTCGAGGGTAGAGTATTCAACCCAAATTTATTGATTCGACACAAGGGGAGCCAAAGAATATTCTTGAGTATTAGCAGTTGAGTTGTCAATTCAACCACACCTGGATAACTTAGTATCTGCAGCAAAGTGTTTAGTAGCAAAAGTGGTATGATAATAAAGGTAATGGTAGCAAATGTAAAGATAGATGTTTTTGGGTTTTTGTAGTAGTTGTAACAGTAGCAACGGAAAAGTAAATAAGCGAAGAACAATATGTGAAAAACTCGTAGGCAATGGATCAGTGATGGATAATTACGCCGGATGCGATTCCTCATGCAATAGTTATTGTTGGGGAACGTTGCAGAAAATTAAAATTTTTCCTACGGCTTCACCAAGATCCATCTATGAGTTCATCTAAGCAACGAGTAACGGGAGAGAGTTTGCATCTACATACCACTTGTAGATCGCGTGCGGAAGCTTGCAAGGTGATGATGGAGTCGTACTCGAACGTGATTCAGATCACCGATGTCCAAGTGCTGAACGGACAGCACCTCCGCGTTCAACACACGTGACGGAGACGGCGACGTCTCCTCCTTCTTGATCCAGCAAGGGGAAGGAGAGGTTGAGGAAGACAGCTCCACCGCAAAGACGACGTGGTGATGGTGGAGAAGCGATCTCGGCAGTGGCTTCACGAGCTCTTACGGAGGAGGAGAAGTGTTGGGAGGGAGGGCTGCGCCTTGGGAATTGGTACAGCAGCCCCTCCTCCCCCTTTATATAGGCCCCACAGAAGTGGCGGCCCCGAGATCCAATCTCCGGGGGCGGCGGCCAAGGGGGTGGAGTGCCCCCAAGCCGGTGGGCCCACCCCTAGGGTTTCAACCCTAGGCGCGGGTGGGCCTGAGGCGCACCAGCCCCTGTGGGCTGGTTCCTTCCCCTTTGGCCCATGGGGCCCTCCGGATAGGTGGCCCCACCGGTGGACCCAGGACCCCTCCGGTGGTCCGGTGCTTTCTGGGAGACCCGAAACTTTCCCGATGGCGAAACACCACTTCCTATATATTATTCTTTACCTCCGGACCCTTCCGAACTCCTCGTGACGTCCGGGATCTCATCCGGACTCGAACAACATTCGGTATTCACATACTAGTCTTCCTACTAACCCTAGCGTCACCGAACCTTAAGTGTGTAGACCCTACGGGTTGGGAGACACGCAGACATGACCGAGACGACTCTCGGGCAATAACCAACAGCGGGTCCGGATACCCATGTTGGCTCCTACATGCTCCTCGATGATTTCATCGGTTGAACCACGATGTCGAGATTCGATCAAACCTCATATGCAATTCCTTTGTCAATCGATGCGTTACTTGCCCGAGACTCGATCGTCGGTATCCCAATACCTTGTTCAGTCTCGTTACGGCAAGTCACTTTACTCGTCCGTAATGCATGATCCGTGACCAACACCTTAGTCACCTTGAGCTCATTATGATGATGCATTACCGAGTGGGCCCAGAGATACCTCTCCGTCATACGGAGTGACAAATCCCGCCTCGATTAGTGTCAACCCAACAGATACTTTCGAGATACCGTAATGCACCTTTATAGTCACCCGATTCGTTGTGACGTTTGATACACCCAAGGCACTCCTACGGTAACCGGAGTTACACGATCTCATGGTCGAAGGAAGAGATACTTGACATTGGCAAAGCTTCTAGCAAACGAACTATCGATCTTTTATGCTATGCTTAGGATTGGGTCTTGTCCATCACATCATTCTCCTAATGATGTGATCCCGTTATCAACGACATCCAATGTCCATAGTCGAAACCATGACTATCTATTGATCTGTGAGCTAGTCAACTAGAGGCTCACTAGGGACATATTGTGGTCTTTGTGCTCACACGTGTATTACGATTTCCGGATAATACGCTTATAGCATGAACAAAAGACAATTATCATGAATATTGAAATATAATAATACTTTTATTATTGCCTCTAGGGCATATTTCCAATAGTCTCCCACTTGCACTAGAGTCACTAATCTAGTTACATTGTGATGAATCGAACACCCATAGAGTTACGTGTTGATCATGTTTTGCACGCGAGAGAGTTTAGTCAGCGGATCTGCGACATTCGAGATCCGTGTGTACTTTGCAAATCTCTATGTCTCCATCTTGAACATTTTCACGGATGGAGTTGAAACGGCGCTTGATGTGCTCGGTCTTCTTGTGAAACCCGGGCTCCTTGGCAAGGGCAATAGCTCCAGTGTTGTCACGAAGAGTTTGATCGGCCCCGACGCATTGGGTATGACTCCTAGGTCGGTGATGAACTCCTTCACCCAAATCGCTTCATCGCTGCCTCCGAGGCTGCCATGTACTCCGCTTCACACGTAGATCCCGCCACGGCGCTCTGCTTGCAAACGCACCAGCTCTTGCTCCACCATTCAACATATACACGTATCCGGTTTGTGACTTAGAGTCATCGGATCTGAGTCGAAGCTAAGCGTCGGCGTAACCCTTCTGACGAGCTCTTCGTCTCCTCCATAAACGAAACATGTCCTTTGTCCTTTTCGGTACTTCAGATATTCTTGACCGCTGTCCGGTGTTCCTTGCGGGATTACTTTGGTATCTTGCAACCAAACTTACGGCAAGGTTTACATCGGTCTGCACACAAAGCATGGCATACATAATAGATCCTATGGCTGATGCATAGGGATGACACTCATCTCTTCTTTATCTTTTGCCGTGGTCGGTGGTGAGCTGAGCTCAATCTCACACCTTGTAACATAGGCAAGAACCCTTTCTTGGACTGATCCATTTTGAACCTCTTCAAAATCTTATCAAGGTATGTGCTTTGTGAAAGACCTATGAGGCGTCTCGATCTATCCCTATAGATCTTGATGCCTAATATATAAGCAGCTTCTCCAAGGTCCTTCATTGAAAAACACTTGTTCAAGTAGGCCTTAATGCTGTCGAAGTTCATATCATTTCCCATCAAGAGTATGTCATCTACATATAATAGGAGAAATGCTACAGAGCTCCCACTCACTTTCTTGTAAACGCAGGCTTCTCCATAAGTCTGCATAAACCCAAACGCTTTGATCATCTCATCAAAGCGAATGTTCCAACTCCGAGATGCTTGCACTAGTCCATAAATGGATCGCTGGAGTTTGCATACTTTGTTAGCGTTCTGAGGGTCGACAAAACCTTCCGGCTGCATCATATACAGCTCTTCCTTAAGATGTCCGTTAAGGAATGCCGTTCTGACGTCCATCTGCCATATCTCATAATCATAGTATGCGGCAATTGCTAACATGATTCGGACGGACTTAAGCTTCGCTACGGGAGAGAATGTCTCGTCGTAGTCAATTCCTTGAACTTGTCGATAACCCTTAGCGACAAGTCGAGCTTTATAGACGGTAACATTACCATCCGCGTCCGTCTTCTTCTTAAAAATCCATTTGTTTTCTATCGCTCGCCGATCATTGGGCAAGTCTGTCAAAGTCCATACTTTGTTTTCATACATGGATTCTATCTCGGATTTCATGGCTCCAAGCCATTTGTTGGAATCTGGGCCCGCCATCGCTTCTTCATAGTTCGAAGGTTCACCGTTGTCTAACAACATGATTTCCAGGACAGGGTTGCCGTACCACTCTGGTGCGGAACGTGTCCTTGTGGACCTGAAGTTCAAGAGTAACTTGATCCAAGTACCTTGATCATCATCATTGTTTTCCTCTTCGGTTGGTGTGGGCATCACAGAGCGGTTTCTGCGCTGCACCACTTTCCCGTTCGAGAGGTAGTACTTCATCGAGTTCTACTTTCCTCCCACTTACTTCTTTCGAGAGAAACTCTTTTCCGAAAGCATCCGTTCTTGGCAACAAAGATCTTGCCTTCGGATCTTAAGTAGAAGGTATACCCGACGGTTTCCTTAGGGTATCCTATGAATCGCATTTTTCCGACTTGGGTTCGAGCTTTTCGGTTGAAGTTTCTTGACATAAGCATCGCATCCCCAAACTTTTAGAAACGACACTTAGGTTTCTTCCCAAACCATAATTCATACGGTGTCGTCTCAGCGGATTTAGACGGTGCCCTATTTAAAGTGAATGTAGCTGTCTCTAGGCGTATCCCCAAAATGACAGCGATAAATCGGTAAGAGACATCATAGACCGCACCATATCCAATAGAGTGCGATTCGACGTTCGGACACACCGTTTATTTGAGGTGTTCGGCGGCGTGAGTTGTGAAATGATTCCACATTTCTTTAAGTGTGTGCCAAATTCGTGACTTAAGTATTCTCCTCCACGATCTGATCGTAGGAACTTTATCTTTCGGTCACGTTGATTCTCCACCTCATTCTGAAATTCCTTGAACTTTTCAAAGGTCTCAGACTTGTGTTTCATTAAGTAGACATACCCATATCTACTCAAGTCATCAGTGAGAGTGAGAACATAACGATATCCTCCGCGAGCCTCAATGCTCATTGGACCGCACACATCGGTATGTATGATTTCCAACAAGTTGGTTGCTCGCTCCATTGTTCCGGAGAACGGAGTCTTGGTCATTTTGCCTAAGAGGCATGGTTAGCATGTGTCAAACGATTCATAATCAAGAGACTCTAAAGTCCATCAGCATGGAGCTTCTTCATGCGCTTGAAACCAATGTGACCAAGGCGGCGATGCCACAAGTATGTGGGACTATCGTTATCAACTTTACATCTTTTGGCATCCACACTATGAACATGTGTAATATTACGCTCGAGATTCATTAAGAATAAACCATTGACCATCGGAGCATGACCATAAAACATATCTCTCATATAAATCGAACAACCATTATTCTCGGACTTAAATGAGTAGCCATCTCGTATCAAGCGAGATCCAGATACAATGTTCATGCTCAAACTTGGCACTAAATAACAATTATTAAGGTTCAAAACTAATCCCGTAGGTAAATGTAGAGGCAGCGTGCGACGGCGATCACATCGACTCTGGAACCATTCCCGACGCGCGCCGTCACCTCGTCCTTCGCCGATCTCTGTTTATTCCGCAGCTCCTGCTGTGAGTTACAAATATGAGCAACGACACGGTATCAAATACCGGGAGTTACTACGAGTCTTGGTAAGGTACACATCAATTACATGTATATCAAATATACCTTTGGTGTTGCGGCCTTCTTATCCGCTAAGTATTTGGGGCAGTTCCGCTTCGGTGACCCTTCCCTTGCAATAAAAGCACTCGACCTCGGGCTTGGGTCCATTCTTTGACTTCTTCCCAACAATAAAGCTTACGGGCGCGGCAATATCCTTGCCGTCCTTCTTGAAGTTCTTCTTCCCTTGCCCTTCTTGAACTTAGTGGTCTTATTGACCATCAACACTTGATGTTCTTTCTTGATTTCAGCCTCTGCTGACTTCACGATTGAGTACACTTCAGAATGGTCTTCACCATCCCTTGCATGTTGTAGTTCATCACAAAGCTCTTGTAGCTTGGTGGAAGCGATCGGAGGATTCTGTCAATGACCGCCTCATCAGGGAGGTTAATGTTTAGCTGGGTCATACGGTTGTGCAACCTGCACATCTTCGGATGTGCTCACTTGACAGAACTGTTTTCCTCCATCTTACAACTGTAGAACTTGTCGAGACATCATATCTCTCGACCGGGCATGAGCTTGGAAAACTAGTTTCAGCTCTTGAACATCTCATATGCTCCGTGATGCTCAAAACGCTTTTGGAGCCCGGTTCTAAGCTGTAGAGCATGCCGCCTTGAACGAGGGAGTAATCATCGAGCGAGTCTACCAGACGTTCAAATCGTCTTGCAAAGGCCGGGAGAACAGGTGGGTCACCTAACGGTGCTTCTAGGACATCTTGTTTCTTGGCAGCTATGAGGATGATCCTCGTGTTCGGACCCGATCCGTATAGTTGCTGCCATCATCTTTCAGCTTGGTTTTCTCTAGGAAGCGTTGAAGTTCATGTTGACATTAGCGTTGGCCATTGATCTACAAGACATATTTGCAAAGGTTTTAGACTAAGTTCATGATAATAAAGTTCTAATCAAAGTTATGAACTCCCACTTAGATTAGACATCCTCTAGTCATCTAAGTGTTACACGATCCGAGTCGACTAGCCCGTGTCCGATCATCACGTGAGACGGACTAGTCATCGTCGGTGAACATCTTCATGTTGATCGTATCTTCCATACGACTCGTGTTCGACCTTTCGGTCTCCGTGTTCGAGGCCATGTCCGCACATGCTAGGCTCGTCAAGTTAACCCTAAGTGTTTTTGCTGTGTAAAACTGTCTTACACCGTTGTATGTGAGCGTAAGGATCCATCACACCGATCATCACGTGGTGCTTAGAAACGACGAACTGTAGCAGCGGTGCACGCTTAGGGGGAACACTTCTTGAAATTTTGTAAGGATCATCTTATTTACTACCGTCGTCCTAAGTAAACAAGATGCATAAACATAATAAACATCACATGCAATTATATAGTTGTGACATGATATGGCCAATATCATCAAGCTCCATTGATCTTCATCTTCGGGCTCCATGATCATCTTGTCACCGGCTTGACACCATGGTCTCCATCATCATGATCTCCATCATCGTGTCTTCATGAAGTTGTCACGCCAACGACTACTTCTACTTCTATGACTAACGCGTTTAGTAATGAAGTAAAGTGGTTTACATGGCGTTCTTCAATGACACGCAGGTCATACAAAAAATAAAGACAACTCCTATGGCTCTTGCCGGTTGTCATACTCATCGACATGCAAGTCGTGAATCCTATTACAAGAACATGATCTCATACATCACAATTCATCATTCATCACAACTTCTGGCCATATCACATCACATGGTCAATCGCTGCAAAAACAAGTTAGACGTCCTCTAATTGTTGTTGCATCTTTTACGTAGCTGCGATTGGGTTCTAGCAAGAACGTTTTCTTACCTCGAATCACCACAACGTGATTTTGTCAACTTCTATTTACCCTTCATAAGGGCCTCGTTCATCGAATCCGCTCCAACTAAAGTGGGAGAGACAGACACCCGCCAGCCACCTTATGCAACTAGTGCATGTCGATCGGTGGAATCGGTCTCACGTAAGCGTCACGTGCAAGGTTGGTCCGGCCGCTTCATCCCACAATACCGTTGAGCAAGAAAAGACTAGTAGAGGCAAGTAAGATGACAAGATCAACGCGCCAACAAATTGTGTTCTACTCGTGCATTAGAGAACTACGCATAGACCTAGCTCATGATGCCCTTTGTTGGGGAACATTGCGAGAAAATTAAAATTTTTCCTACGGCTTCACCAAGATCCATCTATGAGTTCATCTAAGCAACGAGTAGCGGAGAGAGTTTGCATCTACATACCACTTGTAGATCGCGTGCGGAAGCTTGCAAGGTGATGATGGAGTCGTACTCGAGCGTGATTCAGATCACCGATGTCCAAGTCTTGAGCGGACAGCACCTCCGCGTTCAACACACGTGCGGACGAGCGGCGTCTCCTCCTTCTTGATCCAGCAAGGGGAAGGAGAGGTTGAGGAAGACAGCTCCACCGGCAAAGACGACGCGTGGTGATGGTGGAGAAGCGATCTCAGCGAGGCTTCACGAGCTCTTATGGAGGAGGAGAAGTGTTGGGGAGGGAGGGCTGCGCCTTGGGAATTGGTACAGCAGCCCCTTCCTCCCCCCTTTATATAGGCCCCTGAAGTGGCGGCCCGGAGATCCAATCTCCGGGGGCGGCGGCCAGGGGGTGGAGTGCCCCCAAGCCGGTGGGCGCCCCACCCCTAGGGTTTCAACCCTAGGCGCGGGGTGGGCCTGAGGCGCACCAGCCCCTGTGGGCTGGTTCCTTCCCCTTTGGCCCATGGGGCCCTCCGGGATAGGTGGCCCCACCGGTGGACCCGGGACCCCTCCGGTGGTCCGGTGCTTTACCGGAGACCCGAAACTTTCCGATGGCGAAACACCACTTCCTATATATTATTCTTTACCTCCGGACCCTTCCGAACTCCTCGTGACGTCCGGGATCTCATCCGGACTCGAACAACATTCGGTATTCACATACTAGTCTTCCTACTAACCCTAGCGTCCACCGAACCTTAAGTGTAGACCCTACGGGTTCGGAGACACGCAACATGACCGAGGCGACTCTCGGGCAATAACCAACAGCGGGTGCGGATACCCATGTTGGCTCCCACATGCTCCTCGATGATTTCATCGGTTGAACCACGATGTCGAGATTCGATCAAACCACAGTATGCAATTCCTTTGTCAATCGATGCGTTACTTGCGAGACTTCGATCGTCGGTATCCCAATACCTTGTTCGGTCTCGTTACGGCAAGTCACTTTACTCGTACCGTAATGCATGATCCGTGACCAACACCTTAGTCACCTTGAGCTCATTATGATGATGCATTACCGAGTGGGCCCAGAGATACCTCTCCGTCATGCGGAGTGACAAATCCAGTCTCGATTAGTGTCAACCCAACAGATACTTTCGGAGATACCTGTAATGCACCTTTATAGTCACCCGATTCGTTGTGACGTTTGATACACCAAAGGCACTCCTACGGTAACCGGAGTTACGATCTCATGGTCGAAGGAAGAGATACTTGACATTGGCAAAGCTTCTAGCAAGCGAACTATCGATCTTTTATGCTATGCTTAGGATTGGGTCTTGTCCATCACATCATTCTCCTAATGATGTGATCCCGTTATCAACGACATCCAATGTCCATAGTCGAAACCATGACTATCTATTGATCTGTGAGCTAGTCGACTAGAGGCTCACTAGGGACATATTGTGGTCTTTGTGCTCACACGTGTATTACGATTTCGGATAATACTGCTTATAGCATGAACAAAAGACAATTATCATGAATATTGAAATATAATAATACTTTTATTATTGCCTCTAGGGCATATTTCCAATAGTCTCCCACTTGCACTAGAGTCACTAATCTAGTTACATTGTGATGAATCGAACACCCATAGAGTTCGGTGTTGATCATGTTTTGCACGCGAGAGGTTTAGTCAGCGGATCTGCGACATTCAGATCCGTGTGTACTTTGCAAATCTCTATGTCTCCATCTTGAACATTTTCACGGATGGAGTTGAAGCGGCGCTTGATGTGCTGGTCTTCTTGTGAAACACCGGCTCCTTGGCAAGGGCAATAGCTCCAGGTGTTGTCACGAAAGAGTTTGATCAGCCCCGACGCATTGGGTATGACTCCTAGGTCGGTGATGAACTCCTTCACCCAAATCGCTTCATCGCTGCCTCCGAGGCTGCCATGTACTCCGCTTCACACGTAGATCCCGCCACGACGCTCGCTTGCAGCTGCACCACTTCTTCGCTCCACCATTCAACATATACACGTATCCGGTTTGTGACTTAGAGTCATCGGATCTGAGTCGAAGCTAAGCGTCGGCGTAACCCTTCTGACGAGCTCTTCGTCTCCTCCATAAGCGAAACATGTCCTTTGTCCTTTTCGGTACTTCAGATATTCTTGACCGCTGTCCGGTGTTCCTTGCGGGATTACTTTGGTATCTTGCAACCAAACTTACGGCAAGGTTTACATCGGTGCAGTACACAAGATGGCATACATAATAGATCCTATGGCTGATGCATAGGGATGACACTCATCTCTTCTTTATCTTTTGCCGTGGTCGGTGGTCGAGCTGAGCTCAATCTCACACCTTGTAACATAGGCAAGAACCCTTTCTTGGACTGATCCATTTTGAACCTCTTCAAAATCTTATCAAGGTATGTGCTTTGTGAAAGACCTATGAGGCGTCTCGATCTATCCCTATAGATCTTGATGCCTAATATATAAGCAGCTTCTCCAAGGTCCTTCATTGAAAAACACTTGTTCAAGTAGGCCTTAATGCTGTCGAAGTTTCAGTATCATTTCCCATCAAGAGTATGTCATCTACATATAATAGGAGAAATGCTACTGAGCTCCCACTCACTTTCTTGTAAACGCAGGCTTCTCCATAAGTCTCAAGATAAACTAAACGCTTTGATCATCTCATCAAAGCGAATGTTCCAACTCCGAGATGCTTGCACTAGTCCATAAATGGATCGCTGGAGTTTGCATACTTTGTTAGCGTTACGAGGGTCGACAAAACCTTCCGCTGCATCATATACAGCTCTTCCTTAAGATGTCCGTTAAGGAATGCCGTTTTGACGTCCATCGCCATATCTCATAATCATTGTATGCGGCAATTGCTAACATGATTCGGACGGACTTAAGCTTCGCTACGGGAGAGAATGTCTCGTCGTAGTCAATTCCTTGAACTTGTCGATAACCCTTAGCGACAAGTCGAGCTTTATAGATGGTAACATTACCATCCGCGTCCGTCTTCTTCTTAAAAATCCATTTGTTTTCTATCGCTCGCCGATCATTGGGCAAGTCTGTCAAAGTCCATACTTTGTTTTCATACATGGATTCTATCTCGGATTTCATGGCTCCAAGCCATTTGTTGGAATCTGGGCCCGCCATCGCTTCTTCATAGTTCGAAGGTTCACCGTTGTCTAACAACATGATTTCCAGGACAGGGTTGCCGTACCACTCTGGTGCGGAACGTGTCCTTGTGGACCTACGAAGTTCAGTAGTAACTTGATTTGAAGTACCTTGATCATCATCATTGTTTTCCTCTTCAGTTGGTGTGGGCATCACAGGAACGGTTTCCTGCGCTGCACCACTTTCCCGTTCGCGAGGTAGTACTTCATCGAGTTCTACTTTCCTCCCACTTACTTCTTTCGAGAGAAACTCTTTTCCGAAAGCATCCGTTCTTGGCAACAAAGATCTTGCCTTCGGATCTTAAGTAGAAGGTATACCCGACGGTTTCCTTAGGGTATCCTATGAATCGCATTTTTCCGACTTGGGTTCGAGCTTTTCAGGTTGAAGTTTCTTGACATAAGCATCGCATCCCCAAACTTTTAGAAACGACAGCTTAGGTTTCTTCCCAAACCATAATTCATACGGTGTCGTCTCAGCGGATTTAGGCGGTGCCCTATTTAAAGTGAATGTAGCTGTCTCTAGGCGTATCCCCAAAATGACAGCGTAAATCGGTAAGAGACATCATAGACCGCACCATATCCAATA
The DNA here is from genome assembly GCA_021437245.1 of Aegilops speltoides. NCBI lineage: Eukaryota > Viridiplantae > Streptophyta > Magnoliopsida > Poales > Poaceae > Aegilops > Aegilops speltoides. The sequence goes on along the minus strand of CM038145.1, from coordinate 39,702,242 downwards.
GAGTGCGATTCGACGTTCGGACACACCGTTTATTTGAGGTGTTCGGCGGCGTGAGTTGTGAAACGATTCCACATTTCTTTAAGTGTGTGCCAAATTCGTGACTTAAGTATTCTCCTCCACGATCTGATCGTAGGAACTTTATCTTTCGGTCACGTTGATTCTCCACCTCATTCTGAAATTCCTTGAACTTTTCAAAGGTCTCGGACTTGTGTTTCATTAAGTAGACATACCCATATCTACTCAAGTCATCAGTGAGAGTGAGAACATAACGATATCCTCCGCGAGCCTCAATGCTCATTGGACCGCACACATCGGTATGTATGATTTCCAACAAGTTGGTTGCTCGCTCCATTGTTCCGGAGAACGGAGTCTTGGTCATTTTGCCTAAGAGGCATGGTTCGCATGTGTCAAACGATTCATAATCAAGAGACTCTAAAGTCCATCAGCATGGAGCTTCTTCATGCGCTTGAAACCAATGTGACCAAGGCGGCGATTACCACAAGTATGTGGGACTATCGTTATCAACTTTACATCTTTTGGCATCCACACTATGAACATGTGTAATATTACGCTCGAGATTCATTAAGAATAAACCATTGACCATCGGAGCATGACCATAAAACATATCTCTCATATAAATCGAACAACCATTATTCTCAGACTTAAATGAGTAGCCATCTCGTATCAAGCGAGATCCGGATACAATGTTCATGCTCAAACTTGGCACTAAATAACAATTATTAAGGTTCAAAACTAATCCCGTAGGTAAATGTAGAGGCAGCGTGCGACGGCGATCACATCGACTCGGAACCATTCCCGACGCGCGATCGTCACCTCGTCCTTCGCCGGTCTCCTTTATTCCGCAGCTCTGCTGTGAGTTACAAATATGAGCAACGACACGGTATCAAATACCGGGAGTTACTACGAGTCTTGGTAAGGTACACATCAATTACATGTATATCAAATATACCTTTGGTGTTGCGGCCTTCTTATCCGCTAAGTATTTGGGGCAGTTCCGCTTCGGTGACCCTTCCCTTGCAATAAAAGCACTCACCTCGTGCTTGGGTCCATTCTTTGACTTCTTCCCGCAACGAGCTTACGGGCGCGGCAATATCCTTGCCGTCCTTCTTGAAGTTCTTCTTCCCTTGCCCTTCTTGAACTTAGTGGTCTTATTGACCATCAACACTTGATGTTCTTTCTTGATTTCAGCCTCTGCGACTTCAGATTGAGTACACTTCAGAATGGTCTTCACCATCCCTTGCATGTTGTAGTTCATCACAAAGCTCTTGTAGCTTGGTGGAAGCGGCGGAGGATTCTCATCAATGACCGCCTCATCAGGAGGTTAATGTTTAGCTGGGTCATACGGTTGTGCAACCTGACATCTTCGAGGATGTGCTCACTTGACGTAACTGTTTTCCTCCATCTTACAATCTGAGAACTTGTCGAGACATCATATCTCTCGACCGGGCATGAGCTTGGAAAACTAGTTTCAGCTCTTGAACATCTCATATGCTCCGTGATGCTCAAAACGCTTTTGGAGCCCGGTTCTAAGCTGTAGAGCATGCCGCATTGAACGAGGGAGTAATCATCGAACGAGTCTACCAGACGTTCAAATCGTCTTGCAAAGTCTTTGGGAGAACAGGTGGGTCACCTAACGGTGCTTCTAGGACATACTGTTTCTTGGCAGCTATGAGGATGATCCTCGGGTTCGGACCCGTCCGTATAGTTGCTGCCATCATCTTTCAACTTGGTTTTCTCTAGGAACGTTGAAGTTCATGTTGACATTAGCGTTGGCCATTGATCTACAAGACATATTTGCAAGGTTTTAGACTAAGTTCATGATAATAAAGTTCTAATCAAAGTTATGAACTCCCACTTAGATTAGACATCCTCTAGTCATCTAAGTGTTACACGATCCGAGTCGACTAGCCCGTGTCCGATCATCACGTGAGACGGACTAGTCATCGTCGGTGAACATCTTCATGTTGATCGTATCTTCCATACGACTCGTGTTCGACCTTTCGGTCTCCGTGTTCGAGGCCATGTCTGCACATGCTAGGCTCGTCAAGTTAACCCTAAGTGTTTTCGCTGTGTAAAACTGTCTTACACCCGTTGTATGTGAACGTAAGGATCCATCACACCCGATCATCACGTGGTGCTTAGAAACGACGAACTGTAGCAACGGTGCACAGTTAGGGGGGAACACTTCTTGAAATTTTGTAAGGGATCATCTTATTTACTACCGTCGTCCTAAGTAAACAAGATGCATAAACATAATAAACATCACATGCAATTATATAGTTGTGACATGATATGGCCAATATCATCAAGCTCCATTGATCTTCATCTTCGGGCTCCATGATCATCTTGTCACCGGCTTGACACCATGGTCTCCATCATCATGATCTCCATCATCGTGTCTTCATGAAGTTGTCACGCCAACGACTACTTCTACTTCTATGACTAACGCGTTTAGTAATGAAGTAAAGTGGTTTACATGGCGTTCTTCAATGACACGCAGGTCATACAAAAAATAAAGACAACTCCTATGGCTCCTGCCGTTGTCATACTCATCGACATGCAAGTCGTGAATCCTATTACAAGAACATGATCTCATACATCACAATTCATCATTCATCACAACTTCGGCCATATCACATCACATGATCAATCGCTGCAAAAACAAGTTAGGCGTCCTCTAATTGTTGTTGCATCTTTTACGTGGCTGCGATTGGGTTCTAGCAAAACGTTTTCTTACCTCTGAATCACCACAACGTGATTTTGTCAACTTCTATTTACTCTTCATAAGGGCCTCGTTCATCGAATCCGCTCCAACTAAAGTGGGAGAGACAGACACCCGCCAGCCACCTTATGCAACTAGTGCATGTCAGTCGGTGGAATCGGTCTCACGTAAGCGTCACGTGCAAGGTTGGTCCGGCGCTTCATCCCACAATACCGTTGAGCAAGAAAAGACTAGTAGAGGCAAGTAAGATGACAAGATCAACGCCCACAACAAATTGTGTTCTACTCGTGCATTAGAGAACTACGCATAGACCTAGCTCATGATGCCATTTGTTGGGGAACGTTGCAGAAAATTAAAATTTTCCTACGGCTTCACCAAGATCCATCTATGAGTTCATCTAAGCAACGAGTAGCGGAGAGAGTTTGCATCTACATACCACTTGTAGATCGCGTGCGGAAGCTTGCAAGGTGATGATGGAGTCGTACTCGAGCGTGATTCAGATCACCGATGTCCAAGTGCTTGAGCGGACAGCACCTCCGCGTTCAACACACGTGCGGGACGAGCGACGCCTCCTCCTTCTTGATCCACCAAGGGGAAGGAGAGGTTGAGGAAGACAGCTCCACCGGCAAGACGACGGCGTGGTGATGGTGGAGAAGCGAGACTCGGCTGTGGCTTCACGAGCTCTTACGGAGGAGGAGAAGTGTTGGGGAGGGAGGGCTGCGCCTGGGAATTGGTACAGCAGCCCCTTCCCTCCCCTTTATATAGGCCCCTCGGGTGGCCGCCCCGGAGATCCAATCTCCGGGGGCGGCGGCAGGGGTGGAGTGCCCCCAAGCCGGTGGGCGCCCCACCCCTAGGGTTTCAACCCTAGGCGCGGTGGGCCTGGGGGCGCACCAGCCCCTGTGGGCTGGTTCCTTCCCCTTTGGCCCATGGGGCCCTCCGGATAGGTGGCCCCACCGGTGGACCCAGGACCCCTCCGGTGGTCCCAGTTTTTACGGAGACCCCAAACTTTCCGATAGCGAAACACCACTTCCTATATATTATTCTTTACCTCCGGACCCTTCCGAACTCCTCGTGACGTCCGGGATCTCATCCGGACTCAACAACATTCGTATTCACATACTAGTCTTCCTACTAACCCTAGCGTCACCGAACCTTAAGTGTGTAGACCCTACGGGTTGGAGACACGCAGACATGACCGAGACGACTCTCGGGCAATAACCAACAGCGGGTCTGGATACCCATGTTAGCTCCACATGCTCCTCGATGATTTCATCGATTGAACCACGATGTCGAGATTCGATCAAACCACAGATGCAATTCCTTTGTCAATCGATGCGTTACTTGCGAGAGACTCGATCGTCGGTATCCCAATACCTTGTTCGGTCTCGTTACGCAAGTCACTTTACTCGCATCCGTAATGCATGATCCGTGACCAACACCTTAGTCACCTTGAGCTCATTATGATGATGCATTACCGAGTGGGCCCAGAGATACCTCTCCGTCATACGGAGTGACAAATCCAGTCTCGATTAGTGTCAACCCAATGATACTTTCGGAGATACCGTAATGCACCTTTATAGTCACCCGTTACATTGTGACGTTTGATACACCAAAGGCACTCCTACGGTAACCGGAGTTACACGATCTCATGGTCGAAGGAAGAGATACTTGACATTGGCAAAGCTTCTAGCAAACGAACTATACGATCTTTTATGCTATGCTTAGGATTGGGTCTTGTCCATCACATCATTCTCCTAATGATGTGATCCCGTTATCAACGACATCCAATGTCCATAGTCAGGAAACCATGACTATCTATTGATCACAACGAGCTAGTCAACTAGAGGCTCACTAGGGACATATTGTGGTCTTTGTGCTCACACGTGTATTACGATTTCCGGATAATACAGTTATAGCATGAACAAAAGACAATTATCATGAATATTGAAATATAATAATACTTTTATTATTGCCTCTAGGGCATATTTCCAACAGTTATAACATAGGGTGATATAGAACTAGCTCCAATTCATCAATGTAATGTAGGCATGTATTCCGTAAATAGTCATACGTGCTTATGGAAAAGAACTTGCATGACATCTTTTGTCCTACCCTCCCGTGTTCAGCGTGGTCCTAGCGGAAACTAAGGGATATTAAGGCCTCCTTTTAATAGAGAACAGGAACAAAGCATTAGCACATAGTGAATACATGAACTCCTCAAACTACGGTCATCACCGAGAAGTGTCCCGATTATTGTCACTTCGGGGTTGTTGGATCATAACACATAATAGGTGACTATAGACTTGCAAGATAGGATCAAGAACACACATATATTCATGAAAACATAATAGGTTCAGATCTGAAATCATGGCACTCGGGCCCTAGTGACAAGCATTAAGCATAGCAAAGTCATAGCAACACCAATCTCAGAACATAGTGGATACTAGGGATCAAACCCTAACAAAACTAACTTGATTACATGGTAAATGTCATCCAACCCATCACCGTCCAGCAAGCCTACGATGGAATTACTCACGCACGGCGGTGAGCATCATGAAATTGGTGATGGAGGATGGTTGGTGATGACGACGGCGACGAATCCTCCTCTCTGGAGCCCCAAACGGACTCCAGATCAGCCCTCCCGAGAGAGATTAGGGCTTGGCGGCAGCTCCATGTCGTGAAACACGATGAAACTTTCTCTCTGATTTTTCTTCTCCCCGAGACGGTATATATGGAGTTGGAGTTGAGGTCGGGAGGTGTCCAGGGGGCCCACGAGATAGGAGGGCGCACCCTAGGGGGGCGTGCCCCCTGTCTCGTGGACAGCCCGTGGGCCCCCTGGCCTTGATTCTTTCGCCAAAAATTCTTATTAATTCTGAAAAGTGCCTCCGTGGATTTCCAGGACATTTCGAGAACTTTTCTTTTCTACACATAAAACAACATCATGGCAGTTCTGCTGAAAACAGCGTCAGTCCTGGTTAGTTTCATTCAAATCATGCAAGTTAGAGTGCAAAACAAGGGCAAAAGTGTTTGGAAAAGTAGATACGTTGGAGACGTATCAGGTATCGTATTGATTCACTTGATATATGTTTTGGCACTCAACTCGCGGATTCCCGAGGTGACATTGGGGTAATCTATGTATAGGCGTTGTTGCACGTTCTTGTCTTTCTTTCTCCGATAGAAATCTTGGGGCACTCTTTGAGGTTCTTTGTGTTGGATTGAGTATTATGAATCAGAAATTATTTGGTGTTATTTTAGTACGAACTCTTGGATAGATCGACCAGAAAGAATAGCTTCGAGGTGGTTTCGTACCCTACAAACAATTTCTTCGTATGTTCTCCGCTAGATAGGAACTTTGGAGTGATCTTCATCGCACTTTGTGGGATGGTTATATGATCCAATTATATTAGTATTGTTGAGAGATTGCACTAGCGAAAGTACGGATCCTAGTCCTCATTTTCAAGCATTGCAATACCGTTTGTGCTCCGTTTTATCAATTGCTACCTTGTTGTTTTTTTATTGTTCTTATTACAAAAATCAATATCTACTATTCATATTACACTTGTATCAGCATCTCTTTGTCAAACTAGTGCACCTATACAAATTACCATTGCATTTGGTGTGTTGGGAACACAAGAGACTTTTTATTATTTTGTTGCAGGGTTGTTTGAGAGAGACCATCTTCATCCTACACTGCCCACGGATTGATAAACCTTATGTCATCCGCTTGAGGGGAAATTGCTACTGTCCTACAAAACTCTGCGCTTAAAGGCCCAACACGAGTCTATAAGAATAAAGTTGCGTAGTAGACATCATGCACCAACAACTTATGCTAAGTAGGATAAACAACTATGTGATAGCAAGATATATAACATGAAATACTATGGCTATCACAAAGTTAAGTGCATAAGTAAAGGGATCAGGTAAGAGATAACCAAGGCACGCTGAGACGACAATGTATCCCGAAGTTCACACCCTTGCGTATGCTAATCTCTGTTTGGAGCGGTGTGGAGGCACAATGCTCCCCAAGAAGCCACTAGGGCCACCATAATCTCCTCACACCCTCGCACAATGCAACATGTCGTGATTCCACTAAGGGATCCTTGAGGGCGGTCACCGAACCCATACAAATGGCACCGAACCCGTACACTTTGGCAACCCTTGGGGGCGGTCACCGGAACCCGTCAAATTGCTCAGGGTGATCTTCACAACCTAATTGGAGACCCTGACGCTTTCCCAAAGCTTTACACCACAATGACTGAGCTCCGAACACCACCAACCGGCTAGGGCACCATGGCACCCAAGAGGAACAAGCTCAAGGGTACCAAGCACCCAAGAGTAATAAGCTTCTCAACTTGAAACTTCCACCTATCACCATGGAGAACTCAAACTGATGCACCAAATGCAATGGCAAGGGCACACGGAGTGCCCAGGTCCTTCTCTCCCAAATCCCACCAAAGCAACTAATGCTAGGGAGAAAAATGAGAGGAAGAACAAGAAGGAGAACACCACGAACTCCAAGATCTAGATCTAAGGGGTTCCCCTCACATAGAGGAGAAAGTGGTTGGTGGAAATGTGAATCTAGATGTCCTCTCTCTTTTCCCCCAAAACTAGCAAGAATCCATGGAGGGGTTGAGAGAAAGCTAGCTCGAAGAAGGTTAACAATGGGGGAAGAACACGAGCTCAAGAGTTAGGGTCCATCGGAGAAGAAGCCCCCCTTAAATAGGCACTCCCGAATCCAACTGTTATCCCACTGGTCGTGCACAAGTAGTACTACCGCTTGAAGGAGCTGTACTACCGCTTAGCATGGCCAAAACAGCCCAACGAGGCAGAAAACACGAATAGTAGATCTGCCAGAGAGGTAGTACCGCTCTAGGGAGCGGTACTACCGCTTGAGTGGTACTACCGCTCTACTACCGCTTAGGGAAAACAGGCAACAGAAACATGCGCAACCATTGAAACACAAGAGGTACTACCGCTCGGGGGTGCGGTACTACCGCTTGAGCGGTACTACCGCTCTACTACTGCTCTACTACCGCTTAGAGAAAATAGGCAATAGAAACATGAACAAAAGACTTTGCCCAAGCGGTAGTGGCAGTGATAGTCCACAATGGAAGTACCGCAAGCGATGCTACCGCTTGGGTGCTGCAAAATAGCCCAAATCAAAACAAAAGAAATAAGTTGGACCGAAGCAGTCACAACATTTGCATAAGATCTCCGAATTGAGCAAACTCAAGCTTGTTGGATAGCTGACAACGAGTAGCATCCAACAACGACTGGTTATAACAAGCAGAGGCAGGGGAGGTATGCCTAAGATATAGAGGAGAGAAATCTCCAAAAGAGAAGAACCGGCATAACCTCCAACATCGAAAACATCATAGAAGATGCATGTGAACTCTGTTTTCGATCAACTCGAGCTTGTCATGAAAATGACCATAAGCTCTAAATTTCACAAGCAGAAGAACCAAATAAGAACCAATAAATATAATGCAAGGATGCAATGGTTTGATATCTCTACGAACGATACGATCAAGCTACTCATGAGAGCCCCCCTTGATAGTACAGCAATCGATCCTATAACCTGGTCTCCCAACTACTACCATGAGACCGGTAAAATAAAAAACCTATCAAGTGCAAATCTCTGCCTTGCACATAGTCCACTTGAGCTAGATGATGATGATGATCTTGACTCCCTCAAGTTGGACCACCTTTCTTGATTGTGTTGGCTCGATGAAGACTAGTTGCTTGCTCCCCCATACTCCACTATGGGTGACCCACTCTTTGGCACATCTTCACAAGTCCATTGACACCACAATGGACGGCAAGCTTCAAGCACATGATCTCTTCGTGATGCTCTACTTAACCTTACACACCGCAATCTTGATGATGATCACCACTTGATGTCATCCTCTCCATGGGCTGTATGATATCTTCCTCTTGACGGAAGCCCATGAAAACATACCTAACCCCGCCTAGAACTCTCACGTAGACCATGGGTTAGTACACAAAGCGTAATGAACAATGCTTACCTTACCATGAGATCACTTGATCCCTCTCGGTACATCTTCTATGCTTTGTGAGTTGATCAACTTGATTCACTCTTGACTTAGTCTTGATCAACCTTGAATCTTTCCAACTCTCTTCATTTGGATGATGCCTTGAAGATAAACAAGAATGATCACACAATCTTATTTTTCAAGACATACTTGCAATAAGCTCAACTCTCACATGACCAATCTTTGGATAATTCCTTGAATAGCACCTTGGCCAACACATAAACTCCTTGAAACCAACACATGGACTTCAAGACAAGCCTATGGACAAATCCTTCAAATATAACTCAAGGCAACCATTAGTCCATAGAGATTGTCATCAATTACCAAAACCAAACATGGGGGCACTGCATGTTATTTCAGAGGAGACGGTGGGAGGAGAGAGGATTGCAGAGTTGCGAGGACGGCGCTGGAGGGCTACATAAATAGGCCCGGTGGTCAAGCAAAGAGACTGGAAGCCGACTTCAATGCGGCACAACAGCCGGAGTAGGTTTCTTGGTTACGATGTCTGCATTGAAGTGGCATCGCCCGCTCGTCCTGTCGCATTGGTATAATCGGCATCAATGATGGCCCGTCGAGTCTGCTTTGGAGCGGCGCCGGCCGGCACACGACAAGATTTTTCAGGTGGGTGGGTTGCTGGGTGGGCCAGGGTTGTTGAACGCTTGCGTGGCAGTGGTCTGAACATCCGCACACCCATCCACCCTTGATTTGCGGAAAAAGTACGTCTAGATACCACTGAGCGGACGGATTTAAGACCGTGTTGAATGGCAAAACACATCTAGACTGTACATTTCAAACGGATGCGAGCCGTTTGAGGATCCATATTGAAGATGCCCTTAAACATAGTGACTTGCAAACCTTAGGTGTATGGTCCAAATCAAGGCTTGGTCCTGCAGTTTCTTGTAGCGACCTATGTAATGTTTTTCTTTTTAGACTTGCCGTGGTCCTCCTCTACGTGTCGTCATATTTGTTAGGCAAGAAAGGTTGCTGGTTTGTCTTGCTTCCGTTGTGACACATATCACTCTAGAATGTATTGTACAAAGTGTTTTATGATACAAAAAACATTACGATACACATTGAAATATAAAAAAAGACACAATGAAACAGATTTACACTATCAATTACTTATTTTCTCAATCACTTTCCTATCTTCCTCCCGAAGACAGGAAAAATGATCCCGCTTTCCGCCGACAGGGACTTGCCTCCGCCGCTGTTCTTCGACGGTTACCCTCCACTGACGACGTCGATCGTCGATGTTGGGGGTCACCTGTTCCATGTGTGTGGATAGTTTTAAGCCAAAATAGCTTAGTTTCTTAGGCCGTTGCGCTGAATAAAATTTCTTCAGATCTACTTCGATGTGGCGATTAGTCGTATGGTTGGGGATGGATTTGGAATCCAGACTGTTCAAGTAAGGATAGTGTGGCGGCGGTGGCATCCTCCTGGTGGACCGTGTCCTCGGGCTTTGCCGTTGTGACGACGTTTGCTCCAACACCGGCCCGGATCTTGGGAGGTAGTCCAGGAGTGGATGGAGATTGTGGTGTGCATCGGCGACATATGGAAGATGGTGGATCGTGTGCTGGGTTCATGATACATAGATGGCAGTTATGGTTTCCTCCTCTGACGTCTTAGTCATGTGGGGGTGCCATATCTGGAGTTGCCCGGTCTGATTTGTTCAACGGTAATGGTTCTGCCGTTGGCAAGCCACCTTGAAAGTCCGCAAAACTGCATATCAGTGGTGAAGCCGCATCGAGCTTGTGTGTTGAGGTAATCTGTCACCTTGGCTGCTGTGTTGGTGCCGGAGGCATGTGATGGGTGTTGGTGTCAAGCTCAAAGATTTCTTCGGCCTTATTTGTAATTTTACTTCTTGGCTGGTGTTTCTTTGTACAAAAGTTAGCGTTCTACCATTCGTTCAGTTTTGTTAGGTCGGTGTCTACGTGACTTGTACTTTGATGCGTATGATATAAATGAGACATGTATTATCATGAAAAGATAGTTTTACAGTATGAAACAAAATAAAATTTTGTCACAAAGTAAAGGGAAACATGTCACGAATCTCAGCTGTGACAGGCCGCGATATCCCGTCGATGGTAGAATATCCTTGAGTTTAACGAAGATGCCTTCACGACTGAACTTTGTGGCTTATTCCGTCCCTCCCTGTGTGGAAACATGAACAGATACATCAATTTAAGCTTTAATTACATGCAAGATGATTAGGGCTACAAATGAGTTGAATTCGAGAGAGTTATATTAGGCTGAACTTCTTGGGAGGTCCTACTATTCGGCGAAGAGATCTTGTGGGTGATGGACCCCGCGTAGCTCCAGCAGCAGCGACAGTGTGGATGTTGCCTGGAGATGCGGCATTGTATCTACAGCGTCGATGACGACGAGTATTAGCGGCATGGTGCAGCTGGATATCGATGATAGATGCAGCTGGATGGACGAGCGCAGGGTGGTGGCGCTGTCTGGCGTCATGGTGGCGTCAACAGCTGACCTGGCAATGTCTTTGCGTCGGTACCAGCTTGGTTAGGTGGATGACGGCTGCAATAGCCTCGGTGAGTGCGTCGGATCAGTGTGTGACCCATTCCCGGTATGTGGCTGGGATGAGGCAACCCGCATTAGATGTTAGGTTTTCGTGTGATGTTTGTTTGGTATTAGACTCGGACATTCGGCACCCCTGCATCAAGGGGATAGGAGTAGCGACAGGTGTCGCCAAAATTGTGGCTTCAGGCTTACCAATGCAATGATTTTTAAGGTCTCTGAAAATAATTAATAAAATGGCTGCATGCATCGCTCAGATGCAGAGGCCGGGGGTAATCCTCCTTTTCTAAATAAAAATATTAGGCTCAACTCGGCTCATACAAAAGTTCGAGCAACAGTAGAGTAAATATCCAGCTGTAGAATTGTTTATACTCAGTTTTTGTTTTTGCAGATACTCAACTTGTAACGATTTTGCTATCTTGAGCTAGTTTCAAGCCAAATAAGAAGATGGAAATTTTGTAATCTATGGCAAACTTTTTAACTAGATAGAGCACATCAACATATATTTAACATAGGTCCGGTCACTAGGATTAGGGAGGGGTTTGCTCATTAATGCCTACTTTACACTGCACTTAATTAATCTTTCATATTTGGTTGCGGATAAAAGGAAGAAGATAACATGCACATAGGTATCCTATTTCCTTTCAATATATAATAGAACCATCATACATAATTTTACTATGTTCAGCTGTTGAGCTAAATAAAGCAAGCTGGTATTTCGATCAAGCTGCATGCTCAATCATCCCGAGTCAAAAAAGAATAGAATCACAGGTCATGAGCTTGTTATTAAGCCCTAAATTAAATGATATTCCACAGAATCTATGAGCTCAAACACGGTGAGTTGCAAACCTTAGGTGGATGGTCCAAATCGACCCTTGGTCCTGCAGTTTCTTGTAGCGACAGACAATGCATGCAATGTTTGTCTTTTTAGACTTCCGTGATCCTCCTCTACGTGTTGTCATACTTTTTTTTTTTTTTGCAAAGATTGTCATACTATCTGTCAAGTGAAGGGGGTTGACAATATTTTTTCCGAGAGTACGCTCTAGGCATACCATAATTTTATAGAAGGCAGAAAACATGTACAAGAAACTACAACTTGCTGCGAACCACAAGTGTAGCAGAAACATCACACTCCACCACGTCACAGCAAATGCCAGGCTCCTCGAAGCGCAACAACACCAACCGAAATTTCCTTGCCAATGCACTACCCACCCTTGGATACCGTCGAGTGGAGAGAAGGACTTAATCGGTCCCAAGAAAGCAGTCATCTTGGATTCGCCGACGGCTGCGTACATAGCGCCCACGAAGATCAATTCAAACAGCGACAAGCACCGGATATCAGTCTAGAATGTATTGTAATCCTTTACAACCATTTATCGAGAAAATACTGAAACACATGCCCCACCGTACTGTGTTTCAGCTTTCAAGTGTGAAATTCCTAGTTAAGATCTTCTGTCAACAGTGTGAAACCGGACAATCTAATAGTTTTGTTTCAGCTTTCTGCGTCAGGGACAAATGGACATGATTTCAGCTTTCCACGACGAGGAAGGTGGTGGCCCTAGGCAACTTTTGCGTGCTTGCTGTATTTCGGGTGCGTGGACGGCTCGGCCTACTGCCTGGAGAGCTCCTATTTGCGCTGAAGGCAGAGCAAATGGGGTGGCCCGTTAGGATGTTAACGCGCTCCAGACAAGTAAAATAATAATGAAAATGTTAAGCTCGAGAGAGACATAGAACTCCCGACCTCCCTCTCATGAACGAGTCCCACTAACCAAACGAGCTAGTGAGTTCGAGTGTTAAATATGAGGCACGATAGTATAATTATCGAAATCCTTTGCAATTTTTTGACAGATATACAATGAACATTTGTAATATCCATTGAACATTTTCTTAATGTACATTGAATAATTAAAGTAATACGCGATGAACTTTTTTTAACATGAGATGAATATTTTTTAAAAAATATGAATATATGCGTTCAATAATTTCCAAATACGCATTAAACATTTAGTAAAAAATAAGCTGAACAATTTCATAATATACTCAAAAGATTAAATATATTTACAATATATACCTTGAACATTTTTTTAATACGATGCACATTTCTGTAATATAATAATAACTCAAACGCCGGGGCTTCGCTGAAGGCGCTCCGAGTTAGGCCGGCCCAGGTACGCACAACTGTTTTTTCTGCTTCTGTTTCATTTTGTTTTCTATTTCCCTTTTTGTTTATTTTATTTTCTTTTTTACTTTATTCTCTTTTCAAACATTTCTTCTATCATTAGAACAAAGATATGAATTCCAAAAAACATTTTTATACAAAACTGTTCAATGTAAATTTGAATATTGTTCAACGCATATCACAAAAACTTAAATGTGTATTTAAAAATTGTTCGTCACACAGTACAAAAATGTTCAATATATATTTTAGAAATTGTTCAGCATGTATATAAGTACGGTTTAGCGCATGTCACAAAAAAAAATTCAATTTGTGTGTACAAATTGTTCAGCATATATAAACAAATGTTCAATATATATTTTACAAAAAATGACGTATAAAAAAGCAATAAACGTTTGGAATTTCAAAATTTTGTTCACGTTTTCAATAATTGTTCAGGTTTTAACATTTCGCTCAAATTTCGATGTTTATTCATGATTTTCAAATAAATTAAGGAAAATCTTTCACATTTGTTTGCAAGAATTCTTGGAAATTTTGAAGGAAAGAAACAGATTTGTCGTTGCACATTGTACTTTAGTGTTTGCGCTGCAATTTTGGTATACTCAGGAGCTTGGTGATGTGGTTGGCGTCGCCGCTACTAAGTGTGAGGTCGTGTGTTTGATACTGTCACGTGCGCTTTTCTTTTCGACTCATTTTTACTTTCGCTCGTTGCCTTGTTATGGCCGGCCCGTTTGCCCGAGCTTTTCAGCGAAAGCTCTACCACGAGCATCCAATAGGAGCTCTCGGGTGTGGTTCGGGAGTAACTAGTTAACGAGTGCTTCTTCAGACTCACGGTTTTGCTTTCACGAGGGGCACAGTTGTACCTCTCGAAAACGAAAAAACGAAGTGTTTTTTTTTGTTTTTTCCTTTAGTGAGAGTTACGGTTTTGCTTCCGCGAGAAGCACGGTTGTGCTTTCGCGAGAGTCACGGACGTTCCTCTCGAAAACGAAAAAAACTTGTTCTTTGTTTTTGTTTCCTTTCACGAGAGTCACGGCCGTGCCTTTCGCGAGAAGCATAGCCGTGCATCCTCGGAAACGGAAAAAATGTGTTCTCTCTTTTTTTCCTTCCGCGAGAGTCACGGTTTTGCTTCGACGAGAGGCACGATTGTGATTTCGTGAGAGGCACGGGCGTGCCTCTTTCGAAATGGAAAAAAACTCGTGTTTGAAGGAAATATGCCCTAGAGGCAATAATAAAGTTATTATTTATTTCCTTATTTCATGATAAATGTTTATTATTCATGCTAGAATTGTATTAACCGGAAACATAATACATGTGTGAATACATAGACAAACATAGTGTCACTAGTATGCCTCTACTTGACTAGCTCGTTTATCAGAGATGGTTATGTTTCCTAGCCATGGACAAAAGAGTTGTCATTTGATTAACGGGATCACATCATTAGGAGAATGATGTGATTGACTTGACTCATTCCGTTAGCCTAGCACTTGATCGTTTAGTATGTTGCTATTGCTTTCTTCATGACTTATACATATTCCTGTAACTATGAGATTATGCAACTCCCGTTTACCGGAGGAACACTTTGGGTACTACCAAACGTCACAACGTAATTGGGTGATTATAAAGGAGTACTACAGGTGTCTCCGAAGGTACATGTTGAGTTGGCATATTTCGAGATTAGGTTTTGTCACTCCGATTGTCGGAGAGGTATCTCTGGGCCCTCTCGGTAATGCACATCATTATAAGCCTTACAAGCAATGTGACCAATGAGTTGGTTATGGGATGATGCATTACGAGCGAGTAAAGAGACTTGCGGTGACGAGATTGAACTAGGTATTGGATACCGACGATCGAATCTCGGGCAAGTAACATACCGATGACAAAGGGAACAACGATATTGTTATGCGGTTTGACCGATAAAGATCTTCAGAGAATATGTAGGAGCCATATGGGCATCCAGGTCCCGCTATTGGTTATTGACCGAGAATAGTTCTAGGTCATGTCTACATAGTTCTCGAACCCGTAGGGTCCGCACGCTTAAGGTTTCGATGATGGTTATATTATGAGTTTATGAGTTTTGATGTACCGAATGAGTTGAGTCCCGGATGAGATCGGGGACATGACGAGGAGTCTCGAAATGGTCGAGACGTAAAGATCGATATATTGGACGACTATATTCGGAGTTCGGAAAGGTTCCGAGTGATTCGGTATTTTTCAATCTTGGAGAGTTACGGAATTCGCCGGGAGAAGTATTGGGCCTTATTGGGCCTTGCGGGAAAGAGAGAGGGCTGCCTAGGGCAGGCGCGCCCCATGGCCTAGTCCGAATTGACTAGGGAGGGCCGCACCCCTCCTTCCTTCCCTTCTGCCTTCCCTTCCTTGTCTCCTACTCCTAATACATGGAAGGACTCCTAGTTAGACTAGGAAGGGGAATCCTACTCCCTGGGAGTAGGACTCCCTAGGGCGCGCCATAAAAGAGGGCCGCCCTCCCTCCTCCACTCCTTTATATACGGGGCAGGGGACACCCCATAGACACACAAGTTGATCTACGGATCGTTCCTTAGCCGTGTCGGTGCCCCTCCACCATATTCCACCTCGGTCATATCGTTGCGGAGTTTAGGCGAAGCCTGCGCGATAGAACATCATCATCGTCACCACGCCGTCGTCTTGTGGAACTCATCTCCGAGCTCGGCTGGATCGGAGGCGGAGATCGTCATCGAGCTGAACGTGTCTGAAACTCGGAGGTGCCGTCGTTCGGTACTTGGATCGGTCGGATCATGAAGACGTCGACTACGTCAACAGCGTTGTCATAACGCTTCGCTTACGGTCTACAAGGGTGCGTGGGCGACACTCTCCTCTCGTTGCTATGCCATCACCATGATCTTGCGTGTGCGTGGAAATTTTTGAAATTACTACGCACCCCAATAGTGGCATCCGAGCCTAGTTTTTATCGTTGATGTTATATGCACGAATAGAACACAAGTGAGTTGTGGATTTATATAAGTCATACTGCCTACCAAGATGTCATACTTGATTCAGCGGTATTGTGAGATGAAGCGGCCCGGACCGACATTACGCGTACGCTTACGCGAGACTGGTTTCACCGTTACGAGCACTCGTGCTTAAAGGTGGCTGACGGGTGTCTGTCTCTCTCACTTTAGTTGAACCGAGTGTGGCTACGCCCGGTCCTTGCGAAGGTTAAAATGGAGTCTATTTGACAAACTATCGTTTCGGTTTTGATGCGTAGGTGAGAACGGTTCTTGCTAAGCCCGTAGCAGCCACGTAAAATTTGCAACAACAAAGTAGAGGACGTCTAACTTATTTTTGCAGGGCATGTTGTGATGTGATATGGTCAAGACGTGATGAGATATAAGTTGTTGTATGAGATGATCATGTTTTCTTGAAGTTATCGGCAACTGGCAGAAGCCCTATGGATGTCTCTTTGTTGCATAAGATGCAAGTGCCAAATAATTGATTTACTTTATCGCTATACGATAGCAATAGTTACAAGGGCAATAGTTGGTGAGACAACCATGTGATGACACATTGATATAGATCAAGATGATGAAGATCATGGTGTCGAGCCGGTGACGATAGAGATCATGACAGTACTTTGGAGATGGAGATCAAAGGCGCAAGATGATCATGGCCATATCATGTCACATATTTTTATTGCATATGATGTTTATCTATTATACATCTTATTCTTGCTTTGATTGACGGTAGCATTTTAAGATGATCTCTCACTAAATTATCAAGAAGTGTTCTCCCTGAGAATGCACCGTTGCCAAAGTTCGTCGTGCCCAGACACCACGTGATGATCGGGTGTGATAAGCTCTACGTCCATCTACAATGGGTGCAAGCCAGTTTTGCACACGCGGAATACTCAGGTTAAACTTGACGAGCCTAGCATATGCAGATATGGCCTCGGAACACGGAGACCGAAAGGTCGAGCGTGAATCATATAGTAGATATGATCAACATATTGATGTTCACCATTGAAAACTACTCCATCTCACGTGATGATCGGTTATGGTGTAGTTGATATGGATCACGTAATCACTTAGATGACTAGAGGGATGTCTGTCTAAGTGGGAGTTCTTAAGTAATATTATTAATTGAACTTAAATTTATCATGAACTTAGTCCTGGTAGTATTTTGCAAATTATGTTGTAAGATCAATAGCTTGCGTTGTTGCTTTCATATGTTTATTTTGATATGTTCCTAGAGAAAATTGTGTTGAAAAATGTTAGTAGCAATGATGCGGATTTGATCCGTGATCTGAGGTTTATCCTCATTGCTGCATAGAAGAATTATGTCCTTAATGCACCGCTAGGTGACAGACCTATTGCAGAGCGCGATCTGAGGCGTTATGAACGTTTGGCTAGCTCAATATGATGACTACTTGATAGTTTTGTGCACCATGCTTTATGGCTTAGAATCGGGACTTCAAAGATGTTTTGAACATCATGGACCATATGAGATGTTCCAGAATTGAAGTTAATATTTCAAGCAAATACCGAGTTGAGAGATATGAAGTCTCCAACAAGTTCTATAGCTAAAAGATGGAGGAGAATCGCTCAACTAGTGAGCATGTGCTCGAGATTGTCAGGTACTTCAATCGCTTGAATCAAGTGGGAGTTAATCTTCCGATAATATAGTGATTGATGAATTCTCTAGTCACCATCACCAAGTTAGTAGAACTTCGTGATGAACTATAGTATGCAAGGGATGATGAAAATGATTCCCGATTTTTTTCATGATGATGAAATCGATGAAGGTAGAAATCAAGAAAGAACATCAAGTGTTGATGGTTAACAAGACCACTAGTTTCAAGAAAAGGGCAAAGGGATAGAAGGGAACTTCAAGAAGAACGGCAAGCAAGTTGTGCTCAAGTGAAGAAGCCCAAATCTGGACCTAAGCACGAGACTAAGTGCTTCTACCGCAAAGGGACTGGTCATTTGGAAGCATAACTACCCCAAGTATTTGGCGGATAAGAAGGATGGCAAAGTGAACAAAGGTATATTTGATATACATGTTATTGATGTGTACTTTACTAGTGTTTATAGCAACCCCTTGGTATTTGGTACTGGTTCGGTTGCTAAGAGTAGTAACTCAAACGGAGTTGCGAATAAGCGAAAACTAGTTAAGGGTGAAGTGACGATGTGTGTTGAAAGTAGTTTCAAGATTGATATGATCATCATCGCACACTCCCTATACTTTCGGGATTAGTGTTGAACCTAAATAAATGTTATTTGGTGTTTGCGTTGAGCATGAATATGATTTGATCGTGTTTATTGCAATCTGGTTATTCATTTAAGTAAGAGAATAAACTGTTGTTCTGCTTACATGAATAAAACCTTATATGGTTACACACCCAATGAAAATGGTTCATAGGTTTGGCGATCGACCAGTTCTCTTGGCAGAATGAGCCGACGCCGGGCGGTCAGTGGACTCCTCGATTCACCATGGACCGAGTGAACAAGCCCTCCTCTCTGAAGGTGATTCCGAAGGAGAAAGCCGACGTGAAGATGCTGATGGAGAGCGTAGTTCAGTTGGTTCGAGACGGAGTAACTGGTATGGACCTTTTGGAGGTTTTTCTTAGGTGGCGTATCCAGCCTCTTCAGTTCCGGAGCCATTGCATGTGGTTGTACTGCGGAACTGAAGATGAGACTCGGATCCACCCGGAAGCAGTCGACGATGCCACGGTGGAAAGGTGGATGGCCGCGGTCACTGGGAACAAGGATAATCCCCGTGGAGCCAGAAGGATTCCTCCACTCGACCATCACAGCGTTCCAGACAAGGTATGTCTGCTCTACCTTCCATTGTATTCTTGTCATATTTATTTCTATTTTCTTCGCAAATCGGTCGATTGATCTTTGTCTTGATGTCTGCCAGGCCCTCACCGAGCTGTATTCGATGCCCAATGGAGCACAGGCTCCGACTGAAGAGGGAGAAGCGAGCGGGGGCGAGAGCCAGGAGGAGTGGGACTCGGATGCCGCTGAGGATGATGATGACGATGATGACGATGAAGAGGAGGAAGAAGAGGAGGAGGAGGAGGTCGCACCACCGCGCTCGGAAAGGCGGTCGAAGCTTGCCCATGACCCTGTGACTGAACGCGGCAAGGGGTTGCGACTGTCGTGCAGTCGACCAAGCGCCCTCGGACCACATCTCCAGTACCGACTGAAAAGGCGCCGAAGCAGTCCAGGGTGGTCCCGTCAAAGCCGACCAAGCTCCTGCCGAAGATGAAGGTGTCCATCCCCACCATATCAGGGTAAACATGCTGTTTAAGTCTCCTTGTTTTGTGCGAGCTTTGTCTCTGATTGACACTTGAGTTAGCCGACTGATTCTTTGGGATTGCAGTGCTGCTACTTCCGAGACCTCAGCCAGGGCTGATGACCACGAAATGGAGGATGCGGCAACCTCAAACCCTGGTACTATACTCTTAATTCCGTTTTGAGTCGATTGACTCTTCGTCCCTAATTCTGATTCTTTTCTGAAGTCTCCTTCAATGTCGTTATCACTCTTCCTGATGATGATGACGATGAGGAACCACTGAAGCATAGGAGGAGCAGGAAAGCATCTGCCGGCCGGGTGGCACAGGATGTGACGGCGCCCGAGACTCTGATCGCGGAGGAGGAGAACACCACTCGACACACCGTGTCTTTCGCGGTGCCATTGACGAGCGCTCATCCTGCTTCGTCGAGTGCCACACAACCTTCTCTCTTCACGACGCACCACGTCCCAGAGGACCAAGCTAGTGCCGCAAAGGAGGCGATACGCCGGGCGGGGATTATGATGGAGCAGGTGAAGGCCATCCGGGATGCGAGCCAGCGACTTCGGCGCTTGATTCGCCCTTCAAAGCAATGTTCGTCGGTCGGATCGCTGTGCTCATAGGATATGCTATCAAAATCTTTTCTTCACGGAATCAGTGCAGATCACCCACTGGGTGTATCGATTGAAAACTCCGTGTTGGCGGGGGCACGCTGAATGCACCCACTGGGTGTAGTCCCCAAGGCTAAGGTCGACTGTTGGCAGTCGGCCTTAGGCTTTATAAGTAAAGTCTTTCCGTCATTCGACTGAGGCGAATGGATTTCCCAAACCGGTGGGGGCACGCTGAGTGCACCCACTGGGTGTAGTCCCGAGGCGTGGTCGATCGCTTGCGATCGATTACGATCTGAAGAATCGTCTTGTGTGTGTTTTTTTGGGGGTCGACTGGTCGACTCTGCCTTTAATATAACTAGTGGGGGCACGCTGAGTGCACCCACTGGGTGTAGTCCCCGAGACTACGGTCGAATGTTTGTATTCGGCTGTAGTCTTAGAAACGCATTATTTTCTCTTATCCACTCGGAAGTGAATTATCCTTGACATTTTGTCGATTGATTCTTCGCAGAAATCCTGTGACCTTGCGGCTCGTTACACCGAGCTGGAGAACAAGCACATTCAGCTCGATCTGGATCTGAAGCTGGTTCAGGAGAATCTAACGAAGGCAAAGGAGGAGACCAAAGGTATGTTTGGTGAGACCTCGACGACTGCTTTTTCCCTTCATTTGTTTCAAAATCTGATCTTGCTGTAATTTGCAGGTAAGGTGAAGGAGGCCCAGAAGAAAAAAGACCTTGAGCTAGCTGAGAAGATCAAGCTTGCTGACGAGAAGTTAGCTTCACTCAGCAAGCTTGAAAAAGAAAATACTAATCAGAAAGCTGCTCTTGAGATTGCCAACAAGGAAGTCAGTCGATTGACTGGAAAGAAAAATGATCTGGAGGCCTTCCTGAGTGGACTTGCCAAGAAGTTGTTCCTTATGCTCGAAGGTAAACCTTTACGCTCGACAATCATTTTCAACAGTGATCTTTCCATTCGACCATTGCCTTGACTCGGTGATTGTCCTTGCAGAATTCTGTCAAAACTTTGAAGAGGAAACCAGTCAACTGGAACCGAACTTGGACCCCGTCAACTCT
This sequence comes from Aegilops speltoides, assembly GCA_021437245.1. Taxonomy (NCBI): domain Eukaryota; kingdom Viridiplantae; phylum Streptophyta; class Magnoliopsida; order Poales; family Poaceae; genus Aegilops; species Aegilops speltoides. The sequence goes on along the minus strand of CM038145.1, from coordinate 39,680,786 downwards.
CCAATGACCGATGAAGCTGCCATGAATGTGTTCCGCCTTGAGTCCCGTGTCGCCGCTGTTGTTGACTATCTTGCAAGGCTGAAGGTCGCCACTTCTCGCATCGACACCACGCTCTGGCCTAGGGAGACACTCCAGAATGACCTCGAGTCGCAGATGGCTCGACTAAACACAGTTCCTGGTCGAGTGCAAGAGTGGAAAAAGTCCTCTGCTCGGTGCGGCGTAGACGTTTCTCTGTGTCTGGCTCGTGTCGACTATAAGGATGCGCGAGAAGACAAGCTGGCGGCTCTTCGGGTGGCCAACACCAAGAAGCATGACTTCAGGTCCTTCATGGAAACCTTCATTGCCGCTGCCACTCGGATCGCGGACGGAATTGATCTTGATGAGTTCGTTGCACCTTCCAGTCCTCCACAGGAGGGGAAAAAACTTCTTTAAGCTCGACACTTTAAATTTGCCTCGGTAATTTTGTAACCGATAAACCTTAACAGGCTTATGAAGAAAATATGCCCTAGAGGCAATAATAAAGTTATTATTTATTTCCTTATTTCATGATAAATGTTTATTATTCATGCTAGAATTGTATTAACCGGAAACATAATACATGTGTGAATACATAGACAAACATAGTGTCACTAGTATGCCTCTACTTGACTAGCTCGTTTATCAAAGATGGTTATGTTTCCTAGCCATGGACAAAAGAGTTGTCATTTGATTAACGGGATCACATCATTAGCGAATGATGTGATTGACATGACCCATTCATTAGCCTAGCACTTGATCGTTTAGTATCTGCTATTGATTTCTTCATGACTTATACAAAGTTCCTGCAACTATGAGATTGTGCAACTCCGTTTACGGAAGAACACTTTGTAAGCTACCAAACGTCACAACGTGAATCGGGTGATTATAAAGGTGCTCTCTGGTGTTTCGAAGGTACATGTTGGGTTGGCATAATTCGAGATTAGGATTTGTCACTCCGATTGTCGGAGAGGTATCTCTGGGCCCTCTCGGTAATACTCATCACCTAAGCCTTGCAAGCATGTAACTAATGAGTTAGTTATGAGATGATGTATTACGGAACGAGTAAGGAGACTTGCGGTGACGAGATTGAACTAGGTATTGGATACCGGCGATCGAATCTCGGGCAAGTAACATACCGATGACAAAGGAACAACGTATGTTGTTATGCGGTTTGACCGATAAAGATCTTCGTAGAATATGTAGGAGCCAATATGGGCATCCAGGTCCCGCTATTGGTTATTGACCGAGAATAGTTCTAGGTCATGTCTACATAGTTCTCGAACCCGTAGGGTCCGCACGCTTAAGGTTTCGATGACAGTTATATTATGAGTTTATGAGTTTTGATGTACTGAAGGAGTTCGGAGTCCCGGATGAGATCGGGGACATGACGAGGAGTCTCGAAATGGTCGAAACGTAAAGATCGATATATTGGACGACTATATTCGGAGTTCGGAAAGGTTCCGAGTGATTCGGGTATTTTTCAGAGTACCGGAGAGTTACGGGAATTCGCCGGGGAGATGTATTGGGCCTTATTGGGCCCTGCAGGAAAGAGAGAGGGACAGCCTAGGGTAGGCTGCGCGCCCCCCCAAGGCCTAGTCCGAATTGGACTAGGGGGAGGGGCCGCACCCCCTCCTTCCTTCCCTTCTCTCTTCCCCTTCCTAGTCTCCTACTCCTAATACATGGAAGGTCTCCTAGTTGGACTAGGAAAGGGGAAATCCTACTCCCGGTGGGAGTAGGACTCCCAGTATGCGCCATAGTAGAGGGCGGCCCTTCCTCCTCCACTCCTATATATACTGAGGCAGGGGCACCCCATGAACACACAAGTTGATCTACGGATCGTTCCTTAGCCGTGTCGGTGCCCCTTCCACCATATTCCACCTCGGTCATATCGTCGCAGAGTTTAGGCGAAGCCTGTGCGGTAGAACATCATCATCGTCCACCGCCGTCGTCTTGTGGAACTCATCTCCGAGCTCACCTGGATCGGAGACCGGAGATCGCCATCGAGCTGAGCGTGTCTGAACTCGGAGGCTCCGTCCGTTCGGTGCTTGGATCGGTCGGATCGTGAAGACGTCGACTACATCAACGCGTTGTAATAACGCTTCGCTTCGATCTCGAGGGTACGTGGACGAACACTCTCCCCTCTCGTTGCTATATCATCACCATGATCTTGCGTGTGCGTAGGAAATTTTTTGAAATTACTACGTTCCCCAACAGTGGCATCCGAGCCTAGGTTTTTATGGTTTGATGTTATATGCACGAGTAGAACACAAGTGAGTTGTGGACGATATAAGTCATACTGCCTACCAGCATGTCATACTTTGGTTCGGCGGTATTGTTGGATGAAGCGGCCCGGACCGACATTACGCCAGACGCTTACGCGAGACTGGTTCTACCGCCGTGCTTTGCACACATTGGCTGGCGGGTGTCGGTTTCTCCAACTTTAGTTGAACTAAGTATAGCTCGCCCGTCCTTGCGAAGGTTAAAATGGAGTCTATTTGACAAACTATCGTTGTGGTTTTGATGCGTAGGTAAGATTGGTTCTTGCTTAAGCCCGTAGCAGCCATGTAAAACTTGCAACAAACAAAGTAGAGGACGTCTAACTTGTTTTTGCAGGGCATGTTGTGATGTGATATGGTCAAGACGTGATGAGATATAAGTTATTGTATGAGATGATCATGTTTTGTTGAAGTTATCGGCAACTGGCAGAAGCCCTATGGTTGTCACTTTGTTGCATAAGATGCAAGCGCCAAATAATTGCTTTACATTATCGCTATGCGATAGTAATAGTTGCAAGAGCAATAATTGGCGAGATTTACCATGTGACGACACATTGATATAGATCAAGATGATGAAGATCATGGTGTCGTGCCGGTGACGATAAAGATCATGACAGTACTTTGGAGATGGAGATCAAAGGCGTAAGATGATCATGGCCATATCATGTCACATATTTTGATTGCATATGATGTTTATCTCATTATACATCTTATTCTTGCTTTGATTGACGGTAGCATTTTAAGATGATCTCTCACTAATTATCAAGAAGTGTTCTCCCGAGTATGCACCGTTGCCAAAGTTCGTCGTGCCCAGACACCACGTGATGATCGGATGTGATAAGCTCTACGTCCATCTACAACGGGTGCAAGCCAGTTTTGCACACGCGGAATACTCAGGTTAAACTTGACGAGCCTAGCATACACTACTAGGAAAAGGGCTATAGATAGGATTGATTCTAATGGCGCACCAGACATGTGGTGCGCCATTGCTATATACTAATGGCGCACCATGTGTTGATGCGCCATTAGTTTCAAATACTAATGGCGCACCACAGCCCACGGTGCGCCATTAGTAAATTTTTTTTTTTAATTTTTTCAAAACTTCTAATGGCGCACCATGGGTGTGGTGCGCCATTACTAGTTTTAACTAGTAATGGCGCACCACACCCACCGCGTCGCCATTAGAAGTTTTGAAAAAGAAGTAAAAATTATAAAAAATTTATAAAATTTTTGTTAGTAATGGCGCATTGGTTGTGGTGCGCCATTACTAGTTTAACTACTAATGGCGCACCACCCATGGTGCGCCATTGGTTGTTTGCCCACTTCCACGAATGCACACCCCCGTGGACCGCCTTTTCAGTTTTAAATTTTTTTTCCATGTGATATGTGGTCTAGTTGTTGGGAAAATTTACAAATATGAATTTACTTTATTTGCAAAATCTCTCTGGAAATTTGTAAAATGGCCATAACTTTTGCATACGAACTCGGATGAAAAAGTTTTATATATGAAAAAGCATCTACTCGAAAAGTTACATCCGAATTTAACGGGGGGAACCCCGTTAAACATTTTTAAAATCCTCAAAAGCCTAACAGAAAAAAAGTTACGGGGCTTTTAAGATCTGGAGGCAAAAAAATTCAAAAAAAAAATTAGTTTTTTTAGTTTTTGTTAAATCTAGTCAAACTATGGTCAAACTAATTATTCAGTGTTAATAAATAATTATTTTAGTTTTTTTGAATTTTGGTCAAATCTAGTCAAACTATGGTCAAACTGTGGTCAAATCTGGTCAAACTATGGTCAAATCTGGTGAAACTGTGTGCGAACTAATTATTCAAGAAATATTAGTGTTACTAATTTTTTAGAACAATAGTTTCAAACTCAAACAGTGAAATGTGTCAGTACATGCTCAAGCTAAATTCCTGAGGTTAATAGGATTGACATCTTACTATTGTCAGGAAAACAACAAGTGCGAGACTTGGAAATGAGGAGAATAGAACCCGAAGTTAAGCGTGTTCAGCCGGAGTAGTGAGAGGATGGGTGACCTTTCGGAAGTTTGACTATGGAGTGCGATTTGACACGAGATTAAGCATATTGACTCGAGATTAAGCCATAGTGACCTGAGATTAAGAAAAAACAAAAAAATTAGAAATTTTGAAAAAAAAATTTAAAAAATCCTGCAAAAAAATTTGAAAAAATTGTTACTAATGGCGCACTCCTATGTAGTGCGCCATTAGTATCTCAGAATACTAATGGCGCATCAATGATGCGCCATTAGAATCTCAGATTCTAATGGCGCACTGCAGTGCGCCATTAAAAAAATTCTAGTGGCGTGATGCTAATGGCGCACCGGTAGTGCGTCATTAGTAGGCAAAACCGGTGCGCCATTAGAAGGCTTTTTCCTAGTAGTGATATGCAGATATGGCCTCGGAACACGGAGACTGAAAGGTCGAGCGTGAATCATATAGTAGATATGATCAACATAAGATGTTCACCATTGAAAACTACTCAATCTCACGTGATGATCGGTTATGGTTTAGTTGATTTGGGTCACGTGATCACTTAGATGACTAGAGAGATGTCAGTCTAAGTGGGAGTTCTTAAGTAATATGATTAATTGAACTTAAATTTATCATGAACTTAGTCCTGGTAGTATTTTGCAAATTATGTTGTAGATCAATAGCTCGCGTTGTTGCTTTCATATGTTTATTTTGATATGTTCCTAGAGAAAATTGTGTTGAAAAATGTTAGTAGCAATGATGCGGATTGGATCCGCGATCTGAGATTTATCCTCATTGCTTTGCGCCAAGAATTATGTCCTTGATGCACCGCTAGGTGAAAAACCTATTGCGAGGAGCATATGCGGGCGTTATGAGCGTTTGCCTAGCTCAATATGATGACTACTTGATAGTTTTGTGCACCATGCTTTATGGCTTAGAATCGGGACTTCAAAGGCGTTTTGAGCGTCATGGACCATATGAGATGTTCCAGAATTGAAGTTAATATTTCAAGCAAATACCCGAGTTGAGAGATATGAAGTCTCCAACTAGTTCTATAGCTGAAAGATGGAGGAGAATCGCTCAACTAGTGAACATGTGCTCAGATTGTCTGGGTACTTCAATCGCTTGAATCAAGTGGGAGTTAATCTTCCAGATAAGATAGTGATTGTCAGAGTTCTCTAGTCACTGTCACCAAGTTAGTAGAACTTTGTGATGAACTATTTTATGCAAGGGATGACGAAAATGATTCCCGAGCTCTTCGTGATGTTGAAATCAACGAAGGTAGAAATCAAGAAAGAGCATCAATTGTTGATGATTGATAAGACCACTAGTTTCAAGAGAAGGGCAAAGGGAAAGAAAGGGAACTTCAAGAGGAAAAGACAAGCAAGTTGTCACTCCCACGAAGAAGCCCAAAGCTGGACCAAAGCCTAAAACTGAGTGCTTACACTGCAAAAGAAATGGTCACTGGAAGCGGAAATGCCCTGAATATTTGGTGGATAAGAAGGATGGCAAAGTGAACAAAGGTATATTTGATATACAGATTATTGATGTGTGCCTTACTAGTGTTTATAGTAGCCCCGAGTATTTGATACTTGTTAGGTTGCTAAGATTAGTAACTCAAAGCAGAGTTCTGAATAAGCAGAGACTAGTTGAAGGGAAAGTGACGATGAGTGTTGGAAGTAGTTCCAAGATTAATATGATCATCATCGCACACTCCCTATATTTTCGAGATTAATGTTAAACCTAAATAAATGTTATTTGGCGTTTGTGTTGAGCATGAATATGATTTGATCATGTTTATTGCAATACGGTTATTCATTTAAAATAAGAGAATAATTGTTGTTCTGTTTACATGAATAAGACCTTCGATGGTCATGTACCCAATAAACATAGTTTGTTGGATCTCGATCATAGTGATACACATATTCATAATATTGATGCGAAAAGATGCGAAGTTAATAATGATAGTGCAACTTATTTGTGGCACTGCCGTTTGGGTCATATCGGTGTAAAGCGCATGAAGAAACTCCATAATGATGGATTTTCGGAATCACTTGGTTATGAATCATTTGATGCTTGCGAACCGTGCCTTTTGGGCAAGATGACTAAAACTCCGTTCTTCGGAACAATGGAACAAGCTACTGACTTATTGGAAATAATACATACCGATGTATGCGATCCAATGAGTGTTGATGCTCGTGGCAAGTATCGTTATTTTCTAACCTTCACAAGATGATTTGAGCAGATATGGGTATATCTACTTGATGAAACATAAGTCTGAAATAGTTGAAAGGTTCAAAGAATTTCAGAGTGAAGTGGAAAAATCATCGTAACAAGAAAATAAAGTTTCTGCGATCTGATCGCGGAGACAAATATTTGAGTTACGAGTTTGGTCTTCAACTAAAACAATGTGAAATAGTTTCACAGTTCACGCCAATGGAACACCACAACATTATGGTGTGTCGAGCGTCGTAATCATACTTTATTGGATATGGTGCGATCTATGATGTTTCTTGCTGATTTACCATTGTCGTTTTGGGGTTATGCATTAAAGACAGATTGCATTCACGTTTAATAGGGCACCATCTAAATCCGTTGAAGCGACCTTTGTATGAACTATGGTTTAGCGATGAAACCCGAGTTGTCGTTTCTTAAAGTTTGGAGTTGTGATGCTTATATGAAAAAGGTTTTCAACTTGATAAGCTCGAACCCAAATCGGAGACGTCGTCTTCATAGAATACCCAAAGGAAATTGTTGGGTACACCTTCCATCACAGATCCGAAGGCAAATTTGTTGTTGATAATAGATCCTTTCTAGAGAAGGAGTTTCTCTCGAAAGAAGTGAGTGGGAGGAAAGTAGAACTTGATGAGGTAATCTGTACCTACTCCCTTATTGGAAAGTAGTTCATCACGTAAATCAGTTCTGTGACAAATACACCAATTAGTGAGGAAGCTAATGATATTGATCATGAAACTTGAGATCAAGTTACTCTGAACCTCGTAGGTCTTCGAGTAAGATCCGCACTGAGAGGTGTAGTAATCATGTTCTAGAAGTCATGTTACTAGACCATGATGAACCTACGAACTATGAGGAAGCGATGATGAGCCCAGATTCATGAAATGGCTCGAGGCCATAAAATCGAGATATGATCCATGTATGAGAACAAAGTATGGACTTTGATTAACTTGCTCGATGATCAGCAAGCCATGTTAAATGAATGGATCGTCAAGAGGAAGACGGACACTGATAGTAGTATTACTATCTACCAAGCTCGACTTGTTGCGAAAGGTTTTCAACAAGTTCAAGGTGTCGAATACGATGAGATTTTCTCACTCGTATCGATGCTTAAGTCTATCTGAATCATGTTAGCAATTGCCACATTTTATGAAATCTGGCAAATGGATGTCAAAACTGCATTCCTTAATGGATTTATTAAAGAAGAGTTGTATATGATGCAACCAGAAGGTTTTATCAATCCTAAAGGTGCTAACAAAATGTGCAAGCTCCAGCGATCCATCTATGGACTAGTGCAAGCATCTCGGAGTTGGAATATACGCTTTGATAAGTTGATCAAAGCATATAGTTTTATATGGACTTACGATGAAGCTGTATTTACAATAAAGTGAGTGGGAGCACTCTGACTTTTCCGATTAGTATATGTGAGTGACATATTGTTGATCGAAATGATGTAGAATTTTACGCAAAGCATAAAGGAGTGTTTTAAAGGAGTTCTTTAAAAGAAAAGACCTCGATAAAAGCTACTTACATATTGAGCATCAAGATCTATTGAGATAGATCAAGGCGCTTGATAAGATTTTCAATGAGTACATACCTTGGCAAGATTTTGAAATAGTTCAAAATGGAGCAGTCAAAGAAAGAGTTCTTGCTGTGTTGCAAAGGTATGAGATTGAGTAAGACTCAAATCCCGACCACGAAGAAAATAGAAAGAGAATGAAAAGTCATTCCCTATGCCTCACCATAGGTTCAATAAAGTATGCTATGCTATGTACGGACCTATTGTATACCTTGCTCTGAATTTGGCAAGGGGTACAATAGTGATCTAGGAGTAGATCCTTTGGACATTGGTCAAGAATATCCTTAGTAAGGACTAAGGAGATGTTTCTCGATTATGGAGGTGATAAAAGAGTTTGTTGTAAAAGTTACATCGATGCAAACTTTTACACCGATCGAATGACTCTAAGTCTCAACTTTGGATACATATTGAAAGTGGGAGCAATTAGCTAGAGTAGCTCCGTGCAATTGTGGACATAAAATATTTGCAAAATACATACGGCTCTGAATGTGTCAGACCCGTTGACTAAGCTTCTCTCACGAGCAAAACATGATCACACCTTAGTACTCTTTGGGTGTTAATCACATAGCGATGTGAACTAGATTATTGACTCTAGTAAACCCTTTGGATGTTGGTCACATGGTGATGTGAACTATGGGTGTTAATCATATACAGATATGAATATTGGTGTTAAATCACATGGCGATGTGAACTAGATTATTGACTCTAGTGCAAGTGGGAGACTGAAGGAAATATGCCCTAGAGACAATAATAAAGTTATTATTTATTTCCTTATTTCATGATAGATGTTTATTATTCATGCTAGAATTGTATTAACCGGAAACATAATACATGTGTGAATACATAGACAAACATAGTGTTACTAGTATGCCTCTACTTGACTAGCTCGTTTATCAAAGATGGTTATGTTTCCTAGCCATGGACAAAAGAGTTGTCATTTGATTAACGGGATCACATCATTATGAGAATGATGTGATTGACATGACCCATTCTGTTAGCCTAGCACTTGATCGTTTAGTATACTGCTATTGCTTTCTTTATGACTTATACAAAGTTCCTGCAACTATGAGATTGTGCAACTCCCGTTTACCGGAAGAACACTTTGTGTGCTACCAAACGCACAACGTAACTAGGTGATTATAAAGGTTCTCTACAGGTGTTTCCGAAGGTACATGTTGGGTTGGCATAATTCGAGATTAGGATTTGTCACTCCGATTGTCGGAGAGGTATCTCTGGGCCCTCTCGGTAATACTCATCACCTAAGCCTTGCAAGCATGTAACTAATGAGTTAGTTATGAGATGATGTATTACAGAACGAGTAAGGAGACTTGCCGGTGACGAGATTGAACTAGGTATTGGATACCGACGATGCTTATAGTTTGAGGTTGTGATGCTTATATGAAAAAGTTTCATCCTGATAAGCTCAAACCCAAATCGGAGAAATGTGTCTTCATAGGATACCCAAAGGAGACAGTTGGGTACACCTTCTATCACAGATCCGAGGGCAAGACATTCGTTGCTAAGAATGGATCCTTTCTAGAGAAGGAGTTTCTCTCGAAAGAAGTGAGTGGGAGGAAAGTAGAACTTGATGAGGTAACAAGACTAGCTCCCTTATTGGAAAGTAGTTCATCACGTAAATTGGTTCTGTGACACCGCACCAATTAGTGAGGAAGTTAATGATGATGATCATAAAACTTGAGATCAAGTTATTCTTGAACCGTAGATCAACCAGAGTAAGATCCGCACGAGAGGTGTCACGGTAATCCTATTACGGAAGTCATGTTACTAGACCATGATGAACCTCGAACTATGAGGAAGCGATGATGAGCCCAGATTCATGAAATGGCTTGAGGCCATAAAATCGAGATGGGATCCATGTATGAGAACAAAGTGTGGACTTTGGTGGAGTTGGCGATGATCGGCAAGCCATATTGTATAAATGGATCTTCAAGAGGAAGGCGGACGTTGATAGTAGTGTTACTATCTACAAAGCTCGACTTATGCAAAAAGGTTTTGACAAGTTCAAGGTGTTGACTACAATGAGATTTTCTCAAGCAGTAGCGATGCTTAAGTCTGTCCGAATCATGTTAGCAATTGCCACAATTTATGAAATTTGGCAAATGGATGTAAAACTGCATTCTGAATGGGTTTACGGAGGAAGAGTTGTATATGATGCAACCGAAGGTTTTATCAATCCAAAGGGAGCTAACAAAGTGTGCAAGCTCCAAATGATCCATCTATGGACTGGTGCAAGCATCTCGGAGTTGGAATATACGCTTTGATGAGTTGATCAAAGCATATAGTTTTATCTGAGACTTACGGTGAAGCTGTATTTACTAAAAAGTGAGTGGGAGCACTACTGACATTTCGATAAGTATATGTGAATGACATATTGTAGATCGGAAATAATGTAGAATTATTCTGCAAAGCATAAAGGAGTGTTTGAAAGGAGTTTTTCAAAGAAAGACCTCGGTGAAGCTGCTTACATATTGAGCATCAAGATCTATAGAGATAGATCAAGACGCTTGATAAGTACATACCTTGACAAGATTTTGAAGTAGTTCAAAATGGAACAGTCAAAGAAAGAGTTCTTGCCTGTGTTACAAGGTGTGAAATTGAGTAAGACTCAAAACCCGACCACGGCAGAAGATAGAAAGAGAATGAAAGTCATTCCCTATGCCCCGCCATAGGTTCTATAAAGTATGCCATGTTGTGTACCGGATCTATTGTATACCCTACAATCGAGTTTGGCAAGGGGTACAATAGTGATCTAGGAGTAGATCACTGGACAGCGGTCAAAATTATCCTTAGTGGAATAAGGATATGTTTCTCGATTATGGAAGTGACAAAAGGTTCGGGTTACGTCGATGCAAGTTTTGACACCGATCTGGATGACTCTAAGTCTCGATCTACATACATATTAAAAGTGGGAGCAATTAGCTATAGTAGCTCCGTGCAGAGCATTGTAGACATAAGAAAAATTGCAAAATACATAACGGATCTGAATGTGAAAGACCCGTTGACTAAGATTCTCTCACAAGCAAAAACATGATCACACCTTAGTACTCTTTGGGTGTTAATCACATAGCAATGTGAACTAGATTACTGAATCTAGTAAACCCTTTGGGTGTTGGTCACATGGCGATGTGAACTATGGGTGTTAATCACATGATGATGTGAACTATCGATGTTAATCACATGGTGATGTGATCTAGATTATTGACTCTAGTGCAAGTGGGAGACTGAAGGAAATATGCCCTAGAGGCAATAATAAAGTTATTATTTATTTCCTTATATCATGATAAATGTTTATTATTCATGCTAGAATTGTATTAACCGGAAACATAATACATGTGTGAATACATAGACAAGCAGTGTCACTAGTATGCCTCTACTTGACTAGCTTGTTAATCAAAGATGGTTATGTTTCCTAACCATGGACAAAGAATTGTTATTTGATTAACGGGATCACATCATTAGTTGAATGATCTGATTGACATGACCCATTCAGTTAGCTTAGCACCCGATCGTTTAGTATGTTGCTATTGCTTTCTTCATGACTTATACATGTTCCTATGACTATGAGATTATGCAACTCCGTTTACGGAGGAACACTTTGTGTGCTACCAAACGTCTGGCGTAATCGGGTGATTATAAAGGTGCTCTCTGGTGTATCCAAAGGTACTTGTTGAGTTGGCGTATTCGATATTAGGATTTGTCACTCCGAATGTCGGAGAGGTATCTCTGGGCCCTCTCGGTAATGCACATCACTTAAGCCTTGCAAGCATTGCAACTAATGAGTTAGTTGTGAGATGGCGCATTACGGACGAGTAAAGAGACTTGCGTAACGAGATTGAACTAGGTATTGGATACCGACGATCGAATCTCGGGCAAGTAACATACCGATGACAAAGGAACAACGTATGTTGTTATGCGGTCGACCGATAAAGATCTTCGTAGAATATGTAGGAACCAATATGGGCATCAGGTCCCGCTATTGGTTATTGACCGGAGGCGTGTCTCGGTCATGTCTACATTTTCTCGAACCGTAGGGTCCGCACGCTTAAGGTTTCGATGATGCTTATATTATGAGTTTATGAGTTTTGATGTACGAAGGAGTTCGAGTCCCAGATGAGATCGGGGACATGACGAGGAGTCTCGAAATGGTCGAGACGTAAAGATCGATATATTGGACGACTATATTCGGAGTTCGGAAAGGTTCCGAGTGATTCGAGTATTTTTCGGAGTACCGGAGAGTTACGGGAATTCGCCGGGGAGAAGTATTGGGCCTTATGGGCCATACGGGAAAGAGAGAGGGGATGCCTAGGGCAGGCCACGCGCCCCCCCTTGCCCTAGTCCGAATTGGACTGGAGGGAGGGGCCGCACCCCCTCCTTCCTTCCCTTCTCTCTTCCCCTTCCTAGTCTCCTACTCCTAATACATGGAAGGTCTCCTAGTTGGACTAGGAAAGGGAATCCTACTCGGTGGGAGTAGGACTCCCAGTATGCCGCCATAGTAGAGGGCCGGCCCTCCCCTCCTCCTCTGCTTTATATACGGGGGTAGGGGGCACCCCATAGACACACAAGTTGATCATTGATCGTTCCTTAGCCGTGTGCGGTGCCCCCCTCCACGATATTCCACCTCGATCATATTGTTGCGGTGCTTAGGCGAAGCCTGCGCGATGAAGAACATCAAGATCGTCACCACGCCGTCGTCTTGTGGAACTCCCCTCGGAGCCTCTACTGGATTGGAGATCGAGGTGCGTCATCGAGCTGTCTGCGTGTCAAGAACTCGGAGGTGCGGATAACGGTGCTTGGATCGGTTGGACCGGAGGACGTCGACTACTTCCTCTACGTTGTGTCAGCGCTTCGCTTGGTCTCACGAGGGTACGTAGACAACACTCTCCCCTCGTTGCTATGCATCACCATGATCTTGCGTGTGCGTAGGAAATTTTTTGAAATTACTACGTTCCCCAACAGCGGTGCATCAGGGACATAATTCTTCTGTGCAGCAATGAGGACAAACCTCATGTCACGGATCTAATCCACATCATTGCTACTAACATCTTTCAACACAGTTTTCTCTAGGAACATATCAAAATAAACATATGAAAGCAACAACGCGAGCTATTGATCTACAACATAATTTGCAAAATACTACTAGGACTAAGTTCATGATAAATTAAAGTTCAATTAATCATATTACTTAAGAACTCCCACTTAGATAGACATCCCTCTAATCCTCTAAGTGATCACGTGATCCAAATCAACTAAACCATGTCCGATCATCACGTGAGATGGAGTAGTTTCAATGGTGAACATCACTATGTTGATCATATCTACTATATGATTCACGCTCGACCTTTCGGTCTCCGTGTTCGAGGCCATATCTGTATATGCTAGGCTCGTCAAGTTTAACTTTGAGTATTCGCGTGTGCAACTGTTTTGCACCGTTGTATTTGAGCGTAGAGCCTATCACACCCGATCGTCACGTGGTGTCTCAAAGACGAAGAACTTTGCAACGGTGCATACTCGGGAGAACACTTCTTGATAATTAGTGAGAGATCATCTTAAAATGCTACCGTCAAACAAAACATAATAAGATGTATAACAGATAAACATCATATGCAATCAAAATATGTGACATGATATGGCCATGATCATCTTGCGCCTTTGATCTCCATCTCCAAAGTCTTGTCATGATCTCTATCGTCACCGCACGACACCATGATCTTCATCATCTTGATCTATATCAATGTGTCATCACATGGTCGTCTCACCAACTATTGCTCTTGCAACTATTGCTATCGCATAGCGATAAAGTAAAGCAATTATTTGGCACTTGCATCTTATGCAACAAAGAAAAACCATAGAGCTTACGCCATCGCCGATAACTTCAACAAAACATGATCATCTCATACAACAACTTATATCTCATCACGTCTTGACCATGTCACATCACAACATGCCTGCAAAAACAAGTTAGGCGTCCTCTACTTTGTTGTTGCAAGTTTTACGTGGCTGTTACGGGCTTAAGCAAGAACCAATCTCACCTACGCATCAAAACCACAGCGATAGTTTGTCAAATAGACTCCGTTTTAACCTTCGCAAGGACCGGCGTAGCCACACTCAGTTCAACTAAAGTTGAGAAACCGACACCGCCACCACCTATGTGCAAAGCACGTCGGTAGAACCGATCTCGCGTAAGCGTCACGTGTAATGTCGGTCCGGGCGCTTCATCCAACAATACCGCTGAACCAAAGTATGACATGCTTTGGTAGGCAGTATGACTTATATCGTCCACAACTCACTTGTGTTCTACTCGTGCATATAACATCAACGCATAAAACCTAGGCTCGGATGCCACTGTTGGGGAACGTAGTAATTTCAAAATTTTCCTACGCACATGCAAGATCATGGTGATGGCATAGCAACGAGAGGGGAGAGTGTATGTCCACGTACCCTCGTAGACCGTAAGCGGAAGCGTTATGACAACGCGGTTGATGTAGTCGTACGTCTTCACGATCCGACCGATCCAAGTACCGAACGTACGACACCTCCGAGTTTAGCACACGTTCAGCTCGATGACGTCCCTCGAACTCCGATCCAGCTGAGTGTCGAGGGAGAGTTCTGTCAGCACGACGGCGTGGTGAAGATCTTGATGTTCTACCGGCGCAGTGCTTCGCCTAAGCTTCGCGACGATATGTCCGAGGTGGAATATGGTGGAAGGGGGCACCGCACACGGCTAAGGAACGATCCGTAGATCAACTTGTGTGTCTATGGGGTGCCCCCTGCCCCCGTATATAAAGGAGGGAGGGAGGAGGAGGCCGGCCCTAGGAGGGGCGCGCCATGGGTAGTCCTACTCCCACCGGGAGTAGGATTCCCCCTTTCCTAGTCCAACTAGGGGTCCTTCCATGTAGTAGGAGTAGGAGACTAGGAAGGGAAGAGAGAAGGGAAGGAAGGAGGGTGCGGCCCTCCCCTAGTCCAATACGGACTAGGCCTTGGGGCGCGCGGCCTGCCCTAGGTAGCCCTCTCTCTTTCCCTTGGCCCAATAAGGCCCAATACTTCTCCCGGCGAATTCCGTAACTCTCCGTACTCAAAAATACCGAATCACTGGAACCTTTCCGAACTCGAATATAGTCGTCAATATACCGATCTTTACGTCTCGACCATTTCGAGACTCCTCGTCATGTCCCGATCTCATCCGGGACTCCGAACTCCTTCGGTACATAAAACTCATAAACTCATAATATAAGCATCATCGAAACCTTAAGCGTGCAGACCCTACGGGTTCGAGAACTATGTAGACATGACCTAGAACTATTCTTGGTCAATAACCAATAGCGGGACCTGGATGCCCATATTGGCTCCTACATATTCTACGAAGATCTTTATCGGTCAAACCGCATAACAACATAGGTTGTTCCCTTTGTCATCGGTATGTTACTTGCCCGAGATTCGATCGTCGGTATCCAATACCTAGTTCAATCTCGTCACCGGCAAGTCTCTTTACTCGTTCTATAATGCATCATCCCGTAACCAACTCATTGGTCACATTGCTTGCAAGGCTTACCGAGAGGGCCCAGAGATACCTCTCCGACAATCGGAGTAACAAAACCTAATCTCGAAATACGCCAACTCAACATGTACCTTCGGAGACACTGTAGTACTCCTTTATAATCACCCGATTCGTTGTGGCGTTTGGTAGTACCAAAGTGTTCCTCCGTAAACAGGAGTTGCATAATCTCCTAGTTACGAGGAACATGTATAAGTCATGAAGAAAGCAATAGCAACATACTAAACGATCAAGTGCTAAGCTAACGGAATGGGTCAAGTCAATCACATCATTCTACTAATGATGTGATCCCGTTAATCAAATGACAACTCTTTTGTCCATGGCTAGGAAACATAACCATCTCGATAAGCGAGCTAGTCAAGTAGAGGCATACTAGTGACACTATGTTTGTCTATGTATTCACACATGTATTATGTTTCCGGTTAATACAATTCTAGCATGAATAATAAACATTTATCATGAAATAAGGAAATAAATAGTAACTTTATTATTGCCTCTAGGGCATATTTCCTTCAGGCACAACCCACCTAGGCGCGCCTGGGGGCCCAGGCGCACCCTGGTGGGTTGTGCCCCCCTCGGGGAACCCCCCAGGTGCTTCTTTGGCCCACTGGATGTCTTCTGGTCCAAAAAATCCACAAAAAGTTTCGCGGTGTTTGTACTCCGTTTGATATTGATTTCCTGCGGTGTAAAAAACAAGCATTAAAAAACAGCAGCTGGCACTGGGCACTGGGTCTACAGGTTAGTCCCAAAAAATGATATAAAGTTGCTATAAAATGATTGTAAGACATTCAAGAATGATAATATAATAGCATGAATACTTCATAAATTATAGATACGTTGGAGACATATCAGTGCACATAGGTGAGCCTAGCTAGTTGTTGTAAGTTTCATGCTTGACAAATTAACCGCTAGGTTTATTCCGCATTTGTTCAAGCCTAAACTGTAATTATTTTAAAGTGCCTCCCCCTCTAGGCTACATCCTCGATCATCCATCCGCCTCTTCTAACCTCTTCGATCCTCTCTGCCTCGACGTCAGCGACCGCTCCGCCTCCCCTAGCATGTCAAAGTCCTAGTTCTCCGCACCAGCGGGGGATACATCTGCAACGTATCTATAATTTTTGATTGTTCCATGCTATTATATTATCCATCTTGGATGTTTTATATGCATTTATATGCTATTTTATATTATTTTTGGGACTAACCTAGAGCCTAGTGCCAGTTTCTGTTTTTTTTCTTGTTTTTGAATTTCGCAGAAAAGGAATATCAAACAGAGTCCAATTGATCTGAAAATTTACGGTGATTTTTTGTGGACCCAAAGAAGCCCCCGAAGCAAAAGAGTTGGGCCAGAAGAGCCACGAGGCCTCCAGAAGGGTGGAGGGATCCCCCCTAGGGTGCGCCCTCCGGTCCTGTTGGCTCCTCGTGGACCCCCGACTTGTTCCCGATGAAAAAAATTCCTACAAATATAGGAACCTCCAGAAATAAACCTAGATCGGGAGTTCCGCTGCCGCAAGCCTCTGTAGCCACGGAAAACCAATCGGGAGCCCATTCCGGTACCCTGCCGGAGGGGGAAACCATCACTGGTGCCCATCTTCATCATCCCGACGGTCTCAATGACGAGGAGGGAGTAGTTCACCCTTAGGGCTGAGGGTATGTACCAGTAGCTATGTGTTTGACCTCTCTCTCTCTCTCTCTCTCTCTCTCTCTCTCTCTCTCTCTCTCTCTCTCGTGTTCTTGATTTGGCACGATCTTGATGTACCGCGAGCTTTGTTATTATAGTTGGATCATATGGTGTTTCTCCCCTCTATCTTCTTATGATGAATTGAGTTTTACCTTTGAGGTTTCACTATTATCGGATTGAATACTATTGTGGATTTGAAAACACTTGATGTATGTCTTACATGGGATACCGGTGGTGACAATGGGGTGTTATATAGATTCACTTAATGTATGTTTTGGCACTCAACTCACGGATCCCCGAGGTGACATTGGGGTAATCTATGCATAGGAGTTGATGCATATTTTCGTCCTTGTTTCTCCGGTAGAAATCTTGGGGCACTCTTCGAAGTTCTTTATGTTGGATTGAATATTATGAATCTGATCTGATGCATGTCGTATAATTGACCCGCAGATACTTGTGGTGACATTGGAGCATGTAGGTGACATTAGGGTTGATTGATGTGTGTCATATGGTGTTATTTTACTATGAACTCTAGGGACTGTTTGTGACACTTATAGGAATAGCCCAATGGATTGATCAGAAAGAATAACTTTGAGGTGGTTTCGTACCGTACAAACAATTTCATCTTATGTTCTCCGCGATAGGAACTTTGGAGTGACTTTTGTCGCACGTTGAGGGATTGCCATATGATCTAATTATGTTATCATTGTTGAGAGAACTTGCACTAGTGAAAGTATGAACCCTAGCCCTTGTTCCCAAGCATTTCAATACCGTTTTCGCTTACTTTTACCACTTGTTACCTTGCTGTTTTTATACTTTCAGATTACAAAAGCCTATATCTACCATTCATATTGCACTTGTATTACCATTTCTTGGCCGAACTAGTGCACATATACAATTTACCATTGTATTGGGTGTGTTGGGGACGCAAGAGACTCTTGGTTATTTGGTTGCAGGGTTGTTTGAGAGAGATCATCTTCATCCTACGCCTCCCGATTTGCACTATCTTTTCATACACATAACAAACATCAGACTATGTACATTTTACAACCAAAACGAAGCAATACTAAAGCAACCAAGGAGATGCTTGGAAGAAACAAGCAGAGCAAACACAGTTATAACAAATAACATGACATTAAGAAACACAACATCAACCAAGTGGTCCGGTTGCATAATCAAGCACCATCATTTCACAGTCGCATACTGTAATATACAGTCAACATCAAGCACCAACAGGGACCATCAACAAGCGTCATTTAATCACTTTAAATGTGCAGGGATCAAGAAAGATTGTTGCGGCTAAACAAAAGAAAAATTTGTCAGCCACAAGTGCTTTTGTGTTCCTCTACATACACACAACAATCATCATCTTCCATATACATAGACTTTATTTTTCTGACAACATGAACTTTCTTGTTGTTGCTGTATATGAACTTCTCCTTTAAACAAAGAGAGAGGATGCACTGAGCCAAGGTAAAATCTTACAAAGAAAACACACTTTTTTGTATGAGGCATATACACAAACATCTTGTGTGCACTGCCAGTTGAAGGAGAGGGCAGCTCAATGCGGAGGCTATGGAGTGCGGGGGCAGAGTCGAAGGCGGTAGCAACATGGAGGAAGAGGGCAGTAACATCATGGAGGAAGAGGGGCGTTAATGCTGACTAGTGGGGTGTGCGGCGGCACTCCTCTGCACATCTGGGAGGTCGACCGGGAGGAGCAAGGTGGCAGCGCGGGTGGCATGGGTAGCTCTCAGGCGACGATGGAGAGAAGAGAGTGAACTCAGGGGGAGGGTCATCGGTGGGGGAACGTGCATCGCACCGCCGATCTAGGGAGGCACGTGAGGGAAGAAGGCCGCAGTGGCAAGTGGAAGGTCGTGACAACATTGGAGGAAAGCCACTGAGGGGCGAATTCTAGCAGCGGGGGAGGTGAGTTGGTGGCTGTCGCACGACGGCAGGATCTCGGCGACGGGAGGTTGGGTTGGTGGCGGTTATACAACGGCATGGAGGTGGATTGGCGGCCGGATCCCGACAACGGGACGGTGGATTCGTGGATGGATCCCGACGGCCGGGAGGTGGGTTGGTGGTGGACGCCGACTCGCCGTTGGCTGGATCCCGGCGGCGGGAAGGTGGGATGGTGGAGTTCGGGAGGTGGAAGAGATGGGGTGCGGCGGGGACAGTGGGCGCGCTGTTTTTTTCCCACCGTTCGGGAGTTCGCGAACATCTCTTTGCTCGCTATATAGGGCGATGTGATCCAAATAACTATTCTAATACCATGATTATAATAGTGTTGTCCTATCAGTGAAACAGTTTGAGATTTGGTTAATCTACCATACCAAGCATCCGCAGTAAAGAAAACTAGAAGCGCCACGCATGCCCGTCTCCAAGATCGCGATCTACATGCTTATCCATAGATCCTCAAACGGCGAGAGCGTTGCATAAGGCCATGGTCCGGCTCTATAGCTTCTACTTCTAGGCTAAAAGCAAGTATAACAAGGTGACGTAAGCAGATTATAAATATTTAAATATTACGTTTTTGTTGAGTTGAAAAAATGAAGATAAGAGAAAAGAGAAGCGGGTTATAGATTAGACCCAGCTATAGCACGGGTTCTAAAATATTTTATGAGAGTGTACAGTAGGTCATACATTAACAAAATAGTACTACTTTCTTGTAAGAATTAATTACATCTTTGATACACAAACTTGCACTTAATGTATAAATAGATACATAAACTTGCACTTAGTTTTCATAGGATGACTTACACACCTAGACGGAGGGAGTAGTATATCATACTCCCCACTATGACCAGCCTTACATACATTGTTGTGTTCCTTTTTAATTCTTGCATGCATAAATTTAATGCGTCTCGGAAACTAAAAATAAGATGGAGATGAGCCTTTTAAATTGGAAAAACAAAAAAGTTGAAATAAACCCGATAAACCGGAAAGGAGTGAGTATAAACCAGCAGGTTTCAAACTTTGGACGTCGCTCCTCATTCCCCATGCACTTTGGGCTAGCCACAACACCATCTCGTCGTTACTGTCAACATAACAACTTGTAGTAATTTATAGTCCAGAATAATAATTAATTTCAAGCCAAAATGCGCACTATACTTTGACCAAGGTTTTTCATTTCTTGATTTTTTTTCTTGGGTAACACACAAAAACGGTTTTTAGGAATATCGGAATTTCCTAATGAATTTCAAATTCAAAAACTTATTGTACAAGTATAATTTATTTAATCCCTGTTTGAAAAATTGTGTCTCCCATTCTAGCGGTCAGCTTCAAGACGTCGTTAACGCACGTCGTCCATTAGTATTTTTATTAAAAGTGTTATTCAATGCTTAAAAAGTCTATTTTTTGCAAACTGACGACTCGAACATGGGACGTCTAGGTGATGGTTTGCGTCTATGTGATGTGCATATAACTCTATCTGATAATATATTACCTTTTCAATTCCAAAAAAGTAATTTTATACTATATAAAAATATTCAGGGCTCATGGAAATTTACGATAACCAGTAGACCGGGGAAAACCGTGATGAGGGACGCACGCACACAGTAAACTCCGTGCAACACATATTTTAGATTCAAATCAATTTTCCTGATAAAATATATAAATATCAGTATCTCTAACATTAACAAGAAATATACCACTTAAAACATTTGAATTTGAAATTCGTTTAAAAATTAGAAATGGAAAAATACCGTTTTTTGGATTTTCCGAAACCGGATTTTCTGTCCCTCATCAAAAATTCGAAATCAAGCACACAAAAAAAAAACCTTCTATAATTTGCGTATAGCATGTATTTTGGGATTAAATAAATTTTATTAAAAACATATGTCCCAAATAATAATACCAACCATCAGGTAGTCATTATAAAAGAAACCATCAGGTGGTCCAGTGGCTAGCACAGAGAGCATGGGAGGTAATGTCCGTGGTGCGACACTTGTTGGGAGCATGTATTTTTATTATTTGTCTTTTTTGGTGGGACCCATATGTAGGTTGTGTTTAACATAGAATTAACGGCAATGATTGAAATGTACCCGAAACGCAAGTTGTAGAACCAATTTGTGTCATTTTTCAAGTTTACGTATTCATATGCAGTGCATGTTTGTGTATGAGAAATGTGATTAATTTTTCTTAGAGCATGACTAATAATATAACCAGCCGATGGCTATATGAAACTGTCATGTTATCTATACCTATCATCTATAGTCATTCATATAGTAAGGTGGGCTAAGATTGATTGTTACATTACTATTATTTTCCTACATTTTCTCTTTCTCTTTCTTTGTATTTATTATGTGTGTCTTGAAGTACATATATATAGCTAGGCTCTTGCATGAGGGCCACTCCTCTTACTTTTTTATGTATCTTTTTCATATAGGCAAAAATGTCATGTAGACGGGTTATAAGTCCACCATTGTATTTGCTCTTATAACTAACTAGTAATATACATGTTGCCTACATCTCCCTCCCTGGTTTATACTCCCTCCATTCCTAAATATAGGGTGTATAGTTTTTGGCACGGAAATTAAAGAACACATGTGGAGGGAAAATTTCACAAGTTTTGGGTGATATTACACCTGACTAATTGACGTGAGAAAATAGAGTAGCTTGTGTGATATAAGAAAATGTAATCAAATCCCCCCAAAAATTATCCAAATGAGTGGTGCAACGCAATACACCTTATATTTCGGGATTTTTCTCAAAAATCTATACACCTTATATCAAGGAACGGAGGGAGTAGGTCTTATCTCAAAAAACTTGTTTTTTCATTTTATAAGTTTCAACTTTATTACTTCCCATCATATGTTTAGATTTTGAGGTGCATTAAATTGTTGCTTGCAAGATTAAAAAAACACCAATACGTGTAAAAGTTATTGGTCATTATTTACGCATGCATGCATTGGTAAACATTTTTTTTAAAAAAACGAGCTCATTAATTGAGTATTATTATAAACCACGAAATTATTGTACAACTCACCATCTATCTTATCTTGTCTGTTGAGATTTCTCAATTGAGCCCTAACCGAAAGAGAGAGAATATTACATGACACGACAATCATGCTCTTTAAGGCGCTGATGCATGACTGGAGAACGGCTCCCTAGACGACCCATACGTGTACACCTCGCCGCGGGAAAGCGCGCCATCAGGTCTGGGAAGATGTACAAGACCGTCGTGGGAACGGCGAAGGCAGTGCGATACATGCCAATGAGAGGAGGCAGGCTGCCAGCACCGAACCGAGTCACTCGAGGCAAACGCTGGGCCATGGAGACGGAAGAGGCCAAATGGCGACTGCAGGAAGAAGCCACGAGACAGCGAGGACGACACGGCCGTACCATGGAGGACGCTAGATGGCGGCAACCCCGTCGCTGTGACCGATACGAACCTCCCAGACCCATCTGCTCTCGCTCTGTCCAAGTGCAGCAGCGCTTTGTGCCATGGCCAATTGGCCATCCTCCCAAACTTCGTTTGCCACGTACTACTCCCTAAGAGCTTTTTTTTATGTCAAAAAATTATTCTCCCCAAATTTGGTTTGTGCATCCTTGGTAACCATGCTCCCCCCAGGATCGAGGCCTCTTACATGTGAAAGGGAAGCACATGCCCCCCCCCCCCCGCCTGCCCGTGTGATGCGGGCGGCGGCGGGGGCCCTCCCTACCCTATTCGAGGTTGCAGCAGCGTGGGTCAGCCGCTTGTGGGGGTGCAGAGCTCGATGGGGACGTCTGGCTCTGATGGTTGTTGTGCTGAGAGGTGGTGGTTCGCCACCGCGGCGATGCTGGCGAGGTTTTCGTCGGGCCCCCCTTGATTTGGATCTTGATCCGCGGAGGGTGGCACGACCGGTGTTGACGGTGGTCGCGTCGGGTGGGGGTTGGACTCAACTGAGAGCGCTGGCACCTTCCCCTCCTCGACCTAGTGACTCGCCACAACGGACTCTCTCCAGCCCTAGATCTGGGTCAAGTAGGGGGGCTTTTGTTTGGGTGGAGGTGCAGCTGGTGTGGCTGCGGCTGCCGCCTACCTCCTGAGGTGGTCAAGGCCTAGGGTGCCGGTGGCCGCCTTGGTCGGCCTTGTGCCGGGAGCTTGTTGCCCGAGGGCCTGTTGTCCGCGCTTGGCAGCAGGGGGCCGTTGTGCTGGATGGGCGGCCATGGCCAGGGGGTCAGGGCTGCCTACATTCGTTTATCCAGTGTTGGCTCCGTCATCGGTTTGGGACCCGGGCCGGCTTTGACCGGGTTGCTTGATAGGGACCGACGGTTTTCTTGTGGCGGCCAGCGTGTCATGTTTTAGTGCCAGGGGAGGACGGTTCAGCGAAAGACACGCAAGGCCATGGCCATTGCTGATGACGACGATGTCCAAGGACGGCGTTTCCTCCTCGGAGGCATTGCTCCCTGGCCATCCTCCTCGGGTCCTCTGACCTACTTCCCGATGCTCCATCCTCCCATCCTCGGTGTCTTCTTTGATGGTGTTCATTTGATATTCCGACACTAAGCTTCCTCTAGGTGCTTCTTGTCGCCAGCAATGTACCCCGACGTCTCCTTGGCCCTTGTTAGACAGTAGTCTACTTGGCGTGCGAGGTCATCCCAGGACCAGGGGGTCGCCGGGATCGGTGTCATGCGGGTAGGCTCCGGTGGTATTGTTCAGTCAAGTTGCCTTGGGTGTGATTGTTGGTCGCCTATGACGCTCTCTCAAATTGGTGGGTGGGGCGCCGACAAATGCCATGCTTAACCTGGTCAGGCCGGCAACAACATTCATGGATGCCGGTCTCCTTCTTGGAGGCATCGTCAATTTGCCCCATCCTCCTTCGGACCGATGGCTGCTTTTGTCACCTGATCCGTCGTGTGGAGTGTGCCTTCGAGTGGTGAGCTGTGTTGAGGCGCTCCGAGAAGACTTGAGCTTATTGTCTGGGCCTAGCTAGCTTTCTTACTTTTGTGCTTAGCTTGGCTGTGCTTATTCCCTATTTTTGATTACCTATTTTTAGCTATTTGTGCTTCTCTTGTAGAGCTGGTATCCGGAGTAGTGTGTGTGCGTTTATATGTCTTTATGCCTTTATTTATAAAGCCCGGTGGAAACCTTTTTTAAAGGGAAACACATCTTCCATACATGTATCCGTGCTAATTGATTTTCTGTTTTCATGGTTTTTTTAATAATCAGATCTATTGTAAATGTTTGCTAAAGGTATAAAGCATCTCAAACATAATAAAAATTACACTGAGAATCTGAGACCACCAAACAATCGCTACTGTTGTTAGAATGAACTGGTGACGCGTTGTTGTCATCGCTCCCCTAACGGAGTCGGCTTGACATTGTTCATGACAACCGAAAAGTCTATGTGCACGAACGAACTCGAAGTTTTCTCTCCTAACCCTGGGTGGCTAGGGCAAACTCTTCCCTCAAGGCTTCACCGACGGGCCCGTGGATTCACCTCTCCTCTGCTTGCTGCTTCGGCGGCCCTTGGCGGGACGGGATTCCCTATGCCTCCACTTTGATTAGTAGTTTATATGTTAGGATTTTTTTAATCCTCATAAGCACGATGCTCAAACAAATGGCGGCGTGTCTTCTTCAAGTTGGTCGTGGTTTGATCATTTTCGAGTTCGTTCGACGGCTTAGTCGATCTGTGCCAGCAAATACTACATGATCTCATTATTAAGCAACAAACGCCCATACGGACCATCAGTCTATTAAAACTGCAACATAATTCTACCGCTCAAACTAGACTCCTTTATTTGGGGAAAGCTATCGTGTCGTTAGGGCACCTCCAACGGCAATCCATATTTTTTTCCACATTCATCCGCGGACAAGGGGGCATCATTATATGGACACGGATGCGGGAGGCCGCCATCCAATGGTGCACGCATACATTTCAAACACTTTATGAATCAACCGGAAGAAATTCATGCAAACACGGCGAATTTCACTAAAATTCGGACATAATTTATGTTAAAAAAGATATTTTGACCGTTTAACTAAAAACTTATAAAAAAACTAAACTCTATAGCGGACAACAACCTCATACGTGTGGCCACCCTGTCCTTCCGCACTGTGATCGCCGTCCGCGCCGCCGCCGCCGTTGCTGTCGTCGTCGTCCCTCCAATGGCGCAAGGCTTTTAGAGGGCCACGGCAACCTTGTCCGGCCGCTGCCTGCCGCTCATGGTGTAGCCGCCCCGCCTCCTACTTCGTGGTTCGGAGTGCCGCCGTGGCCAGTGCCGACAGCGCGGGCGGAGCCCTAGGAACGGCCTTGCCCTAGCTGGCGTCAGAAGACTCGCTGAGAGACCACTTCTCACCGTACTTGGCAATCTCGTTGTCGATGGTGGCGGCGTCTGGTGTCCATCTCCTTGGTGGTGACGAAACGGCTTAGAGCCCACGCGGCGGCGAGGTCCGTGTCGTTGAGGACCCATTCCGGCGCCTCGTCGGTCCTTGCAAACGAGGAGCGGCGGGCAGCGTTGCGCTGGTCGTACTGCCGCCCACTCCTACTCGGAGACGACGGCCCTCGACCCCGAGGGACCGCCGACATCGCTGCTTCCGAGGTATTGGAGGATGTGGTTGCACACCTTCCTTATGGCCGGCGGCAGCTCCTAGACGGCTTGGCAGTGGATGCGGTGGGGCAGCGAGTCGGGCCTGCGATCGGCTCGTCCTTCACGCGGCTCCGGCTTGACGCGGTAGCGCAGCGGGGACGATGGCTCCTCCTTGACCCGCGCCAGCGATGATGGTGCCGGGCCCATCTGACGGAGCGGTCGCTCTGTCCTTATCTCCATTTAACGGACATATTCTTTGTCCGTCAGAGCCGCCTCGGTGAGGAGGCGCGGCCAGTGCTCTGGCTCATGCTCCTCCTCGACGCCAAAGGAGAGGACGATCTCCTGCCTGGCGAAGGAGCCGACCGCAATGTATGCCGAGGGGCCCGGAGAGCGCAGGCGTCGGTGTCGATCCACCCGAGAATGAACTACCATCGCCACCACCTACCAGCGCGGACCACCACGACTTCGGCATCACCGCTGCAAGAGGAGGGGCTCGGAGAGAAGGAGGCGATTGAAGATAAGGAGATGCGGATGTGCATCGCCGGAGCACGGCTTATATAGCCGCGGCCAAGCCAGACAAGCGGGTCGTCACTTCATTTCATTGCGGCGCAACGACGGAGTTGGTAGATTTTTTTTAAAGGAGGAAGACCCCCGGCCTCAACATTTGGACGATGCATGGAACCACTTTATTAATTGTACGCACAAGACCTTACAAAGTAATACAATAGTAAGACTAAAGCCACCGTCTAGGCAACATCTGTTGCTACTTCTATCCAGTTGATGAAGGGATGCTGATAGTCTAGGCATAATACCAAACAAACCTCACAGCCAAACTTAACATCTAAGACATGAGGTCCTAATCAGGACGCCTGCCGGGTATGAGGCACACACCGGTCTGGCGCACTCCTCAACCAGGACGCCTGCCGGGTATGAGGCCGCCGCAGCCACCTGCCACCAATCCATCTTCAGAGTTGTACTGATACATCTACCTTGCCCGGTCTAGCTGTCATCGACGCCACCACGACGCCAGACCGTGTCAGCCTCCTGCGCGAGTCCATCTTCGCGCATCGTACGCCGAGTCACCACAGCACCATGCTATCGAGATCCGCCGCCATCAATGAGTGAGATGATGCATCGCTCCACCAAAGTATCCATCCTCTGGTCCCTCGCTCACGTGTGTACCTCCAAGAATGACGCCCCAAGGGGGGAACGACACCAGAGCGCCACTGTCATCCGATCATCCGATCCGGGGTTTCCCCCGGAGGTAGCAGAGAGTGGTCTTGAACTTCTCCACGGCGATGCCTTCAATAAGGGAACGATGCTGATAGCGCCGCCACCGCCGGCCTTGGCAGTAGCCGGAAGCAAGTTTTCACCCAGATCTGTTCGAAGCAATCCAACTCCCGTGCACGGCCGCCGCCACCACCAGGCTGAGCACACGCCGCCGCCGGCACCTCCACGATGCCCAGAGGCCGCAAGACTCGCCGCCACCACGCCTGACAGGCAGCTACGGCCGGGCCCGAGCACCACTCAGATCCAATCTGGGGTCAAGAGCCCTAGGCGGCAGCGGCTGTCTAGGCGGTACCACCAGACGGGGACAGGCCCTCCAACCTGCCACAAAGCAAGGCGCTGCTCGATCTTCGAAGCGCCGCGCCACCAATCCCACCGGGAGTGACTAAGCCGCCGCGAGGAAGAAGGGAAGCCGCGGCAGGGGAGATGCCCCGCCGCCGCCGGCACGGCCTAGGCTTTGCCCAGTGGTGGCTCTCGGCGGCGGCGAGGGGGTGGGGAGGGTGGAGGAAGGCCGGCGGCGGGGGCGGCTAGGGTTCCCCGTGTCGCCTCGGAGAGGGACGCGGGGGGCTAAACAATCAGAAATGCAACATGTGTTGTGCTGCGAGACGGTGATATCTCCGGCGGGTGGAGCTGCAATGCAGTGTGTTGGGTGTCGTGCGCCACTGATCGCCGGCCACGGAAGCTGCAGTGCAACGGTGTTGTTGATGCGGGGGAGAGGCTGATTTTTCTTGTGGCCGGTGCGGCTGCACGGGACGTGAGGATGACGTCTCTCTTCTTCCACGGTGTTGGTACGATTGCCTCGCGTCAGCGGGATGACGTCTCTCTTCTTGGATCTCTATAAATAGGAGATCCAGGGATCGCTCTATACGACATCCCATCTCTCCATCTACATCCTAAGTGTAGCACGCTGCAGCCACATTGCTAATGGCAGCCATGCCTCTAGCTCTAGGTGCACCGAGCCATCATGGTTCATCTTCCTTC
Source organism: Aegilops speltoides (assembly GCA_021437245.1). Classification (NCBI taxonomy): domain Eukaryota; kingdom Viridiplantae; phylum Streptophyta; class Magnoliopsida; order Poales; family Poaceae; genus Aegilops; species Aegilops speltoides. The sequence continues at coordinate 39,652,653 of CM038145.1, read as the reverse complement.
TCCTCCACAGTCTCATCGGCTCGGCGAGCGGTCCCGGTGCTAGAGGCTCGTCGGACATCGAGCAACGCTCGCCACACAGTCTCCACAGTTGGCTGCACCGCCACCGCCACCGCCACCACCACCACCATAACCACCACCACTTTGCCCGAAACGGACACAGTCGCGCACCGAGCTACTCCCCGCGGTTTCAACCTCACGTTGTCGAATATCGAGATGAAGGCCACCGTGACAGTGCACATGAAAAGTTTCTGGTCAGGACTTGAAAAAATAACTTCCTTGTCTGAGAAGGCCGCTTGGGTTTACCATTGGACGAACGATCTCCTTCACCGAGAGTGGCTACAACTTGAGCTCGTCTCGGAGTCTAACCCAGGTGACAAGGCTCCCTTGTACTGTCCTCTTCACTTCCGCCCCCTTATTCGAATCCTGCATGCATATAATTTCTTCTTTTTCTTGTCGTTCAGAGAAACATAATTTGTTTTTTTCCAAAGGCAGCCATCTCTATACTATACGGACTCCCTACGGATGCCTATGAGTACCTGCTTTATCAAAATAACATGCTAACATGAAAAATAATTTAATTAGGTAATTCAACAACAAAATACTCCCTCCGTACCTGAATAGAAGTCTTTTAGAGATTGCACTACAAACTACACACGGGTGTATGTAGACATATTTTAGAGTGCAGATTTACTCATTTTGCTTAATATATAGTCTATGGTGAAATCTCTACAAAGACTTATATAGGAACGGAGAGAGTACAAAAATTCAGAAATCAGAATGAAGGTGGAATGATATAGCCCAAAAACTGATGAGAAAATACAGTCACCATGAATCACAGCGGGGCCTTAGACCTGAATGTATATATGGTTGTTGGCTGGCTGTGGGTGCAGAAGCGCGGGAAGATCCAAGTTATGCCAAATACTCGATCGGGTACAGGAGGCGATGAGGAGTTTCACACGTAGTACGAGGCCACCTTCAGGGTGCCGGCATCGTTCGGCCACATGGGCGCGGTGCGCGTCGTGAACGAGCACCACAGCGAGGATGTTGCTAGGAGAAGTCAGGATCTTCCCCGCCGACCAGGGCCCCAAGTCGTCCAGCGCTACGTTATTCCACTGCAACTCGTGGATCCATCCCTCGCGCAGCAGCAGCAGCAACGACGACAAGCGTATTTTCTTCCCTGTCACGGTCGGTACCCTACCCTGCCTGCCCTAAACTAAACCAACTTCACAAACACTAGCATGCAATTACCTTACCAGCAGCTACCATCGTGCCTGCGTGCGGTGCAGTACTCTTACCTCCCGTCGAAGACGCCCGAGGGCATGAAGAAGCTGCGCCGCAGTGAGCTACTGGACATCCGCGGCGACGGCACCGGCGAGCGCAAGCCACACCAGCGCATCTACGACTATGACGTCTACAACGACCTCGGCAACAAGCGACCTGTGCTCGGCGGTGAAAAGCGCCCCTACCCCCGACGCTGCCGCACGGGCCGCGCTCAATACAAGCAAGGTACGTACCGCCCCGCCGTACTCCTCTCGCTTGTCTAAAAAAAACACTCCTCTAGTATGGTGTCAAAAACGCTGATTATGGGCACTACACTAGATGAATCTGATGCACCTTCGGAAGTGAGGGCCACCGACAAGATTTATGTGCCCCGGGATGAGGCGTTCACGGAGATAAAAGACGCGGCGTTCATAAGAGAGCTGGTTTTGTCCGCGGCACACGCGGCCTGCACGGTCGAGTTCAAGGATATGAAAGACCACAGGGCCGAGCTTCCTTCCTTGGCGGCGATCGACGCGCTGTACGACGTCGACTTCACGAACCAGCCCTCGCAATCGCAACCGCACACACAAGCGGAGATTGTCGGGGTCATGATAGGTTTTGTTCTGGATGAGCTGGAGCGCCTCCTCCATGGAGCGCACCTTTCGGAGGAGATCTGCAGATTCTTGAAGTTCGAAACGCCGGAAATTCATGATAGTACGTACTCCTACTGTAGTACTACTACTAGTAGAGATTTGCATGCTTAATTAGTTCTAGTACTAGTAGATATCAATGTTTTAAATAGCGGGCTATGGAAAATAGCGGCGAGCCTCCAAATCAGATGCATATGCTACCATCCCGTAATTCTTACTGGTGCATATGCATCCATGCATGTTGGAAAATGATGCAGAGGACAAGTTTGCTTGGTTCAGAGATGAGGAGTTTGCGCGTCAAACCCTTGCAGGGATGAACCCACTGAGCATCCAACTAGTCACGGTACACTATCCACTCTATATATGTTGAGTTATATTGTATCAGTTCATCACCATTACCATATATAGATGCATGTGTATGGTACCTTGAAAACTGCGCATGAATGCAGGAGTTGCCTATCGTCAGCGAGCTGGACGGGCCATCCCTTATCACTAAAGAGCTGATTGAAGAGCAGATAAACGGTGTCATGACAGCTGAGGAGGTGAGAATTAAACAAGGAAGAAAGAAGCATGATGCATGCATAACTAATTACACCCTCGGTTCCTAAATATAATTTTTTATAGATTTTAATATGAACTACATACGGAGCAAAATGAGTGAATCTAGAATCTAAATTGTGCCTATATACATCAGTATGTAGTCTATATTAAAATCTGTAAAACAAGACTCATATATATATATGTAATAAGCATATATATACGTACAGGCCATCCGTAGGAAGAAGCTGTTCATGCTGGACTACCACGACATGTTCCTGCCATTCGTACACAAGGTGCGCATGCTTGAGGACACGACGTTGTATGGGTCGCGCACGCTCTTCTTCCTCACAGGGGACGGCACACTCCGGCCGATCGCCATCGAGCTGACGAGGCCTGAGTCACAGGATCATGGCCGTCGCAACTCGCCATCCCCGACCAAGGACGAGTGGCGCCAGGTCTTCACGCCGGGATCCAGCGTCACAGAATCCTGGCTGTGGCAGCTCGCTAAGTCCCATGTCCTGGCTCATGACACCGGCTACCACCAGCTCGTTAGCCACTGGTACATCTACGCCCCAGTCTAATTATTCATTTACAGCGCGTGCGTGCATGCATGCCTGTCTGTCTGATTGTTTTGCGTTTCGTCACATGCCAGGCTGAGGACGCACTGTTGTGTTGAACCGTACATCATCGCGGCTAACCGGCAGCTGAGCCAGATGCACCCCATCTACCAGCTGCTGCACCCGCACTTCCGGTACACCATGGAGATAAACGCTCAGGCGCGCCAGATGCTCGTCAACGCGGGTGGAATCATTGAGAGCACCTTTTCGCCGGGAAGATACTGCATGGAGCTCAGCTCCGTGGTTTACGACAAGTTCTGGCGGTTCGACATGGAGGCTCTGCCGGAAGATCTCATCCGGAGGGGCATGGCGGTTAGAGGGGAGGATGGAAAACTGGAGTTGGCCATAGAGGACTACCCGTACGCCAACGATGGCCTCATGGTCTGGGATGCCATCAAGCAGTGGGCATCGGACTACGTGAAGTACTACTACCCATACGCGGACGACATCATCAACGACCACGAGCTCCAAGGTTGGTGGACGGAGGTGCGCACCAAAGGCCACGAGGATAAGAAGGACGAGCCGTGGTGGCCGGTGCTGGACAGCCACGAGAGTCAGGTTCAAGTCTTGGCCACCATCATGTGGGTCACGTCCGCGCACCACGCCGCCGTCAACTTTGGCCAGTACCCCCTGGCTGGGTACATGCCCAACCGCCCAACCACAACCCGGAAGAACATGCCGTCGGAGATGGGCGGCCCCGACTCCAAGGAGATGCGCGTGTTTCTAGAGGAGCCGGAGAGGGTGCTGCTGGACACTTTCCCATCCCAGTATCAGAGCGTCGTGGTCATGGTGGTACTGAACCTCTTGTCCTCACACTCGCCAGACGAGGAATACATGGGCACGTACCGAGAGCTTGTTTGGAGAAAGGAAGAGAAGATCAAAGAGGCTTTTGACAGGTTCAAATCCAAAATGGTAGATATTGCGGCACAGATCGACAAGGCCAACATGGACTCCAAGCTAAAAAACCGTTATGGCCCTGGTGTGGTGCCGTATGTGCTGCTCAGGCCGTCAAATGGTAATCCCGAGGACGAGAAAACGGTGATGGGGATGGGCATCCCGTACAGCATCTCCATTTGAGATTCAGATGTGCCGCGCTGCATGGATGAGCAGAGCTAGCCGTACATACGTGTCTTCTAGTACTGTGTATAAATGTATACTACCTTACTAGATGATACTTTGCACGCTGCCACAAAAATCGGCTGATTGAGACATGAATGTTTGGTTCAATAATATGAGATCTTTGAATATATATATATATATATATATATATATATATATATATATATATATATATATATATATATGGTTTACTGTACTTGATCATTGTCTAGTTATAAAACATATATTAAATATAAGAGTGCAGCGATTCGGTGCTCGAGCTCATCTCATCGGTCGTCAAAAATTCAAAACAAATACTAAAAAACTTCAAAAAATTCCATTTTTATTCCTATGGTAGACAATTTATTGCGTGCGATTCGCTCCAAATTTTAGCTCATTTGGACATCTGAGTAGCTCTCAGCAAAAAAGACAAATTGGGTCAAAACAGCACATGAACAGTAAACTGTTTTACAGACCCTGGATTTGTCTTTTTTTAGAGTTCCTCAGTTGTCCAAATGATTTGAAAATTGTGGCGGACCTCACGCATCAAATTGTCTATCATGGGAAAAAAATTGGAATTTTTATAATTTTATAGTATTTGTTTTGATTTTTTTTATTCAACATGGGGGCAGATGAGCGCGGGCTCAGAAAATGATTTCTCTAAATATAAGTACTATAATAGTTTTCCATGCAAGGTTGCCTGTTGAGTGGGTTGTCTTTTCGCATGCATGATTGCATAATGAGACAACCATTTCTCCATCAATAATTGCATGTAGAGGTGGGATGTTGCATTACTACGGGTCTTCTTGTAGTGTGTATAAATATACTAGGGGTTGGGGCGCGCCCATGGCGCGCCTCTTGACACGAAGTTGTGCGCACTTGTATTGCTGCAGCACCTCGAAGCGTCTCGTGCGGCCATCTTCATACGCCCACACACATTAGTCCTCGATTGTTAGCAAACAAACAGTTGTTGTTAGCATCACGATACTTGTTGCATCATTTTTATGTCCAATTTAAATAAACATCGATAATTAGGTTAATTTTCGTAATTTTCTTATTTTTAATAAAAGTTAACATTTTCGTAAAAAAATGGAACACTATTTCCATGAATGAGTTACCGGTTGAGTACACGAAGACATCCTCCTTCGGGACAATCAAGTAGTACTTACTGAATTCTAGGTCCGAAGTTAACAGTTGGATCGTTCTATAGAATCCAATTAATGAATTTAAGTTTAGAAAATTAGTAATGCAATGTGTAACATAAATGCTTAAGTTTGTTTTATATTAACATAGAATTAGAAACTGAAATTTAAAAAATTTGCATTACGTATTTGGTCAGGACTTCCATGTAGACAGTATTCTTGGTGTATGTCTTGCTTGCACTGGTCTTATTCTTCTTTTTCTTTTTTTCCTTTGTTTATGTGTGGCGTGTACTTTTCTTGTTTGTTTCTTTGTCCAAAAGTTCAAAATTGATGATGATAAATTTCATAATTAACTGATTTTACTTGTCCAGAAGTTCAAAATTGCTGACGATTTTATGTATATGCATGGCAAGTACCACATTGTTCGTAAGGATATTGAAGGATGTTGTATGGAGAGTTGGATTATAGAGTTGGTGTATATTAATGATGATAAGGGGATAAGGAATATACTTATGACACCTGGGCTCCGGTTGGGTCGGTAGCTAAGATTGCTTGTAGATTGATCTGCTCTGGTTGGCTCAGTAGCTTGGAGTATACTTGGAGATTTGCTCTTCTTAAAAATCAAAATCAATATTTGTAACCTGGGCATGTACTAAGTTGCCCGTACTTTTTGTGTATACTAATCTCGGCGTCCAATCTCTGAAAGCTGGGTACTTTATATTAGTCCAATTTTTGCTGGTCCGAGTTGGCGTATGGATTTGCTTCTGATTGGCGATTACTTTTCCCCTTCCACGTCTGATCTAGTAATTTGTTTCCTTTTTAGTTTGTGATTCCGTCAAGGACACAAACTGAATGAATCACTGCAAAAGCCGGCTGAAATCTCAAGAATGCAAGCTTTCTGATTGGAACTAAATTGTACATTGGACTATGCCAATGCTGATTCCTGGGTATGGTATACTTCTCCTCTGTCAGTCGATTAACTGACGACAAAAAGCAAATAAGATGCATGGATCGATAATATTTGACATCTACAGCTCAGCATAAAAAATGCTGATATGAAAGAAGTCATAAACTAAAAAAAACTTATCCACATGCCAAACCAACAAACGTCACAAAGAAGTAAAAATAAAATAAATACACATGCTGAGTCTACAAAGAACATCTGCAGCATTAGTTCCAGAAGACTAACCTCAACATATACACATGCTCTTCGTATGCCATCACTCTAGAGAAATAGTAGAACCAGAAGGGGATAAACCATGCTGCTAGCTGTTATAGTTGTACGTACAAGTCATTGTACTCTAGAAGCTAAATAGCAGAGCTAATGCTCCATCAACAAAATTTCAGTGTTAGTCTCACAGATGATCATTGATGTGTTCTTGCACATCCTGCTGCAGTGAGATCTGGGACCATCTTTTCTGGTCCTGCCATTTCAGTTTCTCGTGTTGGTGATCCATTGAAATCCCCCTCGGCACTGGCTTTGTCCCCGACCTGCATATGAACTGTGGTTTAGCAAGAAACCCAAGTTGTCGTTTCTTAAAGTTTGGGGCTGCGATGCTTATGTGAAAAAGTTTCATCCTGATAAGCTCGAACCCAAATCGGAGAAGTGCGTCTTTATAGATTACCCAAAGGAAATAGTTGGGTACACCTTCTATCACAGATCCGAAGGCAAGATATTCGTTGCTAAAAATGGATCCTTTCTAGAGAAAGAGTTTCTCTCGAAAGAAGTGAGTGGGAGAAAAGTAGAACTTGATGAGGTAATTGTACCTGTTCCCTTGTTGGAAAGTAGTTCATCACAGAAATCAGTTCCTGTGACAAATACACCAATTAGTGAGGAAGCTAATGATATTGATCATGAAACTTCAGATCAAGTTACTACGTAACCTCGTAGGTCTTCCGAGTAAGATCCGCACAGAGTGGTGTAGTAATCATGTTCGAAGTCATGTTACTAGACCATGATGAACCTACAAACTATGAGGAAGCGATGATGAGCCCAGATTCGCGAAATGGCTCGAGGCCATAAAATCGAGATATGATCCATGTATGAGAACAAAGTATGGACTTTGATTGACTTGCTCGATGATCGCAAGCCATGTTAAATGAATGGATCTTCAAGAGGAAGACGGACACTGATAGTAGTATTACTATCTACCAAGCTCGACTTGTTGCGAAAGGTTTTCAACAAGTTCAAGGTGTCGAATACGATGAGATTTTCTCACTCATATCGATGCTTAAGTCTGTCTGAATCATGTTAGCAATTGCCACATTTTATGAAATCGGCAAATGGATGTCAAAACTGCATTCCTTAATGGATTTATTAAAGAAGAGTTGTATATGATGCAACCGAAGGTTTTGTCAATCCTAAAGGTGCTAACAAAATGTGCAAGCTCCAATGATCCATCTATGGACTGGTGCAAGCATCTCGAGTTGGAATATACGCTTTGATAAGTTGATCAAAGCATATAGTTTTATATGGACTTACAATGAAGCCTCAGATTTACAATAAAGTGAGTGGGAGCACTACGGCCTTCGGATTAGTATATGTGAGTGACATATTGTTGATCGAAATGATGTAGAATTTTTCTCAAAGCATAAAGGAGTGTTTTAAAGGAGTTCTTTAAAAGAAAAGACCTCAAGAAAAGCTACTTACATATTGAGCATCAAGATCTATTGAGATAGATCAAGACGCTTGATAAGATTTTCAATGAGTACATACCTTGGCAAGATTTTGAAATAGTTCAAAATGGAACAGTCAAAGAAAGAGTTCTTGCTCTGTGTTGCAAAGGTATGAAATTGAGTAAGACTCAAATCCCGACCACAAAGCAGAAAATAGAAAGAGAATGAAAAGTCATTCCCTATGCCTCACCATAGGTTCTATAAAGTATGCTATGCTATGTACTGACCTATTGTATACCTTGCTCTGAATTTGGCAAGGAGTACAATAGTGATCTAGGAAGTAGATCATTTGGACATTGGTCAAGAATATCCTTACTAAGGACTAAGGAGATGTTTCTCGATTATGGAGGTGATAAAAGAGTTTGTTGTAAAAGTTACATCGGTGCAAACTTATACACCGATCCAGATGACTCTAAGTCTCAACCTCGATACATATTGAAACCGGGAGCAATTAGCTAGAGTAGCTCCGCAGAGCATTGTGGCCATAAAATATTTGCAAAATACATACGGCTCAAATGTGATGCACCCGTTGTCTAAGCTTCTCTCACGAGCAAAACATGATCACACCTTAGTACTTTTTGGGTGTTAATCACATAGCGATGTGAACTAGATTATTGACTCTAGTAAACCCTTTGGATGTTGGTCACATGATGATGTGAACTATGGGTGTTAATCATATACGATATGAATATTGGTGTTAAATCACATGGCGATGTGAACTAGATTATTGACTCTAGTGCAAGTGGGAGATCAAGGAAATATGCCCTAGAGGCAATAATAAAGTTATTATTTATTTCCTTATTTCATGATAAATGTTTATTATTCAAGCTAGAATTGTATTAACCGAAACATAATACATGTGTGAATACATAGACAAACATAGTGTCACTAGTATGCCTCTACTTGACTAGCTCGTTTATCGAGATGGTTATGTTTCCTAGCCATGGACAAAAGAGTTGTCATTTGATTAACGGGATCACATCATTAGGATAATGATGTGATTGACTTGACCCATTCATTAGCCTAGCACTTGATCGCTTAGTATGTTGCTATTGCTTTCTTCATGACTTATACATGTTCCTGTAACTATGAGATTATGCAACTCCGTTTACGGAGGAACACTTTGGGTACTACCAAACATCACAACGTAACTGGGTGATTTTAAAGGAGTACTACAGGTGTCTCCGAAGGTACATGTTGAGTTGGCGTATTTCGAGATTAGGTTTTGTCACTCCGATTGCTCGGAGAGGTATCTCTGGGCCCTCTCGGTAATGCACATCATTATAAGCCTTGCAAGCAATGTGACCAATGAGTTGGTTACGGGATGATGCATTACGAGCGAGTAGAGAGACTTGCCGGTGACGAGATTGAACTAGGTATTGGATACCGACGATCGAATCTCGCAAGTAACATACCGATGACAAAGGAACAACGTATGTTGTTATGCGGTTTGACCGATAAAGATCTTCGTAGAATATGTAGGAGCCAATATGGGCATCCAGGTCCCGCTATTGGTTATTGACCGAGAATAGTTCTAGGTCATGTCTACATAGTTCTCGAACCCGTAGGGTCCGCACGCTAAGGTTTCGATGCGATGCTTATATTATGAGTTTATGAGTTTTGATGTACCGAATGAGTTCGGAGTCCCGGATGAGATCGGGGACATGACGAGGAGTCTTGAAATGGTCGAGACGTAAAGATCGATATATTGGACGACTATATTCGGAGTTCGGAAAGGTTCCGAGTGATTCGGATATTTTTCGGAGTACCGGAGAGTTACGGGAATTCGCCGGGGAGAAGTATTGGGCCTTATTGGGCCTGCGGAAAGAGAGGGGGCTGCCTAGGGCAGGCCGCTTCCCCATGGCCTAGTCCGAATTGACTAGGGGAGGCCGCACCCCTCCTTCCGTCTCTTCTCTCTTCCCTTCCTTGTCTCCTACTCCTATTACATGGAAGGACTCCTAGTTAGATCGGGAAGGGGAATCCTACTCCCGGTGGGAGTAGGACTCCCCTAGGGCGCGCCATAGAAGAGGGCCGGCCCTCCCTCCTCCACTCCTTTATATACGGGCGGGGGCACCCCATAGACACACAAGTTGATCTACGGATCGTTCCTTAGCCGTGTGCGGTGCCCCCTCCACCATATTCCACCTCGGTCATATCGTCATGAGTTTAGGCGAAGCCTGCATCGGTAGAACATCATCATCGTCACCACGCCGTCGTCGACGGAACTCATCTCCGGAGCTCGGTGGATCGGAGGTCGGAGATCGCCATCGAGTGAACGTGTGTAACTCGGAGGTGCCAGACGTTTGGTACTTGGATCGGTCGGATCATGAAGACGTACGACTACATCAACCGCTTTGTCATAACGCTTCCGCTTATGGTCTACAAGGGTACGTGGACGACACTCTCCCCTCTCGTTGCTATGCCATCACCATGATCTTGCGTGTGCGTAGGAAATTTTTTAAAATTACTACGTACCCCAACAGTGTTCCCGGTTCATTTTTTTGTCCGGGTTTTTTCATGAAAAAAAAAAGTTCCTCAAAACCTATCAACATAGGATCTTTTTTGAAGATCTCGACGCGAGAAATCCAACGGCGAAAGCGGTTCGAGATTTGAACACATGGTTTAAGAGATAAAACATTTTAAATAAACGGATCTACGGAAAAAGGGAAAACTTCTAGGTTGCGACAAGTGGCGCACATGCAGCGCCCCACTTGTCGCAATCTGGGAACGGTTGGAGTGATCTTTGCAATGAGTACTCCTCAACTAGTGATTTCGATATGGTTGTGCTGCTCAGGGTCGTCGATGGGCCTGTGCGGGCTGTCCGACTGCATAGGTCCCCTAAATTTCAGTGACCCCAGTTTTGGGCCAAGCTTATATTTTTCTATAAGTCTATCTCTTTTGTTTGGATGCTTTTCGGCTGCCGACCTTGTCTGGTCGCCCGAGCATCTTGAGTGCTCCGTCCTAATTGGGACCCGCTATTTAGCACGGTGTGCACTAAGGATCATGAGATCGCGCACCTTCCCTTCCCCCGGCACGCCAATTTGCGCCGGTCTATTTGCGGGGCTGGACGCCCCCTTTTTTCGTTTTTACTTTTCTTTCTCTATTTTTTGTTTTTGTTTTATTCTGTGTGAAAATAATTCAGGACTACAAAGAGGTTCTAAAATTTTAATAAATGTGAATTGTGAATTTTTTTAAAAAAAATCTAAAAATGTTCACAGATTAATAAATGTCCGTGATTCTTTTAAATGTTGACATATTTAAAAATAGTTTAGGAAAATAAAAAATGTTCTCGAATTTGAAATAAATGTTTGTCAATTCAAGAAATGATCGCATATATGAAATATTTTCGACATATTCAGAAAATGTCCACAGTTTTAAAAAAATGTTCAGGGAAAAATGTTCTTGTATTCAATTAATGATCAACAAATCAACAAAATGTTTGCAAAAAGAATGTTCATGATGTTTTAAAATGTTTTGCAAAATTAAAAAGAATGTTCACGAGTTCCAGGAAATGTTTGCCGATCGAGAAAGATGTACACGGTTTCTAAAAACCTAAACGCTGTCTGGTGCGCGCGCGCTACCTAACTCGCTGGAACGGCCGCGCTAGAGCCGTCGATCTCTCGCGACCCGCACGACACGTGGCGGTGGACCGACCAGGTGGGTTTTGTCGGTTTCGCCCCCTCCCCTTCGTAATTTCGGGAGACGCGCCTAGATTATCTCCTCCATCCTCCCGTTCCACTCTTACCCATTTCCACTTCACTGTCCGCCGGACGACGACCATATCCCCACGAAGTCCCTAGGGCTTCTCCGCGAGCACGGCCAGCGGGAGAGCCGAGGACAAATTAAACCACGGAGAAAGACGACGGACCGGCGAAGGGTCCCGCAGCAGTTCGACGGGGTGAGGGCGGCGCGCGCCGGCCGGAGAAGGAGGAGAAGGTAGCAGCTACGGGAAGAGGGCGGGGGTGGAGCTGGTGGTTCTACGGGAGGCGGCGGCGACCCTGGGGGGAGACGTGAGATCCTGCTGCTTCGACGACGAACCCGAGGTCAGTTTGTCCTACCTTCCCCCCTCGCTCACACACCTCGCGGGTTGTTGGGGTTTCGTCGCCGACGCCATTGTCGTCATTAACGGACGCAGAATAGATCGCTGATGGTTCCGCGGGGGGTAGATCAAACGGATAGGCTCCGAGGAATAGGGAGGGAGGGGAAGGGATTTTTTGGCTGCTGGATCCTTTGTGTTTTCGTGGAGGTGCTCCAGATGTAGGATGCGGCATCCTCTGTTCATCTGAGTTTTTCTCAGTAAGCACTACTGGAACCTACAGGGATCCTATTCACCTACGCAGGCACCGAGCAACATCGTGTTTTGGTAGGCAAATCAGACATGAGATAGGCAATAATCAGACATACTGATCCTATTCACCTACGCAGACATACTAATAATGGGTTAGTATGGAATAATCAGACATAGGTTAGTATGCAACCAGACATAGGCTAGCAGGAAATCAGAATAGAAATAGGCAAACTTTTAGCTTTTGTAGGCAATTAGAAAGAAGTAGGCAATAATCAGAATAGAAATAGGCTACACTTTTTGTTTTTGTAGGCAATTAGAAAGAAGATAAGTAGACAATAATGAGTATGAAAAGATGCGGGTTTAATTACTTCAGAGAAATGATCAGTATGAAATGTAGGCAAGCAGATGAAGATATGTGTATTTTCTAGAGTGGTTTCAGAAACTGTCAGCATACTCCAAATCTGATCTATGATGACTTCTCAATGAATCCATTGGAACAGAATCAATAGCATCCTTTTTTTGATTTTCTTCATGTGCAATATTTTTTCCGGACAAGCATCTTTCTCTCTCTGTGATGAGTAGTGCCCAATGCTTCTGCTTCTCTTGGGAGAGTTGCACATTTCCACTCCTGAGTTTATTTCAGCTTCACTGTTTGCTGAGTTTAGTGGAGTAACATTTTTAGAATTAGTATACTGTGGAAATACCACAGGTCCTTTTCATTCTTTTTCCTTTTTTCCAGGTTTATTTTGTCCAATCTGCTGACACCGGAACAGGATACAGCTACGGAAATTATATTTTTAGGTATTCCAGGATCATAGTCCAGTTGATCAGGGGTCGCGCGGGGGGGGGGGGGGGCACGCGGTGTCGCCCACACCCCATGGGATTGAACGCACTCCCAATTTCCATCAACTCGCCCAAGGATAGCAGACAGCCAAAATCGCCTAACCACGCACGCCAAGTCGGCAAAACCAACGAGCTTTAGTCGCCTACTAAACAACACTTCGGTGTCGCCCACCGCCATGTGCTTAGTCGCCTTCCATTTTTTCATCAAGTCGCCCAAGGAAAGCAGACACCCAAAAATCGACTAACAGGGAGGGGGCGCATCTCGCCTACCAGAGTCAGCTAGTGTTACCTCACCTGACGAACCAAGTCGCCTAGAAAACCCACGACCATCCACCTCCAAATCGCCTAACACGCAGGGACGCATCTTGCCTCCCTCAGCGGCCTAGTGTTGCCTCACCAGACGAACCAAGTCGCCCAAAAACTCATGACCACCCAACCCAAAATCGCCTAACATGGGAGGGGGCTTTCTTGCCTCCCTCGATGGCCTAGTGTTGCCTCACCAGACAAACCAAGTCGCCCAAAAACTCATGACCACCCAACCGAAAATCGCCTAATACGGGAGGGAGCGCCTCTCGCCTCCCTCGGTGGCCTAGTGTTGCCTCACCAGACAAACCAAGTCGCCCAAAAACTCATGACCACCCAACCCAAAATCGCCTAATACGGGAGCGCATCTCGCCTCCCTCGGTGGCCTAGTGTTGTCTCACCTGACGAACCAAATCGCCTAGAAAACCCATGACCATCCACACCCGAATTTGCCTAAAACGGGAGGGGGCGCTTCTTGCCTCCCTCGGTGGCCTAGTGTCGCCTCACTAGACGGATCAAGTCGCCCAAAAACTCATGACCACCCAACCCAAAATCGCCTAACACGGGAGGGGGCACTTCTTGCCTCCCTCGGTGGCCTAGTGTCGCCTCACCAGACGAACCAAGTTGCCCAAAAACTCATGACCACCCAACCCAAAATCGCCTAACACGGGAGGGAGCGCATCTCGCCTCCCTCGGTGGCCTAGTGTTGCCTTACCAGACAAATCAAGTTGCCCAAAAACTCATGACCACCCAACCCAAAATCGCCTAACACGGGAGGGGGCACTTCTTGCCTCCCTCGGTGGCCTAGTGTCGCCTCACCAGACGAACCAAGTTGCCCAAAAACTCATGACCACCCAACCCAAAATCGCCTAACACGGGAGGGGGCACTTCTTGCCTCCCTCGGTGGCCTAGTGTCGCCTCACCAGACGAACCAAGTTGCCCAAAAACTCATGACCACCCAACCCAAAATCGCCTAACACGGGAGGGAGCGCATCCCGCCTCCCTCGGTGGCCTAGTGTCACCTCACCAGACAAACCAAGTTGCCCAAAAACTCATGACCACCCAACCGAAAATCGCCTTACAAGGAGGCCCCTCCCGGTTGGCCTAGGGTTGCCTCACCTGACGAACCAAGTCGCCTAGAAAACCCATGACCATCCACACCCAAAAGTGCCTAACACGGAGCGGGCACATCTCGGTTCCCTAGGCGGCCTAGTGTCGCCTCACCAGATGAACGAAGTCGCCCAAAAACTCATGACCACCCAACCCAAAATCGCCTAACACGGGAGGGGGCGCATCTTGCCTCCCTCGGTGGCCTAGTGTCGCCTCACCAGACGAACCAAGTCGCCCAAACACCCACGACTACCCACCCATAAATCGCCTAACACGAAGGGACATATCTTTTACCTCGGTGGCCTAGTGCCGCCTCACCAGACAAACCAAGTCGCCCAAAAACCCACGACCACCCAACCCAAAATCGCCTAACACGAAGGGATGCATCTCGCTACCTCGGTGGCCTAGTGTCGCCTCACCAGACGAACCAAGTCACCTAACACGAAGGGACGTATATCGCCTACCCCCATATCGTATAAGACGGGGGATGCATCTGCCTAACACAAAGGGGCGCGGGTGGGGGGGGGGCATTGCGAATCGAAAATGTAAAGGAACTAAACACTAAAATCACTAAAATCAAACCAAACTCAGTGAGCAGCCTTTATATAGTTGCACGAAAATTTTCTACTACTAGGTTCTTGGGTTTTTTGCCTCCCTTTCTTTTGTGTTCTTGTAAGCATCTAGACTTCAGCTACAAGCTTTTTATTTTGTGAGCAACTACAAATACATTATTGGCCATCTTTGTCTTGTGGACACCCAGCCCAAACCAGGGAGACACGGTAGCAAGACACAGGCACGCTGAAAGAAACCAAATACAGTAGGAAAAGATAGCATATGTCTTACAAGTTAATCTTTAATGAAAGAGCAAATTAAACTACATGTTGATCATAATGGAAGAGCAAACTGCACTGCACTAACAACAGAAACTTGTCTGTCCAGAATAGTAGTTCAGTCAAAAAGGAACGTGATAGATTCTTCTTTTGTAGTGGGATTGCAGAACATTGCGTTTATAAGCAGCCATACATCATGAATAGTTATAGATTTTAAAGATTTTCAGAATACTGCGTTTACCAGAATAGATTAAGCAAGCAGAAAGTAGAGGATTTTAAAATCTACAAAATAGTCACTTAAGCCATACATAGCTACTTTTGTTCCATGAGCAATAGCAATTATAAAGGAAATTAATGACTCGGACTGAGGAACATACCACAGATACAAGCATCCGTGTACATTAAACTGAGGAACATACAATGGTTTTTTTTGCCTACCCTTGGGTGTTCTTCTAAGCATCTAGACTTCAACTACAAGCTATTTGTTTTGTGAGCAATTACAAATACATTATTGCCCATTTTTAACTATGCACAGATTGCCTACATAGATTACCAACACACAATAACTCTGCTTCTTTTTTTCTGTTCTTTTTTTTTTGCAGACACAAGGTGCAAGACAATAGAGAAGATGCAATTCAAGAGTCAACAACTTTTATCTATAATCCAGTTCTACAGGGTACAGGGGATGCAAGAACAGGGGAGACAAGATACAAGTCAAGGTCTGCAACACTTTTGTACAGGGGGGCAATTCTTGCAACTAGAAGATTAGGGGGGACGGAGGTACGGAGAGGGAAATCAACTAGTTCTAGCAGTAAAAGAAGTTCATGGCCAGAAATTTCTGGAACAACACCTTTTTTACCTTCCCTGTTTTCACTGGGGGAAACTTGCCCAGCTACACCAATTCTCTTGCCCACAATTCTCCAGATTTATTGCCTGATCAGCATGAAGAATTGCAGACACATTTTTTTGGGCGTGTTCTGATCTTTTTTCTCGATTTTGTGCCTTGATCTCTCGCCCTTTTTACTTCTGTTTTTTCGCTGTGGGAGGAGAGCTCCCCAAACGCTAGGCCTTGGCGTCCGGCGGCGGCTGGGGGGAAGGAGTCGCACGGGGGATCTGGTCTGGTGTGGCGTAGGATTTTATGGTGGTGGGTGCGAAAGAAGGATCACGTGAGGGGATGGTTGTCGGGACCTGGCAACGAGAAGTGGAAGACTTGCCTTTTTCACACATGGGCGGGGGACCGACAGGGATGCACCTTCCATAAATACCGGCCGCGAGCTCAGCCCGAATAGCGCGCGGGCGCTGTGTAGCACCGTCCTTCTAAAAATGTTCATAAATGTGTAGAAAATGTTCAGAATATTCAAAGAGTAAATTGTGGTTCACTGGCACCAAGCTAAGATCTTCAGTTATATCTTTTGGAGCTGTATGTTGTTCACTCTTGTACTTTAGTTATATTCTAAGAGTAAATTATTAAATGGATTGAATATCTTAAATATGGAATTATCCATGTTTCATATGCTTAGTAGTACTTTCACTTGGGTGAATTGTTGAGTGAATTGAAATTTGACAATCACGATATTGGTCATATAAGCAAATCATGAAATATTAGTATAAGAAAGAGAAATTTCACATACAAAATTTTATTATTTTGAATACCTATTAATTATTTTCAAACATGGTCAAATAAGTTGAAGTTCGACACGGAAGACAATATAATGAGTTATGCTTGGGTATATTTACATAGAAATCATATTGTAATGGAAACTCCAACATGTAGTGCTTGTTTATAATCTTTTGTTAGCCAAAAATTTATATACTAAGCAGGAATGCTGCTTGCGTATCCAAAATCCTTGAGCCAAGTTATTCCATGAGTGTCCACCATACCTACATATATCGTATTTCATTGCCACTCAACTAAATTTGTATGTGCCACCTCTAAAATCTTCAAACGAACATCAGCTTTGTGCATCTTGGCCCGAGGCAGGCACAACAGCAGTTGCAGCGCGAGCTCTGGCCGCTGCAAGGCACCACAGCCTCGTCGGCCCCGCAAGCTCCGACGGCTTTCCTCCCCGGCACAGCCGCGTCCGCGTGATGGGCGTCATTGCTGCCGTGTTCTTTTCGCCGCAGTGACTGCAGGTGGGGATGCTTGTTTGTTGAAGTTGACGTGGAACATTGCCAGGACGTGTCCGGGCACCTTCATATTGTCTCCAGATTTAAGACGGATTTGAGGTATGCCGGTCAGTCCGGTCGTTTATGATGAAAATAAAGGGTCCGGTGGGATCCGTTTCTTTGACCGGGCACTGACCGGCGGGTATTTTTGACGTTTGAGAAGTACTAGTAAACATGCCCGTGCATTGCAACGGGTGAAAAAAAATATCACGTCATAGACATTTCTTGTCTAAGACACTATCTTCTGTTTTGATACGATTTCGATTCTGAATCACCAATTATTATTGCGGTGCTGATGACGCACACCACCACGACCACACTCAGCAGCAGGATGGTGCCGCCCGACAGTGAGAAGGCCGTGTCTAAAAATTAAGTCTATTTAAGAAAGCCCATGTATATCACCATCACGTGTGGAGTGGATGAAATACAAATTAAGACCATTCATACACGTGTTTTGATAAGGACAAAAGATGAGAAATGTCACATCTCTGTCGTGACAAGTGGCAACATTCCTCTTATTTTTTTTGTCTCTCCTTTTATCAACATGTGGATCACGGATCCATCCGCTTTGTTCTGCTGAGACATGGCGTTGGGGAGTTAGGTGAATTACTACGCCACTGCCGCCATGGCTGGGTTTCCGATGTTCCATATAAATTTAAAAGGAAAATACAAAATGCCGTAGTTGAAGCACATTATGTCTAAAGTACTACGAAACTCGAATAACCATTGTTGATGTTAACATTAAGACCAATTCAATATCAACAAAGTGAATCTAGATCAAAGCAAGCGGTGGCAAATATAATACCAAAATTGAACCAGCCAGGCAGGTGTAATCAAGTAATTCGTGTCATAAGAGTTGCAACGGAGTAAGCAAGTTAGGATTATGCATGTTTTACCCCCAGCACGCACTATCCTGCAGGGCTAAACGCGGCCAACACGTGTTCTGATCATCCCCACCACTGAAACGGCATATTTTATTTTTTCTTTCCATTCCCTTACCTTATCTCCTGGACTCCTCTAGCTGCCTCAGTTCGACCTCAATGAGGCGTTTCCCACAAAGTGAGACGGTGAGATGCCAGTCCGCCGTCCGGGGCCATCGCCGTCGCTGGCGGCAAGTAGGGATCCCTTGCGGGTAGCACGGCCCGCGTCCGGCGCGTCCAAGCCCGGGCCTAAGTTGTGGCAGCTGCTCCATGCCGTTGTTCCCCGCCGAACAGCATCGCGTGCAGGGGCGGTGAGCTGGTATCCCAAGATACAGCACAAGCTCGTGAAGACTCACTTGAAGTTTGGAGCTCGATGCAACCTCACGGGGAGAGGTGAGTGCTACCCCCATATGCTACTTCATCTACCTGTAATTTCCCTTTCCTGTAGCTCAAAGTAATGGAAACAGAGGAGGGGCAGAGTGTATGCACATATGCATGTGCAGCTTCACCTTTCCATTCTTAGTTTTCAATCACACGCAAGACTACATTTAACTGGAAAACTAAATCATGGAGGAATAACCAGCAACTAATTTGTATGCATATATATCTTTATTTGAGCATAAAACTGTTGTACATCTAACATCAAAAGGAATGGTACGATAAAGTATTACATGACTTGATTGGCTACCCAAAACCTGGAAGAACAAAGAAACAATTTCAATGATAAAATTAAAGCGTGCAAGTATATTAAAGTACATGTTGGAATAATCCAAACATATGATAGTTATGAAGTACTAGGTTGTGTTTAAGTTTGGTAGTTCTAGTTTTATGTGAGTAGGCTTAGCTTAATTGCAATCAGGGCAGCCGATAATTAGGAAAGTGTGCGTCAGTGTGACAGCTTGCGTGCCATGACCTAGTCGTGTCCTAGTATAGTAGTAGTAGTTGAGATCGGATTAGGATTGATGGTTAGCTTGTGCTAGCTTTCCTTGTACTAGTCCGGTTAGATTAGGTGTGTCCGTATTGGAAGTCTTGCACGAGTCGGATAGCTAGCTCGTGCGTGAGGCCGTGTGTGTGTATATATACACCTGGTCGCGTGAGTTTTTGTAGCACCAGAGAAAACCAGAAAATCAATAAAGAGGAGAAGAACAAGGCACGCCACGTGCCTTTGGCCATCAGTTTTGTGTGCGCGTGTGTTCGTGCAGTTTGATGTGATCGATCCTGAGGGCGAATTTCTAACAGTACATATGTGCCAGAAGTTCTGAATTTATGTCTTGTCAACATATATTATTCATGAACTGAGAATCACAAATGACTGCAAGCGCAATTATGTAGCAAAAGGTGGTTATTTAGGCTTCAAAGTTAAAGCCAGAAAGAAGTAACCGGTCAATGTCTGTTATGAACTGAGGGACCAATCAAATCTGATACTATTCTAACCTAAATACTACATGAGTACACATAGTAAAGAAATTCTAAAGCCGCTTGACTTCAAGTAACCTCTGCAGGCTTGTCAGTGTGGATTGCACACAGAAAATGCAATGCTCTACTTGTCCAGTAATTAACCATCTGCTTGACAGGACAAAAAACCATCTGCTTGACAGGACAAAAGGATCTGATAATTGTCTTAGGCTAGTATTACTGTACCACCAATTCAATCAAATGGTCTCTGGTGCTGCACATCCAAACTACACTGGTTAATTGTAGCCTATGATTAACTGATAGATTGATTTTTTTTTAGAAAAGGAGGATGACCCCCGGCCTCTGCATCTATGATTAACTGATAGATTGATCAATAAAGCAATTTAATTACAGTCCGCGATTGGGCTAGGAATTGTGGTAGCCTGTTAGTTGGGCCTTGGAACTGTTCTCCTTGGAGCCGAGCTGCGCCGCCATGGCGGATAGGCCTTCCACACGCTTGGATACCCCACTGCCACCCAACAACAAGAGGTGCAGTGGATGCATGGGAAATCCGCACACGCACACGCGTCTGCTGGGTCCAGTGCCAAGGGAGCTGGAACTAACCAACCAAGAACTTGCCAAAGACGTTCTAATCTGCCAGCTAATCTACAAAGAAATTCTAGAATCAACCAAGAATTCTACCCTGCGCTCAAATCTGCCGTTAACCAAAAGATGTCTACCTAATATACTAATCCCAAATCCAGAGGATTTTTTTAACAAATAAGAGGTATATTTAATGCAACACCAGGAAGAATGATATTGTTGCACCTTGAGTTCATGCCTCATGGAAATCAATTTCTACATCAGAAAGGGACAAACGCATTGAACAACATCACTTTGATATAGAATAATGAAGAGCGAACATGAGACAACTAAACAATAAAACATGAACTTATGTTTATTTGGCATGCAAGAATTGAAGCATACATGCTAAAGATGAAAAATCAGTAAAGATGTATCTACAGAACCTCTGAGCAGCAATGCATATACTTTACACTGTTGATGTTCTATAGCTAGGATCTCCAGTTTAACGAAATATCACTACCAAAGAAATGGAAATAAATAGTTCACAACCTTGAGCTCAGTAATAAAAATCCTAGAGCATGAATGCGCAATCGTCCTATGAAGGAGAGACGCAATGACTTGCAATATTTTTTCCCTTTTAGTTTTCATAAGAGCTTATTCAATTTTTGTATCCAAATCCCCCCCTCTAGCAATGCATATACTTTACACTGTTGATGTTCTATAGCTAGGACCTCCAGTTTAACCAAATATCACTACCAAAGAAATGGAAATATATAGTTCACAACCTTGAGCTCAGTAAAAAAATCCTAGAGCATGGATGTGCAATCGTCCTCTGAAGGAGAGACGCAATGACTTGCAAAGTTGCAATATTTTTTCCCTTTTAGTTTTCATAAGAGCTTATTCAATTTTTGTATCCAAATTGATCTGCCTAAATATTCAAGCTGATACTTAGAACGCACAAAGTTGAAAGACAGTTGCAGAACCTACCATTGCATTTGACTAAGAAATTCACAGAATTTTAAGATGAGACAGAAACAGCAACCTTATATAACTAAGGAGCACCAGTTAAATCATGCATCGGGTAGTTCTTAATGGAAACAAAATTGTACTCCCTCCGTCCCAAAATTCTTGTCTTAGATTTGTCCAAATACGGATGAATGAAGTCACGTTTTAGTATTAGGTACATCCGTATCTAGACAAATGTAAGACAAGAATTTTGAGACGGAGGGAGTATATAATAACTTCAGTTATGTATCTTCAGGATGAAAAGCATGGGAAAGAAGTGAACCAGAATCAATAAGTTCAGTGATAATCTGCAACTCATGATTGCTGTCAATATACATGTGAACACTTTTGTAGATTTCTTCAAGCTCGGTCATTTTCTTTAAGACAAGCTCTTCCATTTTGCGAGCTTTCAAATGCTTCAGTCTCTTGACCTCAACCTCTACCCAAACAACGGGGGAAAGGAATTTCACATGACAATTACTATAGTTTAAAGAAATTAGCTTGATGAAAATAGAAAGAAAATAAGCAAACAAATAGACAATCAAGAATCAACTCTAACCTTCTTAATAAGGTCATGTGCAAGGCATCCTTGGGGCATCGCTGTATTTTGTGAGACTGAAATCAAAGAAGTAACATGATCAAAGCATTTCTATTCATCTAATGGTGTGTCTATTAGACTCCATAACTCAATGAGTGTGCTTCCATGATCTTGTAGCTGCAATAGATAATGCAAATTTCAACAATATGGATCTTTGATACAAAGAAATATGGAACAATATTTAGCAGAAGTTGAAAGGAAAGCATGCTAAAATGCACAAGTCAGTAAACCATACACTGGACAGGAATAAAGCTGAATTAGGATGGCAAACCATGTCATGTATAGTGTATGTAAATCATAATGGAATGGCATAAACCAAATAAATCGAACTACAAAAGGTTTAGAAAAATTCATGATATGCTTTGCTAAGCTAAATCGCATTATAATGTCAAGTCTCAAATTCAATGACTGGCATACTGGAGGTCAAATAGTAAAACAATATATGCCAAGGTGAAAGCATTGAAGTAAGATAGATACATGCTCCTGCTTTTATTAAATGTACAGGTACATTGAACCATAAGAGTTACAAGCAAGACAACATATTCGACAGTTCAGGAAAAATAAATCATGATTTGATTTGCTAAGCTGAATCATATTATCAGGTCAACTACTCAAACACAATGACAGGCCCATACTGGAGGTCCACCGCCGGCACGCCTCCGGCAAGAAGAACGGCGCCCAAGATGAACCAGCTCATGATACCAAATTGTTGGAACCGAGGATCGACGGACGATCAGACAAGAACACGAGGAGACATTTGCCGGGCGACAGACGCTCGTGGCGACGGATGCCCCGCCGGCGACAAACGCCTTTTTCTCTCTTGTATTCCACTCTGGACGCGGCCGGGCTGTGGGAGGCGGTGGTCGTGCCGGAGGACGCGGCAGCGGCCGTCATCGCTAAGAAGGACAAGCCGCTACGCTTACCGCTTGCGCGCTCGCGAGGACCTCGCTGCTGCAGTATCGCCAAAGAAGACCGCGGCGGAGGTGTGGAGCAGCCTCAAGGCCCGGTTCGTCGGGGCCGATCGCGTCGGTGGCGGCACGGCCGGGCACGCGTTCGCGCCGAAGTTCGAGCTCCTGCGGATGGACGGCGGTGAGTCGCCGGACGCCTTCGAAGCAAGATCGATGGCATGGCGGCGCTATGCCGGGCTGGGATCGACGCCGACGACGCAGCGATGGTGAAGAAGCTGCTGGATCGCGCCCCGGATCGCTGACGCGGCGGTCGCCGGATGGAGCGATTTCGCGACCTCTCGACGCTGCTGCTCGAGGATCGCTACTGACGCTGAAAGCGTTCGACGAGCGGCTCGTCGGCGTAAGGGCGGGCGAAGCGGCAAAGCGGCGAAGCTGATGTTCACCGCGCGCAGATGGCGGGCGAGGGAGCGGCAGCAGGGTGGCACACGGGACGACGACGACGGCAGATGGCGTCGGGAGGAGGAAGACGCCGCGGCCGGTGCTACAACTGCGGCGTGCGCGGCCACTTTTCGAGGGAGTGCACGAAGCCGAAGAAGGAAAAGAACGAGCAGGCTCTCCTCGCCGACATCGACATCGAGGGGCCGGCCCTCCTGTAGTTCGTGACTTAGGAGGAGAGTGTTGGAATAAGCCACGGTATGGGTGGTGATCATGTGCGTGTGTGCGCGATGATCAAGCCGGTCGCCGGTCCGTTGCCGCGTCGCCGCCGTGGCAAGGTGTACGTATGGGCGTACGTGTGTATCGTGTGTGCGTGCGCGCGCATGCATGGGGCGTGTAGGTGCACGAGTACGTGCTTGTGTTCGCGTCAAGGTCTAGATCGAGTCCGAACGTTGGTTTGGCCACGTTTGAGGATAGGTTTGTGTTAAGCCAGGTTTGTAGCTAGGGGCGTGGGATGGCGTCCAGGTCAAGCGGAGGAGTATGGGCAGCTCACGTTGGATGACCGGATCGCCAGAAGCGTCGTGGGGTGACCGCATGGCGTGGGCGCTTATGTCCCGATTAGCTACAAATACGGCCAGATATCGAGTCGGTTATAACAGCCGAGCTGAAAAAATCGCTGTTTGGCAGCGAGGCGTTCGTCGCCACAAAATCTCTGTGTGCTCGCTTCTTCTACCTCCATCTCTAGAGAGCTAGCTAGGGTTAGACCCAACATTTGGTATTCAGAGCCTCGTTCCGGGAGGTGACCGCCAGCGATGTCGATCGTGCGTACGCCGGCGGGTCGGGGAGCTCGCTGCCGACGCCCGTTCCCATGCTCACTGGTGATAATTACACCACGTGGGCGATCAAGGTGGAGGCTAACCTGGACGCGGCCATATTGTTGGAACCGAGGATTGACGGACGATTAGACAAGAACACGAGGAGACATTTGTCGGGCGACAACGCCTGTGGCGACGGATGCCCGCCGGCGATTTAACGCCTTTTTTCTCTTATATTCCACTCGGCTCAGCTTATACGTCATGAGGGACGGGCTATATAGCACACACACACGGCACACCCCACTCCTGCCGCCGCACATGACGTGCTCCCACGATCCGCATGCAACGCTTGCACCAACGACGCGCTCCTCTACGCTACCGGGCGGTTGACTCGTGATGCACCGACGCGCCACCGCTGCCGCTCACAACAGCTCGCTAACCGCCTAGCTAGCTAGCTCACGCTACGCCAAACACACTCGTGGTTTATTTCCTAACATACTCTCTCTAAACCACGACGCCGCCGTCCATCTTGACGGACACCGCCTCGTCGATCGTCGCGAGGAACACCATCTTCTTCGCCTCCGGCGACACACGCCATCGAAGCGCATCACGCCCGAAGACCGACACACGATCCGCCGCCGAGCACCTCCATCGACCGACACACGGCCCGAGCTTGACGCAGCCTCCATCTTCTTCCTCGGCGACACGCCCGACGCTCCGGCCAAGACATACGCCACGCACGCGAACAGCAATATTCCCGAGCTCAAACTCCAACCCACACCGCCATAACGCACACGGAGATTTTATACCATGGACACGCCAGACACGAACCCACGCCCCCATCCACACGGAGCACTCGGTCTAGCCCGCCGATCCGCACCGACGCCAAGACGACATCGCCCCGGTGGCGTCGAGCCCGCCATAAACCGACCACGCACTTCACGCTCGCCAACAGATCAACTACACACACAAGTCGACTAAGTCCGACATAACTCGACAAAGGCCCATACACCGCCGAAATATGCACAGATTATGGCGGACACGCACGCCACGACCATGACACAGCCCGAACCGCGCTCGACACGCCCGGCGCGGCACGCACACGCGCGCCGACGTGTCTCGCCGTGGCTTTACCACTGACGCCATGGTGTGCCTCCAAAGACGAAGCCGCTGTGGCAAATGCAACCACCTTTGCCGCCATTGCCGCGCCGCCGCCGATGCGCCACCGCCACACTCCACTGCGCTGCGCGCCCGCCGAAGCGCCACTCGCTGCCGCCACGGCAGCTCGCAGCTTCCGCGCCGCCATGCTGCATCTCAGCGCCACACGCACGCCGCAACCGTGGCCTCCATGTCCGCCGCGCTCGCCGTGCTCACCGCGGACGCCACCGGCGATGATGACGGACCCTACGATGAACTCGCTCATGATACCAATTGTTGGAACCGAGGATCGACGGACGATCAGACAAGAACACGAGGAGAGATTTGCCGGGCGACAAACGCCCGTGGCGACGGATGCCCCACCGGCGATTTAACGCCTTTTTTCTCTTGTATTCCACTCGGCTCAGCTTATACGCATGAGGGACGGGCTATATAGCACACACACACACGGCACACCCCACTCGCCGCTCGCGCACACGACGTGTTCCCACGATCCGCATGCAACGCTTGCACCAACGACGCTCCTTACGCGCTGGGCGGTTGACTCGCATGCAGCTCGACGCGCCACCGCGGCCGCCACAACAGCTCGCTAACCGCTTAGCTAGCTAGCTCACGCCACGCCAAACACACTCGTGGTTTATTTCTAACATACTCTCCCTAAACCACGACGCCATCGTCCATCTTGACGGACACCGGCCTCGCCGATCGTCGCGAGAACACCATCTTCTTCGCCTCCGCGACACACGCCATCGAAGCGCATCACGCCCGCAAGACCGACACACGATCCGCTGCCGAGCACCTCCATCGACCGACACACGGCCCGAGCTTGACGCAGCCTCCATCTTCTTCCTCGGCGACACGCCCGACGCTCCGGCCAAGACATACGCCCGCCGCACGACAAAGCAATATTCCCGAGCTCAAACTCCAACCCACACCCGCCATAACGCACACGGAGATTTTATACCATGGACACGCCCGTGGCACGAACCCACGCCCCCATCCACACGGAGCACTCGGTCTAGCCCGCTCGGCCATCCGCGCTTCTAACGCGCGACGTACACGCCCCGTGGCATCGAGCCCGCCATAAACCGACTCACGCACCCCATGTTCGCCAACAGATCAAGCACACACACAAGTCGACTAAGTCTGACATAACTCGGACAAGGCCCATACACCGCCGAATATGCACGACTATGGCGACACGCACGCCACGACCACGACACACGCCCGAACCGCGACTCGACACGCCCGGCGCGGCACGCACACGCCGCCGACGTGTCTCGCCGTGGCTTTTACCACTGACGCCATGGTGTGCCTCCAAAGACGAAGCCGCCAGCGGCAAATAAGCGCCACCTTGCCGCCATTGCCGCGCCCCGCCGCCGCGCGCCACCGCCACACTCCACCGCGCTGCGCCCCGTCGAGCGCCACTCGCTGCCGCCACGGCAGCCCGCAGCTCCGTGCGCCGCCATGCTGCATCTCAGCGCCACACGCACGCCGCAGCCGTGGCCTCCATGTCCGCCGCGCTCGCCGTGCTCACCGCGGACGCCACCGGCGATGATGACGGACCCTCGATGAACTGGCCATGATACCAATTGTTGGAACCGAGGATCGACGGACGATCAGACAAGAACACGAGGAGAGATTTGCGGGCGACAAACGCCTGTGGCGACGGATGCCCCACCGGCGGCGAACGCTTTTTCTCTCTTGTATTCCACTCGCTCAGCTTATACGCATGAGAGGGACGGGCTATATAGCACACACACACACGGCACACCCCACTCCTCGCCGCCGCACACGACGCGTGCTCCCACGATCCGCATGCAACGCTTGCACCAACGACGCTCTCCCTACGCTACCGGGCGGTTGGACTCGCATGCAGCTCGACGCGCCACCGCGGCCGCTCACAACAGCTCGCTAACCGCCTAGCTAGCTAGCTCACGCTACGCCAAACACACTCGTGGTTTATTTCCTAACATACTCTCCCTAAACCACGACGCCATCGTCCATCTTGACGGACACCGGCTCTTCGTCGATCGTCGCGAGAACACCATCTTCTTCGCTCTCGCGACACACGCCATCGAAGCGCATCACGCCCGGCAAGACCGACACACGATCCGCCGCCGAGCACCTCCATCGACCGACACACGCCCGAGCTTGACGCAGCCTCCATCTTCTTCCTCGGCGACACGCCCGACGCTCCGGCCAAGACATACGCCGCTGCACGAACAGCAATATTCCCGAGCTCAAACTCCAACCCACACCCGCCATAACGCACACGGAGATTTTATACCATGGACACGCCCAGGGCACGAACCCACGTCCCCATCCACACGGAGCACTCGGTCTAGCCCGCTCAGTCCGCGCCCCTAATGCGCACGTACACGTCCCGGTGGCATCGAGCCCGCTACAAACCGACTCACGCACCCCCATGTTCGCCAACAGATCGGCTACACACACAAGTCGACCAAGTCCGACATAACTCGACAAGGCCCATACACCGGTCGAATATGCACGATTATGGCGACACGCACGCCACGACCACGACACGGCCGAACCGCACTGACACGCCCGGCGCGCGGCACACGCACACGCGCCGACGTGTCTCGCCGTGGCTTTACCACTGACGCCATGGTGTGCCTCCAAAGACGAGCAGCCAGTAGCGCAACCACCTTGCCGGCCATTGCCGCGCCCGCGCCGATCGCGCCACCGCCACACTCCACCGCTGCGCGCTTCGTCGAAGCGCCACTCGCTGCCGCCACGGCAGCCCGCAGTTCCGTCGCCGCCATGCTGCATCTCGCGCCACACGCACGCCGCAGCCGTGGCCTCCATGTCCGCCGCGCTCGCCGTGCTCACCGCGGACGCCACCAGCGATGATGACGGACCCTACGATGAACTCGCTCATGATACCAATTGTTGGAACCGAGGATCAACGGACGATCAGACAACAACACGAGGAGACATTTGCCGGGCGACAAACGCCCGTGGCAACGGATGCCCCGCCGGCGACAAACGCCTTTTTTTTGCCGGAGTTGGTGTAGCTCCCTTTGTTGATGTCGCCACGACCGTGACCCAGCCCGCGGACCCGACTGGTGTAACAATACGGTCGCACTGCGTTCGCACGACGACCGGCGACATACGCCGAAGCTCCATCTCCGCCGGCGACACGCGCTGGCGTCCTCCGCGTCCGCGTCCGCCCCTGCAGCACCGACGCGCCCCGACGAGCCCGGCCGACTAAGCGCGGTCCCAGACGTCCCTGCTACAGATCCGACGCGCCCGACGAGCCCGACAAAGACCAGACGCCATCACAGCCGCCTCGCGCTCGCCATGGCAGCCGCCACGCCACGCCTACGTGTCACGCACCTTCCACGGTTGTCGCCCCGAGCCGTTGCGACCTCTGCGCCACCACGCAGGTCCTTCCCGACCTCGTCGTCTCCGCGACCGCCGTGCCCTTCGCGTGCACTCCCCACGTCCCTGCGCTCCGGCCCGCGCTTCCGCCAGACGACGACGCGATCTGCGCAACCAGTCCAGCGCCTCGACGTGGTCCACTCCGCGTCCCGACGTGCCGCTACGTCGGCGTGGCGCCATACACGCGCTCGACACGGTGAGCCTGCCGCCGCGGCTTGTTCTGCCACGCCCGCGACGCCCAGCCAGCGCCATGATCGCGCCCGACGCGACCAACGCGCCGATCCGGCGTGTCCGGAAGCTTGGCCTTCTCCGCTGAAGCACGCCAGCGCTATCGCAGCCTCTGCGCCATCACAGCAGTCCGCTGCGCCGCCGCGGCCTCGCTCGCGACGCAGCATCACCGTGCTCGCCGCCACGGACGGGCGCGCCATCGCCGCGAAGCTCCTCCGAAACCGATGCTCTGATACCAATTGTTGTATCATGAGCGAGTTCATCATAGGGTCCGTCATCATCGCCGGTGGCGTCCGCGGTGAGCACGGCGAGCGCGGGGACATGGAGGCCACGGCTGCGGCGTGCGTGTGGCGCCGAGATGCAGCATGGCGGCGACAGAAGGCGGGCTGCCGTGGCGGCAGCGAGTGGCGCTGACGGGCGCAGCGCGTGGAGTGTGGCGGTGGCCGCGCCGGCGGCGGGCGCGACAATGCCGGCAGGTGGCTGCTGCACAGACAATTCGTCTTTGAGGCACACCATGGCGTCAGTGGTAGAAGCCACGGCGAGACACGCCGGCGCGTGTGCGTGCCAGCGCGGCGTGTCATGCGCGGTTCGGGCTGTGTCGTGGTCGTGGCGTGCGTGTTCGCCATAGTCTGTGCATATTCGACCGTGTATGGGCACTGCTCGAAGTTATGTCCAGACTTGGTCCGACTTGTGTGTGTAGCCAGTCTGCTGGCGAACGTGGGTGCGTGAGTCGGTTTGTAGCGGCTCGACGCCACCGGACGTGTACGCGCGCTGCGGGCGCGGATCGAGCGGGCTAGACCGAGTGCTCCGTGTGGATGGGGCGTGGGTTCGTGCTCTGGGCGTGTCCATGGTATAAAATCTCCCGTGTGCGTTGTAACTGGTGTGGGTTGGAGTTTGAGCTCCGGGAATATTGCTGTTCGTGCAGCGGGCGTATGTGCGCCGGAACGTCGGGCGTGTCGCCGAGGAAGAAGATGGAGGCTGCGTCAAGCTCGGGCCGTGTGTCGGTCAATGGAGGTGCTCGGCAGCGGATCGTGTGTCGGTCTTGCCGGGCGTGATGCGCTCAGTGGCGTGTGTCGCCGGAGACGAAGAAGATGGTGTTCTCGCGACGATCGACGAGGAGCCGGTGTCCGTCAAGATGGACGACGGCGCCGTGGTTTAGGGAGAGTATGTTAGGAAATAAACCACGAGTGTGTTTGGCGTAGCGTGAGCTAGCTAGCTAGGCGTTAGCGAGCTGTTGTGAGCGGCCGCGTGAGCGCGCCCAGCTGCATGCGGAGTCCAACCGCCCCAGCGCCAGGGAGCGCTGCTGCTGGTGCAAGCGTTGCATGCGGATCGTGGGAGCACGCCATGTGCGAGCAGGCAGGAGTGGGGTGTGCCGTGTGTGTGCTATATAGCCCGCCCCTCAGACGATAAGCTGAGCCGAGTGGAATACAAGAGAGAAAAGGCGTTAAATGGGCGGGGCATCTGCCGCCACGGGCGCTTGTCGCCCGCAAATGTCTCTCGTGTTCTTGTCTCAATCGTCCGTCAATCTCGGTTCCAACAATTAGGTCGCAACGCCTCGGGCGACAACCGTGGAAGGTGCGTGACACGAGGCGCGGCGTGGCAGCTGCCATGGCGACGCGAGGCGGCACGCGTGAGCGCTCGTGCCGCTGGTTTCGGGCTCGTCGGATGCGCGCGGATCGGCGGGGACGACCGGGGCCGGCCGACTCGCCGGACGTCGGCGCGTGGTGCTGCGCGGGGCGCGGGCGCGGAGGGACGCCAAGCGTGTGTCGCCGGCGGAGATGGAGCTCGGCGTATGTCGCCGGGGTCGTGACGGAGCACGGTGCGACCGGCGTTGTTGCACCAGGTCGGATCCGCGGGCTGGGTCACGGTCGTGGCGACATCAACAAAGGGAGCTACACCAACTCCAGGACGACGGTGATGTCGTGGTTTAGGGGGAGTATGTTAGAACTAAACCACGACTCCACGGCGGTGATTAGTGCGTGCATGTGCTGCATGCATCAGTGGAATAAGTCTCGAGGTAGTTAGTTGCATGCTTAGGTAGTGGATCCGCTAGTGGACGGCCGCTTCATGCGCGTACGAATGGAGGCCGGATCGTGTGGATCGTCTGTACGTGCGCATGAGGCCCGGCTGGAGTTTGTTGCTCTTGGAAGTGTGGTGCCTGGGAACGAGTTCGTGCTCGTGGGTGTTGGCGTTCGAGCGCCGGAAACCTCCTGTGTCCACCCGTGTCTTCTTCTTTCCTTCTTCTTTTACCTTGGTCCGCTGCAGAACAAGAGAGCTGCGAGAGGTAGGCAAGAGCTAGGGCTAGACGGCAACAACATCAACAGTAAAACATATAGACTAAGGTGAATACGCTAAAGATACACACAGATCCATACTTTTGTTAAATGACTAACCTGAACAGCAAACACCAGTACCTTCCTGAGCCTCTATTTCTTTTCTTGATTTTTCATGTGTGTGCACCGTGGATTAATTGAAGGTGACCGTCTCACTTTGTCAAGGCCACTAGCTCTGTTGCTCTTCAGCGAGTGTGATTGCTTTCAATTGATTTTTTCAGGGGTTAAGATGACATAGACCATGGAGACGTGTGTTAGTGTATGAATCACCACGGCCTTTCTTCTCTTTCTGCCGTTCTGCATCGAACGCGAGCCCTCCCGGGCGGCGCACAGAGATGAGCTCGGGCGCGCGTGGAGGAGAGGAGGATCTGAGGCTTAACGGTGGTGCAGGATGCTGTGCTTGCTGGCGCCGACCGGCACGCGTCGCGACAACGGATCGAGCTTTGCCGCGGTCGGTCGCCTCCTGGCAGCTGGGATGGGGAGGCGAGGGAGAGCCCGTGCTCTATTTTTTGCTTGTGGACCGAGGGTTGAATATTGGAAACTACGGGGGCGTTTAGAACAACAACCTGAACAAAATGTTTTTCTCACTTAACAAAGGACTGCAGGTTGAATACTAAAATACGGAGGTACTTTTCAGTAAAACGCCGATGACGTAGGACCAGACGCGATCGGTGCTTTATTAGTAGGGAAAGATGGAATCCAACAAGCCAGCCGTGCGTACGTGTATGCATAGAGGTGTAGTACGTGTTGGTTGGACGACTGCGACAATCGCAAAAGTTATAGGACCAGTCTAGCTGGCGGCTGGGCGCTCGTTGCCGCTCGCGAGCAGCCGGCTATTTTAAGAATTTTTTTCGTCCCTCTTCCTAATTAACCATCCTAATTAAAAAAGCTTTTCACCTGGTCCTTAAATGTCTGCATAGCCATTCCTTCGGTGCATGCGTTTTATTCTTTGGTATATTTAATTCGTGGGTTTAAAAACTAAAAAAAAGCATAACTTTCAATCCGCGTGTCGGAATTAAGATCCGTTTTCACCGCTGGAATCCTCGCGACGTGCTCTTCGAAACTAGATCCCGCATGGGGATGTTTCGACGAACTTGTCTTCCTGCAAACTAAACATCAATGTGTGTGCAACTAGACTAGATTGCCGTGCCAATTGAGCATATGTGTGCCAAAAAGTCCTACCAACTAAACATCAATGTGTGTGCAACTAGACTAGATTGCCGTGCCAACTGAGCATATGTGTGTGCAACTAGTGTCCTGCCAACTAAACATCAATGTGTGTGTGACTAGACTAAATTACAAGCCCACTGAGCATATGTGTGTGCAACTAGTCTTCCTACCAACTAAACATCAATGCGTGTGCAACTAGACTACATTACAAGCCAACTAAACATCAAAGTGTGTGCAAGTAGATTTGAGGAGGTTGCACATCGACTTTCATCGAGGCAATAGACTAGTTGCACATCAAAATTGTCGTGGTTGCTAGGTTGCAACCTCATACGAAGGTGCAGCTCCAGACATTAGTTTTGGAAAAAAGTTGCACGATATAGTACTAAAGTTGCACAATACAGTAATAGAGTTGTACAATATAACATCAAAGTTGGCATTAAAAAAATTCGTCAAAACATATCCATGCGGGATCTAGTTTCAAGGATCTCGTCGCGAGGATTCCAATAGTGAAAACGGATCTAAATTCTGAAGCACGGTTTAAAAGATATGACTTTTTAAAAATTTGAAAACCGAATAAATGGACATGCGCATCCATGGAATAATGCGGTGTCTTGTCCATGTGACCATCCTAGTAGTACAAGCCACGTCACGAATAAAGACAAAATTTAAACCACACAACTACATGCATGCGTGCGAATTAACCTGTGGTTGAGTTGGTTAGGTGGGCAGTGGTATCCCCAACCCACCAGGGTTCAAATCATGGTGCTCGCATTATTCTTGGATTTATTTCAGTGGGAGGAGACGTTCCCGTCGATGACGAGGCGCCTACGGTGACTTCGTAAATTTCAAGATGATATGCGGGCTCAGTCTCTCGGAGGTGCTCATAAGGGTAGGATGTGCGTGTGTGCGTTCATAGGGATGAGTGTATGCGCGTGTATACGAGCGCTTGTGTCTGTATTGATGCTAAAAAAAACTACATGCATGTGTATGTAAGACCAGCCGCTCGTTTCCTCTAATTAGTGCGTATGCACTTTTTAAATTTTAGGAAAGTTATATCGTGCGGGGCGTCCTGGGCATGCAGTGGCCGGTCAGCATGCACGCCTCTCCCTGCGTTGAGCGAGACCATGCATCATCTCATCTGGACCATGCATGGATAACGTGTTGCTACGACAATGCATGACACGCGTGCTCGCGGCCACCATGAACATGCATTGCACAGAAACCAGCTTAGTCCAGCGCGGTAAGTGTGAACAAGCATGTGATGTGGTACAAGGAAGCGACGGGGAAGTTGCGTCTGCCGAGGGCGTATACCATATTTGGCATGGCAGTGAGAGGAGCTGGGTCTCCACGGTCTTCCGTTTCAAAAAAGAAAATGACCACACGATTCAGCTTGTTGTCATCTACTCCAACGACCCTTGGAAAGAAGAAGAAAGGCCATGGTGATTCATGACACTAACACACGTCTCCATCGTCTATGTCATCTTAACCCCTAAAAAAATCAATTGAAAGCAATCACACTCGCTGAAGAGCAACAGAGCAAGTGGCCTTGACAAAGTGAGACGGTCACCGTTCAATCCACGGTGCACACACATGAAAAATCTGTCATTCAAAATTAAAGTTTTACGTAGACCTCTCAACGCATGAAATAGGGTCCAGCAAAACTTCAATATCCTAGCCAATTGGTATATGTACTAGTACCTCTTTAGTTTTGCTCCCAGAAAAGTAGGATCGTACGAGGCGATCAAAGGAGGCGATGAGGGTTCTCCTTCGCGCCGCCGGTTCCATCTCTCTCCGTCGGCCGCTCTGGCGGCGGGAGGGAGGGGGAACCTCGGGTTTGTCCGCTAGGTGGGTGTGTGGTAGGGTTAGGGTTGAGGGTGACGCTGCCGAGGCCGTTGCGGTGGTGTCGCGTCGGAATAAGTTTCTCCGGGCTCCGTTCGCGGTCAGACGAGGCTTTTGCCTTCTTCTAGGAGCCAGCGGGGTGGGGGATCCCCGGATCTCGTCGAGGTCGCGGGCTATGGTGGCTGGAGGTCCATCGGCACCGGCCGTTTGGGTCCTCAGATGGGCAATGGATGCAGGGCTACGAAGACCCTTCTTATTCCTTGTCGGACTCGCTGAAGAGCAACAACTCCAACCGGATTTCCCTTGCGAACGCACTAACCACCCTTTGATACCTTAGAGGAGACGACGAGTGGATAGCAGGACTCGGTTGGGTCCCAAGAAAGCCATCATCTTGGAATCACCGACGGTTGCGTACATAGCGCCCACAAAGATCAACTCGGGCAGCGGCAAACACCAGAGAACCATCGACAAAACCTCCAAGCCAAGTTTCCACTTGCGATGCTCTCAACGGAGTAACGATTGTACACCGCCGCCATCGCCGGTCCTACAACGGACCAAGGCTTTCGCCTGGAGACCACAATTCGTTCAAGATAGGGAGACGCCGACACACCTCAGGGAAGCCTCCAAGGAGGGAAAAGACATCCACATGCACCGTCGATGCCAGCTCCATTCGAAGATGAGCAGGATTTTCATCCGAACTGTCGCTCACCTGCCACCGCTTGTCAATAGATTAGGCCAAATTGTTGGAGTTACACCGCCAATGCCGCAGATCCTCGCCATCGTGACCAAACCGCCGTCAAATACCGACCCTTTCGCACCACCGAGAGCACTCCGACCAACATTCAACACCTGCACGGTTGAGGAAACACCTCTTCAGGTCCCATCCATCCTCATCTTCAGCGCTGCTAAAATCCGCTGGCAGCATGGGCGTCGGCTGGCACACCACCACCAGGCAGCCACCCATGCCACTCCTGCAGCCTGGGGCCCCTCAGGGGAGAATCTGGCATGCTGAGTCGCCCACACAGACGCGCGCGCCCCCCATGGTGCTCCCCTGTGCGGGCCTCTGCTCCAGCCTCCATCTCAGATCCGAGACTGATCTCGGCTGCGCCACCACCATCTTCCAAAGGAGCCACCTTCCTCAAAGACGCGGGCGTCAGCAGCAGCTCACAACATGCCCCGACCACCGCAATGAATCCTGGCCGCCGCTCCCGGTGACCAGATCTGGCCAAGATGTTGGGGAACGTAGTAATTTCAAAAAATTTCCTACGCACACGCAAGATCATGGTGATGTATAGCAACGAGGGGGGAGAGTGTTGTCTACGTACCCTCGTAGACCGAAGCGGAAGTGTTGACGCAACGTAGAGGAAGTAGTCGTACGTCCTCCCGGTCCAACCGATCCAAGCACCGCATTCTCGCACCTCCGAGTTCTTGACACGCGACAGCTCGATGACGCACCCTCGATCTCCAATCCAAGAGAGGCTCCGAGGGGAGTTCCATCAAGACGACGGCGTGGTGACGATCTTGATGTTCTCTGTCGCAGGCTTCGCCTAAGCACCGCTACAATATGATCGAGGTGTAATATCGTGTGGAGGGCACCGCACACGGCTAAGGAACGATCAATGATCAACTTGTGTGTCCTAGGGTGCCCCCTACCCCGTATATAAAGGAGGGAGGAGGAGGTGGCCGGCCTCAAGGGCGCGCCATAGGAGAGGGAAACCTACTCCAAGTAGGTTTCCTCTTTTCCTTATCTTATTTGGAGGGAAGGAAGGAGTACTAGTATTAGGAAGTAGTACTAGTAGTAGGAAGGAAGAGAGGGAAGGAGAAAGGAAAGGGGGCCGCCCCCTCCCCAATCGGATTGGGCTTGGGCGCGCCTCCCTCCTGCTCCTTCTCTCTTCCTCCTACATGGGCCCAATAAGGCCCATATACCTCCCGGGGTTCCAGAACCTCCCGAGCTCCAAACTTCTCCGGAACCTTTCCGGTGTCCAAATATATCCGTCCAATATATCAATCTTTATGTCTCGACCATTTCGAGACTCCTCGTCATGTCCGTGATCATATCCGGACTCAACAACCTTCGTACATCAAAATACATAAACTCATAATATAACTGCTATCGAAACCTTAAGCGTGCACGACCCTACGGTTCGAGAACAATGTAGACATGACCGAGACATGTCTCCGGTCAATAACCAATAGCGGGACCTGGATGCCCATATTGGTTCCTACATATTCTACGAAGATCTTTATCGGTCAAACCGCACAACAACATACGTTGTTCCCTTTGTCATCGGTATGTTACTTGCCCGAGATTCGATCGTCGGTATCCAATACCTAGTTCAATCTCGTTACTGGCAAGTCTCTTTACTCGTTCCGTAATACATCATCTCACAACTAACTCATTAGTTGAAATGCTTGCAAGGCTTAAGTGATGTGTATTACCGAGAGGGCCCAGAGATACCTCTCCGACATTCGGAGTGACAAATCCTAATCTCGAAATACGCCAACTCAACAAGTACCTTCGAGACACCTGAGAGCACCTTTATAATCACCCAATTACGCTAGACGTTTGGTAGCACACAAAGTGTTCCTCCGGTAAACGGGAGTTGCATAATCTCATAGTCATAGGAACATGTATAAGTCATGAAGAAAGCAATAGCAACATACTAAACGATCGGGTGCTAAGCTAACGGAATGGGTCATGTCAATCAGATCATTCAACTAATGATGTGATCTCGTTAATCAAATAACAACTCTTTGTTCATGGTTAGGAAACATAACCATCTTTGATTAACAAGCTAGTCAAGTAGAGGCATACTAGTGACACTGCTTGTCTATATATTCACACATGTATTATGTTTCCGGTTAATACAATTCTAGCATGAATAATAGACATTTATCATGAAATAAGGAAATAAATAATAACTTTATTATTGCCTCTAGGGCATATTTCCTTCAGTCTCCCACTTGCACTAGAGTCAATAATCTAGTTCACATCGCCATGTGATTGAACACCAATAATCATATCTCATATGATTAACACCCATAGTTCACATCGTCATGTGACCAACACCCAAAGGGTTTACTAGAGTCAATAATCTAGTTCACATCGCTATGTGATTAACACCCAAAGAGTACAAAGGTATGATCATGTTTTGCTCGTGAGAGAAGTTTAGTCAACGGATCTGTCACATTCGAGCCGTATGTATTTTGCAAATATTCTATGTCTACAATGCTCGCACGGAGCTACTCTAGCTAATTGCTCCCACTTTCAATATGTATCTAGATCGAGACTTAGAGTCATCCAGATCGGTGTCAAAACTTGCATCGACGTAACCCTTTACGACCTTAACCTTTTGTCACTTCCATAATCGAGAAACATATCCTTATTCCACTAAGGATAATTTTGACCGCTGTCTAGTGATCTACTCCTAGATCACTATTGTACTCCTTGCCAAACTCAAAGGTAGGGTATACAACAGATCTGGTACACAACATGGCATACTTTATAGAACCTATGGCCAAGGCATAAGGAATGACTTTCATTCTCTTTCTATCTTCTGTCGTGGTTGGGTTTTGAGTCTTACTCAATTTCACACCTTGTAACACGTGCAAGAACTCTTTCTTTGACTGTTCCATTTTGAACTACTTCAAAATCTTGTCAAGGTATGTACTCATTGAAAAAACTTATCAAGCGTCTTGAACTATCTCTATAGATTTTGATGCTCAATATGTAAGCAGTTTCACCGAGGTCTTTCTTTAAAAAACTCCTTTCAAACACTCCTTTATGCTTTGCAGAATCATTCTACATTATTTCTGATCTACAATATGTCATTCACATATACTTATCGTAAATCTTGTAGTGCTCCCACTCACTTTCTAGTAAATACAGGCTTCACCGCAAGTCTCAGATAAAACTATATGCTTTGATCAACTTATCAAAGCGTATATTCTAACTCCGAGATGCTTGCACCAGTCCATAGATGGATCATTGGAGCTTGCGTATTTTGTCAGCACCTTTAGGATTGACAAAACCTTCTGGTTGCATCATATACAACTCTTCTTTAAATCCATTAAGGAATGTAGTTTTGTTTATCCATTTGCCAGATTTCAAAAAATGCGGCAATTGCTAACATGATTCGGACAGACTTAAGCATAGATACAAGTGAGAAACTCTCATCGTAGTCAACACTTTGAACTTGTCGAAAACCTTTTGCGACAATTCTAGCTTTGTAGATAGTAACAATACTATCAGCGTCCGTCTTCCTCTTAAAAATCCACTTAATTAACATGGCTTGTCGATCATCGAGCAAGTCACCAAAGTCCATACTTTGTTCTCATACATGGATCATATCTCGATTTTATGGCCTCAAGCCATTTCGCGAATCTGGGCTCATCATCGCTTCCTCATAGTTCGTGAGGTTCATCATGGTCTAGTAACATGACTTCCGAACAGGATTACCGTACCACTCAAGTGCGGACCGTACTCTGCAGACCTACGAGGTTCTCGTAGTAACTTGATCTGAAGTTTCATGATCATCATCATTAGCTTCCTCACTAATTGGTGTAGGAATCACTGGAACTGATTTCCGTGATGAAATACTTTCCAATTCGGGAGAAGGTACAAATTACCTTATCAAGCTCCACTTTCCTCCCACTCACTTCTTTCGAGAGATAATCCTTCTCTAGAAAGGATCCATTTATTAGCAACGAATGTTTTGCCTTCGGATCTGTGATAGAAGGTGTACCCAACAATTTCCTTTGGGTATTCTATGAAGACGCACTTCTCCGATTTGGGTTTGAGCTTATCAGGATGAAACTTTTTCACATAAGCATCGCAGCCCCAAACTTTAAGAAACGACAACTTTAGTTTCTTGTTAAACCATAGTTCATATAGTGTCGTCTCAACGGACTTAGATGGTGCCCTATTTAACGTGAATGTATCTGTCTCTAATGCATAACCCCAAAACAATATTGGTAAATCAGTAAGAGACATCGTAGATTGCACCATATCAAATAAAGTGCGGTTACGATGTTCGGACACACCATAACGTTGTGGTGTTCTAGGTGGCGTGAGCTGTGAAACTATTTCACATTGTTTTTAATTGAAGACCAAACTCATAACTCAAATATTCGTCTCCGCGATCAGATCGCAGAAACTTTATTTTTCTTGTTACGATGATTTTTCACTTCACTCTGAAATTCTTTGAACCTTTCAACTATTTCAGACTTATGTTTCATCAAGTAGATATACCCATATCTACTCAAATCATCTTGTGAAGGTCAGAAAATAACGATACTTGCCACGAGCATCAACACGCATTGGATCGCATACATCGGTATGTATTATTTCCAATAAGTCAGTAGCTTGTTCCATTGTTCCGGAGAACGGAGTCTTAGTCATCTTGCCCATGAGGCATGGTTCACAAGCATCAAGTGATTTATAATCAAGTGATTCAAAAATCCCATCAGTATGGAGTTTCTTCATGCGCTTTACACCAATATGACCTAAACGGCAGTGCCACAAATAAGTTGCACTATCATTATTAACTTTGCATCTTTTGGTTTCAATATTATGAATATGTGTATCACTACGATCGAGATCCAATGAACCATTTTCATTGGGTGTGTAACCATATAAGGTTTTATTCATGTAAACAGAACAACAGTTTATTCTCTTACTTAAATGAATAACCGTATTGCAATAAACACGATCAAATCATATTCATGCTCAACGCAAACACCAAATAACATTTATTTAGGTTCAACACTAATCCCGTAGTATAGGGAGTGGCGATGATGATCATATCAATCTTGAAACTACTTTCAACACACATCGTCACTTCACCCTTAACTAGTTTCATTTATTCTGCAACTCCCGTTTGAGTTACTACTCTTAGCAACCCAACCAGTACCAAATACCGAGGGTTGCTATAAACACTAGTAAAGCACACATCAAACACCTGTATATCAAATATACCCTTTTTCACTTTGCCATCCTTCTTATCCACCAAATACTTGGGGTAGTTCTGCTTTCAGTGACCAGTCCCTTTGCAGTAGAAGCACTTAGTCTCAGGCTTAGGTCCAGGCTTGGGCTTCTTCACTTGAGCAGCAACTTGCTTGTCAATCTACTTGAAGTTCCCCTTTCTTTCCCTTTGCCCTTTTTCTTGAAACTAGTGATCTTGTCAACCATCAACACTTGATGCTCTTTCTTGATTTCTACCTTCGTCGATTTCAACATCACGAAGAGCTCAGGAATCATTTTCTTCATCCCTTGCATACTATAGTTCATCACGAAGTTCTACTAACTTGGTGATGGTGACCAGAGAACTCTGTCAATCACTATCTTATCTGGAAGATTAACTCCCACTTGATTCAAGCGATTGTAGTACCCAGACAATCTGAGCACTTGCTCACTAGTTGAGCGATTCTCCTCCATCTTTTAGCTATGGAACTTGTTGAAGACTTCATATCTCTCAACTCGGGTATTTGCTTGAAATATTAACTTCAATTCCTAGAACATCTCATATGGTCCATGATGTTCAAAACATCTTTGAAGTCCCGATTCTAAGCCATAAAGCATGGTGCACAAAACTATCAAGTAGTCATCATATTGAGCTAGCCAAACGCTCATAACGCCTCGCATCCGCTCCTGCAATAGGTCTGTCACCTAGCGGTGCATTAAGGACATAATTCTTCTGTGCAGCAATGAGGATAAACCTCAGATCGCGGATCCAATCCACATCATTGCTACTAACATTTTTCAACACAATTTTCTCTAGGAACATATCAAAAACAAACATATGAAAGCAACAACGCGAGCTATTGATCTACAACATAATTTGCAAAACACTACCAGGACTAAGTTCATGATAAATTTAAGTTCAATTAATTATATTACTTAAGAACTCCCACTTAGACAGACATCTCTCTAGTCATCTAAGTGATCACGTGATCCAAATCAACTAAACCATAACCGATCATCACGTGAGATGGAGTAGTTTTCAATGGTGAACATCTTATGTTGATCATATCTACTATATGATTCACGCTCGACCATTCGGTCTCTCGTGTTCGAGGCCATATCTGCATATGCTAGGCTCGTCAAGTTTAACTCGAG
This sequence comes from Aegilops speltoides, assembly GCA_021437245.1. NCBI lineage: Eukaryota > Viridiplantae > Streptophyta > Magnoliopsida > Poales > Poaceae > Aegilops > Aegilops speltoides. Next base: position 39,611,219 of record CM038145.1, on the reverse strand, counting down.
TATTCTGCGTGTGCAAAACTGGCTTGCACCCATTGTAGATGGACGTGAGCTTATCACACCCGATCATCACGTGGTGTCAGGCACGACAAACTTTGGCAACGGTGCATACTCGTGGAGAACACTACTTGATAATTTTTAGTGAGAGATCATCTTAAAATGCTACCGTCAATCAAAGCAAGATAAGATGCATAAAGGATAAACATCACATGCAATCAATATAAGTGATATGATATGGCCATCATCTTCTTGTGCTTGTGATCTCCATCTCCAAGCACCATCATGATCACCATCGTCACCGGTAGCGACACCTTGATCTCCATCGTAGCATCGTTGTCGTTTCGCCATCTATTGCTTCTCGACTATCGCTACCGCTTAGTGATAAAGTAAAGCAATTACAGGCGTTGCATTTCATACAATAAAGCGACAACCATATGGCTCCTGCCAGTTGCCGATAACTTCGGTTACAAAACATGATCATCTCATACAATAAAATATAGCATCATGTCTTGGCCATATCACATCACAACATGCCATGCAAAAACAAGTTAGACGTCCTCTACTTTGTTGTTGCAAGTTTTACGTGGCTGCTACGGGCTTAAGCAAGAACCAATCTTACCTACGCATCAAAACCACAACGATAGTTTGTCAAGTTGATGCTATTTTAACCTTCGCAAGGACCGGGCGTAGCACACTCGGTTCAACTAAAGTTGGAGAAACCGACACCGCTAGTCACCGTGTGCAAAGCACGGCGGTAAAACCAGTCTCGCGTAAGCGTCTGGCGTAATGTCGGTCCGGGCCGCTTCATCCAACAATACCGTCGAACCAAAGTATGACATGATGGTAAGCAAGATGACTTATATCGCCCACAACTCACTTGTGTTCTACTCGTGCATATAACATCAAACCATAAAACCTAGGCTCGGATGCCATTTGTTGGGGAACGTAGTAATTTCAAAAATTTCCTACGCACACGCAAGATCATGGTGATGTATAGCAACGAGAGGGAGAGTGTTGTCTACGCACCCTCGTGAGACCGAAGCGAAGCGTTGACGCAACGTAGAGGAAGTAGTCGTCGTCCTCCGGTACAACCGATCCAAGCACCGTTACTCGGCACCTCCGAGTTCTTGACACGCGTGCAGCTCGATGACGCACCTCGATCTCCAATCCAAGAGAGGCTCCGAGGGGAGTTCCACAAGACGGGCGGCGTGGTGACGATCTTGATGTTCTCCTGTCGCAGGGCTTCGCCTAAGCACCGCTACAATATGATCGAGGTGTAATATCGTGTAGGAGGGCACCGCACACGGCTAAGGAACGATCAGTGATCAACTTGTGTGTCCTAGGGTGCCCCCCTACCCCCGTATATAAAGGAGGGAGGGAGGAGGTGGCCGGCCTCAAGGGGGGCGCGCCATAGGGAGGAAACCTACTCCAAGTAGGTTTCCTCTCTTCCTTATCTTATTTGGAGGGAAGGAAGGAGTACTAGTATTAGGAAGTAGTACTAGTAGTAGGAAGGAAGAGAGGGAAGGAGAAAGGAAAGGGGCCGCCCCCCTCCCAATCGGATTGGGCTTGGGGCGCCCCCTCCCTTCTCCTTCTCTTCCTCCTACATGGGCCCAATAAGGCCCATATACCTCCCGGGGTTCGGTAACCTCCGGAGCTCCAAACTTCTCCGGAACCTTTCCGGTGTCCAAATATATCCTTCCAATATATCAATCTTTATGTATCGACCATTTCGAGACTCCTCGTCATGTCCGTGATCATATCCGGGACTCCGAACAACCTTCGGTACATCAAAATACATAAACTCATAATATAACTGTCATCGAAACCTTAAGCGTGCAGACCCTACGGTTCGAGAACAATGTAGACATGACCGAGACATGTCTCCGGTCAATAACCAATAGCGGGACCTGGATGCCCATATTGGTTCCTACATATTCTACGAAGATCTTTATCGGTCAAACCGCACAACAACATACGTTGTTCCTTTGTCATCGGTATGTTACTTGCCGAGATTCGATCGTCGGTATCCAATACCTAGTTCAATCTCGTTACCGGCAAGTCTCTTTACTCGTTCCGTAATACATCATCTCACAACTAACTCATTAGTTGAAATGCTTGCAAGGCTTAAGTGATGTGTATTACCGAGAGGGCCCAGAGATACCTCTCCGACATTCGGAGTGACAAATCCTAATCTCGAAATACGCCAACTCAACAAGTACCTTCGGAGACACCTGTAGAGCACCTTTATAATCACCAAATTACGTTGTGACGTTTGGTAGCACACAAAGTGTTCCTCCGGTAAACGGGAGTTGCATAATCTCATAGTCATAGGAACATGTATAAGTCATGAAGAAAGCAATAGCAACATACTAAACGATCGGGTGCTAAGCTAACGGAATGGGTCATGTCAATCAGATCATTCAACTAATGATGTGATCTCGTTAATCAAATAACAACTCTTTGTTCATGGTTAGGAAACATAACCATCTTTGATTAACATGCTAGTCAAGTAGAGGCATACTAGTGACACTCTGCTTGTCTATATATTCACACATGTATTATGTTTTCGGTTAATACAATTCTAGCATGAATAATAGACATTTATCATGAAATAAGGAAATAAATAGTAACTTTATTATTGCCTCTAGGGCATATTTCCTTCACAAGATCCACAACCTCCAAGGCCCCGCGCCACGACCTCTGGCTCCCACCTCAAACCTCCACCCTGCATCACCTCGCGACCGCGCTCCGCCACTACCCACGCACTCCATGGTGCGCTGCTGCACTGAGAACTTCCAGGGCAAGCCGACCTTGCCTGCCGCCTTTGTCAACCGGGCGCCGCCCGGCCCACCGCCTGTGGTGCCGACGGCGGCCTGGGATTACGCGGAGTGGAGGCGCTCGGCTCTAGGGTTTCTCCTCCAGAGCCTCCCAGTGGGTGAGGGAAACTTCTTTGCCGGAAAAAGGCGGCCACCGCTGATGGCATTCAAGCATAAAAAGAGGAGAACTAAATGATTCAGTCACAAATTTGTACTTCTAGGATGATCAGAATGTTGAGTGAGTTACCGTTTGACCGGTGGTTAGAGTGGTATGGGTGCTGTTAGTGCACAAAGCAATGTGGGTTACATGTGTATGCTACTAGGAATCCGAATAGTTGAAAATAACCGTGCATCTTAAATAAGCTACTACCTAGCTTTCTGGGCAATGTATGCATTTGTGTGTGCGCAGCTGCAAAGAAGCTAAGAGTCCAGCCCACTACATCATTGTCAAAGAGGGTATACGCGCTGTGAGGCAACTTCCCCATATTCCCGACTGTTATGTGCTTCAAAGATGCATGTTTTTATAGCCATGGCTCAACATCAAGCTATTTAATACAAGGCAGCTTTGCGCCAAAAAATTGTAAATGAGACATCCTTCCTTCTAGAAGACCTGATTATCAAGCTACCGGGAATTAGCACACTCTTAACGGCGATCTGAAACACTGCTTCGGAATAGAATGTAACTTCAGCACCACCTCTATATGCACTAACTCACGAATCATTGCTCAGTCACGGAAGTTAATACTTAAAACTTAGACTTTTGATAGACTTTCCATTGGTTTGTAATAGTTTAAATAATGACCATCTCTCTTTTTTAAAGCAACTAGCTAGTAATGTAGGCTCTCACGGTCCGACGGCATTTGAATTGTTTCTTTTAGAGCAAAAACAAGTCCTTGAGAGAATTGAATCTCTTCCAGACAAAGTAAAGAGAAACATGGTAAAGCAATAGAGAATGACTTAGCTTTGTTATCGTCATCTAGAAATTATATAAAAAAGTCATGAAAAAAGTGAAAAATAAAGCTCAAGATAATGGCTTGAAAACTTGGGTTGTTGAAAAGCACAGGACACCTCATCACTTTATGACTTGGTGGAGACATGTCATAAATCGCCATCATATTCTTTCTTTCCTTGACACACTTTCCAGTAGATGACAATATGTGGACATTTGGAGCCCCACCTACCATTTTCAACAATGGTAGATAAGTTGACGAATCAACGCATAAATGACCTAATTGATCATCCATCAACAATTAACATAATTCAAAGTTGAGGGTTGTGCCAGCTGATCCAAAATGATTGAGTCACAATTTTTAGCTAGCTAGCTAGCTTATCACAATGTTAAATAAGCTACCAATGGTTTGAGTGGCATGGGCGTTGGTAGCTAAAATGGGGTGAGGCTGGACTTTTTATTTCTTCCAACCAAATCAAGCCACATCACCTCTTACGTAAGTTACGTAACAATATTTACGTATATGTAGCAAAGCTCGCGCTGGTAGTGCACCAAGTACCTGCGGGTCACATGTTATGCATTTGTATGTGTGCAGCTGCAAAGAAGTTCAGAATCCTGCCAAAGAGGGTAAACGCGCTCTGGGCAACTTCGCCGTAGTTTCCTTGGATCGATGACAAGTCGTCGTATGCGTGCGTAGGTGCAGCTTAGGCTCGGCACGCCGCGGCCGCCTTTGCAGCTCCTCGCTGCGTCGCTCGGCTATTTAAGCTGCCCTTCGGCCGGACACCTCCAGGCTCCAATACGATCCCCTCCCGCATCCCACCAGCGACGGTGAGTCCCCGGCCGGCCGGCCTTCTTCCCTTTCCTTTCCTCTCGAGATTAGTTGAGACTTCTTTTGCGACAGAGAAGAGCTATACACGGGAACCAACTAACCCCGCGCTGTTGTTCTTGTTGCTAGCTTGGATTGGATCCATGGGCGCCGCGCAAAAGAAGGCTGGATCCATGGACATGGACGGCAAGATGCCTCCGCTGCCTCTGACTGTGGGCAAGAAGAAGATGGACTCTCCGTGCCCAGATGCTGTCCGGCTAGTCAGCCAATGGACACTCTCCACCGCCTGCTTCTTCTTCGTCGTCTTTGCAGTAACCCAGACTCTCGACCACTACCACGTCCCCGTTCCCTGCAGCCCGGTACGTAACTCACCAACTACCCCTGGATGCTGGACATTTCCTTCTGATCGATCGCTCATGCGCCAATTTTATTGTCCACCTGCAGTCCTCGCTCGTTCTGCGGTGCGTCGAGCTGACGGACGCGGGGGCCGTTGAGGCAGCCAACGCCTCCGCGGAAAGCGCCGGCTGGATCGGGATGCTGTGGTGCGGCACGGCACAGGCGGCCGCGGCGGCGCTGGCGCTGCATCTCCCACGCCGCTACCGCCGGGTTCGCCGCGCCCTTGCCTACCTCGCGCTCGCGCTCGCCATCGTCGGCCACAGCTTATACGCCCGCGCCACCGTCCTCCTCTACGCCGCCGACCCAGGATCGCTCTTCGCGGTGATCGGCTGGACCCTGATCATAGCCTTCTTGGCGGTGGTCGACCTCCTCTGCTTCCTGGTCCTCGCCATGGGACATGAGGTGAGGATTGACTGTGACTGATGAGTGTCGTACGGGTGAATCTATGTAGCTGCTGTCGCAGTGTCAATTTGCTAGATTAACGGTACTACTCGTTAGAGTCAATTACACCACTGGTGTCACAACTTGACACGAAAAGTCAGTTTAGTGCTAAAACTTGCGGCATACATTGAATTGGTGCCATAACTTGGTTTTGATGTGCATATAGGGTGCAAATCACATTATTATACGAACACGATGCTGATTAGGTGTGCCAACGTGGCATGAGGCCCGCTGTCAGTGATCGGACGACGCGTGCCTGCTATTTTGCGGAAAAAAACGTCGTATTTTTTTCTCATGAAAACAGATGGAGGCCAAACCAGTACACCCAACATCGTTCCTTCTGATTAACCGATATGAAACGGATATAATCATTCTGACTTAAGTGGGCTGGAGTCCCAGCGACCCATTTTACATTGTTATTTTTGTAAAAAAGAATACATGTAAATTGTAACTGCATGTTAAAATAAAATAAATTTAAAAATAACAATGAACACTTTTGTATACTACATATTTTTTATTTAAATCATGAACATTCTAAACTTATATTAGCTATTGAAATAAAATATATTTTATAAATTCCTAAAAATGGTAACACTGCAGGGTGGTGTGGTGGCCACTCGCACATGATGACTAGATGTCGCTGCTCCAGCCAACTATTTTTACATTATATGAATATATGTTTTTTAAAGCATGAACACTTTTATATACTACATGAATATTTTGTTAAAACTGTGAGTATTTTAAAGCTTATTTAAGAATATATGAAAATATGTAGTGAACTAACATACTTTATTAAAGCAAGAACACTTTTATACACTAGATGAATATCTTTTTTAAATTGTGAACATTTTTAAACTTATATAAGCATTCACTAAAACATATAGGAACTTAAACACTTACTTAAAGCATGAATACATTTGTATATTACATTAATATTTTGTAAAACTGTGAACAATTTTAAGCTTATATAAGAATTTGTTGAGTATATGTTCTTATTCAATATGCAAATTATACATGAACAACTTTGTAATTCATAATTTATTATATAGATAAATGTTAAATCCATCTGTGATTTCATATAGCAGCAGCACACAGTCATTGCATAATTTCGAGTCCTCACGTGTACAATTTTGTGGGAGGCTGACAAGTGGACCCTTATGGCCGTGGCATAATATTTTTTGTGAGAAAAAATCGAGTTTATCTTTTTACATAAAATAGCCACACGTCCACTTTGCCATCTAGTCGCTGACAGCGGGCCTCAAGCCACGTTGGCGTGCCTAATCAGCACTTTATTCGTATAGAAACGTGATTTGCACCGTATATGCGCATCAAAGCCAAGTTGTGGCACCAGTTCAATGTATGCTGCAAGTTTTAGCACTAAACTGACTTTTCGTTCCAAGTTGTGACACCAGTGGTGTAATTGACTCTACTCGTTACTAGTACTTACTACTCGAGTCTCCAGATGGGATATGTAATTACATTGGATTGACCGTGGTCACTCTTGTACGTGCTATATATGTACATCTGTGGTTTTATATATGCATCAATGCATGGGCGTTCATTGTGGCTCCGTTTGGCTCCGTTTAAATTGGTGTGGAGAACAGCATCCGTACGTGCACTTGCGGCTCCCGAAGGGTCCTAACAAACAAACGGAGCTCAGTCCGTCTTGCACATCGCCGTACCTCTGCATTCTCAGCAGAGTCTCTGCTCGTGACCATACGTGCTGCATGTTGGTGTGGACTGTGCATGGGTGTTGTGCTGCGGAGTGTCGTAGGTGCTGCACCTGCACATCACTGTAGGTGCCTACGTTTCTCCTGAGAATGCAGAGGTACCACCCGAACCACACGAACGGGCAACGTGGCATAATCTCTCTCGTCGTCCATTTCTCAGCTCCCCATTCCTCTCTCCTGACCAGATCTCCAGCCACCTGCGGCATGCGGCGACAACGGATTTGACCAGATGCCCTAAACCCAGGCATGGGTGGTGCCGGGGCAACACCAGGAGGACACCGCCTTGAACCGGCCAGAGGTAGGGGCTGCACCGGAAGGTGCAGCGATGGAGCCGCCTCATCGCCGAGAGGAGCTACGCCGAGGGACTTTGACGCATTGTTGCAACTTGATGATCACATCATTATATAGCCGACACAAGCTGCCACAATGCACCAAAGGACGGTGGAGCAAGCCCTACACTTTGACGCATTGTTGTTTGAAGCTCAACGAGGGGCCCATATGGGATAATAGCATGCGTCGATCAAGAAGTTCAACCTCGAGGAGGGAAAACTTGGGATGAAGGCTGAGGAGTTTGTCGAAATTGGGATCGATGACTTTTAAAAACCTATTAAGCATCCGGTGCTTTTATTGGTATTTAAGTGTATGGTTGAATTTTTATCGACCGATGATTCAAGCTGAGGCTGCATGGCAGACATTTGATTTTTTTAGAAGGGGCGGATAGTTGGTGCATAGGGTTGGACGGCGCCCGCGCTATCCCATCTCCTATTTTCAGACCACATGGTTTCCAAGCTCTATGCAACTCAATTCCTTCACATGTTATTTTTCCTAGGATTTCTCGGCCTCTAGTCCGAACGGAGCCTAAGGAGATATTGGTTGAGTTGGGCCTTCAACCTCTTATATGATCTATAGTTTTTTTAACACACTGATGTTCTATATACAAACAATTAGACCTCATCGCTTCGAAGTTGAGTCCTCCATAATCTGCCTCCAATAGGCTGTGTGTCCATTCGCCGGGTTCTAATTTTTTTTCAATCTTTTAAACTGGTTTATTTTTCTTTTCTTCTTTTTCCCCATTGTTTGATTTTCCCTTCCATCTTTTCAGTTTCTTGTAAAGATATTTCCAATGGTATATTACATAATTCTATTTGTCCATGTACAATATTTTGAAAAGTCTATGCCCTATGCTTTTAAAATATATAAACATTTTAATACATGAAAGTTCTTGTACACATGAATATTTCAAATATGTGATAATGTTTTTATTTCATGTGGATGAACACTTTTTTATATGTATGAGAATTTTTCATTATATGTGAATATTAATTATCTACTTTTGTAAAATCTTTCTATATTTTTAAATATATTAAGCACAATAATTCCAAAATATACAATATCATGCAATGAGCCTGGCTGAACCGACCCATGTTAGTACACTATATGTGAGGTCTCCTATTCTTAGCCGATGGTTATGAATAGTCAGGCAAACATATGAAGTGGCTTAAATAGGCCGGCCATGTGGCAGCCTATTAGGATTTTTTTGTAACCAAAAAATTTAGTTCGTCTCCCCTCAAAAAAAAAATTTAGTTCGTCCAAAGGTTGTGAAAAATATTGTCTAAAACAATTTTTAAAAGGAAAAAATACAATGTGAAAAATGAAAAATAGTCAGGGCCCAAATAATTAAAAATGTTAATATACATGAAATAGGATATCCATCACGTTTTTTTACATATAAAACAATTATATTCATGCATTAAAACGATTTCATATATATATTTACAAACTTCAACTATATGAAATGAAATGCTTACTTCAACCTTAAATATTAATGCATAAAATTTAGTTATGTATCATAAACACATGTAATTTTAAATTTTAAATATCTTCATCTATTTATGAATATGTGTATCACGTATGAATATATGTTTTATATACTAGCGGAAAATATTCAACTCAAAAAAGTAGTAAAGAAAACATTAATTGAAGAGAAGAAGTCAAAAGGGAAATTGGATAGAAAATAAATATACCAAACAAGAAAAAACAGTAATAAGGGTTCAAAGCCAATCAAGCCCTAATGTGTTTAAAATGACCTTTTGCACGATAAGTTTGTTTAATAAAGACAAGCATCGGTCATAAATAAGATTAAAAAAATAGAATGTGACTTTGAGTGTTATATTGCATGCGGTGAGACTTGGCATGGAATGTTCATGTATATGAAATAGGATCTCCGCCACGTATTTATGATACTTTTATGTCAAAATCAATTATACTCATGCATTAACAACTTTACATATATTTTTACCAAATTTCATATATATAATGATTTTTTCTTCTCATATTTAAAATAATAATACTAAGTCAGCGAGAATTAATATGGGTCGCAGGGAGCAGATAAAAAATTATTTGCATATTAAAAATACATGTAACTTAAAAAATAGAAGTGTTCATATATGCATTTATATGTGTTTCACGTATGAATATACGTTTCATATACTAGGGAAAATATTCAAGTCTTAAAAGTAGGAAAAAACAAAACATGAATAGAAGAAAAGGTCAAAAGGAAAAAATGAATAAAAAATATCAAACAAGTAAAAAGAAGGGGGAAAGGGTTGAAAGCTTAAAGAAATAAAAAAAATCAAGCCCTAGTGTTCAACATGAGCATTGACACGACAAGTTTGTGTAATATAGACAAGCATCAGTCCAAAATAAGATCCAGAAAAACCAAAGTGTGACTTTGACTTCTATCTTGCATGCGATGACACTTGGCATCGATGAAATATTCCTAAATACCCTTGCATTGTCGTCATGCTAAATTTGTCTTGAAGCAAGAAGTGATCTCATTCTCTCTAATCCTGTTGTGGTTGGTCGTAGAATACCATCGATCTTTGCTTGAGTTGAAGGTGCCCCAGTAATCGTCCGTGTGTATGTCGAAAAGCCCAAACCCACACTTTAATCTCATTTGGAATGTGCCTTGGAATCTACACATGAATAATATGTGCGTCTCTACCTACTCTGGTAAGCTACAACATGGCCAACCTCTTTGTTGAAGCCGGGCAAGTAGTTTACAGATCGACACAAAAAATAAGTTGATGAATGTGTTTGATCTGGTAAAAACTAGTCGGTGATCTTCTACCCTCTAATGGCATCCGATGTAAATTAAATCATTCTATGAAAATGTTGTACTATTAGTGCGTTACTAGTGGCATTATTATTTATTTTGATGTGAACTAGCCTGCGTTAGCTGTAGGTTGTGATAGCTGCCTGATCAAAAAGATGGATCAATCATCAGTCCGTCAGAGTGGGGTGTATGGGCACACTCTTTGGGGCAATAAGTATACTAGCACAAAATTGGAATGGTCTGGCCTGTGGAATAGTTGGCAATTTTAGTCTTTAGATGTGGGATTGATGTAGGCCGCATAATTGTTATTATTTAATACTGTATTGGCAGGGTCTTGAACTTAAGACCTCTTGGCTTTGATACCATATTGAATTCATGCTTCAGTCAACTCATCCAAAAATCCGAATTGATGGAGAGAGACGGGCAATATATTTCAACAGTATGAATACAAACACATGTCAGCATAGCATGTGCACCCAGCAACTGCATTTTTCTATCTTTGATAAGAATAGGAGGTGGGGCGCCAAAGCTCTACACGGTTTTCCCTTAAAGAAAAGGCTTATATGGTTCAACTTGACCCTTGTTATCTACTCGAGAGACCTGTGAAAGAAGAGAAAGATGATGATAATTCTTGATATTAACACGCGTCTCCATTTTCTATGTCATCTTTGCCCCATCAAAAGACCAAACTACGACAACTGAGCTAGTTGCCTTATAACAAATCTAAATGGTCATTGTTTAATCTATTCTGAACCACAACGAAAATTGATCGATCAACATTAATATCTAAATCTCTCAAAACACATGAAACACGTTGACATCCACAGCGAAAAATACCAAGATCCTAGTGAATTAATCACTCACATGTGATCTAAAGGAAATAATAATAATAATAATAATAATAAATCTCTCACATGCGCAGAAGTCAGAACTCATTGAACGGCTATTGGTACGTACGATAATATTAATTTGCATAGTGCCAGCTGAGGTTCATCAGGGAATGTAGGGCAGAACAAGACCATCAACCAAAGTTTATAACCAATAAATAAAGGTTGTTTGTAGCATTGCTAGATCATTAACTAGTAGTGCAGTCTTAATTCCATAGCTCGACTATGCTAGTTGGTACATTTGTGTAGTACCCTGGAGCCTCCCTGGATTATTGTGGTCGTCTTTGCTGTTGAAAATTGCCACCTTTTCTCTTCAATACGATATTGTATTTGATTAGACATGAGTTATATGGATGACTTACTCGTGTTGTTTCTCGTGTTGAAAATTGCTTTCCAGTCATTCCTGCAACGCTATAGTTGGCGTAACATAACAATACACCTACCAAAAATGATAAATGTAGATCGGCCTCCGTCACCTCTACAGGCATCTGAGAACGAAAGCACGAGGGGAGAATGATAAATGTAGATCGGCCTCCGTCCGTGGTCGATCACTATCTCACGGTTACATACACTTGACACGGTTGGTGACATAAACTCAGTGTCTAATCTAGCGTATAGTTTTTGTTTCTGCATAAAAAATGATTTCTCTTTCGTACAATAGGATGGCTGTCTGCGCAGTAACTAAGTTGAACTCCTTCGAAAGATGATTAGTGGCACACGGATTGCGAGCCACCGGTCTATGCGAAGATTCCAAGTATTGTTTGTGTATTTAGATGTTTGGTCTCGTATAACATTCCGTATATCTTCACCACCGTGCCGAGCAGCCATGTGGTCAGCAGAGTACTCGACCGGAGCCATTGGTTGCGGGTGTTAGATTGCGGGTGTCGCGCCCCGCCGGAGGAGCCCAAGGCCGCTCAGGTTAAGAGCCACCCAGCGCTGCTACCTCTGTTTCCGGCACCACGGGTCGAGGCTCCGGTCGACTACTCTGCTGAGCACCCGATCCGTCTGGGCTCGCCGGAGGAGCCGGCGGGTGAGGACGGCCATGGAGGGAGCCAAGACCTTGTCGTGCAGCTAGGGGCGGCAGGAGCGGCTAGCCCGGCTAGCCTGGCTGTCCCTGCTGGCATCCAGAGGCTGGAGGTGGAACTCCCTACCGCTACCGCTGCGAGGGTAGCCCAGGCGCCAGTGCTTCCGCGGCGCAGCCCTAGGCTCCTCAGGTTACTGGATGGGCCTAGGGTTGACTGCATCGAGCGCGCCACCAAGCGGAAAGCACGGATGACCATCTCCTCCTCCTCTGGATCGTCCTCCGGCCGCTCCTCAGGCCGCTCCGCCTCTTCCAAGCGCGCCAAGAAGCTGCGCGAAGTCTCTTCCTTGATCCAGCTCCCTCTCAAAGGCACGCCTAGACCGCTGGGGAGGAACAAGCTCAAGGCGTTCGCGGACTGCTGCGACCTCGATGCGGAAGGCATAAGCAGGGAGGCCGAGGCCCTCTCTTCTGCCTCGACGGCTGATTCTCCTGTGCGCTCGCTCGATCTCAATGAGTAGGACCTGCACAACCTCGTCTGCATTAGTTGGCCTTCAGCCACGTTATCAGGAGCTGTTGCATTGTGTTAGTTTCTTCCGGCATGTCGGGAGTCGTTGTGTCTTTCTCCTTTTGTTGTTCTCTTTGGGTGCTTATGGCCCTTATGGCCGGGAGTGTGGTCGTGTCGTCTGGTGTGGTGTTAGATTGTGTTTCGTTTCGTTCTGTAAGCTCCTATCGTTACTTGATGCATGGCATGTTTCTCTCTACTATCTCTTGCACTCCGTGACCCTCGGGTCCTCTTGGCGGCCACTCTGCTCTTATGATTATCACTAACTGGAATGTTCGTGGCTTGGGTGATCGTAGCAAACACTGCCTTGTCAAAGACACAATTGCCTCCTGCAAGCCTAATATTGTTTGTTTGCAAGAAACCAAGCTCAGCGCTGTTGATACTTTTCTGATCAAGAGGTTATTTCCAGCGTCGTTTTGCAACTTCCGCTCACAGTCAGCACAGGGCTCTTGTGGTGGGATTATTGTTGCTTGGGATTCAACGGTCAATGGAAATGTTATGGCGCAAGATGATTTCTCTATGACAATAGCTTTCTCGTCAACCAATGATGACACCAGTTTCTGTCTGACAGCGGTTTATGCTCCATGCGAGGCAAATCAGCGGCCGAGTTTCTTCAGCTCACTTGACTACGTATCCACTTTGATTGCTGGTGCTTGGATGCTAGTTGGGGATTTCAACATGTACCGATATGCCTTCGAGAAGAATAATGACCGTGTCAGCTGGTCCTTAATGGAAGTTTTCAATGACTGGATTAACAGTCATGGGCTGATGGATGTCAACATTGTTAACAGGCTGTTCACTTGGTCTAATAAGCGCAGAGATCCAACGCTAGTCAAGCTTGATCGAGTTCTCATCAATACAGATTGGAATTTGGCCTTCCTGGACACTACAGCTGCTTCCGTTTCGTCGGTCACCTCGGATCATGTGCCTATTTGTATTGACTTTGGCACTACCCTACCCACTGCCAAATTCTTCCGCTTTGAGAACCATTGGCTGCATATTCCGGAGCTCAAATAGCTTGTGTTGGCCTCTTGGCATGCTGGCCATCGTCAGATTGATTCTGCTGCGTCTAGACTAAGTTTCAAGTTCAGGCGGCTTCGGGAAAGCATCAGGCAGTGGGCTAAAAACAAAGGAAATCTGCAGCTCCTGATTGATAACAACAAGTTGTACTCCGCTGTTGAGGAACGGCGCAGGCTCACGGATTTAGAGTTTGTACTCCGCTTGCATGCAAATACAAAGCTTGAGAGACTGCTAAAGTGGCGAGCGGATTTTTGGCAGAGGAGGGCCAAGCTCAACTGGTGTAAGTTTGGAGACTAGAACTCGCGTTTTTTTCACCTTGCTGCTAATTGGCATGCCAGAAACAACCGCGTAAAGGTTCTGGTGCAAAATGGAGTTGAGCACTTCAGCATTTCTGAGAAGCTGAAGATTGGCACGGCGTTCTTCCAGGATATTTTCAGCTCTCGGCCGCACGATCCGCTCGCGGTTGACCTAACCACAGTTTACTCCCAAGTGGATCTTCTTGATCTCTCTGCCCTAGAGCAACCATTCAGCTGGGAGGAGATCGTCCGCGCCATCAGTCTATCACCGAATAACAGAAGCCCCGGGCCGGATGGCTTCACTAACGAGTTCTACAAACAGTTTGCCTCTACTCTTAAGGACGACATTCTTACGTTCTTTGATGATTTCTTCCATGGACGAGCTGATCTATCTGGCATCAACTGGGCTCATATTGCTTTACTCCCTAAGACGGAGTCACCTTTGGAAATCACCAACTTCAGACCCATTGCTTTAGTCCACAGTATCATCAAGTTGCTCACTAAAGTTCTTGCTCTGAGATTGCAACACTTCATTTCCCAGTTGATTCACTGCATGCAATCTGGATTCATCAGGGGGAGAGCCATCGTTGAAAACTTTGCGCTGGCTTCTGAATTGGTACAATGTGCACAAAAGAGGAAGATACCCATGATGGTACTCAAGTTGGATTTCAAAAAGGCTTTTGATAGTGTTAACTGGAACTGTCTCACGAACCTGATGCAACACAGAGGTTTTGGCGCTCGTTGGATTTCTTGGGTCTCCTCCATCCTCAATTCTGGCAAGGCTAAGGTGATGATGAATGGCTGCCTCGGAGATGCTATTTTCTTCAACTGTGGAGTTCGCCAGGGTGACCCTCTCTCTCTCCGTATCTCTTCATTTTGGCTGCTGACATCCTACAACGTCTGTGTGTTGCTGCCGCAAACGAGGGAATGCTGGAGTGCCCTATAGACGGACTGGGTTTTTTTCCTGTACTGCAATACGCGGACGACACGCTTATTCTGCTCAAGGGCACGGCTTCGCAAGCTACACACATTAAGCACATCCTACAGGCGTTCTCAAGCTTTACTGGATTGCAGATTAATTATCACAAGAGCACTTTCGTGCCTATACATATGTGTGCAGAGGAGGCACTGGCAGCAACTTCTGTTTTGGGATGCCCGATCAGCTCCTTGCCATGCAACTATCTTGGCTTACCGCTCTCTTTGCAGAAAGTCTCGAACTCAGTTTTGATGCCGGTTATCCAGAAGATTGACAGGCGATTGGCAGGCTGGCTGGCCACGTATCTCTCCTGGGGAGGGCGACTCACCATGATCGATGATGTCCTCTCTTCCATTCCGAATTACTATAAGGCCTGTATAAAGTGGAACAAGAGCAGGATAGCAAAAATAGACAAGCTCAGAAGAAATTTTCTCTGGCAGAAGAAGGCGGATAGGCAGCGTGCCGACTGCTTGGTTGCTTGGGACCAAGTAGTTTCCAGCAAGCAAAGCGGTGGCTTGGGGATCAGGGACTTAGAGGCTCACAATGATGCGATGCTCTGCAAGTTCACCAGCAGGATACTCCAAACTTCATCAGTCCCGTGCTACCAATGGTTCCAACAGAGATATTTGCGCAAAAGCTTGCCTGACAAACCTAAGGCCACTGACACACACCTATGGAGAGCTCTAGCTAGATACATTCCGATGGTGCAGCTTTCTTCTGTCTGCAGGGTCGGTGATGGGAAGCTCACGGCTTTCTGGCAGGATAAATGGTGTTGTGCGGGCCGACTCCACCAGCTCTTCCCCACGCTCTTCTCTTTTGCCAAGGATAAACAATGCTCGGTGGCCTCGCAATACCTTGATCAATGGCAGCTGCAGCTTCACCCAAACCTCTCCCGAACTGCTGCCTTGGAACTTCAGACCTTGTGTGAGCTGCTTGCCTCCATACCCACACCCTCTGCAGGACACTACGACTCTCGTATGCATATATATACTGGTAAACCTGCACTGGCTAGCAACTACTATGCATTGCTTACATTCAGAGGAGTCCGTTGGGCACCAGCAGAAATCATCTGGAATAAAGCTATCCCAATTCGATGGAAGGTTTTTCTATGGCTAGCTCACAGAGGGCGCCTGAACACCAGAACGACAATGCTGCGTAAGCAATGGAACAACATTCAGCATCCATTCTGTGACTTATGCCCGGCAGAGGAAACCGTTGATCACATCATTTTGCGATGTGCGCCGGCTCACTACTTATGGCAGAAGCTTGGACTGTGCCGACAGGCCTGTTCCGCTACTTCCCTCCAAGATTTTGTGCTCACAATGACGGAAGTTATCAGCCATTGGACGGTTTTGATTGCTGCATGTGCTGCTCAGCTTTGGCTGGTGCACAACGCTCGTGTTTTCAACAATAAAACCACACCAACAGAAGTTCTTGGGGCAGCTATAGCTGAGATGCTACGCCTTTGGTGCGCCCGCTCGAACGATTTCTCCTTGAGGGCCTTCCTCCAGTGTAAAGCAGAGCTTCTTTCAAACGTTGTCTAAGCTGCCTCCGATGTATCTCCCCCCTCCTCCCTCCCAATGTAGCTAGCTAGTTGGCTTGGCTCCTTTGTATCATGACAATTCTCAGACCTTGGTCTGGTTTTGGAATATATAAGGTAGACTGTGGTCTGCCTTCTTATCCAAAAAAAAGCAGCCATGTGGTGCCGGCCATCACGACTGCGTGCAGATGCCTGGCGTCAAAATCGCCCGGCATTCAACGATCACGACCGCACCACGTGCCAGGACAATGCATGCCACATCATTGATACCCTACAGTTTGATTCCGGCACGCCGAGCTTGTATCCGACATGCTTCTATGACGTGATAGTCAACTAGGAGTTTCCGGATAGTTTCCTGATACACATCGTCGACAAGTACGATGGAGAGAAGAACTAGAAACACTAGAAGAACGCCCGTGCGTTGCAACGGGGCCACATTAAATTTAAGAGTTCAATATTAATATTCTCATACATATCAAGTGACATTGACGACTTTTTTACCATCAAATCCTCACACACACACTTTCTCCCTCCCTCTTCCTTACTCTCTCTCTCCCTCTCTCTCTCTAACACACACACACACACATATCTATCTTATTGGGTACGGAACCATAATCCATCTATTTCACACACACGCTAGTGCATAACAATATGGATTATGTGTATTATATTTGCCACCACAACTGAGGGAATTAATTTCATGTAAATCGGTCAGCCACAGCTCCAAGAATACGCGGAGGAGGTGGCCCGGGTCGGCGTCGGCGTCGTCCGGCGCGGGCCACAGGCCCGCTTCCAAGTGCGTCTGCGCACCGGCCACCCACGACGGGTCCTTCAAGTGTCGCTTCCACCGCACCAACTCCCAGGGCCACGGCCACGGCCAGGGAAGCCGCCCGTCTTCGCCCCCTTCACCGGCCGCGACCAACGCGGTGCCGCAGCACCCGGCCTCGCCGTCCTCGTACTCCGGCACCATCGCGACCCAGTGACACAGCCCAAGCATCGGCCTCGAAAATCAAGAACGCTCGACAACGGAGAGGGAAGGGAAGATCATATACATGTCATAAGAAAGGGAGTTTATATACTGCTCCCTCGATGTATCGCCTCATTTGTTTGGAGGCTGATTACCATCCGTGAGTTAAGGTAAGGTTAATGTGATTGAGCGATTTTTCTGAAAGTCAATTATTTGTTTTCTAATTAATTTGATTGAGTGATTTAAGGTGAGGTTAATTAATTTAGATTTGATCTTTAGAGATTGTTCATGATTGATTCTACATTACTAAATAACTTGCGTCAGTATGGAAAGTTCTGATCTGTTCAGATTTCTTTGATTGTGTGAGAGGGTGACGCGAAAATAAACCGATGAAGTGGGGGAAGGGGACGAAAAAAATCTACGAAAAAAACCAGGGAGGGTGGGAGGAGGTACCAAAAAAATCATGGGAGGTGGGACGAAAAAACCCTGGACAAATTTGTTTCACGCAAAATAAGTTTCCAAGGCATGCCTTTAATACTTTTAGTTCCTTATTTTGTTGCCCCTTGTTTCCATCTCTTCCAAATACAAAGATAGCAAGGAAGCCGATGCAAAACTGGGCCAGAGCATGAAAAGTGATGCCCTCGCAGGTCATGTTTAACACTGAAGCAAAACAAATTTGCATTGGTGTAAAACTATAACTATTAGCTCTTTCACCTTGTCAGACAGTTCCTTCAATCCAAGAATATACAACATCTAGAAGAAATAAAACCAATGACATAATTAGTAAACAATTTCAGCGACAAAAGGATAAACAAATTGGATTTTTGAAACAAAACCTGCACCTGCACAAGTATATGCTATATTAACAAAAGTGCAGATCCGTCCCTCTTCACTTTTGACAAAAACTTCCGAATAGCAATCTTGGTGAGTGATCTTGACCGGGTTCGATCGGCATGGCGTGTCGTTCCTCCGAGTGGGGTGCTGAGAGGAAGGATGGCAAACCTCCATTGCAATCGGCGGAGCTGCATCGTCATTTGGATCGAGCATGGGCGAAATCGAGATGGTAGAGGTTGAGGAATTTGTAGGGCGTGGGCATCACGAGAACTCACCCATATCTTGGAAGGCGGCAGACCGAGGTGCAGTCGTGTTCGTGCCGAGGGCTGCCATGTGCTGTCCTCGCCGCCATCGCTGTCGATGCCACTTCAGCGCCAAGAGCATGGGACTGAGGGACGAAGGGAAGAGAAGGGAAGGAAGCGAGCTAATGACGTACCTACGTTTGGTATGTAATACCCTCCATTAAGAGTAGATATTTTCTTAAAATCGGTTATTTTGTTTCCTAATTAATGTGATTGAGCAATTTAAGGTAAGGTTAATTAATTTAGATTTGATATTTAGAGATTGATCGTGATTGATTCTTTCACATAAGGACATTACTAAAAATAACTTGCACCAGCATGGAAAGTTATGATCCGTTAAGATTTTTTTCATTGTGTGAGAGGAAACTAAACCGGTGGGGTGGGGGAGGGACGAAAAAAACTAGCGAAATAAAACGGTTGAAAGTGGTGGGATGAAAATAAACCGTACGAGGCTACCAACTGCTCCATTAGGAGTAGAGATAACAACGGGAGTTTGGGCGTGTGCGGGACTCGATCGCGGGGTTTTTCTTGGTTTTTCACGGCTGAGGGGGAGGTGGGAGGAACTACCAAAAAAGTACCAAAAAGACCGGGTGGGGTGGGACAAAAATAAAATCCGGAACGCAACCTACCAACTGAGACATAGGAGTAGAGATTGGCTAACAAACTAAATCACCACCGTTAATATGGCCAAGAGATATTCGTTTCACTTGGACAGATTTGTAGAGGGAATTCTGGGCCCACTTTATGGGAACGTACCAGAGGTTGGCCATTTGGCAGGTTCTGTTGGTTTTTACAGTCTTTTCAACATGATTATTTTTTCTTTTCTTCGTTTTCCTTTTTCTTTCATTTTCATTTCCATTTTTTCTGTCTTATTTCTTTCTCTCTTTCTTTTGTCGCCTTTTTCCCAACTATTTTTTCCCCTTGACCCATGCTTAAAAAATATTTTTTTAATACATGAACATATTTCAAATATGTGATCACATTTTATTTCATATGGATGAAGAATCTTTTATATAGTATACTCCCTCCGTTCCAAAATAGATGATCCAACTTTATACTAACTTTGTACTAAAGTTAGTACAAAGTTGAGTCATCTATTTTGGAACGGAGGGAGTACATGTCTTTTCTACAGTAGCGAACGAACATGTGGTTGGATGGTTAGGAGGACAGTGATATTCCCAACCCACCAGGGTTCAAGTCCCGGTGTTCGCATTTATCCTGGATTTCTTTCAGAATTTCCGGGGATGCGAGTTTAGTGAGAGGAGACGTTCCCGTCGACTACGAGGCGCCTACGGTGACTTCATAAAATCTTAAGCTGATATGCCGGCTCAGTCTTCTGGAGATGCTCATAGGGGTAGGGTGTGCGTGTGTGCGTTCATAGGGATGAATGTATGCACGTATATGAGCGCTTGCATCTGTACTGTGAAGTATATGTGAATATACCTTTTCCTTTTTTTGCGATGGTAATAGAGTTTTATTCCAAAATCATAGGTCTAATTACAATCGAGAGGCAAGAGTTCTTCCACACACGGTAGTCCTCGACCCAGCCATACAGCAGTAGTACGTTTCGTACGACTGTACGTAGCCAGACGATCTGCTACCCTATTTTGCACACAACTAATTTTCATAGGAATAAAAGCTCTATCTACCATAAGGTGACGAATCTCATTAACAAGATGCCCATAGGCGACTAGTACCAGATAAAGCGGAGAGGGTCGTTGAGGAGTCGGATTGGACGATGATAGTTTGCTCACAATGCTGGATCGCAATCGCCATACCTTGCATTAGCGCGTGTAACTCTGCCTCGAGTGCCTCGTTGCAATTGAAGATGTATCGATAAGCAGCAAAAATGACACTCCCATCATGCCTCCGTAATATCATACCCGCTGCAGCTGACCCATTCGCCTGGGAGAAAGACCCGTCGACTGATAATGAAACTTGGTCCGGCGGAGGTGGCGGCCATGGGAGGGCCCGTGCCACCGCTTTTGCGACCACTCGTTCCTCCTGCACCATGGGCATTTTGCCCTTGATGATCTCCTCTGCCGAGAACCTCCTGGCTAGGTCCAACGATTGCATGTAGCTCTGTAAGTACAACACCGTAGACGGAACCGGTGGCACCTCCGTCTCGTCTGTTAAATCATTCCGAAGCGACCATAGACGCCAGAGCAACATGATCACACAGTCCCTCATGAAATCATCACAGTTTGCAAGGACGTTTAGCAGCCAATCTTTCCCCGTGTCTAGCAACACTTCCTGATGGGGTAGTTTCCATACCTCCCTCATCCGTGTCCAAACCTCTCGTGCATAATCACATGCAATGAGCGCATGGAAGCTGGTATCCTTTTCCTTCGCACACAATGAGCAGGAGTCTCTCCTTGATAAGTGACGATATTTCTTACATGCATTTGTAGCCAGAGCCCCAGAGACTACCTTCCAGGCTAGGATTTTCATTTTAAGTGGCACTCTCGCATTCCAAATACAAGTCCAAACAAGCCGCTGTCTGGATAGATGAGCACTGGACGCACCCACCATCTCCTAGGCCTTGCCTAGCGTAGCCAAACGGTAAGCACTCCGGACCATGAACTGTCCACTCCTTTTTGGGAACCAAGCCAGGAAGTCTTGCCCGTTTCTCTGTGAGGTGCGGATTTTCAAAATCTCACGTACATCCAGATCCCAGAAGTGTTCCCGCAGGAGCTGCTCCTTCCAAGCACCGTGCTCATCTATAAAATCTGCTACCCAATGGAGACGGCAATTACATTTCGGCGTAATCGTGCGCAGATTGTGACCTCTTGGGATCCAAGCATCTCTCCGTGTTTTGATTAACGAACCATCCCCAACACGCCAAATGATACCTTTCTTCACAAGCTCAAGACCATGGACAATCCCCTTCCAGACCGCAGAAGAAGTAGCAGGAAACACCGTGTCTAGGAGATTTCCGTGGGGGAAGTATTTAGCTCTAAGGAGTCTCGCACATAAGCTTTGTGGGCAGTCCAGCAGACGCCAAGCCTGCTTTGCGAGCAGGGCCTGGTTAAAAGCTCTCATATCACGAAATCCCATGCCCCCCATAGCCTTGGGAAGCATCATTTTTTCCCAGCTTAGCCATGCCATCTTCCTTTTTCCATTCTCCACTCCCCACCAGTACTGTCGCATCATCCGTGTCAACTCATCACAAACAGAGGCAGGCAACTTGAAGACGCTCATAACATAAGTAGGAATGGCCTGCGCCACTGCTTTGATGAGGATTTCCTTATTGCCCACAGACATATACTGTTCGCTCCAATCTATTAATCTCTTCCTCAAGCGCTCCTGTAATGTTTCAAACCTTCCTTTATGCATTCTCCCCTCAGGTACTGGTAGCCCCAAGTATTTTGGTTCAAACATCTGCCGAGTTATGTCCAAAAGGCCCTTCACCTCATCCGCCACCGTCGCATCACAATTGTCCAAAAACAGGATGGAACACTTCTCTGGGTTAATAAGCTGACCCGTTGCTGCAGTATATGTGTTCAACAAACCTTTGACAATGCTATCTTGCTGGCCAGACGCCTCAAAGAGCAACATTGTGTTGTCCGCAAAAAGCAAGTGGGATATAACTGGTGCACCCCGACAGATTCTCACACCCCGCAAGTCACCATCCGCAACAGACTTGGATATAAGAGTAGACAGAGCATCAACGACAAATAGGAAAAGAAAAGGAGACAATGGATCACCTTGTCGCAAGCCCCGCGAAGGAGAGAACACCTCAAGTAATTTTCCATTGAGCTTCATCGAATATTTTACCGATTTAACGCATGCCATGATCCAGCTTATCCAGACACTAGAAAAACCCCCACTTAACTAGGGACTTCTCGATAAAATCCCAATCCACACGGTCATAAGCCTTTGACAGGTCAAGCTTGTAAGCACATGCCGCAGGACTATTTTTCTTAATGGACTGGATATGATGAATGCATTCAAATGCTATGATAGAATTATCAGAAATCAGCCTCCCGGGGATGAAGGCACTTTGGTTTTGGAGATAAGGTCTGCCAAGAGAGGACGAAGGCGATTCACCAAACACTTGGACACAATTTTGTAAATCACGTTGCACAAACTTATTGGACGAAAATCCTTAAGTTCTTTAGAGAAAGGCACTTTCGGAATCAGCACAATAGCAGTATCATTCACGCCATCTGGCATGATTCCTGATTTGAAGAACCCATGATTTCATTTTTCAAGACCGCCCAGTTGTGTTGATAGAATCGAGCCGGAAAGCCGTCTGTGCCTGGTGCCTTCAGTGGACCTATCTGGAAAAGCGCATTAGCCACCTCCTCCTCAGAAAATGGTGCACATAACATGTCATTCATCTGTTGGGAAACTTTGGTCTATATATTCTCATGGACTGACTCCGGAGCCAGGGTCGGGTCCTTAGTGAACACTTCCTTGAAGTACGACGTAGCCAACAGCTCCATATCAGAGGGGACCGAGCACCACGTCCCATCGGCTCCCCGTAGGCGCTGTATGTAGTTCCGGCGTGCCCGCCATACTGCCCGCCGGTGGAGGTAAGAGGTGTTCCTCTCCCCCTCCTTAAGCCATGTGATGCGTGAACGCTGCAGCCAGAGCATCTCCTCCCGATATAATAGCTCATCCAGCTTGTACATTTTCTGACGTATGGCGTCTCTAGCTGCGCTATGAAGTTGCATGCCCGCCAACTCAGTCCGAAGTCTTTCAATCTCCGTAATCACATGGCCAAAATTCTCCTTGCTCCAAGCTCGTAGCTTATGCATCATCTCTTTCATAGCATCCCGCACCGCACCAAGGTGTCCATGTGCGGTTTACTCTTACGCCAAGTTTCAGCAATCACATCTCCCAGCCCAGGATGCCGCTCCCACATTATCTCATATCTCGGGCTGGTTTTTGTACGCATTGGTTCCTCATGTGCAAGCCGTATCATCAGCGGGACATGATCTAAACAGGAAGTAGCAAGGTGAGTGACTTGCGCGAACGGGAACTAGTCCCGCAACGCCTCGTCAGCGCATGCCCTGTCTAGCCTTACCCGCACATTCCTCTCACCCATCTGCCCGTTATCATATGTAAACGGGGTTCCTGAGAAGCCCAAATCCATGAGCTCGCATATCTCCAAACAATCCCGGAAAAGAAGCATTTGATTTTCAGAACGTTGCGACCGAGAAAAATGTTCATGTTGCCACATCGCCTCGTTGAAATCCCCACAAACCAACCACGGATCTGACGACACCGCCCGAATGTTTGAGAGAGCACTCCACATGCGATGAGGGTGGTCCACCCGTGGTTCTCCATACACAAAGGTAGTTCTCCATGTTTTGTCATTAGCTCCATCCACAATTTTCACATCTATATAACGTGCACAAGAGTCTAACACCGTTACTTGCAGATTTTCATCCCAATACAACGCTAGCCCCCCACTGAGGCCATCACTTGAAACACCAACAAAACCTTTCATTTGTAATCTCCACTTCAGATTCTCCATCTTACTTGAGGCTTGACGAGTTTCTGACAGAAAAATCAGCCCCGGGGAATTGGCTTTTGAGAGGGCCAAAACCTCATGAACTGTCCGGCGGTCCCGCCCCCCTGCGCAGTTCCGAACTAGGGTACTCATTGGACCCGGCGGTCCTCCTCGAAGGAGGCCGCCGATCTCTCTTCAGACACTTCCGGTGTAACCTTTGCTCTCTTGCTGTTTGAGCTGTTAGTTGGAGAAGACTGCTCTCCTCCATCTTCCCCCAGGCCCCGAGTCAGCGCCACACTACTAGGAAAAGGCCTATAGATAGGATTGACTCTAATGGCGCACCGTGGGAGCAGTGCGCCACTACTATATACTAATGGCGCACCTGTCACAGATACGCCATTAGATTGGAAGACACTAATGGCGCACCGAGGAGAGGGTGCGCCATTAGTATGAATTTTTTTTTCTATTTTCCCATACATACTAATGGCGCATGAACCCTACAATGCACCATTACAATATATAACTTCTAATGGCGCACCTTGGATGGGGTGCGCCTCTAGTGTGTATTTTTTTTTCCATTTTCCCATAGACACTAATGGCGCATGACACATACAATGCGCCATTACTATATACAACTTCTAATGGCGCACCAGGTGGGAAGTGCGCCATTACTCTAAATTTTGTTTTTTTTTTTTTTTGCAAAACTTCTAATGGCGCACGCTCTTGATCGCCATTAGTAACGAGGTTTCTAATGGCGCATGAGGACAGGGTGCGCCATTAGTAACCTGGGACCAACAAGATATTTTGGACAGCCCACACCTACCCACTCACTTTCCCCACTTCATTCCATCCACCTCCTTCTCCAAGATTTGCCATCTCCTCCTCCTCACCTCATTTCCACCATAGATTCAACAAAATTAAGTGGTGAAATTACCTAGTTTTGATAGGTAAGTAAGGAAAGCTATCTTCATGATATAGATCTACTTTTTTTCTCCCTAGCTCGCTCCAACAACGTGCACATGCACTTTTGTGGCCTAGCTAGATCTATGTATGTTTGTGGTGTTGCAAGTGTTTGTGGTGTTGCATATATGTTTGTGTTTGAAGGTACCGGTATTTGAAATATCGATAGTTGCCAATATTTTGCGGAATGTTTTGATTCATTTCCGTTTAGCGAGAGTTTTGGCACTATGCATTCTTTTGGTCCTATTTTTAGGAAGGTCATGCCAAATTTTTTCTTGGTTCTAACATATCGTTTTGCTCTACCCATGACGACCATAGTCCGCATGATGACCGAAGGCATCGTGAATAGGTTTTTGAGCTCCGAAGGCGAGATGCTTCAAAAGAACGAGGCGGAGATAAGATGTCCATGTCGAAGATGCAAGTTGAAGAGCCTTATTGCGGACCCGGATTCGGGCAGGTGCGGGACCACCTGCTCTTGCGTGGTTTCATGGATGGCTATCGGTGGCAAGGTGATGAAGATGACTATCAAGTCGTCTATGGCGGGGCGGGCAAGAAATGAGGAAGAGCGACAAGACAAGTACCACCGTGGCGGCGCGGGCGAGAAGGCGAAGAATCTCGGGACATGATCACGACGGTGATCTTTACACGATCTTCATGTAGAAGATGTCGTACATGATGATGAGGAAGATCAAGGCGAAGGGCATGATCATGAAGATGAAGATGCCGGAGCGGACGGCGATGGAGGCTGGGTGCAGGACCCTCATATTCAAGAGCTGCTTCTCAAGCGGACGGATAACGCAAGAGCTGCCGCCGAGAGAAAGCCAAGCTGGATCAACCGGAGATAGACGCGGTTACTCCGTTGTATGAAGGATGCAGGCCGAGGATACCGCTTTGAAAGTAACGCTCATGGCTCACGGAGATGAAGGTAAAACACAAAATGACCGGCGCGTAGCCGGCGAGAACATGTCATTACAGCACGAACGTCTTCCCAAGGGGAACAAGTGCCCGACCAGTTTCGAGGCGAAGAAAATCGTGTGTCCTCTGGATTTACCGCCGTGAAATACCATGTGTGCATGAACAATTGCATCATTTATCGGGGCGAGCACGCTGAGTCTACCATATGTCGGTGTCTTGGCGTCACTCGATACAAGAAGAGGAAGAAAGCTCCTCGAAAATCGGTGTGGTACTTTCCGATCACTCCTCGTCTGCAGCGGTATTTCGCGGACCCTAAGGTAGCAAAGCTCCTGCGTTGGCACGCGGATAGGGAGGAGAAGAAGCGAAGATGACGCAAATGATCCGGAGATAGATAAAAAAACAAGATCTTTGAGTCACCCTAAGGATGCGAGCGATGTAGCGTTGAACCGAAGACCGAATTTGGGAAGGATCCAGGAACATCGTCTTTGGCGCGAGCACCGATGGAGTCAATCCGTTTGGCAGCGAGAAGCACACATAGCACTGGCCTGTGTTTGTGTGGATGTACAACCTTCCCCTGGTTGTGCATGAAGAGGAAGTACATTCACATGAGTATGCTAATTGAAGGGCGAAACAACGAGGGAGCGACATCAATCATGTCCGGGGCTCTTTGAAGGAGGAGCTAGACACGCTGTGGAAAACGCCACCAATCGTGGGGCCGCAGAAAGAATATTTCCCTATGAGAGCCGCCTTTGCTCACGACGGTGCCACGACTATCTCGATTCACGGATATCTCGGGGCGGGTAGTCCACGGATTTTACGGATCGTAAGGTGCATGGATGACACAACGTATCGCCCGACTAGATAGAGATCCGGGTCTTGAAAACCGTGTTCATGGGACATCGAAGGTGGCTTCGCGACGATGACCCATGGAGGAAACGCAAGGATCTGTTCGATGGTGAAACCGAACCCAGCGCGCCTGTACGAGGAGCGGCGAGGAAATAGACAAGCTGTTGAAAAATTGGAAAGACGCCTTGCTTAGGAAAGATCGAAAGGCGCTAGAGCCGCTGCTGAAGGTATGGAAAGCGAGGTCTGTTTTACGGGACTTGCCGTCTTGGAAGATCCACCGTGTGCCTCACAGCCTTGATGTCATGCATATCACGAAGAGCGTGTGCGAGTCGCTTGGTACCACGCTCAACATGCGAGAGAGGACCAAAGATGGGCGAAAGCAAGGGCGACTTGAAATCAATGGGCATCGGCGGGAGCTTCACGCTAATGATGATGATGATGATGATGATGAGGCGAAGCAGGACACGGAAAGTCGTCGCAAAGGCAAAAAGGCCAAGAAGACCGGAAATGACTACCCTCCCGCGTGCTTCACTCTAAGTCGAGGAGAGATCGAGCAATTTTCACCGCCTCCTAGGAGTAAAACTTCCTTCTGATTCTGCTGGGAAGATAAGCGGATACCTAGACCCAGTGAAGCGAAGTTCAGCGGGATGAAGTCTCATGACATCACGTCTCGATGACGCAGATACTTCCGGTTGCAATCCGTGGGATAATGGGCGCGCGTCCGTGGAAACGCTATTTGGCACATGCAACTTTTTCGACGTCATCTCGGAAGTCGATTGGCGTGAGGCAACTCGAAGGCTACGAGGAAGAGATCGTGGTGATCTGTGCGAGCTTGAGATGTACTTCCGCCCGCATTCTTCGACATTATGGTGCATCTGCTGGTCCATATAGTGGAGGATATCATCCAACTCGGGCGGCGTTCTGCACGAAGATGATGCCGTTCGAAAGGATGAATGGTGTCATCAAAGGATACGTTCGCAACATGTCACGTCGAGAGGAAGCATAGCGGGGGCTTTTCGACCAAGAGTGCATCTCCTCTTGCACGAATTATCTATGCATCGAGAACCCGTTGGTCCGCGTCAGCAGGCACCTTGGCGGCTCGCTGGATGGGGTCACCATGAGGTCGCCAAAATGCATGTCGGCTTCCGGGTCGACTCGCCGACTTTGAAAGAGCAAACCTAGTCGCGCTACAACACATAGGCGTGGTCGATCCTTGGGTGGTAGAGCACAAACCCTTTATTAAGAAGGCGTACAATGGCCGAGGCCAACAGAGGACGGACGGAGATATACTCAAAGAGCACAACTCATGTTTCACGCGTTGGTTCAAGCGAAGCTTACATCGTACCCTTTACATGAGGATTCTTCCGCGGAAGAACAACTACTATTCGCCTTGTCACGGGCGCCGAGCACAACGATGACCTATGAGGCGTCACGATATCAACGACTACACATTCTACACCGAGGACAAGGACATGAAGAGCGATGGTTATCGAACTCCGGGTAACGATGGAATCCTACACGGTAACGACAAGGACAGATACTACGGAAGGATCGAGGAGATCTGGGAGCTGAGCTCTGTTGGAGAGAAGGTCGATGTTCCGTGTCGATGGGCCAAAACGTCATAAAAGAAGACCGGTATTTCACCACCATGGTTATACCCGGCCAAATCCAAGATCTGCGCATAAGCGTCACCGCTGAAAAATGAGTCATGGTGCTGGCTTCCCAAGTGGACCAATGCTTCTTCATTCTTGACCCGCCAAAGCCCGGTCGTGTTGTCGTGAGGAGAGGCAAAAGGAAGATCATCGGAATGGATGGAGTAGCCAATGAGCAAGACTTGACAAATCGGCGACCAAGATCGAACATGGCGGCGACGATGAAGTAGCAGCACACACCACAAGAAGAAGCGGGACCACCCTACCTAAGGGCGTCCGTTCCACGTAAGAACTCCGTTTGCGAAAAAGAAGGGCAAGAAGATTGTGAGCAGATAGCTAGCTAAGACCGATTGTATTTAAATCGTAGATTTCATTTCTCGATTGTATTTCATGGGCACTTTTGATATCATGAATATTTTTAAATTTCATGGGCACTTTTTGAATTCATGAGGACACTTGATCTCGATTCCCCTCCATCTCGATCTCGATCCCCTCCATCTCGATCGCACCGCACCCTCCCCGCTAGCTCCACCCATCGCAACCCTCCCCGCTCCACCGCGGAGCACTTTTTAAATTTTTTACTATTTTTATAAAAAATATTACTGTTATAATTTAAACAAGTTTGAACATATTTAAACACAAATAAATATAAAAACAGCATTTAAAATGCATAAAAATATTATTGTTATGATTTAAACAAGTTTGAACATATTTAAACACAAATAAATATAAAAAACCATTTAAAATGCATAAAAATATTGGGGATCACAGGAATCGAACCCGGGACCTCCCGTGTGTGTGTGCAGAGTCTTGACCAGTCGGGCTAGTGGGTGGGTTCGGTTGTAGAAAGGGTTGGGCTGTAGATATGGCTACGGTAGATAAAACAACATTCTAATGGCGCACCGAGAGGTGGTGCGCCATTAGAACATAAACTTATGGCGCGCGGGGCGTGGTGCGCCATTAAAAGCATCCTCAACACCTATCTCCTCGGCCTCTCTCCTCTCCTCGCCAGATCCCCCCTCACAGCCTCCGTCGCCCCGCGCGTCGCCCGCCCAGCGCCCGTCGCGCCCGCGCCGAGCCGGAGGAGGCGACGACCGCCCTCCGCCCGCGCCCGCATCCTCGCCGTCCTCCTCCGCCCGCGCCCGCTTGCGCGCCCTCGCCGTCCCTCCTCCGCCCGCGCCCGCTCCGCTCCTCGCCGTCCCTCCTCCGCCCGCGCCCGCTCCTCGCCGTCCTCCTCCGCCCGCGCCCCTCCGCGCCCTCGCCGTCCCTCCTCCGCCCGCCCGCTCCGCCCTCGCCGCGCCCGCGCCAGCGCAGAGTAAGCCGTGATGCCGTGCCCGCTGTCCCTCTTGCCGTGATGGCCCGCTGTCCTCTGTTTCTTGAGGTTTGAAGTTTTTGTGTGTTGCGTTAGTTTGAGAGGGTTTGGCGGCTTGTGTGTTGCGTTAATTCTTGTCTTGGCTTGTTGATTAGCAGCGAGCGTTTGAGATGAAGGTAGTGGGGTTGTATCGTGATACTTGGGTAACAAAAATTGCTTCGCGTTACAGAATCGTAAGCTTCTAGGATGTCACATTTCAATGGTGCGGACTATGGGTCTAGATCTGGCAGTTGAAAGTGCTTCATCTTTGCTGGTTTAGCAACCCGATTTCACATGTCGACAATAGGAAGTGCATCTGTATGTCATTTACTTTGTCTTTACAGAAGCTGTAGTTGAAGCAACAATGTGTGCTTTTACAGGTTGTAAACTTTCATCATATCACATTCCGGCACTTACTCTGCATTAGTGGTTACCTAATTATTGTATTGGTTAAGCCCTCCACCCTTCCCTCATAACATGTTTTTAATCGCCTTTGTTCTATTACTAGTTGATTGGCTTTCTTGGTGTAAATTGTGTGTGTCTGGTTTTGGATCTGTCTTATATATTTTTGTGTGTTAGTGTTAGGAACTTGTGAACCCCTCTTTGAATGGTGCAGTCTGCAGTAGGGATGTTGATGGTTGGCGCTTTGGAATTTTCTCGATTATGACCTTACGAGTATGATTATATCTCGTCTTTGTTACATTACTCCCTCAGTAAACTAGTATGAGTCTCGAAGCAAATTTGCAGTACCCGAGAGGCCCTTGAGTTTGCGGAATGTCGATTAACTTCCGTTCCGGCAAATTGGGTATTCCATATGTCCTATTTTCAGCAAAGGTCATGCTGAAATTTTCCGTGAATTTTAGCATGACTTTGCTAAAAATAGGACATATGGGGTACTGCGACTAATGCATGGGCGGGCTATCTTAGTACTTAGTTAAGTAGGATCAAGCGCCCTGCCATTCTTGCTGCATTAAATCATAGGTAAACCCTAGATGATAAACCCAACATAGGTGGCAATAGAGCCAAGTGATTAGGCCCAACCCTAAATCATGAGACCATGATCTTGTTCCTTGACAATAACCATCTTTTTGACCAAACTTTTTCCTATTTAGAGAGAAACATGGCCCACAACGATGAGGCGGTGGTTGAGCGGCAAGCAATTCGGGAGATGTCCCAAGAGTTGGAGGAACAACAACCTTACCGCTATGATGGCGCCATGCGAAGACACCGATCCTGATTACACAACCCCTAGTGGCGTCGGGATGACACCACCGATGGTGCCGCCGAGGATGCCACCATCGATGATGGTGGCGCACACACGATGGCAGCCAACCGAAGAAGCAAAGGAAGGACCGGCGCCAATGCGCTCCGCACCGTCAAGGAGGAATTCACTCAAGTGGACTCGGCGGAATCCAACGGAGCCCAAACATATAGTCAAAGTGCAGCGGTTCAGCTCGGTGCATTCTCCGAGCACCGTCTCGATCAACACCGAGAACCTTAGGCATAAGGACCGAGGAATTTGCGCAGCCTCCTCTTCACGGCTGCACGAGCGATACAAGTTCCCCGACGAATTTGAAAACACACGCCTCTCGGGGAATAGAGTGAACAATGCCGCCCTCACGAAGATGAGCACGGCCTGTCTACTTGGAGAAGCACGATGAAGAGAATGATTGATAAAGGTGATAGTTATGACAAGATCAAGGCGAAATATCATTTGATGGCGAAGATGAGTACAAGGAGTTCAAGATCAAGTGCGAGCCCATAAGCTCCGAATCAAGTCGATGGGGAAAGAAATGCGGGAGTTGAACTTAGGGGAACACAAACTCGGTCCCGGCGGTTATAGAGTGGCGGAGCCTATATGGGACAAGGAGGACGCGGAGCGGGCCGAGCAAGGCCTACCGCCCCGCTTCGAGAAATATAGCGGTCACAAGCAGACCAGGAACTATATCAGGGCCCGGTACAAGGAGGACCCGATAACAAAGGAGCTTACCACGGATCCGAAGACCAGGGCGCTTGAGCTTGTTCTGGTAAGGAATACACCCCCGCGTAATTAGCTCCATATGGCTGCACTCTAATTAATCACCAATATTTCTAAATGGCTCATGTTCCTTCGCGGACAATGAAAGCGATGGCTGGGTCGTCTAAGAGCTCCCTTTCGACACCCCTTTAAGTAGGGCGTTGAGCGTAATGAAAAAGAAGGATAAGCTCGATAAGCCGACGTCGGTGGTCGTGTGGCGGCAAAGGCTTGTCCACAAAATGGGGTCATACTATACCGCTGGTGTGCGGAAGGAGAAAAGGCCAGCTCGGAAAGCCGACGCGAGGTTGAAGCACTCAAGGCACAAGTGGCGCGGATTCGGAGCTTGTCCAAGAGCAAGTGGAACAACAGCTGGAAGCGAAGCTCGAAGCCATGGTGCCTACGTTGATTCATGGGCTGACGACGTGGATTGCGGGCGGCCAAAGGGTCCTCCCGGTTCCCGGCTTCATGGCCAACTTCGCCTGGCGGCGGCGGCACCATTGGTGTCTTCGGCGGCGGCGACATTGGTGTCTCCGGCGGCGGCGCCATTGGTGTCTCCGCGGCGGCGCCATTGGTGTCTCTGGCGGGGCGGTATTCGTGTCTCCGGCACCGCACGGTATTGGAGCTTAATGCACCGGGTGTCGCCGGCCGGCACCTCGCCGACAAGCGCCCCTCCGTCGATTACGCCGCCGTTGGCGGTGCCTCGACATTAGCCGAGCTTGACGGCATCACGGTAACTAAGCCTCTCGACCGATGACTTCATCTCCTTGCCTTTGATCGGGCATCCCCGACGCCCTACACATGTTTCGCGAGGCACCGCCGACGTTCCTTGCACTCTTACGCGCCGTGGGCGCCGAGTTGGTCGATGTCGCCAAGGGCAAAATCGTTCAACCGGCAACCCCATGTTCCACGGTAATCCGATGCCACCCACAATGTATAGGGTTGAAGTGGTCCGGTGCTTTGCCAGCTGCGACGAGTTGTTACCTCGATTCGACCGGCCGGGGCGGCGAAGAAGATGAGATGACCCTCGGCTTTGCATAAGCTGGCCCTGCTATGGCGAAGAGCGGATTCGTTTGGGGCGGGGACACCACCCCACGACAAGACCGCCCGATCGTGCGGCGCCAAGCCATGGCAAGAACGCAGCAACGCTACCGGACCTGCGGACATCCCTATGGCACGGGATCCGGACAGCCCTATGGCACAGATCCGGACGGCGGCGACAACGACGACGGTACATTTACCAAAGTTGACAAGTACTTTGCTGAACATGGGTGCGCCGACGATTTCTGCGGGCCTCTTTCTCAAGAACCCAGCCAAGACCACCGCGATCTAGCTGGTGCGGCGGAGAAATCCAATTGCAACAAGCGTCGTCTGCGGCGTTCGGTTCTCGTGACACGCCTCCGGCTCCGTCTTCACCGAGCCTCGATAGCCGAGGCGCGAAATATTATCAGCCCCAACACGCTGAAGAAGGCGGTCTGTGAGCGTAACTCGGTCCCATTACGGAGATCAAGAAGAAGGGCGGAAGCGAAAAGACTAACAAGGGCGCCGGTGCGAGCCAGCCGGCACCGAAGTTCGATCCGTGCTCGGGGCGGGCCACCTTCACCTAAGGATATCTCGAGGAGGGTGCATGTGGCGGGTAGGGCGATGCTACCGCCAAATATGCTGAATCTTGCAACCGGTGCTATCGCGGAGTCTGCATGATGTTGTTCGATTTTGGAGAAGCGGCGTCTCGAGAGAAGGATGTGGCATACCGGTTTTCGTGGCCAAGGTGCCCGAGAGCAAGGGCTTTGTGGATGGCGACATCGGGGGTATGATCGTCCTGCGGTTTGATGACATCTTTGCTATGTTTAACCTTCATCCGTTGCACTACACCTTCGTTCGGTTGTTTTCACGAGCATGCGGATGCGGATCATTAGAGACAATACCCGGACATCGTGATAGTCGACCCCTTCTATATCGTGCCAAGCACTTGAGCAGCGCTGGGGACCGCCAAGTTGCGAGTTCACACCTCGAAGGCGTCATTCTGGCAAACGCAGATAAGGATAACTTCCTTGTGCCTTACTTTCCCGAGTAAGTCATCCCTTAACCGCCCCGTAACATATGATTTCTTAGATTTCGATCGTTCTTTTTTTTCTAACATTCCGTGTTCTGTGCAGTGACACACATTGCACACTCATCCTCTTAAGCCCGAAATATTCCATGGCCACGTATTTCGACCCGAACCGTAACTCCATGATAGACTACACAAATGTGAAGAAAGTTCTTGATGATGTTCTCCCGCTACGCCCAATCTGGAGGCACCTTCACCAAAGCCGGTTCGTAGCACGGCAAGCACATCTTCTCACACAATACGAAGTTCTGCTGCGTCAAGCAGCCGGGCGGTCGAAGGATGCCTACTACGCCCTCCATCACATGCGGGCGATCGTAAGGACCATCATCACCTTCGCTACCGATAGTCTCAAAGATTGGGCGCGAGCTTGTCGGCAGTCCAGACGCGGACCTCGAGACAAGAATTCTTTCGCATCCGATCGGAGTTTGCGGACATCATCCATCAAGATGTCCTTCATACGTCGAGGCAGTTCTTCCTCGTAAATCAACCGTCCAACGGTGAGATAGATGGAATGCTACAAATGCGGGGTGACAACGATCGCGATTTCATGACCATCGCGACAGACGGCGGCTTCATCCACGCTCTGTCCTATGAGTCGAGTCGAAAGTAGTGATGTGTAGTTCGAAACATTGATTGGTTCATGTTGTAATTAAACTTTTAATGAATTCGTATGTCTCTTTGGTTTGGACGGTTGTTCAACTTAGATGTAATCGATGCTATTTTATTAGTAGGACCATGAATCGTGCTATTAATGTCTTGCTTTTCTCTTCCGATCCTTTTGTTGCATACTTACACATTGCTTATGTATTATCTGTTGTTTGGCTTGTGCATAGAGATGTCGCCGTATGTCGGTGTACAAGGGTAAGGATCCCGAGTCTCGATGATCGGGAGGAGTGTCGGAGACAGGTTCACCGTTCAGCGGTAATAGTTACAAAGGGTACACCACTAGGGCGGAGGCGAATCTAGATCGCCCGCTATCTAGCGGGAGAGAGGAGGGCGTTGGAGGAACCGGATGAAGACCAGTTTGATCGCGATGATGCTCATCGTGATGACCACACTCTCTTCTATGTGATGGTAGTTTAGATGATCGATATCGACTTGTAATGTGAAGGCAAACTCGATACTCGCGGTCTTGAGACTTGTAATGTTTTATCTTTGTCCGGTCTTTTGAATCCGGAGACTAA
Organism: Aegilops speltoides; assembly: GCA_021437245.1. NCBI lineage: Eukaryota > Viridiplantae > Streptophyta > Magnoliopsida > Poales > Poaceae > Aegilops > Aegilops speltoides. The sequence goes on along the minus strand of CM038145.1, from coordinate 39,576,051 downwards.
TATGATGAATTGTATTCGGAGACTAATCTTCTATTGTATTTGATGAATTTGATGTTGCTGTGTGCTGCTGTCTATATTCTATGCAATAATATATTTTGTAATCTGTGCAAAAACCAGAAAAGCAAAAAAAAAATAAAACATAATATTCATACTAATGGCGCACCACAAAATACACTAATGGCGCACTGTGATCATCACACTAATGGCGCATGTACTTGTAATGCGCCATTAGAATGCCATAGCACATTTGTACATATGGCCCCTGGGAGGCATTCTAATGGCGCACTGTGAGCAGTACTAATGGCGCATCGCTGCGCGCCATTAGAATACCAGATTCTAATGGCGCATATGTGGTGCGCCATTAGAAAGAAATTCTAATGGCGTGATGCCAGTGGCGCACCAGCCATGCGCCATTAGAAGGCAAAACTGGTGCGCCACTAGCATGCCTTTTCCTAGTAGTGCCAATGTACCCAAGTTGGTCTTGTTTTGTTCCTCCCCAACTTCCAGCTCCATGGCCAACCTTTTCCGAGCTGCTGGATCCACCTGCATGCTACTGGCTCCAAGCTTCGAAGGACTGGACGCCGTGTCGGCTAAATTCGGGTCCATAGTCTTGGCCACTTTCTTTTCCTTCATTGACGAACGTTGAGACTGCTTCTGATCAGAGCTATGACCAAACTCATCCTGCCTGACTTTGTTCGGCCCATCGGCATAAAGCCAAGGTCCGAATTTCTTCTCTTTCTCCTCATGAACCCCGGAGCCACACTCCTTAAAATCATGCCCAATTAGACCACAGACACTGCAGAAACGAGCTAATTTTTCATAGCGAACTAAGAACACTTGCCTCTCCTTTCCTCTGACAATGCTAACAAACTTTTTGAGGGGTTTTTGGATGTCATGCCGAACCCTAACCCTCACATAATCGCCACGCGTGTTCCCGTTCAGCCTCATCTCCAGGATATCACCGGAGTTCCTTAACAGAGATTCCACTATATTCTTCTTGCAAAAACCCTCAGGTAGCTTCTAAATTTGGAGCCAAATCGGCATAAACAGCACCGGCACCTCCTCCACCTTCGTGAACCCATCATACGGTGCCATAAGCACCACCATATTCCTGAAGAGCCATGGCCCTTGATCCACCATGCGTTCCCAATCGCCAAGGCACTCTGCCTGCACTACGAAGACATTTGGTCCGACGGGTCTGAACCTCACGGGCTTCGCCGTGTTCCAAGCAGCACGCATATCCTTGTAGAAAGCCGTCGGGCTAAAGGTTTTTGCCGTATGAACCCTAGCTAGGGCTAGCCAGCGTACACCTTCATTAACCGTCGGATCATCCTATTCAATCACCAAATCATCAAAGTCTGCATCTTCCAGGTGGAGTTGTTCCATGAAATCACCAAGATCTGAAGCCTTGGCGGCGCCGCCGCCACTACTGGTTCCTGACAGAGCATCGGCCGTCGGATCCATCATCCCTTGGAGAGACGTCACACCCGACCCACCAGGGTGAGAGCCGTAGGACGAGATCAAGCGAACCCTACGAGGGAAGTTCGTCGATCGGTAGAAAGACTCTCAGGTGATGGGATCGCCAGAGAGGAAACAAACCCTAGCCTTGGCATCTGTACTTTGAAGTATATGTGAATATACCTTTTCCTTTTTATTTTAGTTTTACATTTGCTTAAATTGTACTAAGCACAATATATTTTCATAATTAAAGATAACATTCTTAAAGAGCCATGCTGAACCGCCCATGTGCGTGCACCATATGGGTTGCCTCAACTAATCCACGTTTAAGGTGCGGAATAGGAGGACTCCAATTCTCAGCCAATTGTGAGGAATAGTCCGGCAAACACCTGAAGTGGGGAAAAAAAATTCTATGAGACCAGGTCTCACGGATTAGCAGGTGAGACCCATCCTGATGGATGACACGTGAAATTTACAAATCACAAAGCCTCCACCCCACCCCCCACCTGAAATCAGGGGGGAGAGATTAGATGTTTTGTGATTTGTGAATGCCACATGTCATCCATCAGGGCGGGTCTCACCTGATTTATATGAGACCTGGTCTCATATAATTTTTTTCCCCTGAAGTGGCTTACATAGGCCAGCCGTGCGGCATCCTATGAAGATATGTTTTTAAAATGAATTTCGGCAAACAGTTCAGAAAAATGTTTTCAAAAAATAATTTTGAAAAGGAAAAAAATATATTGTATTTTTTGAAATTATTAATTACCTTTTATTATTAGTGCATAAGAATTTACAACCAAACATGCCCGTGCGTTGCAACGGGGGATACACTGTACATGACCCCGAAAACAACAATAACAAAAATTGAAAATATTTTTTCATAAATTCAATATTTTCGAAAACTGTTCAAAATTATTTGATAATCAAAAAATTGTACATGATTTCAAAATTGGTTCATGTTTTAAAATTCTAGCTCACGTTCAAAATAAGTTCAATTTTCCAAATTCCAAAAAATATTGGAAATTACACATGTTGATCATCTTTAGATAAATTGTTCGAGTTTCAAAAAAAAGTTCACTCTATTGAACAAAAATGTTCATTGTGTGTAAAAAATGTCCATCTTGTATAGAAATTTTGTTCAACATGCATGCAAACGTTCATCATATATTTAAAAAATATACAAACTGTATTTGAATATTGTTCACTGTATACTACGAAAATGTTCAGTGTGCATTTAAATTTACTTTCAGAAAACTGTTCACAATTCAAACAAAATGGTCAAAATTCTACTTTTCAAAATTTCAAAACATGTTCACATTTTTTAAAAAAATATTTAACTTTTTCAAATTTTGTTCACTACTAAAAAATAATTCCTGGTATTATTTATTTATTTGTGCACGACTTTTGAACTTTTTTAAATTTTTTGAATAAATTTTCTTCACATTTTCTTAAATGAAATGTTGAAAACGCATCTGCCGTTGTCGTTACTCTTCAACTTTAGTGCCCCTTGTTGGTCGTCCGATGTTACTAGCTCTGTTGGACAGCCTTGCTAATATCTAGCGGGAGGTTTGTTGTTTGATTCCTATGATTGCTATTTTATTTTTCGTATTTTGTTTCAGGCCTGCGAATTGGGCCGGCCCGTTTGCGCGTGCTCTAGTTAAAACTTGTGTTCGATCAATAAAACTGGCATTCGATCACTCAGATTGACGTACGACGTACGAAGGGACGTAAAAAAAAACTCTGACAAAAAATATCTATCAAAGAAAAAAGTCAAAAGAAAAACATAGAAAATAAATCTCTACTACCTAAAAAGAATGAAAGGTTCTCATTTCACGTCTCTTTCGTCCAACCTTCCTCCACTCTTTCTTTTTCCTGTTTGATTTTTCTCTCACATCTTTGATTTTTCTCCCATACATTATCCCTAAAATAGAATCAATTGTCCATGTTTTATTAACTTACAAAAATAAAAACATATTTTGTTTGGTAAGTCATTAAATTCTTACCAAATAAGTGCTTAACAATAAAATGGCAGGTAAATCATGGCAATTGCATACAAGAACTTGCTATGATTTTAGCACATCAATATAATAATGGACGTGCAGCCTAGAATGTTTATACTCCCGCTGCAACGCACGGGCAATTATCTAGAACTCCCTTCGTTATTTTATGTAAGGTGTATTATTTTTGGCACGGTGACCAAGACACATAATTATAGACTAATTAGGACGAAATTACCCTTGACAATTTTTTGATTAGTGGCAAGTTAATTAATTTGTCAAGGAAAGTAATAGATATATGCAATCGATAAATAGATATTTTCCTTTTTTTGTGACAAGGAGAGATATAGGCAATCGGGAGACAGATACTTTATGGAGGGCTAACAAGAGAATTATGAGGAATTCGAAGAAATGCACCTTACATTCTAAAATTTTATGGCAAAACAAATACACCTTTTATGAAGGAACGGAGGGAGTATATCAACCAAGAGAAAAAAAGTACAAAAGGTCAAGGTGCCCAGGGCTAGTCCTAGAATTATGAAGGCCCTAGTGCACATGAGGTATTAGAGGGCAAAATAAATACTTTCAGCGGTATATATTGCATATCATGGAAATTATTATAAAGGTATACAAATTAAAATATAATTAACTAGCAACTAAAGTCTTACAACAGCATGTATGTGTGATTACATGATATAAATAATAATTATAAGATACATGTACTTAACCATAAATAACTTACCGAATAAATACAACGTGCAGCAGTGCAAGGGGGAGGGCAAATGCCCCCATCCACCCATAACAGTTTGAATATATGTTCCGCAAACCACACTTTCATAATTTATTCGGATATGTATATATAGTGGGCCCTTATTTGATATGGGCCCCAAGCCGCCGCACCTCCTGACGACCATCGTAGGCTACTAGATTGGGGCGCTGCCTGGGCTGGCGGCCTTGGTGGTCACTCCACATCTAGGTACTCAACGGCTACCGCCGCTCTCGTCAAAATCCTGCTGCGCAACCTCGCTGCCTCGTCAGCTCTTCGTTGCGCCTACCTCGTCTTGAAAGCTTGACAGGGCCGTCACGGAGGCCGGCAACCTGTTCGTGAGGATCTTCGTCATCCTCATCACGTTGTTCAGCCTCCGATGTGTGGCCTATATATCATGGTAATCGATTGTTCTTACGTCTTTCTTACTCGTATGCGGATTTAGGCGATTCGTACTTGCGGGGTGTCAGAATCGTTTCGTTCGTGTTTTTTGCGGTGGATTTTGGTGCTGCTCGGGGTATTTTCACCGATTTCGTGTGCGTACGGATTTTCGCCAAATAGCATTTAATTTTTCCTAGACCTTCTCCTTGTTTAACATCTAGCAAGCAGGATAGTAGGGGTACTCGGTGAGGGAGCATGCATTTTTGTGCGACGTGTGGTTAGCCACAACAGTGGGGTTTATAGACATGAATTAATTCATAAATTTTGCTTCTTGTTGCTCTATGTGTTGGTCAATTATTTGATTTACTCAATGTTGCAACTTGATGATCACATAATTGTATAGCCGACACATGCTGCCACAATGCACCAAAGGACGGAGGGCAAACCCTTCACTTTGACGCATTGTTGTTTGAAGCTCAAAGAGGGGTCCATCTAGGAGAATAGCATGCGTCCATCAAGAAGTTCAATCTTGAGGAGAGAAAGCTTGAGATGAAGCCTTAGGAGTTTTGTTGAAATTGGGATCGATGACTTTTAGAAACTTGTTGAACATCCGGTGCTTTTATTGAGGATATCGCTCAGCTTGGGATTAGAAATTAATCGTAAGTCAAACGATTAATCGATTTTGTTGGATGACTATTAATCAGCCATGTTTTCTAAAAAATCTCAGGTTTCCAGCATTAAAATATGTTATTTCAACAACAAAAAATTAGACAGAAGTGTTACCTTGATTCCTTGCCTTTGAATACCTATACAATGACAAACAAAACAAGACAGATATACATATTACATAACAAGGTCTGCAAAAAACAAATAAACATAGTTCTTGCACAGTATGCTAGAAATAGGCGCGATTTATCGGTATATTCTCGATAAATCGCTTGTCAGAGCGATAAATCGGTCCAAACGAAGAATGGTGATGATATGGCATAATGTTTTTGGCCACCCACCAATTAGTGATAAATCGGACGATAGATCACTAAATCGGCTGATTTTTTGAACAAATGGTTGAATTTTAATCGATCGATGATTCTAGCTGAGGCTGCATGGCGGACATTTGATTATTTTATTAATAAAAGGGGCAAATATTTAGTGCATAGGGTTGGATGGCCACCCCGCTATCCACCGTCTGTTGGGGTGTCCAATTTGATGGAAGGCCTCAGAGATGCCCTTATCTCATCTCCTATTTTAAGACCACATTGGTTTCCAAACTCTATCCAACCCAATGTCTTCACATGCAATTTTTCCTACGATTTCTCTGCCTCTACTCCGAGCGGGGCCTAAGGAGATATTGGGTGACTTGGGCGTTCACCTTCCTATATGGGCCCTAGTTTATAGCGCACCGATGCTTTAGATAAAAAAATTAGACCTCATAGCCTTAGAACTGAGTTCCTCCATAATCTCCCTCCAATAGGCAGAAGGTATGCGTCCATTTGGCGTGTTCTATCGGTTTTGACAATCTTTCAAACCGGTTTATTTTTCTTTTCTTCTCTTTCCTTTTTTTTTCATTTTCCCTTCCATCTTCTTAGTTTCTGGTAAATATATTTCCAATATATATTAACATAATTTTATATTTCCATGTACAATAGTTTTTAAATATATGCCCCATGCTTTTGAAATATATATTTTAGTATATGAAAGTTTTTATATACACGAACATTTCAAATATGTGATACCGGTTTATTTCATGTGGATGAACACTTTTTTATATGTTGCATGACCATTTTTCATTATAAGTGAATATGAATTTTCCACTTTGGTAAAATATTTGTACATTTTTAAATATATTAAGCACAATAATTCCAAAATAAACAGTATCATGCTTAAGGGGCCTCGCTGACCCGGCCCATCTTAGTACGCTATATGTTTCCTCCACTATTCGCACACTTAGGAGGTCTCCTATTCTCTCGGCACGTGGTCATGAATAGTTAGCCAAACGTCCGGAGTGGCTTAAATAGGCTGGCCATGTGGCAGCCTATTTCGCTCAAAAAAATGTGGGAGCCTATTAATATATTTTCCATAAGAAAAAAATGTAGTTAGTCAAAAGGTTCAGAAAAATATTGTCAAAAACAATTTTGAAAATGAAAAAAATATATTATGAAAAATGAAAAATATTCGCCGTCCAAAATAAAAATGTTGATATATATGAAATAGGATGTTCATCACGTATTTATAAATTTTTTACATATAAAACAATTATATTCATGCATTGCAAGGATACATTTATTTTTTACAATGTTCATATATTTGAAATAAAATGCTTGCCTCATACTTAAATATTAGTGCATAAATTTATCTACATATTATAATACATGTAATTTTGAAATTACAATGTGTTCGTCTATGTGTGTGTGTGTGTGTGTGTGTGTGTGTGTGTGTGTGTGTGTGTGTGTAAATTTTTATGTAGTATGTAGTATATTTTGAGCATACTCCTTTTTACGTAAAAATACGTACGTAGTTCACAAATATTATAAAAAATGGGCTCACATGCAATTTTTTCACACACACACACACAGATATACATACATACATATTAATCAATTGAAGAGAATAAGTCAAAAGGGAAAATTGGATAGAAAATAAATATATCAAACAAGAAAAAACAGCAAAAAGGGTTAATAGCCAAAAGAATCAAAAAAGGAAAATAATCAAGCCCTAATGTGTGCAAAATGAGCTTTTGCACGACAAGTTTGTTTAATAAAGACAAGCATCGTGCAAAAATAAGATCCAAAAATAAAAACAAAATGTGACTTTGACTGTTATATTGCATGCGGTGACAATTGGCATCAATGAAATATTCCAAAATACCCTTGCCTACTTTCCCATTCCCTACTTTCCCGTTGCCATAGATCATAGAATACCACCTGTCTTTGGTTGAGTTGAAATTACCACAATAATCGTGTGTCCAGTTTGGCCATCCTCTTTGTTGCAGCCAGGCGACCATCCACACCCGATCTTACACCACTGCCCACTCGATGGGTGTTGTTCCGTTCTTGGTCGTTTAATCCAGCTCGTGCAAATTGTTGGTTATCCCCGATTAATTTACACCGCCTCCCTCTCCCAACCCAAGCCGCCCCTCCTCCTCCCCCCTCCCCTCCTTCCTCCCTTGCCGCCGCCTGAGGCAGCCGCCGGGCCAGCCTGGGGCACCAAGGAGGGTGGCGGCGGGGCCTCGGTTGCCCTGCTCCTATGTTGGGAACCCCGGATCTAGAGCGGCGGCTCCATTGTCAAGGCACGACCGGCTAACAGTTGTGTGGGTGGAGGATCCGGTGTCCCGGCCGCGCGGACGGCGGTATATCCGGTGGTCGTTGGTGGCCGGCGGCAGCTTCTGCGGCGGTCGGTATGCACGATCTGGCGCCTCCCTTCCTCCCCTGTTCGGCATGGATGCCAGCCTGGTCGGGCCGCGCTTCCTCTTGGTCGCCGGTTCTGTAGAGGAGGTGTTGCTGGTGGTGGAGATCTAGTTCGGGAGAAATTCCTGGCCGGCCATGACCGGCTGCGCCGACGGTGACGCCTAAAGGCGCCGTTTCCCTCCTTGGAGGCGTCGGTATGGATTGATCTCCTCACTTCACCTTCCCCTAGGTCTCCCGGTCAAAAGCCCTAACTCTGTTGGGCGGCGGCGGCGCTCACGGCGCCATTCCCTTCTTGAAGGCGCCGCTTTGGGAACCTTGGGGTTGGGTGGCGTTTGTGGGTGGTGGGCGACTGCGGTGGTGCGCCCCTTTCCTAGCATGGATTTACGTCCGTTGCTTGGAGATGGACTCGCGTAGGTGGAGGTCGTCGGCTGGTGTCGTGGTGGCGTCAATGGCGGAGGACCTGCCAAGGCTTGCGTAGGTAGAGGTCGTCATTTGGCGTCTTGGTGGCGTCGATGGCGGAGGACCTGCCAAGGTTGTCACCTCAATCTCTACTCTGAAGATCGACCAGTGGAAGATGGCGGCCACGACACATGTGAGTGCGTCAGACCGGTTTGAGCCCCGGACCCGGCAGATGGATCGGTCGGGGCCTCCGGCTTTAGATGTTAGGATTAGGTGAGAGGTATGAGTATGTGGCCTAGCTTGCATTCCTTCATAATTTTGATAGGAGTAGTGGCAGATGCTGCTAAGATGGCGGATTCAGGCATATTATTGTTATACTTCGTAATGTCCTCGAGAATAATCAACAAAATGGCCGTATGCATCTCCCAGATGCAGAGGCCCAGGGTCATCCTCCTTTAAAAAAAACACCCTATCTTACAAGATTAGCCATGCAAGAATACGTGCTTAGACCGCTCTTAATTGTTCCAAACGGCTGGCATCAAGAATGAAGCAACATGACAATGATGCCTTTAGGAGGAACAATAGTATGAGCCTGCGTAATACTAGCTAGGGATGAATTAGTTATGTGTGCTGACATATACCGGTAATTTCTGCATTTGCAATGTGTTTCTCAAAAGAGATTTTTTTTATCATTCTAACAAACTACAGGGCAACTAGTTTACCACTGCACGACCAAGACAAAAAATGAGCTGATGAATGTGTTTGATCTGGTCAAAAACCTAGACGATGGTATTTTACCCTAAAACAGCATCCAACGTAAATTAAATTGTTTTGTCAAAATATCGTACTATTAGTGGCATTATTATTTATTTTGACGTGAATTAACAGAAACTATTAGTATTTTTTTGTGACGAATTATTAGTAGGTTTGAGGGAGTCCACACGCCCGCCACGTCGGACTCCAACACGCCCGGCCCACCCAACACCCCCTCCCGAAGCCCTTTGCTCACTCCATATCCCTCCCCTCTTGCTGTGTATCTGCACCCACCTAGACTCCCGCCGCCTCTACACCACTCCAGACGTCGCCAAGTTCTGGTCGGACCAACACTGCTCTACCCAAGCGTCTTGTACTCCACCGCCATTGCACCCTTGTATCTATCAGCAGCCCAGGTACAGTCTGGCCATTGTCGACGCCGTCCACGGTGGACACCACGCTGGCAACACTAGTAGAAAACCACCCATTAGTCCCGGTTCGTAAGGGCCTTTAGTCTCGGTTCATTAACCGGGACTAATGGGTCGTTACTAATGCCATCACCCATTAGTCCCGGTTCAAACACGAACCGGGACCAATATGGCTCCACGTGGCCCTGTGCACCGAGCCCAGTCAGAGGGCCTTGTTGGGGAACGTAGCAGAAATTCAAAATTTTCCTACGAGTCACCAAGATCTATCTATGGAGAGACTAGCAACGAGGGGAAGAAGAGTGCATCTACATACCCTTGTAGATCGCTAAGCGGAAGCGTTCAAGAGAACGGGGTTGAAGGAGTCGTACTCGTGGTGATCCAAATCACCGGAGATCCTAGTGCCGAACGGACGGCACCTCCGCGTTCAACACACGTACAGCCCGGTGACGCCTCCCCGCCTTGATCCAGCAAGGAGAGAGGAAGAGGTTGAGGAAGACTCCTCCATGGCAAAGACAACGTGGTGGTGATGGAGGAACGTGGCATCCCAGCAGGGCTTCGCCAAGCACCAAGGGAGAGGAGGAGGGAGAGAGAGGCAAGGCTGCACCAAGAGGAGAAGTTCTCATGTCTTATGGGCAGCCCCAACCTCACTATATATAGGGGAGAGGGAGGAGGGTGCGCCCCCTCTAGGGTTCCCACCCCTAGGGGTGGCGGCAGCCCTAGATGGGAAAGGGGAGGCGGCCAAGAGGAGGGGGAGAGGGAGGCGCACCAGGTATGGGCCCTAAGGCCCATCTGCCCTTAGGGTTTGCCCCCTCTCCTCTCCTTAGGCGCCTTGGGCCCCACTACAAGAAATATGTCAACTTATGACCTTTTGTTAGTGACCCTGGAAGAATTGGTCATAGATCTATGACCATTTCAGACCAATTGGTCAAAAGCTGTTCGGGGCTCCAAACCCTAAACTATAACGACCATTTTGGTCGAAGGTCATAATTTCCTTACACTAAATGGTCACAAAGCAGATAGCACTGGTTCGTTGCCTTATTTCTAGCTGTTCGTGACCAATATAGATGGTCATAACCTTGAAAATTGTGGTGGGTTGCTACGACTAGGCGCCACCTCATCGGGTTTGCCTATGTGTCATGTCCATGTGGCGTTTTTGCCCTAGGTTGTGAAGCAACCTATATTTCATTATTCCCAAAATTCCCAAAAATCTCATAAATTCTTTGGGTCATATATTCACAAATATGTAAAAATCTTCCTTGCCTAGTTCAAAATAATTCAAAAATATTCATTTTCCTATTCTGCTCATAAAACACTTTGTGAAGAAAGTACCACTTTGGCATGTCCAAATGGTATCCATTTTCTCAAGGCTTTCCTATGCCCAAATAACTATCCTCCACCAAATGCCACTCAATCCATTCATTATTTTGAGCCCATCTTCAACATTCAGATTTATGTCCAAAGGTGGTACTTTGCAAAGCAAGTACCACCTAGACTCCTCCTTTTGAGCTGAAACTTTGTGAAGACGGTCTTCTTAGTAACCGATCATCCTCAACCAAAACTCACGCCCATTAGCCATGTGCATTTTCCGTCTGCTAATCAAACACTTGGCGCTAATTCATGTTTGAGCATCGATCGGTCTCCTCGTGAGAATCTTATGTTGTAATTTTCTTCCTAGCACCTACCGGGAGTGGCCAACCCACTACACATGCCTAGGCCGCCTGTAACACATGGCAACGCCACAATCACGCGTGACCACGCAATGGGGCATGCGAAGTTTACGCGCTCTAGAGTTGGGGCCCTCGACCACCGCCCAAACCTCGACGACGCCACCAAACCATGTATTTATGATTAAATAGGTACTTATGTACCTAGAAATGATTTTTGTAAAAATAAATAGCAAACTATGAGGCAGCCACAGTTCAAATTTGACCCGCTTCGGTGAATCCATGGAAATTTGTCTTTTTCACGAGAGGTGGATCAAAACTTTTACACCCAACCATTTTGTCAACTGTGCATTAAATATGTCCTAGTATTTTAGAAAATTGATTTGGTCAAATTTTTCAACAATTATTTGGGAGGTCCTTCACAAAAAAACCTCCTTTTGGGCACTCGAAAAATGGAAAATGATTTTTTCGTCCAAAGAAAATGAAAACTTCCTCAAGCAATATTGTTTGCCATTCCAAGATGCACCCTTGTGCACAATATGAGATCATTTGAACAAACTATGCTATGAATGTGGCCATAGGATTGATCATTTGGCTTGAAAGCCATGAATCTTCACGCATGATAGCTCATTTCTGAGAACACTTTTTTAAAAGAATGAATGTATTACAAGTTTATATTTTTTTCTGGTAACTTGGTCATATATAATGACACAATGCGAAGGTTTTCCTATTTTTTGAATTTTTTTGAATTTTTTATGCCCGTTTCAAAATGCGGTCAAAACTGCGGGAATGACCGTTCCTAGCTAGTGGTTGAATCTTGGAATTTTTTTGGTGTTTCTCTGATTAAATAGATACTTATGTACCTAGAAATGATTTTTGTAAAAAATAAAGAGCAAACTACAAGGCATCTACAGTTCAAATTTGACCCGCTTCCAACTGAATCGGCTGAAATTTGTCTTTTTCACGAGAGGTGGATCAAAACTTTTTACACCCAACCATTTTATCAACTGTGCATTAAATATGTCCTAGTATTTTTATAAAAATGATTTGGTCCAATTTTGCAACAATTATTTGGGAGGTCCTTCACAAAAAAACCTCCTTTTGGGCACTCGAAAAATGAAAAATGAATTTTCCGTGCAAAGGAAATAAAAACTCCCTTAGGCAACATTGTTTGGAATTCCAAGATGTACCCTTGTGCACAATATGAGATCATTTGAACAAACTATGCCATGAATGTGGCCATAAGATTGATCATTTGGCTTGAAAGCCATGAATCTTCACGCATGATAGCTCATTTCTGAGAACACTTTTTTAAAATAGTTACCGTATTACAAGTTTATTATTTTTCCGGAAACTTGGTCACATATAATGACACAATGCGAAGGTTTTCCAATTTTTGATTTTTTTGAATTTTTATGCCCGTTTCAAAATGCGGTCAAAATGGCGGGCTTGACCGCTCCTAGCTAGTGGTTGAATCTTGGAATTTTTTGGTGTTTATATGATTAAATAGATACTTATTTACCTAGAAATGATTTTTGGAAAAATAAAGAGCAAACTATGAGGCAACTGCAATTCAAATTTGACCCGCTTCCAAATTTAATCGACGGAATTTGTCTTTTTCACCGTGAGGTGGATCAAATATTTTGACCCCCAACCATTTTGTCAATTGTGCATTATATATGGCCTAGTATTTTATAAAATTGATTTGGTCCATTTTTGCAACAATTATTTGGTAGTTCCTTCACAAAAAACCCTCCTTTTGGGCACTCGGAAAATGAAAAATGAATTTTCGGTGAAAAGGAAATAAAAACTCCCTTAGGCAACATTGTTTGGAATTCCAAGATGTACTCTTGTGCACAATATGAGATCATTTGAACAAACTATGCCATGAATGTGGCCATAAGATTGATCATTTGGCTTGAAAGCCATGAATCTTCATGCATGATAGCTCGTTTCTGAGAACACTTTTTTAAAAGAATTATCGTATTACAAGTTTATTATTTGTCCTGGAAACCTGGCCACATATAATGACAAAATGCAAAGGTGTTGCAGTTTTTTGATTTTTTTGAATTTTTTATGCCCGTTTCAAAATGCGGTCAAAACGGCGGGAATGACCGTTCCTAGCTAGTGGTTGAATCTTGGAAATTTTTTGGTGTTTCTCTGATTAAATAGATACTTATTTATCTAGAAATGATTTTTGGAAAACATAAAGAGCAAACTACGAGGTAGCTACAGTTCAAATTTGACCCGCTTCCAGCTGAATCGGCGGGGATTTGTCTTTTTCACCAGAGGTGGATCAAAACTTTTGACACCCAATCATTTTGTCAATTGTGCATTATATATGGCCTAGTATTTTATAAAATTTATTAGGTCCAATTTTGCAACAAATATATGGTAGGTCCTTCACAAAAAAACTCATTTTGGGCACTCGAAAAATGGAAAAAATGTTTTTCGTACAAATGAAATGAAAACCCCTGTGTCAATGTTGTTTGACAATCTAAGATATAAAATTGTGCAAAATATGACATCATTTGAACAAATATTTGCTAGGTCTCGCATGAAAAACACATTTTGAGCATTGAAAATGGAATGAAAAATTTATGTGTAATCAATCATGACCAATTTAAAAGGTCAAAAGGTCTTCAAATTGTTTGGCGCTTTTAATTGGTTCATAGGCTTATCACGCGGATCATGCATCCACCACCGTCGGATGCTTCTGAATCGAACGGCAGCCCTCTCCCCCTCCTCTATCACCCAAACCCTAACTCATATCCCCTCCTCTCCCTCGATCCACTTTCCCCTCTCGTCCCACACCGCCACCCCAACCCTCTCGCTCCCCTCCGTCTCAATCTCTCGATCCCCAACCACCCAGCCGCCGCCGTTGTCCTCCCGTCCTCTCCCCCAACCCCGGCCGCCGGCGATCCTTCCCCTCCCCTTCTCTCCCACGGCCGCGGTCAAATCCTTGCTCATGACGTAGACCTAGCCGCATGGCACGACCATGGCCATGGCGACGGCCAGATCCACCCCTCCTCATCCCTCGTCGCGCCACCTCCTCCTGTTTCTGCGATGGCGCGTCCCGCCACCACCTCCTTCCTCGATTGGTTCTCCTCCCGTCCGCGTCCCCTTCCCCACCCCGCCTCGTGCTCCTTCTCCCACCCCGATTCACCCAACCCCGATTCCTCCCAATTCCATTCGCCGCCGCGCCTCGCCCAACTCCTCTCCCCAGCCCCATCGCCGGGCCGACGACCCTGCCTCCCCAAGCCCTCCGACGACCCTTCCCGTGGGCGCCAAACCCTAGCCTCTCGCGGACGGGCGACAGAGATGGCTAGGATCCTTCCTCCACGCTGGTTCCAGCGAAGACGGCGCCAGATCCCTTCCTCGTAGTACATGGGGATCTTCTTTGCCGCCGCCGTGGTGGCCCTTGACGACGGCGAGGTAGGAGGCGGACAGTCGCCTCCTTCTTCTTTCCCCATTCTCAATCTCCTCCATAACCTGCTGCATCTCCTTCCATCTCATGTGCCATCGCTTGCTTTGCTTTCTTCCTTCCATGGGCGATGCAGATCTCATCTCTTCTTGTTCTGCGCGCCGCACCATGACCATGGCAAGCGGAAGGATGCACGACGGGCTGGATGACAAGGTGGAGATCCCGGACACACATAGGGGCTACCAAACCGGTCTTTGCGGAAGAACGACTCAAGAGCCCATACAGAGGTGGACTGCATACAATGCCTTGTTACCACCATTCTACCTCGCTTTGCATTCGCATTTTCATTTACTATCTTTTGCCACCATATCACATCCTTAAAACCGCAAAGAGATTCAAATTAAGAGGAAGTCGTGTTCGATTTGATTGGCACTATGATATCAAGTTTCATCCTGTACTATTGGTGTTGGTTTGATCAAATAAACAGGGATTTATTTGCGATGTCGCTCGATGTGCCACTCATACAACATGCATTAAGTATACAGATCTTCCCATTTGAATTGAACTAGAAGTTGAATTACTATTACGCCTCACGCGTGCTCGCTATTTACTCTATAGAACTATTATTAATTGGCCGATCTAAAGCAATGTTTTCTCGGATGTTAGGATGATACGTGTACTACTCCATTCTTCATTGATTCTCTGTCCCTTTTACTTGTAGTACAGCCCACCCACCTCGAAATATTCTAGGACATCGACCAAACTGTCATTTATATACCACGCGACGTTCTGTTCAAAAAGTAGGACGGTAGCTTCAGTTTGTATATAAAGCATCCATGTCCAGCTTGATGATGTGTGTTGTTTGTTTCTTCTTGGCAATTGTGGATACTATGGCTACACATTGAATTTGAGTCTCTAGTGGTGGTGGTGTTGACAACACTTACACACCTAGCTTGTAACTAATATCCATACTGCTAATTTACCTCAAGTTTATCTGAACATGGTTGAAATGAGGGCTGCAAATTTTGATGTCTAAAACCAATTTTTACCTCAAGTCATTAAGTAATTATTTTCATTACATCACAGTTAGCTGAGAATATTGACTTGAATATTTTATGTATGCCCTAATGCATGTACACATACGGTTGAGCAAATTCCGAGTTGCAATGGAACAACCTGGAGTTAGATAGGTTCAATTCTTCTTGTGCAGACCTGCCCCCTCCTGCTCCAGGTTTTCACCAAGGTAAGGCCCAGTTGTATCTTTTCTTCTACTCTTTCGTCTTCTTTTTAGCGCACTGCAATGAGAGTGCATTATGATATCCTCAATTCGCTTGGTTTGTGCAATATTTGATTGGATCTTGTGGTCCATGGATGGTCGGTAGAGAAGTAATCGGAAACGTATGGTGCTATCCGAATGATGCTACTAAAACATGGTCCATTACCACTGTGCTCACAATGTTGCATTTTTTAAGGATGTATAAGTTTTGTTCCTGATGGTGGTGTGTAGGTCGGTTCGACCGTATGTCACCTGTAGTTGAGCAGCACTTGATTAGGTGTTTAACTCTAGTTTTGGCTAATAACAAGCATGACTTGGTGATACAACGGAGGATCCCAAAACTTATTTATCATAATGTTGGTTATTGTGTATCACATTGAAAAAGAAAATGCACAATGACTTACCTTTGTATGTCGGATTTATTCTTCATCTCATTACTCTTCCTTTTGCTAGTGACTTCACCGTCTTGTGAGATTTTGCTTCTTTATTACAGGTTAAATAGTCCACTGCTTTGTCTCGGTCTCTGTGTCTCTCAATGACAGCAATCTGAATTGATGTATTGTGTGCCTTAAAAGCATGCCCGCAACCATTCCTAATTTTTGTTCGGTTTGGATTTGGATGCGAGAAGGTGCTCGCTTCTTGACTTGTGACCGGCGTGATTTGCGGCTATGTATGGCAATGACCACAAGCTCATCGGTGAGCGGCTCCCTCTCTACCCCTAGTTCTCTTTTCTAAGATTTAGTGTTCTATGCGTAAGATCTATCTGCTAGTACTTGGGCTCACCGCTGTTTATATTTGATTATTCTATTATTATGTATACTGAAAATGCTATAATGAATTTATGCTCATATTCTGTGCAAAAAGCCCTCATGCGAATTAATGACATGCTTCATTTCTGAACAAACAAGGAAGTTGAAGATTTCGCTAGGAGGCTCAATTCTGTTTGGCCTGAAAGAATGCATTTGGGTCAAGAAAGAAGAATTGAGTCGCAACTGATTGGTGGTAATGGTTCTCTGCAGAGATTTTCTGGTATTTTTTTCCATATAGAATAGTTGAAACTGTAGTGAGTAAAGAATTTAGCCCACTCTACTGAATCTTTTGGAAGAACAGAAGGTTTTACATACTAAAGGACAGTGTTTGGTTAGTCCAACGTAAAGTAGGAATTACCTTATTCTTGCACCAGCTCATTCCATAACCGGGTCAAGTGATAATTTGTATGTGCCCGCAGGGTTCAATCACAGGTGAATGCCGTGCGGTAGTGAGTAAAGAATTTGCATTGCCCCATTAATTGAGTTTCTTTTATCTATTCAACACACTCCAACATGTTGGTTTAATCAAATCCTCTAGTAATGCCACAACTTGTCATGGATGTCGCATTTCCTCTGTTTTTGGGGAATTTCGAGATGTACCATTCTCTGTTTTGGGAATTTCTTTGCCGTAAATTATTATATCCAACTGTTCAAAGTTGTTTTTGCGGGGAGCAAATCTGTATATGCAAAGTGTGTGTGTGTATCCAGTGAGCAAATCTGTAGTAATTATAGAGTATATTATCTTCTTTCTTTTATTGGCAATTTTACGCTTCAGTTTTTTTGACATATAGTTTGTTCTCTTTGAATGTGCGATGGTACGATGTGGTGCTTATCTTTTTCGTTCTTGGAACCTAGATGTCATATGTTATGTGATTTGAGCCAAATGGCATATTGTAATCTTTTATTGCTGGTTTTTATGTACGATGTCATGAAGATGTACGCTTGAAATGTTGCTTTCATAGCAAAATTGTATTCTGTGTACATGCTGCTTTGACACAATATTATGAAAATTTCTCAACAATATATATGCTAAATTTGTATTCACGTATCAGGCTCTGAAAAGGCTACAGCCAACCGATGATGTTACTAGAACCTGATAACTAGGACACATCTGACTAGTGGACCCTTCTTTTGGAAAAAAAGGAAAACTAAATTCGTTTAGACAAAAAGGCCACAACCCAACAATAAAAAAGGCTGCAATATAGGGCTTGGCCCATGAACCCAACCAAAAATTTACACACAGAAAAAAATAAATGGGCTGAATAAATGGGCTAGGCCCATGTAGAAAACCAAATTGGACCGGCTGAATCTTGTGCCACATCACCACCATCTTTGGATGCCTACATGGCTGGGGAGGTTGCTAGTGACCAAAACACCACAAGAGGAATATTTTGGTCAAACGTCTTCGACCATTCCGTAAGAAAGGTCGCTCTGATCGCTTTATGACGGCCACTTTTGACCTTTCTGTTTTTGGTCACAAAAGGTCGCAAATGGAAATTTGTGACCTTTTAGTGACCAATAGTGGTGGTCACAAGTTGACATATTTCTTGTAGTGCCCCTTGTGGGGGGCGCACCAGCCCACCTGGGGCTGGTTCCCTCCCACACTTGGCCCATGCAGCCCTCCGGGGTTAGTGGCCCCACTTGGTGGACCCCCGAGACCCTCCCGGTGGTCCCGGTACGTTACCGATAAAACCCGAAACTTTTCCGGTGACCAAAACAGGACTTCCCATATATAAATCTTTACCTCCGGACCATTCCGGAACTCCTCATGACGTCCGGGATCTCATCCGGACTCAACAACATTCGGTAACCACATACAAGCTTCCTTTATAACCCTAGCGCCATCGAACCTTATGTGTAGACCCTACGGGTTCGGGAGACATGTAGACATGACCGAGACGTTCTCCGGTCAATAATCAACAGCGGGATCTGGATACCCATGTTGGCTCCCACATGTTCCATGATAATCTCATCGGATGAACCACGATGTCAAGGACTCAATTGATCTCGTATACAATTCCCTTTGTCTAGCGGTATTTTACTTGCCCGAGATTCGATCGTCGGTATACCGATACCTTGTTCAATCTCGTTACCGGCAAGTCTCTTTACTCGTTCCGCAACACATCATCCCGTGATCAACCCCTTGGTCACATTGTGCACATTATGATGATGCCCTACCGAGTGGGCCTAGAGATACCTCTTCGTTTGCACGGAGTGACAAATCCCAATCTCGATCCGTGTCAACCCAACAGACACTTTCAAAGATACCTGTAGTGCACCTTTATAGTCACCCAGTTACGTTGTGACGTTTGATACACCCAAAGCACTCTTACGGTATCCGGGAGTTACACGATCTCATGGTCTAAGGAAGAGATACTTGACATTGGAAAAGCTCTAGCAAACGAACTACACGATCTTTGTGCTATGCTTAGGATTGTCTTGTCCATCACATCATTCTCCTAATGATGTGATCCCGTTATCAACGACATCCAATGTCCATAGTCAGAAACCATGACTATCTGCTGATCACAACGAGCTAGTCAACTAGAGGCTCACTAGGGACATATTGTGGTCTATGTATTCACACGTGTATTACAATTTCCGGATAATACAGCTTATAGCATGAATAAAAGACAATTATCATGAACAAGGAAATATAATAATACTTTTATTATTGCCTCTAGGGCATATTTCCAACAGTCTCCCACTTGCACTAGAGTCAATAATCTAGTTCACATCGCCATGTGATTAACATTGACAGTCACATCGCCATGTGACCAACATCCAAAGAGTTTACTAGTGTCATTAAACTAGTTCACATCATCATGTGATTAAGACTCAATGAGTTCGGGGTTTGATCATGTTTTGCTTGTGAGAGAGGTTTTAGTCAACGGTCTCGCAACATTCAAATCCGTATGTACTTCGCAAATCTCTAGGTCATTCTAGAATGCTGCTTCCACGCTCCACTTGGAGCTATTCCAAATGGTTGCTCCACTATACGATCCGGTTTGCTACTCGAGTCACTCGGATAGGTGTTAAAGCTTGCATCGACGTAATCCTTTACGCCGAACTCTTTATCACCTCCATAATCGAGAAACATGTCCTTATTTACTCCAAGGACAATTTTGACTGTTGTCCAATGATCCATTCTGGATCATTCTTGTACCCTTTGATGACTCATGGCAAGGCACACTACGGTGCGGTACACAAAGATAGCATACCGAGAGCCTATGTATAAAGCATAGGGGCGACCTTCGTCCTTTCTCTCTCTTCTGCGTGGTCGAGCTTTAAGTCTTAACTTCATACCTTACATCTCGTGCAAGAACTCCTTCTTTGATCGATCCATCTTGAACACCTTCAAGATCATGTTAAGGTATATGCTCATTTGAAAGTACCATTAAGCGTTTTTGATCTATCCTCATAGATCTTGATGCTCAATGTTCAAGTAACTTAATCCGGTTTTCTATTGAAAACACTTTTCAAATAACCCTATATGCTTTCCAGAAATTCTACATCATTTCTGATCAACAATATGTCAATAACATATACTCATCAGAAATTCTGTAGTGCTCCCACTCACTTCTTTGGAAATACAAGTTTCTCATAAACCTTTGTATAAACCCAAAATCTTTGATCATCTTATCAAAGTACATATTCCAACTCCGAGATGCTTACTCCAGTCCTTAGAAGGATCGCTGAGCCAGCATACCTTTTAGCATCCTTAGAATCGACAAAAACTTTCTGATTGTATCACATACAACCTTTCCTTACGAAAACTGGTAAGGAAACTCATTTTAAAATCCATCTGCCAGATTTCATAAATGCAGCTAATGCTAACATGATTCTGACGGACTTTAGCATCGCTATGGTGAGAAAATCTCATCGTAGTCAACTCCTTGAACTTGTGAAAAACTCTTCGCCACAAGTCGAGCTTCATAGACGGTGACATTACCGTCCACGTCCGTCTTCTTCTTAAAGATCCATTTATCTCAATGGCTTGCCGATCATCGGGCAAGTCCACCAAAGTCCATGCTTTGTTCTGATACATGGATCCTATCTCGGATTTCATGGCTTCTAACCATTTGTCGGAATTTGGGCCCACCATTGCTTCTCCATAGCTCGTAGGTTCATTGTCGTCTAGCAACATGACCTTCAAGACAGGATTACTGTACCACTCTGAAGCAGTACGCATCCTTGTCACCCTACGAGGTACGGTGGTGACTTGATCTGAAGTTTCATGATCACTATCATAAGCTTCTACTTCAACTGGTGTAGGTGCCACAGGAACAACTTCCTGTGCCCTGCTACACACTAGTTGTAGTGACGATTCAATAACCATATCAAGTCTCCACCATCCTCCCACTTAACTTTTCGAGACAAACTTTTCCTCGAGAAAGGACCCGATTCAAGAAACAATCCCTATTGCTTTCGGATCTGAATTAGGAGGTATACCCAACCGTTTTGGGTGTCCTATGAAGATGCATTTTATCCGCTTTGGGTTCGAGCTTATCAACTCAAACTTTTTCACATAAGCGCCGCAGCCCCAAACCTTTAAGAAATGACACTTAGGTTTCTCTAAACCATAGTTCATACGTTGTCATCTCAACGGAATTACGTGGTGCCCCTTTTAAAGTGAATGTGGTTGTCTCTAATGCCTAACCCATAAACGATAGTGGTAATTCGATAAGAGACATCATGGTACACACCATATCCAATAGGGTGCAACTATGATGTTTAGACACACCATCAAACTATGGTGTTCCAGGCGGTATTAATTGTGAAACAATTTCCACAATGTCTTAATTATGCCAAAGCTCAGAACTCAGATACTCATCTCTATGATCATATCATAGACATTTCATCCTCTTGTCATGATGATCTTCAACTTCACTCTGAAATTACTTGAACCATTCAATAATTCAGACTTGTGTTTCATCAAGTAAATATACTCTACATCTACTCGAATCATCCGTGAAGTAATAACGATATTCATCAGATGCCTCAAAGACTCATTGGACTGCACACATCAAAATGTGTTACTTCCAACAAGTTGCTATCTTGTTCCATTTCTTGAAAAACGAGGCTTTTAGTCATCTTGCCCATGTGGTATGATTTGCATATCTCAAGTGATTCAAAATCAAGTGAGTCCAAACGATCCATCTGCATGGAGTTTCTTCATGCGTATACACCAATAGACATGGTTTGCATGTCTCAAACTTTTCAAAACTAGTGAGTCCAAAGATCCATCAACATGGAGCTTCTTCATGCGTTTTACACCAATATGACTTACATGGCAGTGCCACAAGTAAGTGGTACTATCATTATTATCTTATATCCTTTTGGCATGAAAATGTGTATCACTACGATCGAGATTCAATAAACCATTCCTTTAGGTGCAAGACCATTGAAGGTATTATTCAAATAAATAGAGTAACCATTATTATCCTTAAATGAATAACCGTATTGCGATAGGCATAATCCAATCATGTCTATGCTCAACGCAAACACCAAATCTCGATGGTAGAGGGAGCGTGCGATGCTTGATCACATCAACCTTGGAAACACTTCCAACATATATCGTCAGCTCACCTTTAGCTAGTCTCCGTATATTCCGTAGCTTTTATTTCGAGTTACTAACACTTAGCAACCGAACCGGTATCTAATACCCTGGTGCTACTAGGAGTACTAGTAAAGTACACATTAACTTAATGCATATCCAATATACTTCTATAGACCTTGCCAGCCTTCTCATCTACCAAGTATCTAGGGTAATTCCGCTCCAGTGGTTGTTTCCCAGAAGCACTTAGTCTCGGGTTTGGGTTCAACTTGGGTTTCTTCACTAGAGCAGCAGCTGATTTGCCGTTTCATGAAGTATCCCTTTTTGCCCTTGCCCTTCTTGAAACTAGTGGTTTCACCAACCATCAACAATTGATGATCCTTCTTGATTTCTACTTTCGCGGTGTCAAACATCGCGAATACCTCAAGGATCATCATATCTATCCCTGATGTGTTATAGCTCATCACGAAGCTCTAGCAGCTTGGTGGTAATGACTTTGGAGAAACATCACTATCTCATCTGGAAGATCGACTCCCACTCGATTCAAGTGATTGTTGTACTCAGACAATCTGAGCACAAGCTCAACGATTGAGCTTTTCTCCCTTAGTTTGCAGGCTAAGAAAATCGTCGGAGGTTTCATACCTCTTGACGTGGGCACGAGCCTGAAATCTCAATTTCAGCCCTCGAAACATCTCATATGTTCCGCGACGTTTCGAAAAACATCTTCGGTGCCTTAATTCTAAACCGTTTATCTGAACTATCACGTAGTTATCAAAATGTGTATGTCCGATGTTCGCAACATCCACAAACGATGTTTGGGGTTCAGCACACTGAGCGGTGCATTAAGGACATAAGCTTTCATCGTCCGCATAATCGCCATCACAACTTTCAACTATATTTTCTCTAGGAACATATCTAAACAAAGGAACTAAAGCGCGAACTTACGACATAATTTGCAAAGATCTTTTGACTATGTTCAGGATAATTAAGTTCATCTTATGAACTCCCACTCAGATAGACATCCCTCTGGTCATCTAAGTGATTACATGATCCAAGTCAACTAGGCCATGTCCGATCATCACGTGAGACGGACTAGTCATCATCGGTGAACATCTTCATGTTTATCGTATCCACTATACGACTCATGCTCGACCTTTCGGTCTCCGTGTTCCGAGGCCATGTCTGTACATGCTAGGCTCGTCAAGTTAACCCTAAGTGTTTTCGCTGTGTAAAACTGTCTTACACCCGTTGTATGTGAACGTAAGAATCCATCACACCCGATCATCACGTGGTGCTTAGAAGCGACGAACTGTAGCAACGGTGCACAGTTAGGGGAGAACACTTCTTGAAATTTTGTAAGGGATCATCTTGTTTACTACCGTCGTCCTAAGTAAACAAGATGCATAAACATAATAAACATCACATGCAATTATATAGTTGTGATATGATATGGCCAATATCATATAGCTCCATTGATCTCCATCTTCGGGGCTCCATGATCATCTTGTCACCGGCATGACACCATGATCTCCATCATCATGATCTCCATATTCATGATCTCCATCATCGTGTCTTCATGAAGTTGTCTCGCCAACTATTACTTCTACTACTATGGCTACCGGTTAGCAATAAAGTAAAATAATTACATGGCGTTGTTCAATGACATGCAGGTCATACAATAAATTAAGACAACTCCTATGGCTCCTGCCGGTTGTCATACTCATCGACATGCAAGTCGTGATTCCAATTACAAGAACATGATCAATCTCATACATCCCATATCATTCATCACATTCTTTTGGCCATATCACATCACATAGCATACCCTGCAAAAACAAGTTAGACGTCCTCTAATTGTTGTTGCATGTTTTACGTGGCTGCTATGGGTTTCTAGTAAGAACGTTTCTTACCTACGCAACACCACAACGTGATATGCCAATTGCTATTTACCCTTCATAAGGACCCTTTTCATCGAATCCGTTCCGACTAAAGTGGGAGAGACTGGCACCCGCTAGCCACCTTATGCACCAAGTGCATGTCAATCGGTGGAACCTGTCTCACGTAAGAGTACGTGTAAGGTCGGTCCGGGCCGCTTCATCCCACAATACCGTCGAAACAAGATTGGACTAGTAACGGTAAGCATATTGAACAAAATCAACGCCCACAACTACTTTGTGTTCTACTCGTGCAAAGAATCTACGCAATAGACCTAGCTCATGATGCCACTGTTGGGGAACGTAGCAGAAATTCAAAATTTTCCTATGAGTCACCAAGATCTATCTATGGAGAGACTAGCAACGAGGGGAAGAAGAGTGCATCTACATACCCTTGTAGATCGCTAAGCGGAAGCGTTCAAGAGAACGGGGTTGAAGGAGTCGTACTCGTCGTGATCCAAATCACCGGAGATCCTAGTGCCGAACGGACGGCACCTCCGCGTTCAACACACATACAGCCCGGTGACGTCTCCCCCGCCTTGATCCAGCAAGGAGAGAGGGAGAGGTTGAGGAAGACTCCCTCCAGCAGCAGCACAACGGCGTGGTGGTGATGGAGGAACGTGGTAATCCCGCAGGGCTTCGCCAAGCACCAAGGGAGAGGAGGAGGGAGAGAGAGGCAAGGCTGCACCAAGAGGAGAAGTTCTCATGTCTTATGGGCAGCCCCAGGCCTCACTATATATAGGGGAGAGGGAGGAGGGTGCACCCCCTATAGGGTTCCCACCCCTAGGGGGGGCGGCATCCCTAGATGGGAAAGGGGAGGCGGCCAAGAGGAGGGGGAGAGGGAGGCGCACCAGGTATGGGCCCTATGGCCCATCTGCCCTTAGGGTTTGCCCCCTCTCCTCTCCTTAGGCGCCTTGGGCCCCTTGTGGGGGGCGCACCAGCCCACCTGGGGCTGGTTCCCTCCCACACTTGGCCCATGCAGCCCTCCGGGGTTAGTGGCCCCACTTGGTGGACCCCCGATACCCTCCCGGTGGTCCCGGTACGTTACCGATAAAACCCGAAACTTTTCCGGTGACCAAAACAGGACTTCCCATATATAAATCTTTACCTCCGGACCATTCCGGAACTCCTCGTGACGTCCGGGATCTCATCCGGACTCAACAACATTCGGTAACCACATACAAGCTTCCTTTATAACCCTAGCGCCATCGAACCTTATGTGTATACCCTACGGGTTCGGGAGACATGTAGACATGACCGAGACGTTCTCCGGTCAATAACCAACAGCGGGATCTGGATACCCATGTTGGCTCCCACATGTTCCACGATGATCTCATCGGATGAACCACGATGTCAAGGACTCAGTCGATCCTGTATACAATTCCCTTTGTCTAGCGGTATTTTACTTGCCCGAGATTCGATTGTCGGTATACCGATACCTTGTCCAATCTCGTTACCGGCAAGTCTCTTTACTCGTTCCGCAACACATCATCCCGTGATCAACCCCTTGGTCACATTGTGCACATTATGATGATGCCCTACCGAGTGGGCCTAGAGATACCTCTCCGTTTGCACGGAGTGACAAATCCCAGTCTCGATCCGTGTCAACCCAACAGACACTTTCAAAGATACCTGTAGTGCACCTTTATAGTCACCCAGTTACGTTGTGACGTTTGATACACCCAAAGCACTCTTATGGTATCCGGGAGTTACACGATCTCATGGTCTAAGGAAGAGATACTTGACATTGGAAAAGCTCTAGCAAACGAACTACACGATCTTTGTGCTATGCTTAGAATTGGGTCTTGTCCATCACATCATTCTCCTAATGATGTGATCCCGTTATCAACGACATCCAATGTCCATAGCCAGGAAACCATTACTATCTGTTGATCACAACGAGCTAGTCAACTAGAGGCTCACTAGGGACATATTGTGGTCTATGTATTCACACGTGTATTACGATTTCCGGATAATACAGTTATAGCATGAATAAAAGACAATTATCATGAACAAGGAAATATAATAATACTTTTATTATTGCCTCTAGGGCATATTTCCAACAGGCCTTTGGTCCCGGTTGGTGGCTCCAACCGGAACCAAAAGTCATTTTTTTTAGAAAGTGGCTACTTTAGGGGTTTTGGGGTTTATTTTTAGGTTGTTATTATAGCTAGCTAATAGAGAGAAGTGTCCTCTCTTATCTTCGTCCTTGGTTTATCAACGCTGCTGCTATATGTTCATTGCACCCTTGAATATGACATGGCTCATGCATGCTTTGCATCATACATCATCATATATATGTATATAATAAAGTCCTACTAATCATGCATCATCATACTACTTCTACTCGTTATTAATAATAAGTCATACGATCATCATCCTCATATATAGTCATCGAACCCAACCCTACATAATTGTTCTTAGCACATGATCATCGATTACCGGTATAGGACCTAAACACCCTTAAGGTAAAATAGCATAAAACAATATAGACCTGACTCTCCATTATGAAGAATGGCGATCATCCTGCCTTCAATTCTTGCCTTTCGCTGCTTATTGCTTCCAAGAAGCTCCTTACGACTGTCCATACATTTTTTTCATTCTTTGATTGTTATGTCTCCACTTCTTTTAGAAACCCGGTATGGACAGTTGAGATTCAGAGGACGACCTGGTAGTATGTTCAAAACATGAAGGCTACCACGCGATACATCGATGAGGCACACACTCATTCGGGATTATCTATTGAAAACATAGTAATAACTTCGTAGTTAGCAATGATGTACTAGTTTTAGAAGTGTGCAAAAAGACGCATACGAATGTTGTAATAGTAAAAATAATCTTACCAAGGTATCTCCATGGTAGTTATCAGAGTTCAACACGTGCACTAGTGGCACGTATTGACCATAATGTTGAGGAGTTTGATTGTAGATATTGTAATTCTCAAGATCTCTACAAAATCCGACCAGATGTCGCTTTCTCCCGATAAGTTAATTCGCAGCCTTCGTGTAGTACGCTCTGCTACCATCTTCCGCACATTCTTTGAAGAATGAAAATAAGCTGTCAATGGAGATAAGTTGTCAACTATATATTTTGAAATAAACAATATAAATTACTTAATAACTATTTTTAGCTCACATGAGGGAAGAACTGGAGGTGTATGCACAAAGACCCAAATCGTAGGTGTCTCTTGCTCGATTGTAGGATCACCAAGATCCATGGTGACAATCATACCCTCATCAAGACCATACATCTTGCAAAATGCATCCCAATTTTTGCAACCAAAATGGGTTACACTCTGAGCATTGTACAACTTTACTTGAAAATCCACATCATGTTCAGTACTTAGGACAATTTTTTTGGTTTCGAAATTTTCATGGTCTTCAAAATCCATCCTCTCCAAGACATAGCGTCTTGCAAAGCATGGGATAAGCTAGTCGAATTGGAAAAGATGAAAAATACACGTTAAAATAGTTAAAGTCGTGCTTAATTATGAAAAAAAAACTATTGTCGCTGCTATGCGTACCATATGAACATCGCAAGTCTCCTCGAGCTTAATCTTTGAGCCGATCTTCCTCCACTCAATGAATCATGTCGCACATACCTCGGTCATCGTGGCACCAATCGCACTCCCAGGCGATTTTCGTCGTCGATGAGTACGACATTTCCGCCTACGCTCATAATTCAAATATTAAACTAGATCATTATTATAAATCACGGGTTGACTATCGATGATCGATGTACGTACGGGTTGAATATTATACCAAATTGTCTAGCACACGGGAATGAAGGAGAACTTATCCAATATGAGCATTCAATAAGCAAAACCAAATCACAAAATAAAGTAAAGTATACAAATTAGCATGCATTCAATAATTATAAGCAAAAGTACATCATCTCTTGGTGTCCGTACATCATCGAATATTATCACTAATAAAACTAGAACCGTAGCGCCCGACGGGTATCGACGCGGGCGGTGGACACCCAAAGATAAGGAACCATCACAGATCATAGCTCCAGTGAGATCCTCAAGAACCTGCCGGTATTGTCGAACCTCCCTCCAATGCAACCATGTAGCGACGGACGTGCTTTCGTCCTCCTCGCGACACGATGACGCACCACCTCCGCGGTGTCCGGATGCCTCACCACCGCCACCGCCCCATGCGATCGCCACCAAACAAGGATCGGGTCAACAACGGGCTGCCTCCTCACCAACCTACGTCCCCCGAAAGGTAGCACCTCCCAATACCAACCCGGCGGAGCCCAGTCCCGAACATGACCCTGATCAAGTAGGCCTCCATCGCCGAGTCGACGACGACGAGGATGCGGGATAGGCATCGCCGACGTCGACGCGGGAACTACTTCTATATATAGTTAAATAAAAGTAGTCTTATTAATTAAATCTATCTAGTTCAACTACTAAACACTTACTATAAATAAATAAGTAGTACTTACTAAAAACAAACTACTTCATATATAAACTACTTCTTCTTTTTTTTCCTTTTTCTAAATTACTACACATCTAATCCTACATAAAGATCTAAATTACTTCTTCTAAATTACAGAAATAAAATCTAACATAATATAATACATATCTAAATTACTACACATCTAATCCTACATAAAGATCTAAATTACACAATATGAACAAATTTTACAGAAAAAATCTAACATTAAAAACTAACATAAAAAATCTTTTTACAGAAAAAAATCTAACATAATATAATACATATCTAAATTACTAAACATCTAATCCTACATAAAGATCTAAATTACACAATATGAACAAATTTTACAGAAAAAAATCTAACATAAAAAACTAACATAAAAAATCTTTTTACAGAAAAAAATCTAACATAATATAATACATATCTAAATTACTACACATCTAATCCTACATAAAGTTCTAAATTACACAATATGAACAAATTTTACAGAAAAAAATCTAACATAAAAAACTAACATAATATAATACATATCTAAATTACTACACATCTAATCCTACATAAAGATCTAAATTACACAATATGAACAAATTTTACAGAAAAAAAATCTAACATAAAAAATCTTTTACAGAAAAAAATCAAATCTAACATAATTTGAACAAATTAATTACACAATCTACATTAACTACATATCTAAATTACACAATCTAATCTAACAAAAAAATCTATGAACTACAAAAAAATCTAAAACAAATCTAACAAAATTAAAAAGAGGCTCACTTTGCGGCGGCGACGGCGAGGTGCTTGTAGGGGGCGGTGATTTGGCGCCGAGGCGGCGTTGGGCCGGGCGGCTGTAGCGAGGGCGGGCGGGCGGCGATGGCGAGGCGGCCGGGCGGGCGACAGGCGTGAGGAGCGGCGGCGAGCGATGGCAGGCGTCAGGCAAGGCGTTGACGGCGTCGGGCGAAGCGGCGGCGACGATGTCGAAGCGGCGACGTCGGCGTCGGGAGGTGTAGAGGCCGAGAGATCGAAAAAGATGCTAAGTCTTTGTATATATAGCAACGCATTGGTCGGTTCGTGGCACAAACCGGGACCAATGTTTTAGTCTCGGTTGATGCCTCCAACCGGGACCAAAGGCCTTTTTTCAAGAGCCCAAAGGGCGGAACGAAGACCTTTGGTCCCGTTGGTGGCTCCAACCGACACAAGAGGGCATTGGTCCCAGCTTGGAGCCACGAACCGGGACTAAAGAGGTGCATTGGTGCCGTTGGTGCCACCAACCGACCAATGGACCCGTCTAACTACTTTTTTATCTATGCAGCTGTTTTTTTGTTGATTCTTCCAGCAGCTTTCGTTTTAGTCCCACCTCGCCAAGCGAGAGGCACTCGCAGCTGTTTATAAGCCCTGAGTGCAGATACAATGACGAAGAGGCTCAATGCTCCTGCAGGTTGGTTAGCTTCAAGCCTTGCGGGATACGGTAGACTGCACAGAGCAATGTGCAGTGCAGTTGACACTATCCCGAAAGGCTTGAAGCAGATTAACGAGCATTGCGACTCTTTTTTATTTTTAATGACTTATTACAACTCGAAAAAAAAGAAAAAAATAAATGTAGCAGAAAAGAAACAAATATATAAAAAACCACTCAGAAATAAATAGAAGAAAATATATAACAGAAAAGAAAAAAATATATAGAAAACTACTCAAAAATGAATTGAAGTAAAAAATAGTTGTGATTAACTGTACTAAAAAGGAGCATATATGCTTATTTTAATGGCTTATTACAACACAGAAATAAAAAGAAAAAATAATATAGCAGAAAAGAAAAAAACTATATAAAAACTACTCAGAAATGAATAGAAGCCAAAAATAGTTGTGATTAACTAAACTAAAAAGGAGTATATATGCTTATTTTTAATGGCTTATTACAACTCAGAAATAAAAAGAAAAAATAATATAGCAGAAAAATAAAAAACTATATAAAAACTACTCAGAAATGAATAGAAGCCAAAAATAGTTGTGATTAACTAAACTAAAAAGGAGCATATATGCTTATTTTAATGGCTTATTACAACTCAAAAATAAAAAGAAAAATAATATAGCAGAAAAAAATACTATATAAAAACTACTCAGAAATGAATAGAAGCAAAAACTAGTTGTGATTAATCAGTACTAAAAAAGGAGCATATATGCTTATTTTTAATGGCTTATTACAACTCAGAAATAAAAAGAAAAAATAAATATAGCAGAAAAAGAAAAAACTAGTCGAAAATGAGACAGATAAACTTATAGAGGAATTAACTTAAATTCATAACGAATTTCAAGAGAAATCCGTATGAATTTATGCTAAATTACCTATATAAGCGCATCTATTTTCATTATCGGAGGAGCTCAATAAAGTAGAGAGGGAGGGGCTTATAAACTAGTCCCGTTCCTCTTCGGTTGGCGAGGTGGGACTAAACTCTGGTCACAACGGGTACCAACCATTTAGTCCCGGTTGATGGCTCGAACCGGGACTAATGGGCAGCCTTTGGTCCCGGTTCAAGCCACCAACCGGGACCAATGGGTTTGGGCCAGGAGCGAGGACCATTGGTCCCGGTTCGTCCCACCAACCGGGACCAATAGGTCCAGATGAACCGGGACCAATGGCCCACGTGGCTCGGCCGGCCCCCGGGGCTCACGAAGCTACTGCGATGTTGCAACACAAGCTACTGCGATGTACCAAAGTACGGAGGGCAAGCCCGTCACCTGACGCGTTGTTGGATGAAACTCAAGGGGTAGCCCATCTGGGTGAACAAGATGCATCGATGAAGAATTTCAAGATCAAGGAGAGAAAGCTTGAGGTGAAGGCCGAGGAGTTAGGTTGAATTTGAATCCATGACTCTTAAAAACTTGTTGGACATTTGGTGGTTTTATTAATATTTAAAGTATGGTTGAATTTCTATCGATTTAAACTGTGGCTGCATGGCATGCATTTGTTTTCTTCTAAAAGGGTTGGATATTTGGTGTGTAGGGTTGGATGGCTATCCCGCTATCTACAGACATTTGGGGTGACCGGTTTGATGGACGACGTTGGAGATGCCCTTTCCCATCCTTTATTTACAGACCACGAAGGTTTCCACGCTGTACGCAACCCAATTCCATATGGTATGTTGTTTTTCCGATGTTTTGTCCGCCACTACTTTGAACGGAGCCTAAGAAGGTATTGGATGAGTTGGGACTTCACCCCAGTGTGGCGTTGCAAAGGACGAGCTCCATGGAGCTCGTTTTGCAAAAAAAAAAAAAAATCAAATTATATTTGAAAGTTTAAAAAATGGCATTTTTCTATAAATATATATGCATATTCTTCAAGTATGTATAAATTTTCATCAACTAATTTGATTATATATGCTACACAAAAAAGACAAATATCTGACACAAATACAACAAAGGAAAGGACTATTTCAATCTGTGCATTTGTCTTTTTTGTATACATCACATATGAAAATATAAATATTTATGAAAATTTATACATGTATAGTACAAGCATATGTCTACATGAAAACATTTTTTCAATTTTTTTAGTTATGGAAAAGTTATTTTGGCTGAAAAAATATATAGAGCTCAATGGTGCTTCGCCACTGCAGCCAGTTTTCGGACTTCAACCCCCCCTATATGGGTCCTAGTTTAGAACGAACCAAGGTTTTATAAAAAGAAATGAGACGTCATATGCCTCAAAGCTGAGTCCTCCATAATCTCCCTCCAATAGGCACAAGGTGTGTGCCCATTTGTCGTTTTCTGTTGGTTAGCTGGAATGGCCCCGGCCTGTGGTCTGTGGAATAGCTGGTATCCATCACCGTGCACAGCAGGCAGCACCTTTGGACGAGCTCAACTTTCAAAACCCACCGGCAGCTATCTCCACTCCCCAACTCTCCTTTCTTGTTTTACGCGTTGGACCCTGGCGCTCCGGTCTCCATCTGCCGCCGTCTGTCCATCCCTTCAGGTGAGCGACCAGCTTCCACCTCCTCCACCCCTTCAGGTGAGCGACCAGCTTCCACCTCCCCCTCCGTCGACGTGTCCTTGGCCTGTGCGGGTGGGAGCTTGGCTGGGTTCATCTGGCGCATGCATTTTTTCGTGCGCGATTGGGTTCCTTGGGGAGTCCATGTTCATCTTCATCCTCTCTTGGATATCGTTTTTCTTTTGTTTTATTCTCATTCCCTAGGAAATCTTAGCGCTGTTGCTTTGTCCCCTTCGGTTGATATATAGATGAGTAATGGTGGTGGTGAGAGCTAGTATACTTGGTTGAGATTTGGGACATGATTTAGATAAAGCGCTCATAAAGCTAGGGTTTTCTTTTTTACTTTCCACGGAATTTAGGGTTTTCCTGCTTACCATTGTCCTTCCCAGATTGGACTGCACATAATACATAATTTGGAGGTTCGTTTAGACATAGAACCCATAAGTAAAAATTCAATGATTACTTATGTTAAATGTAAACGGGAAACAGGGCGGGGGAGCCAGATCCCTTCTCGCCGTCCCGGTTCATCTTTAATTTCTTCTCTGTCCCGATCTCGTTGGATCTACTTGGTCTTGGCCAGTATTTGCTTTTCTCGCTGACATGACATGCATCTTCAATTTTTCCTCTTCTTCGCCAGCGGATCTGCGCCACCTTGGATCCATGGACGAAAAGGAGCCGATGGCCGCTCATCCTTGTCGCAAGGATACTGTCGGAGAGGTCATCGCTTGGGCGCTCGTCACCGCCGGCGCCTTCCCCGTCTGCTACGGCATGGCCATGCAGTTGCTGCCGATCTATCCAATTCCAGACGCCAAGAACAACGCCCTCTGGACCGGGCTGTCGTGCTGCGACGCTGGGGATGCTGCTCCCGTACTGCCACCGCCGGACCCGCCGTGCCGTCGCCTACCTCGTGAGCGCGGTCGCCTTCATCTGTCGCTGTATGTGGGCCAGCGTCGTCGCCGTCGCCGTCACCGGGGACCCAGGGATAGGATACGTCAACTGGCTCGTCCTCAGGATCGTCTGCGCCGTGTTCATCTGCCTCCTCATGGTATGCGATATTCGGTGCTTCGTGGCCCTCCTCAGAGTTGAGGATCGTGACGACTGATGACAAGCTATGTGGATAGATCTCCTAGCTAGCAGGCACTTCATCGACTAGTATATTTGTGTGATTGCGCTCATCTGACCAAGATATATTTGAGTAGTATATTGACGAGCAAGCAATGCATGGATTGTGCTCCTCTCAGTCTGACAGCTATACATGGACCTTCTCTCTGTATGATCATCGCTTAGTTATATGCTTATATATACCCAGCTTCAGTATAACTGATGTAATTGTTAAGTACTTAGTTTATATGCGCTGCACTCATGTTGTTTCTGGTGTTGAGCATTGTTTTTCATTCATTATGGCAACATCTAGCGTATCAATGTGGCTTGGAAACCAGTCCATCAGGGATGACTTGGGTCCTCTTCAGTTTTGATGCCTTTTTCATTTGGGAGCCAAAATCGCCATCTGCTTACGCTCAACTGATCCACACGTTGTGCACTTGTATGCGCCCTCGAGCTCTTCGATGATCAATGCACCACTATACTACATTGTTTGTTGAGCATTTTCTCTTGTTCGGATGCCAATTTTGATCATCGATTTTGACCACCCACCTAGGCCGGAGGATTTGCAGCCAAATAGACGATTGCGGGACGCAATCCCGCAATTGGGTAAATCTTGCTACTCAATACGGTTTTTTTTTATCATGAGCACAATCTTCAACCAAATCGAAATGATGTCGGGTCATGGTGAGTTGGTTGGGGCAAAGCTTGAATGCCACTACTTGCATCGTGCCTCTGGGGTGGCCTAGAGACATGGCGAGCATGCTGCACCAAGACACATGTCATTTGAACGTCGACATGGCGAGCATGCTGCAAGACGACACATGTCATTCGAACATCGACACTGTGAGCTTCAGAACACCGACTTCGCCTTGTCCGTCGGCCTTTAGGACAAC
Organism: Aegilops speltoides; assembly: GCA_021437245.1. Taxonomy (NCBI): domain Eukaryota; kingdom Viridiplantae; phylum Streptophyta; class Magnoliopsida; order Poales; family Poaceae; genus Aegilops; species Aegilops speltoides. Next base: position 39,541,371 of record CM038145.1, on the reverse strand, counting down.
ACGCTTCAATGGGACATGTGCACATCCGGAGAATCTCATTGGGGCCACATCCATGCACCATCTCTCTAGGTGTGTTCCACAAGTCCATTCATGGATCCATGATCGTCATCATTTTCGAGGGAACCCAAATAACCTTTCTATTAATTTCAAATTTGGTAAGCATCTAGAATAACTACTGAATTACAACTCTATTTTACTGCAATTGGCTGTCAACCTCAAGTCCACAACGTCTACCCAGGAAAATCACATGTAGGTGAAGAAAAAACTAAAAAGTACAAAAAAAGTGAAAAAGTATTTGTAATGACATGGGGAGTAAATTTTTGTGATAAGATTCTTGAAAGTGTACCTCGGCAATGATCAATCCGAACCGGCTTACAACTTGCACAGAAAACATGTGGAACGGACATGCAGTCCAAGCGTTGCAAAATAATAGCATAGTTGAGACAATGGAGAATATAAATGAATTGACATGGAGAAATAGAGAAAATATGGAGGAGTCTTTTATTGATGATTGTAACCGTACGTACAAATGATTTCCTACATATGTTCATGATTGTCACCATACCATAAAATGATTTTCTTAAGTATACATAAATTTTTATTGGTCATTGTGACGGTATAGTTGATCGTCTTATTAAGCGAAATCACTAATTAAGGGCGCCCGAGCAAACGCACCTCCAAACTCCTCCGGTGGTGACATGTGGTTATACCTGGCCAAACCACGGGTCGGGCCTAGCCAAGCCAGAGGCAAAAAACCCTAGGCCCGGGGCCGGCCCGGCCCGGCCATCGGGCCTGTTTTTTGGGCCCAATCCCGGCCCGAACGCATAAAAGCCCGCCAGGCCTCGGGCCCCTTCAGAAAAGCACAAAAATGACGGGCCCGAGCCCGGCCTGGCCCAGCCAGTGGGCTCAAAATCTAGGCCCGAGCCCGGCCCGGGAGCAGCATTGGGCCGGGCCGGGTTGGGATTTTTTTTTGGGTCGGGCCGAGCTTCCCCTGGCGAGGACTACATGTGGTGCAACACATGTGCGCCATTTATCACCACCAGAGAAATTTCGTGGGTTTTTCTACCTGATTGGGAGTATGGTAATTGGTAAGTTGGTTACTAATGTTGAGCAACTCACATGAAAATAGAAGTTCTTACATAAATAATCCATTTGATGTATTCCAAAGATTTAGAATTCATTTTTATTTGGAAAACCTGAGAAATCATCTAATCAAGGAAAGTTTAGGAAAAGCGTGCAACCAAATTCCAAACTAGATTGAGCAACTGACATGAAAAGATTGTACACACGTTTCACTCCATGTGCAAAGGAGATGTTTCTTCACAGGATGAACCATATTTCACATCTGCAATTCGACTGTAAAACGAGCACCATATCCTTAAAACATATATATTAATTCCACAAGATCTTGCAGCAAGTGCGTTTTGCAGGAAGAACAAAAATTGTTGCCATTTCACTGTAGATCGATGAAAGAAACGAGGCAAGCAACGTGTGCAAATAAAGCTGGCCGGTCCACTTAATCGATTTGGTTCTGGTGTTGTTGGTCACATGCACAAATGGATGGATCACATGCTTGTTCACACGTCTCCATCGATGTGGCACAACACAAGGAAGCCAATGGGAAGTTGCGTCCGCCGAGGGCGTATACCATATTTGGCATGGCAGTGAGTGGAGCTGGGTCACCACGGCCTTCCGTTTCAAAAACGAAAATGTCCACGCGATTCAGCTTGTTGTCATCTACTCCAACGACCCTTTGAAATGGAAGAAGAAAAAGGGCCATGGTGATTCATGACACCGGCGCACGTCTCCATCGTCTATCTCACCTTAACCCCTGAAAGGACAAAATCAATTGAAAGCAACCACACTTATTAGTTCAACCTAATTTCCATGTGAGAGTCTGTCTTCCTGGCAAAGTAAAGAGCGAAGAAGAATAATAGGGAAGACTTAGATCTGTTGTCCTCGTCTAGGAACTAAGAAAAGTTGTAAAAAGAGAGCAAAATAAGCTCACCCAAGATAATGCCATAAAAACTTGAGTTGTTAGGAAGCACGTGATGCCTCACCGCTTTATATCTTGGTGGATCCACACCATCCATCACCATCACCCTTTTTCTTTTCTTTTGACGCATTTTTCAAGTAGATGACAAGGGTCAAGCTGAACTGTCTAGGCCTTTTGGAGCCCCATCGCCCATTCACGATAAAAATATCTTGGTTGTTTGAAAACACACGATGCCTCATCACTTTGTGGCTTGGTGAAGACATAAGACATCAAACGTCATCACATTTTTTCTTTTGTTGAGACGCTTATGAAGTAGATGACAACATATGGACATTTGAAGCCCCACCTCCCATATTAAACAATGATAAATACGTTGATGAATGGACTCGTAAAAGACCTAATTGCAATCTGTGAACAATTAATGTACCTCAAACTTGAGGTTGTACCCGCTGATGGCGTTCAAGCGTGGTTGATCTACGGTAAGTTTTACTCCAATAAGTTTAGGGGGTCGGCTAGAAACGACCCAAATTTAGAGGAGTAAAATTATTCCACTTAAGGATACTGGGTCGTTTACTCCTTTAAATTATAGAGGGTCGGCTAGAGTCCTCTAACATGTTTAATGTGTTGTGATGTTCATAGAATTTGATAGATTTTCCATGGTTTCATAATAAATTAAACAATGAACATCTCACTTTGTTAAAGCAACTAGCTAATATTTTAGGCTTTGGCGGTCGAACAACATTTTGAGCTGTTGATTTCAGAGGAAATCTAAGTCTTGAAGAGGATCCAATCTCTTCCCAGCAAAGTAAAGAGAAACAAGGTAATGTAATAGAGAGTGCCTTAGCTTTGTTACTCTAATATAGAATTATAGAAAAAGTGATAAAAAGAATAAAAAATAAAGCTCACTCAACATAATGGCTTGAAAACTTGTGTTGTTGGAAAGCATGTAATGCCACATCACTTTATGACTTGATAGAGCCATATCATAAATCGGCATCATATTCTTTCTTCTGTTCACACGCTTCCCAATTAGATGACAACGTATGGAAATTTGGAGCCCCACTTACCATTTTCAACAAGGAAAAAGAAGCTGATGAATGGGCTTGTAAAATATCTAATGGACGACACGTTAACAATCAATGTAACTCAAAGCGGAGGTTGTACCCGCCGGTTGAAGATGAGCGTGTATAGAAATTTGGAGCCCCACTTACCATTTTCAACCCGCCGCTCATCTTCGGAGGCCGGGATTCACTGCGGTGGTCGGCCCATGTTAAAAAGCAGCTCACAACATGCCCCAACCATCACAGTGAATCCCGGCCGCCGCTCCCAGTGACCACATCTGGCCAAGATCCACAACCGCCAAGGCCCCGCGCCACGACCTCTGGCTCCCACCTTAGACTGCCACCCTGCATCACCTCGCGACCGCGCTCCGCCACTACCCACGCTCTCCATGGTGCAATGCTGCACTGAGAACCACCAGGGCAAGCCGACCTTGCCTGCCGCCCAGCCCGGCCCACCGCCGGTGCTGCCGACGGCGGCCTGGGATTACGCGGAGTGGAGGCGCTCGGCGCTAGGGTTTCTCCTCCAGAGCCTCCCAGGGGGTGAGGGAAACTTCTTTGCCCGAAAAAGGCGGCCCCCGCCGATGGCATTCAAGCATAAAAAGAAGAGAACCAAATGATTCAGTCACAAATTTGTACTTCTAGGCAGCTAGATGATCGGAATGTTGAGTGAGTCACCGTTTGACCGGTGGTTAGGGTGGTATGGGTGCTGTTAGTGCACAAAGCAATGTGGGTTACATGTGTATGCTACTAGGAATCCGAATAGTTGAAAATAACCGTGCAGCTGAAATAAGCTACTACCTAGCTTTCTGGGCAATGTATGCATTTGTGTGTGCGCAGCTGCAAAGAAGCTAAGAGTCCAGCCCACTACATCATTGCAAAATAGGGTATACGCGCTGTGAGGCAACTTCCCCGTATTCCCAACTGTTATGTGCTTCAAAGATGCATGTTTCTATAGCCATGGCTCAACATCAAGCTATTTAATGCAAGGCAGCTTTGCGCCAAAAATTTGTAAATGAGACATCCTTCCTTCTAGAAGACCTGATTAGCAAGCTACCGGGAATTAGCACACTCTTAACGGTGATCTGAAACACTGCTTCGGAATATAATGTAACTTCAGCACCACCTCTATATGCACTAACTCACGAATCGTTGCTCAGTCACGGAAGTTAATACTTAAAACTTAGACTTTTGATAGACTTTCCATTGGTTTGTAATAGTTTAAATAATGACCATCTCACTTTGTTAAAGCAACTAGCTAGTAATGTAGGCTCTCGCGGTCCGACGACATTTGAATTGTTGCTTGAGAGAATTGAATCTCTTCCAGACAAAGTAAAGAGAAACATGGTAAAGCAATAGAGAATAACTTAGCTATGGTAAAGCAATAGAGAATAACTTAGCTTTGTTATCGTCATCTAGAAATTATATAAAGAAGTCATGAAAAAAGTGAAAAATAAAGCTCAAGATAATGGCTCGAAAACTTGGGTTGTTGAAAAAGCACATGATGCTTCATCACTTTATGACTTGGTGGAGACATGTCATAAATCGCCATCATATTCTTTCTTTTCTTGACACACTTTCCAATAGATGACAATATGTAGACATTTGGAGCCCCACCTACCATTTTCAACAAGGGTAGATAAGTTGACGAATCGACTCATAAATGACCTAATTGATGATCCGTCAACAATTAACATAACTCAAAGTTGAGGGTTGTGCCAGCTGATCCAAAATGATTGAGTCACAACTTTTAGCTAGCTAGCTAGCTTACACAATGTTAAATAAGCCACCAATGGTTTGAGTGGCATGGGTGTTGGTAGCTAAAATGCTACACCTACATAAATTATTAACATAAAGTTACGTTCTTTCCTCCCTCAACCAATCATCCACCTCTGATTTTCACAGGGTGAGCTTGGACTTTTTGTTTCTTCCAACCAAATCAAGCCAGATCACCTCTTAGTATGTTACTACCTCCGTCCTGATTTATTAGTCCCTTTTGTATTCTGTGTCAAATTTGACCTTAAATTTAACTAATAAAATGTTAATGTGTTAAAACACGAATCCAACGATATAGATTTTTAGTGGCATACATTAATATTTTGTTAGTTAAATCGTAATCAAAATTAGGCACAAAATATAAAGGGTACTTATAAACCAGGACGGAGGTAGTACGTAACAATATTTACGTTTACGTATATGTAGCAAAGCTCGCGCTGGTAGTGCACCAAGTACCGCGTGTCACATGTTATGCTAGCTGAAAATAACCGTGCAGCTTTTTGGGCCAATGTATGCATTTGTATGTGTGCAGCTGCAAATAAGTTAAGAATCCGGGCCACTGCATGCATTGCCAAAGAGGGTAAACGCGCTCTGTGGCAACTTCGCCGTAGTTTCCTTAGATCGATGACAAGTCATCGTATGCGTGCGTAGGTGCAGCGCAGGCCTGTGCAGCTCCTCGCTGCGTCGCTCGGCTATTTAAACTGCCCTCCGGCCGGACACCTCCAGGCTCCAACACGATCCCCTCCCACATCCCACCAGCAGCCAACGAGGAAGCATCTCCCACATCCGACCAGCGACGGTGAGTCCCCGGCCGGCCGGCCTTCTTCCCTTTCCTTTCCTCTTGAGATTAGTTGAGATGGATCGATTTCTTCTTTTGTACTCCGCGCTGTTGTTCTTGTTCCTCTCTCCGCGCTGTTGTTTTTGTACTCCTCTTGAGATTAGTTGAGATGGAGTACAAGGGAACCAACTAACCCCGCGCTGTTGTTCTTGTTGCTAGCTTGGATTGGATCCATGGACGCCCCGCAAAAGAAGGCTGGATCCATGAACCTGGACGGCAAGATGCCTCCGCTGCCTCTGACTGTGGGCAAGAAGAAGACGGCGTCTCCGTGCCCGGATGCTGTCCGGCTGGTCAGCCAGTGGACACTCTCCACCGCCTGCTTCTTCCTCGTCGTCTTTGCAGTAACCCAGACTCTCGACCACTACCACGTCCCCGTTCCCTGCAGCCCGGTACGTAGCTCACTAACTACCCTTGGATGCTGGACGTTCCCTTCCGATTGATCGCTCATGCGCCAATTTTATTGTCCATCTGCAGTCCTCGCTCGTTCTGCGGTGCGTCGAGCTGACGGACGCGGGAGCCGTTGAGGCAGCCAACGCCGCCGCGGAACGCGCCGGCTGGATCGGGATGCTGTGGTGCGGCACGGCACAGGCGGCCGCGGCGGCGCTGGCCGCTAGGTATCCATGTACCATTCATGCAATCTTCGCATCATCGTTGTTAGAGGAGGATGATCAGGTTTGACGAGAGGCTTCCCGTACTTGTATCTGAAGATCTCTACCACCTCTAACGTTTCAAACTCTACATTATCGCTCAGGTAATCACCAAGATTGGTATCGGGCAGTACCCCCGGATGATTAGTGATGATATCGCTAGACACCTTGAGCGGGGGGCACGATTGCTTCGCCTGTTCGCCGAGCTGGGGAATTGTTTTCCCACTTCTTCGTTATGCTAATCTTGCATCACTGGAAGTACTTCCTGACCGCCGTGCTTCATCATATGTCTTTTTAATACAACAGACATAGTTGGAATCCGGCGGAGGCGGTGGTCGTCGCTTCAGGGCATCCACAGTGCGCTTCACTTTCACCAGATCTACCGTTTGCTTCAGAGGTGGAGGTTTCCATTCAAAATGGGTGTGCACTCCGGCTTCCACAATTTCATCGGTTTCCTCGTCGATCCTCTCATATGGTAACTTTGGAAGAGGCTTCAGGCTTGGACCAAATCCGTATTTATTCCGCCTCTTGTACTGCTAGCAGCCGGAGTGGCAACGTCTCTCTTTCACCGTTGCTGACGCGGCGGAGTCCACTGACACGTCGGAGGAGGCAGAGTGCTCCGACGCGCCGGAGGAGGCGGAGGAGGAGGCAGAGTGCCCTGATCACTCGTCGTCGTCGTCGGACGAGGCGGAGTGGCCTGACGCGGAGGAGGAGGAGGAGGAGGCATCCAGTTTGAAAGCTTGATGTACTCCTTCCTCTATAGACAGGTACTCCTTAAAGCATAAACCAGATGATTCTCCTCTTCACCTGTAGGGTAGTCAAGCTCCAGCTCCTCAAATCCCTCCATTATTTGATCCATCATCACAACATCATAGCCATGTGGAATCGGATCGGACGACAATGAAAAGTTCCCTCAGCTTGAGTAGGTGCAACAGAGCCGACCGCCGCCTTCTAGGTCAGATTCTGGCATTTCATCATTAGCTCACAATGTTCAGCCTTTGTGATACTATCCACGGGGTAGCTAGGAGCCGTAAAATCAGGCTGAATGAGCTTCGTGGAAGCCATGCTGCTTCTCCACTAAGATGGTGGGGTAGCTTCTGGGGCAGCGTCGAAGTAAGGATCTTCGTGCCACTGAGATGGCTGGCCGGTAGCTCGCTGGCTCTCAAGTTCCTCTAGCTTTGCTATTCTTGCATTGAGCTTCTGCATTTCGCTCGCTTCCACTTTCCTCTTTCTCTCTCAGCTTCTGTAACCACAACTCTCGGGAAACCCATGCAACCACGGAACGGAGCCCGGTGTGCCTCTTATTCGTCCAAGGTGCTCAGGAATCCCAAGGGCCTCTGTCATCTCGTCCTTCTCTCTGTCGGGAATGAACGTCCCTTCCTGCGCTGCCTTGATTGCTGCCTGAAGCTTTTTGATGGGTATTGCAAGTTGCTCGTCCGTCCAACGACACTCTCCTGTTTCTGGGTCCAAAGTTACCCCAACCCTGAAGAACCAAGTCCTTGAATGATCTGGCCAGTTCAATGTTGCTGGTTGGACCCCTTTAGCAAGCAGGTCTTGCTCAACTTTTTCCCACAACGGCCGGGCTTTGTAGTAGCCACCTGACCCCGTGTGATGGTGATACTTCTTCTTTGCAGCATTTTTCTTGTTTGTCAGTGACCTTTTCATACCCTTTTCGTGCACACGTTGATGGTCCTTCCGTGCCTCTGATGTACCTTTTGTCTTCCCATACATGCCTATATGTGCATCACGTCGATTGCAGAGCGAAACTCTAGGTCTTTCCAATAGGGTAGGTCCCAAAATATAGATTTTTCATCCACATGGATGCGCGTCCCTCAGCGTGAATCGAAAAATATAGTCCGCCGGGACCCTTTCCAAAGATTACCTGTAAATCATTGGTCATAGCAAGTATGTGATCACCAGTACGTACGGCGAGCTCCATCCGGTGATCCGCCTCGCCTTTAAAATGTTGCCTTTCTTTCGACATTAATGGTTGGTCGGAAGAAATCGACGATGTCCCAGGTACACATTCTTCTTACATTTATCCAAATATATACTTTTGGTGTCATCTAAACAGTGTGTGCATGCGTGGTATCCCTTGTTTGTCTGTCCTAAAAGGTTACTAAGAGCGAATCAAACATTGATGGTTACACACAACAACGCATGTAGGTCAAATTCCTCCTGGTCGTGCTCATCCCACACACGTACACCTTTTCTATTCCACAGTTGTGAAAGTTCTTCAACTAATGGCCTTAGGTACACATCAATGTCGTTGCTGGGTTTCTTAGGGCCTTGGATGAGCACTGCCATCATAATGAACTTCCGCTTCATGCACAACAAAGTATGAAGGTTATAGATACATAAAGTCACGAGCCAGGTGCTATGATTGTTGCTCTGCTCCCCAAAAGGACTAATGCCATCCGCGCTTAAACCAAATCATACGTTCCTTGCGTCACCTGCAAAGTCCCCCCATGTTCTCTCGACTTCTCTCCACTTCGACCCATCAACGGGTGCTCTCAACTTTCCGTCTTTCTTACAGTCCTCTTTGTGCCATCGCATCAACTTGGCATGCTCTTTGTTTCTGAATAGACGTTTCAACCATGGTATTATAGGAGCATACCACATCACCTTGGCAGGAACCCTCTTCCTGGGGCGCTCGCCGTCAACATCACCAGAGTCATCTCGTGTGACCTTATACCGCAATGCGCTGCATACCGGGCATGCGTTCAAATCCTCACACGCACCACGGTAGAGGATGCAGTCACTAGGGCATGCATGTATTTTCTGCACCTCCAATCCTAGAGGGCATAGAAGCTTCTTGTTCCATATGTACTGCCGGGCAATTCGTTATCCTTTGGAAGCTTCTTCTTCAATATTTTCAGTAGCTTCTCAAATCCGTTGTCAGATACACCATTGTCTACCTTTTATTCAAGCAATTCCAGTGTGGTACTGAGCTTTGTATTGCCATCTGCAGTCCTCGCTCATTCTGCGGTGCGTCGAGCTGATGGACGCGTGGGCCGTTGAGGCAGCCAAGGCCTCCGCGGAAAGCGCCGGCTGGATCGGGATGCTGTGGTGCGGCACGGCACAGGCGGCCGTGGCGGCGCTGGCGCTGCATCTCCCACGCCACTACCGCCGGGTTCGCCGCGCCCTTGCCTACCTCGCGCTCGCGCTCGCCATCGTCGGCCACAGCTTGTACGCCCGCGCCACCGTCCTCCTCTACGCCGCCGACCCAGGATCGCTCTTCGCGGTGATCGGCTGGACCCTGATCATAGCCTTCTTGGCGGTGGTCGACCTCCTCTGCTTCCTGGTCCTCGTCATGGGACGTGAGGTGAGGACTGACTGTGACTGAGGAGTGTCGTACGGGTGAATCTATCTAGCTGCTGTCGAGTGTCAATTTGCTAGATTGACGATACTACTCGAGTACTTTGGATTGTCGTCCAGGGTTTACTCAGTACTTACTACTCGAGTCCCCAGATGGGATATGTAATTACTTTGGATTGACCGTGGTCACTCTTTGAAGTACGTATGAAACATCTGTGGTTTTATATATGAATCTATCTAGCTGCTGTCGCAGTGTCAATTTGCTAGATTGACGATACTACTCAGTAGTACTTACTACTCGATTGGATATGTAATTACTTTGGATTTGCTATATATGTACATCTGTGGTTTTATATATGCATCAATGCATGGGCGTTCATTGTGGCTCCGTTTTAATTGGTGTGGAGAACAGCATCCGTACGTGCACTTGCGGCTCCCGAAGGGTCCTAACAAACAAACGGAGCTCAGTCTGTCTTGCACATCGCCGTACCTCTGCATTCTCAGCAGAGTCTGTGCTCGTGAGCATACGTGCTGCATGTTGGTGTGGACTGTGCATGGGTGTTGTGCTGCGGAGTGTCGTAGGTGCTGCACCTGCACATCACTGTAGGTGCCTACGTTTCTCCTGAGAATGCAGAGGTACCACCCGAACCACACGAACGGGCAACGTGGCATAATCTCTCGCGTCGTCCATTTCTCAGCTCCCACCACTGGTGGAAAAAAGGCCTTTGGTCGCGGTTCGCAACTGCCATTAGTCGCGGCTGCGCAACCGCGACCAACTAAGCGCGACTAAAGCCCCCCACCTTTAGTCGCGGCTGCTTAAGAACCGCGACTAAAGGCCCGTCCACGTGGGCGCCAGGCGGCCGTCGGGGCGGAGGACCTTTAGTCGCGGTTCTTCTGGCCAACCGCGACTAAAGGCCGCCGCAGTTTAGGGTTTTAGCCCCCCTAAACCTGTTTTCTGCTTAATTTGTATTGTTTTATTTCTTTTGTGCTTTATTTTAATTTTGAAGGAGTTTCATATATTCTACGGTACTACATACATGCATATGAATGTACAATTTCAAATAAATTTGAAATTAGAACCAAAAAGAATTCAAGAGGAATATACAATATATATTCAATATCATCGGATGACCATATACAATTTTGAACAAGTTTCCATACATGATTTAATCCATATAAATTTCTTCGTCCTCGTAATAGTGTTCTCCTTTAGGATGGAGGACTTCCCTTCTGAACCATCCAGCTAGTTCCTCTTGAAGTGGTCGGAAGCGAGCTTCTGGACTAAGCGTCCACCGGAGGTTATTCCTCGAGCATTGGTATCACTCGGATCAACCCGCTCGAGGTGTATCTCGGATCCTCTCACAAACATAGTATGCACATAGATTGGTCAACGGTGGCTGAATATCCCTAGCATTCTTAGGCTTTAACAATTTGAATTCTAGCTCTTTTTGAATTCACCGACCTTTGTATCTCATGAACCGTCTCCAAACCCTACGAGGCAAAGAAAATTAAATGAACAAGAGAGTTATTAGTTACTTGATATTAGGAAATGAACGAAATAGGCCGATCGATATAGAGCGCAAATGAATGAAAATAATTACTTCGCAGCATTTTTCTCATGTCGCCCAAAGCGATGGATCCTTATTCGAGAGTCGTGGGCGAGACATTCGAGGTGTTAACTTTAATTACTAGCGAATCCAAAGGAACTGCGGACACGATACATGCACAAGACGTCATGCATAACTCATCGATTAGCCGCCACATACCATGCATGGAGTAAACAAAAGAGAATGTGCTCAAGACGAAACACTCACCCAAAATGGTAAGGAAATAGAATATCACTTTTGAGTTCTGCTTTGTAAGAAACGCCACAGTCTGCCTCCACGTCGTCGGGTAATGCTTCAACACAATATCATTAACGATGTGTGGGTCAATGAACCCAACATCATGGATGTTCCTTACTCGCATTCCTTAATCTTCATTCGCATGTATAATAGAGGACACAACAATATAGTTAGGACATATATATAGTGCAGGCAATATGAACGAGATGGGGTAGAAATTAATAAATCACTTACGAACGTAGCAACCGATGATAGATTTGTCGAGCTCACAGATTGAAAAGCTGGAACAATTCACTCAGTTCAATTTGTACATAGTAATGTTTGAAGTGATGCTCATGTCTAACTTCCGCATAAATATATTCTTTGGCCTTTTTATTTTTATGTAACCCTTGTACCAATTCAGCACACGTTTCATTTGGTCGGGTAGATCCTTTTCTGCAAGAGGCTCGACGAGAGGCCCATTCTTGACATATGTAATTACTACCTCCTTCACGGCAACTCATCAAGGTCTAATAGTTCACGAAGAGTAATACCTAAGTTGGCGCTTGTTCTCGCACTCGTTCTACTCAATCCTGTCTGCTGCCGTAGCTTGTATGATCTCGGGGCATCCGGACGAAGGCTTCCACTATAAGCGGGCAATCGATTGTTTACTTTGTTCCCGAGCTGGGCAACTTGTTTCCGCTTTTATTACTTCGGCCTTCTCCGCTCTTTGTTCTCCTTGAACATGAATGCCTGCTGCGAAGTTCACGTGCATAGTCGTTAGGCGATTCTTCGCGCTTGGGACGGTGTGCTCAAAATGACTTAGCCCACTTCTTTTGCTGATCGAAAATATCGGCTTGGGCTCGGGCTCTCTTTTCTTCTTGCAGTCCGCCTTCCATTTCTCCAAATCAGCAGCCAGCATGCCGACTTCCTCGGCACTACGTTCCCAAGGCCTTGTGGGAGAGGCTTGATGATGGCTCCGGTACCTTTGTGGTCTTAGGTACATAAGGGTCCGGTTAATAATCCAGACTGCTACGCTTCTTTGCCATAGGTGGATTGGGGCGGCGTCGATCACCCGCCGGACGAGGATCGGGGCGGCGGATGATCACCCGCGGACGTTGTGGATCGGGCGGCGTCGGGTGATGTGACGGAGGTGTAGGTGAACCGCCACCACCACCACCACCACCACCACCGCCACCGCCACCACCACCACCGTGAGGGGTGGACTTGTTGTCCTTGGCGCCTCGCTCGAAACTTGATAAACTTCTTTTGCCATAGAATGTAATGGCGCTTGACATCTCAAGTCTTTTCTCCCCTTGGTGTAGCAATTTCAATCTCAGTGTCCTCAAACCCTTGGACTATGTCCTCCACCGTGACACGAGCATAGCCATCTTTAATGGGGTTGTTGTGGTGGAGTGCTCGAGTAAACATGGTAAAGCACTTGCCGATGGCTACCTTCATGGACATGTTCCCGATAGGATAATACAGATGACATTCTTTCATCTCCTTTATATCGCCCACGGGTAGCGAGGAGGCTCCGGTGCAGTAATTTCGACCACCGAGGCTCCGGTGCAGAATTTCGATCGTCGGTGCATCTGCACCAGCGGTGGGGCCTCCGTGGAAGCCACGCTGCTTCTCCGCTGCGGCTTCCGAGATCCGCCGGATGATCTTCATGCTGCACCGAGCTGAATCTCTTTCGCTACTAGTACACTCATGGTTTTCTTCATCACTTCCATTTCCGATGCCAACCGCGCCACAACATCCGCTTCCCGATCGATCTTTCTCTTACGGCTTCAGAATCGTCGGGTCATCGCTCAGGGAACCCTATTTTCCACGGAATGTGCCCCATGCCTCGTACACGTCCTCCGTGTTCAGGATTCCCGAGGGCTTTTGTCAGCGCGTCGTTCTCTCTGTTGAACTTGATCTTCCCCTGTTGAGCATCCTTCATTGCGTCAATAAGGGCTTGGGTGGGTTTAATTAATTTGCCCCGGTAAACACACTCCCCCTCCGGGTTCAGCGTTCCCCCATGCCCGTACCACCAGCTTTTGGCCCTTGGGTCCCATCCCTCCGTACCTGGACGGATTCCTCGCGCCCTCAGCTCGTTCTCCATCTTCTCGAACCTAGGCACCCAAATGCGATACCCTCCTGGCCCCATAACATGATTGTACTCCTTCTTAGCCGCATTTTCCTTATTTTGTTTCCATATTTGAATGAACTGCTCCGATTTCTTTTGCTTCACAAATTCGGCCAATCATCTTTCGCTTCTCATATTTTCCTTTGAAATCCGAGTCTTGTTCTGCTTGACAAAGTCACGGGCTAGATTTTGCTTGAATTTCGAATCGTCGGCCATCTTATGAAGAGCGAACTGTTTGACTAGCCTCCTCCTCTCCTTGTTTTCCTCAATCTTGTTACCCTCCTCATCGAATTTGTTGTATTCGGAGGTAGAACGAAATGTTCCATAAGCTTCTTGAAGCAATCTTTTTTGTTCTCTTATCGACAAAAGTGAAACCATCAATTCGTGCCTTCTTTGGCTCATTCCACTCTGACGGTGATCGAGACGTTGTCTCTAACAATGGCTCCGCATTGGTGACAAACTTGGTGGCGTTCTTGCGGGGCTCCAGCGGCCTGCCGGTTTCACAGTCGACAACCTGGATGGTGCATGTTTCTCCTGGTTTCATCGTCTTGGTTGCGCCACGCTTTGACGACGTACTCGATTGTTTCGACGATCCGGCCGAGGGCTAAAATAAGAAAGAGAGTCGCGCGTTAGTACACACATATTTATTCAAATCAGTTAGTTTGTATCACCGAGGCTCAATGTATATATATACCTCGGCGCCGGAGGTGGTTGCTACTTCCATTTGAAGATCGTCGTTTATCGACGTTTCTTCGGCATCATCTTGCTGACGGCGCCCTTCATCTTCACCGTCAAGGTTCAGATAAGAAGAGATATCATCTTCTTCTTCTCCGGTCGGCACATATTGAATATCGCCGTTTATGATGCCGAACATATGTGCTTCACCGTCCGGATCATAGTTGTCCATAATCGGGTCAGCTCTATCGTCCGCCATTATGTCAGTCCTGAAAACATGTAGTAAAAACAAATTAATTAAGTGAAGAAGGGGGGCGGTGGCGGTGGCGGTGGCGAAAGGGCGGTGGCAAAAGGAGGGGGCGAGGAAGGGGTGGGAGAGGTGTCGCGATAGAGCGCGAGACGGGCGGCGACGCGGCGTCACGGAGAGGGAGGCGAGGACAACACACATGTATAACCTCGCCGCCTCTCGATCCCAAAAAACACACGCAGCCGCGCCGCCCCCTCGCCGCCCCTCGCCGCCCCTCCATTTTATTTTTTGTTTTTCTTTGGCGGTTTTCTGTTGTTTTTGTTTTTGGGGTTTAGGGTTTTAAGTTATTTACCGTTTTTGTTAAACTAATTAACTAGTTAAAATTAAAAAGAACAAAAAAAAAAAAAAAAAAAATTCCTTTTCCTTTTCTTCTTCTTCCTTTTCCTTTTCTTTTTCTTTCTTCTTCTTCCTTTTTCCTTTCTTCTTCTTTCTTCTTCTTTCTTCTTCTTCCTTTTTCCTTTTTCCTTTTTGTTTTTCTTTGGCCGGTTTTCTGTTGTTTTTTGTTTTTGGGGTTTAGAGTTTTAAGTTATTTACCGTTTTTGTTAAACTAATTAACTAGTTAAAATTAAAAAGAACAAAAAAAAAGAAAAAAAAATTCCTTTTCCTTTTCCTTTTCTTCTTCTTCCTTTTTCCTTTTCTTTTCTTTCTTCTTCTTCCTTTTTCCTTTCTTCTTCTTTCTTCTTCTTTCTTCTTCTTCCTTTTTCCTTTTTCTTTCTTCTTCTTCTTCCTTTTTCTTCTTCTTTCTTCTTCTTCTGGATGCCACCTTGAGGGCCAGCGGGGGGCGGGGGCGGGCGTCGCGGCGGCGGGCGGCGGCGGGCAAGGGCGCAGGCACGGGCGTGAGCGGCGGGCGGGGGCGGCGTAAGGGCGTTGAGGGCACGGCGGCAAGGCAAGGGCAGGCACGGCGGAGGCGGCGCCATCGGGACGGGGGGCAGGCAGGCTTGCAGGCGTCAGGCGGGGCTTCGGCAGGCGGCAAGCAGGCGTCGGCGTCGGCGTCGATCGGCGTCGGCAGCGCTCAAGCGTCGAGGGCGAGGGCGATTTAACAAAGGGAATCGGAGAAGACGAGTATTTATAGCCCCACTTTAGTCGCGGTTGGCGGCGAGACCATGACTAAAGGTACCCTTTAGTCGCGGGTTGCCCGCCACCGCGACTAAAGGGTTTTTATGCTCTCAGCCCCCCACCTTTAGTCGCGGCTTGTCGTAACCGCGACTAAAGGGTACCTTTAGTCATGGGTCTCGCGCCAACCGCGACTAAAGGCCTGTTTTCTGTTTAATTTGTATTGTTTTCTTTTTAATTTGTATTGTTTTCTGCTTAATTTGTATTGTTTTCATTTTTGCTTTATTTATTTTGTTTTGTTTCTACTTACAACAAAAACTTATTTATTTTATTTTATTTTGTTTCTAATTACTTATTTATTTTACTTTATGATAATTATTTTTGCTATTAAAGTTTCTAATTACTTATTTATTTATGTTATTAAAATCTTAAAATACAATTATATATCAAAAAATCAGAAAATAAAACTAATTCATTTTAAATTCTTGTTTTTCTTCTTTTTTTTCTTCCTTTTTCTTCTTTTTTTTTTTCTCTGTTTGTTTCTTCCTTTTCTTGTTTTTCTTCTTTTTTTCTTCCTTTCTTCCTTTTCCTTTTTCTTCTGTTTTTCTTCTTTTGTTTTTTTCTTATGTTTTTCTTCTGTTTGTTTTTTTCTTCTGCTTTTCCTTTTTTCTTACTTTGTTTTTTTTCTTCTGTTTTTCCTTTTTTCTTCTGTTTTTTTCCTTTTCCTTCTTTCTTCTTCTTCCTTTTTCCTTTTAAAATTAGAAAAATAAAACTAATTCATTTTAAAATCTTAAAAATACAATTATATATCAAAAAATCAGAAAAATAAAACTAATCCCTTGAAGGTTTGACAAAATGTTTGATACATCATTCAGTTCATCGACCAAATACAAAGTTTGGTACAATAAATTATTACACATCAATTCTTCCCTTGTGTCCTCGCTTGCTTACGATTGTGCGTATCCATGGAGCATCCTCATCATTTAACTTAATGCTTGGGTCGGTGTTCACTTTGAAGGGCGGAATTTCAGCAAACATATTATAATCTTCGACATGTCTGTCTTGTCCTCCACTCCCACGATGTTTCTTTTCCTGAAAGAACAATGTGGCGCTTTGAATCATCGCATGATGTCTTGGTCGCTTTCTTATCTTTCCGTTTCCTCGGTTTGCTACTCATGTCCTTCACATAGAAAACCTGAGCGACATCTTTCGCTAGGACGAATGGTTCGTCAAGGTAACCAAGATTGTTGAAATCCACCATTGTCATTCCGTATTGCTGGTCCACCTTTACCCCACCTCCTGTTAGCTTGAACCATTTGCACCGAACAAAGGGACCTTAAAGGAGGGTCCATAGTCAAGTTCCCATATCTCCTCTATGTAACCATAATATGTGACCTTTTGCCCATTCTCGGTTCTTGCATCAAAGCGACACCACTGTTTTGGTTGGTGCTCTTTTTATCTTGGGCGATCGTGTAAAATGTATTCCCATTTATCTCGTACCCTTGGAAAGTCGTTATAGTCGAAGATGGTGTCTTGGCCAACATGTACAAATGATCTACAACATCATTGTCATTCATTAAATGTTTTCTCAACCAAGCTGCCGAAAGTCTCCATGTGGGCCTTCCTAATCCAGATTCAGGCTTCCCGGGTTGTCCGGCGTAAAATATTCTTGTGTTTCTCAAAGTACGGAGCCACCAAGTTGGAATTGGTCACCTGATGTGGTGTGCTTGATCGAAGAATGGCATCCATACATATCGTTGATTTCCTTCCGATCGTGCCTTTTCCACTTAGTCTCCCCTCGTGCGCGATCGAGGAAGACCAATCGGCTTAAGGTCGGGAACAAAGTCAACACAAAACTCAATTACCTCCTCATTTCCATAGCCCTTGGCGATGCTTCCTTCAGCCTAGCACGGTTACTTAACATATTTCTTTAATACTCCCATGAACCTCTCGAGGGGAACATATTGTGTAGAAATACAGGACCGAGAACGGAAATCTCTTCGACTAGGTGAACCAGGAGGTGCGTCATAATATTGAAGAAGGATGGCGGAACACCAACTCGAAATCGACAAGACATTGGATCACATCGTTCAGAACCGTGGTAGAACTTGGATTGATTACCTTCGAGAGATTGCATTGAGGAATGCACATAGCTTCACAATGGCTAATCGAACATTTTCGGCAGAGCCCCTCAAAGCAATCGGAAGCAATTGCGTCATAATCACGTGGCGATCGTGAGACTTCGAGTTTTGGAACTTTTCTCCGCCATGTTTATTATTCCTTTATATTGGGCGAGAATCCAGACGGGACCTTCAAACTGCTCGGGCATTCAAAAAGATGACCTTCTCTTCTTTGGTCGAGCGTAGCTGCACGACCTTGAAACCATTCCGGATGCCGGTCATCGTGGTCTTTCAAACGTTCTCGGTCTGCCGTGCTTCCTTTGTATCATTTGTCTTCCCATACACGCCCAAGAAGCTTAGGAGGTTCACGCAAATATTCTTCGTAACGTGCATCACGTCGATTGCAGAGCGGACTTCTAGGACTTTCCAATATTCTAGCTCCCAGAATATAGATTTCTTCTTCCACATGGCTGCGTGCCCGTCAGCTCCCTTCGGAACTGATTGTCCGCCAGACCTTTCCAAAGATGACTTTCAAATCCTTGACCATATCAAATACCTCAGCACCAGTGCGTTCCGCAGGCTTCGGTCGGTGATCTGCCTTGCCGTTGTAATGCTTGCCTTTCTTTCTTACTGGATGAATTTTCGGAAGAAATCGACGATGCCCAAGGTACACGTTCTTCTTACAATTTGGCAAATGTACACTTTCAGTCTCATGTAGCGGTGCGTGCATGCATTGTATCCCTTATTTGACATCCCGAAGGTTACTAAGAGCAGGCCAATCGTTGATGGTTACGAAAAGCAACGTGAGGTCAAATTCCTCTTGTTTGTGCTCATCCCACACACGGACACCACCCACAGCTGTAAAAGTTCATCAACTAATGGCCTTAGGTACACATCGATGTCGTTGCGGGTTGCTTGACCTTGGATGAGCACCGGCATCATAATGAACTTCCGCTTCATGCACAACCAAGGAGGAAGGTTGTAGATGCATAGAGTCACGGGCAGTGCTATGGCTGGAGCTCGCTCGCCAAAAGGATTCATGCCATCCGTTTAGAGCAAATCTTATGTTCCTTGCGTCACCGCAAAATCTGTGAACCATCCGTCGATCTTTCTCCATTGCGTTCCATCTGCGGTGTGTCTCAACTCCCGTCCGACTTACGTTTCTCTTTGTGCCATCGCAACAACTTGGCATGCTCTTTGTTCATGAGCAGACGTTTCAACCGTGGTATTATAGGAGCATACCACATCACCTTGGCGGGAACCCTCTTCCGGGTTTCGGCCCTCAACATCGTCACCGGTCATCGCCGCCTCGATCTTATAACGCAATGCAAGGTGCATACCGGGCATTCATTCAAATTCTCGTATTCACATGGTAGAGGATGCGATCGTTGATGCATGCATGTATCTTCGTAACCTCTAAACCTAGAGGGCGACAACCTTCTTTGCTTCAGACGCGTCTTGGCGGGCAACTCGTTATCCTTTGGAAACATATTCTTCAACATTTTCAGCAAGTTTTCAAATGCCGAGTCACTACACCGCCTCGCCTTCCATTTCAGCAAATCCAGATTATGCAGCCCAGCTTTTTGAGACCATCATCGCATCCGGGTACAGCGCCTTTCGTGATCCTCTAACATGCGATCCAAATTCTCCTCTCCTTTTCGGTTTAGCGGCGTCTCCGTGCATCAAGAATGGTCCAACCAAGATCATCAACGGGATCATCACGTGCCTCTTCTTCACCTTCCCTTCACCTTCACATCCTCCATGAAAGTATCACCGAAATGAGCAAGATAGCTTTCATCGATGAAATCATCCCTTCTTCATCTTCTTCCATTATAACCCCTCTTTCTCCATGCTTGGTCCAACAATTATAGCTTGGCATGAAACCCTTCAAGCGGATGCATGTGAACAACTCTTGAGGAAGAGTAACCCTTCTCATTCTTACAGATAACACATGGACAGATAACAAAACCCCCGCTTGTTCGCATTAGCCACTACGAGGAAATCTTTCAAACCCGTAGTGAACTCGCGGAGAGTCGGTTATCGTACATCCATTGCCGATTCATCTGCATTATTATAATATAAAATATATAATTAACCATCATGCATTTGTTATGAACTACACACATGCATATTGACACATCAAAGGTTCATCAAGTTGCTAACCGCAATCGAAGAGTGTGGCTCCAACACTTCATGTCATGTTTGTTTCATGCTCTTGGGGCATTTCATCAAACACCTTATGTGCATAAGAGGAACCAAAAGCAAACCTACACCCACTTGTGAAGAGAATGGCTCCAAATGGCTAAGTGTTGGCTGCTGGATGGGTATATATAGGGAGGGCTTTAGTCGCGGTTGGCACAGGCAAACCGTGACTAAAGGTGCCGAAACCTTTAGTCGCGGTTGGCACGCCAACCGCGACTAAAGCCCTCACGTGCACCACCGGCCACCGAGCGCCCAGGCCCAGGCCTTTGGTCGCGGTTCACCTCGAATCATGACTAAAGGTCCCATTGGTCGCGGTTCCTACAGCTTCGCGACTTATGGGCTGGACGGAAAGCCTGTTTTTCCACTAGTGCACATTCCTCTCTCCTGACCAGATCTCCAGCGACCTATGGCATGCGGCAACAACGGATTTGACCAGATGCCCGGCAAGCTGCGGTGGCCACCCAGCGGATCCGTCCTAAACCCTCGCATGGGTGGTGCCCGGGCAACACAAGGAGGACACCGCCTTGAACCGGCCGGGGGTAGGAGCTGCCTCGTCGCCGAGAGGAGCTACACCGAGGGACTTTGACGCATTGTTGCAACTTGATGATCACATCATTATATAGCCGACACACGCTGCCACAATGCACCAAAGGACGGTGGAGCAAGCCCTACACTTTGACGCATTGTTGTTTGAAGCTCAACGAGGGGCCCATCTGGGATATATAATAGCATGCGTATATCAAGAAGTTCAATCTCGAGGATGGAAAAGTTGAGATGAAGGCTGAGGAGTTTGTCGAAATTGGGATCGATGACTTTTAAAAACCTATTGAGCATTCGGTGCTTTTATTGATATTTAAATGTATGGTTGAATTTCTATCGACCGATGATTCAAGCTGAGGCTGCATGGCAGACATTTGACTTTTTTTAGAAGGGAGAGATAGTTGGTGCATAGGGTTGGATGGTCACCCCGCTATCCACCGTCATTTGGGGTATCCAATTTTTTGGAAGGCCTTGGAGATGCCTTTATCACATCTCCTATTTTCGGACCACATGGTTTTTAAACTCTATGCAACTCAATTCCTTCACATGTTATGTTTCCTAGGATGTCTCTGCCTCTAGTCCGAACGGAGCCTAAGGAGATATTGGTTGAGTTGGGCCTTCACCCTCTTATATGATCCATAGTTTTTTTTAACACACTGATGTTCTATATACAAACAATTAGACCTCATCGCCTCGAAGTTGAGTCCTCCATAATCTGCCTCCAATAGGTTGTGTGTCCATTCGCCGGGTTCTATTTTTTTTCAATCTTTTAAACCGGTTTATTTTTCTTTTCTTCTTTTTCCCCATTGTTTGATTTTCCCTTTCATCTTTTCAGCTTCTTCTAAAGATATTTCCAATGGTATATTACATAATTTTATTTGTCCATGTACAATATTTTGAAAAGTCTATGCCCTATGCTTTTAAAATATATAAACATTTTAATACATGAAAGTTCTTCTACACATGAATATTTCAAATGTGATAATGTTTTTATTTCATGTGGATGAACACTTTTTTATGTGTATGAGATTTTTTCATTATACGTGAATATTAATTATCTACTTTTGTAAAATCTTTCTATATTTTTAAATATATTAAGCACAATAATCCCAAAATATACATATCATGCAATGAGCCTCGCTGAACCGACCCATGTTAGTACACTATATGTGAGGTCTCCTATTCTCAGCCCATGGTTATGAATAGTCAGGCAAACATATGAAGTGGCTTAAATAGGCCGGCCATGTGGCAGCCTATTAGGATTTTTTTGTAACCAAAAAATTTAGTTAGTCCAAAGGTTGTGAAAAATATTGTCTAAAACAAATTTTAAAAGGAAAAAATACAATGTGAAAAATGAAAAATAGTCATGGCCCAAATAATTAAAAATGTTAATATACATGAAATAGGATATCCATCACGTTTTTTTACACATAAAACAATTATATTCATGCATTAAAACGATTTCATATATATATTTACAAACTTCAACTATATGAAATGAAATGCTTACTTCAACCTTAAATATTAATGCATAAAATTTAGTTATGTATCATAAACACATATAATTTTAAATTTTAAATATCTTCATCTATTTATGAATATGTGTATCACATATGAATATATGTTTCATATACTAGTGGAAAATATTCAACTCAAAAAAGTAGTAAAGAAAACATTAATTGAAGAGAAGAAGTCAAAAGGGAAATTGGATAGAAAATAAATATACCAAACAAGAAAAAACAGTAATAAGGGTTCAAAGCCAATCAAGCCCTAATGTGTTTAAAATGACCTTTTGCACGAGAAGTTTGTTTAATAAAGACAAGCATCGGTCATAAATAAGATTAAAAAAACAGAATGTGACTTTGAGTGTTATATTGCATGCGGAGAGACTTGGCATGGAATGTTCATGTATATGAAATAGGATCTCCGCCACGTATTTATGATACTTTTATGTCAAAACCAATTATACTCATGCATTAACAACTTTACATATATTTTTACCAAATTTCATATATATAATGATTTTTTCTCATATTTAAAATAATAATACTAAGTCAGCGAGAATTAATATGGGTCGCTGGGAGCAGATAAATTTTTTTTTGCATATTAAAAATACATGTAACTTAAAAAATAGAAGTGTTCACATATGCATTTATATGTGTTTCATGTATGAATATACGTTTCATATACTAGGGAAAATATTCAAGTCTTAAAAGTAGGAAAAAACAAAGCATGAATAGAAGAAAAGGTCAAAAGGAAAAAATGAATAAAAAATATCAAACAAGTAAAAAGAAGGGGGAAAGGTTGAAAGCTTAAAGAAATAAAAAAAATCAAGCCCTAGTGTTCAACATGAGCATTGACACGACAAGTTTGTGTAATATAGACAAGCATCAGTCCAAAATAAAAACCAAAGTGTGACTTTGACTTCTATCTTGCATGCAATGACACTTGGCATCAATGAAATATTTCTAGATACCCTTGCATTGTCGTCATGCTAAATTTGTCTTGAAGCAAGAAGTGATCTCATTCTCTCTAATCCTGTTGTGGTTGGTCCTAGAATACCATCGATCTTTGCTTGAGTTGAAGGTGCCCCAGTAATCGTCCGTGTGTATGTCGAAAAGCCCAAACCCACACTTTAATCTCATTTGGAATGTGCCTTGGAATCTACACATGAATAATATGTGCGTCTCTACCTACTCCGGTAAGCTACAACATGGCCAGCCTCTTTGTTGAAGTCGGGCAAGTAGTTTACAGATCGACACAAAAAATAAGTTGATGAATGTGTTCGATCTGGTAAAAACTAGTCGGTGATCTTCTACCCTCTAACGGCATCCGATGTAAATTAAATCATTCTATGAAAATGTTGTACTATTAGTGCGTTACTAGTGGCATTATTATTTATTTTGATGTGAACTAGCCTGCGTTAGCTATAGGTTGTGATAGCTGCCTGATCAAAAAGATGGATCAATCATCAGTCCATCAGAGTGGGGTGTATGGGCACACTCTTTGGGGCAGTAAGTATACTAGCACAAAATTGGAATGGTCTGGCCTGTGGAATAGCTGGCTATTTTAGTCTTTAGATGTGGGATTGATGTAGGCCACAGAATTGTTTTTATTTAATACTGTATTTGCAGGGTCTTGAACTTAAGACCTCTTGGCTTTGATACCATATTGAATTCATGCTTCAGTCAACTCATCCAAAAATTCGAATTGATGGAGAGAGGCGGGCAATATATTTCAACAGTACGAATACAAACGCATGTCAGCATAGCATGTGCACCCAGCAACTGCATTTTTCTATCTTTGATAAGAATAGGAGGTGGGGCGCCAAAGCTCTACACGGTTTTCCCTTAAAGAAAAGGCTTATATGGTTCAACTTGACCCTTGTTATCTACTCGAGAGACCTGTGAAAGAAGAGAAAGATGATGATAATTCTTGATATTAACACGCGTCTCCATTTTCTATGTCATCTTTGCCCCATCGAAAGACCAAACTACGACAACTGAGCTAGTTGCCTTATAACAAATCTAAATGGTCATTGTTTAATCTATTCTGAACCACAACGAAAATTGATCGATCAACATTAATATCTAAATCTCTCAAAACACATGAAACACGTTGACATCCACAGCCAAAAATACCAAGATCCTAGTGAATTAATCCCTCACATGTGATCTAAAGGAAAGAAATATTAATAATAAATCTCTCACATACTCAGAAGTCAGAACTCATTGAACGGCTATTGGTACATACGATAATATTAATTTGCATAGTGCCAGCTGAGGTTCATCAGGGAATGTAGGGCAGAACAAGACCATCAACCTAAGTTTATAACCAATAAATAAAGGTTGTTTGTACCATTGCTAGATCATTAACTAGTAGTGCAGTCTTAATTCCATAGCTCGACTATGCTAGTTGGTACATTTGTGTAGTACCCTGGAGCCTCCCTGGATTATTGTGGTCGTCTTTGCTGTTGAAAATTGTGACCTTTTCTCTTCAATATGATATAGTATTTGATTAGACATGAGTTATATGGATAACTCGTGTTGAAAATTGCTTTCCATTCATTCCTGCAACGCTATATATAGTTGGCGTAACATAACAATACACTTACCAAAAATACCAGCCCCAGCCCTTTCTTCCCCTCTACAGGTATCTGAGAACGAAAGCACGTACGAGGGGAGAATGATGAATGTAGATCGGCCTCCGTCCGTGGTTGATCATTATCTCACGGTTACATACACTTGACACGGTTGGTGACATAAACTCAGTGTCTAATCTAGCGTATAGTTTTTGTTTCTGCATTAAAAAAAATTCTCTTTCGTACAATAGGATGCGTCTGCGCAGTAACTAAGTTGAACTCCTTCGAAAGATGATTAGTGGCACACGGATTGCGAGCCACCGGTCTATGCCAAGATTCCAAGTATTGTTTGTGTATTTAGATGTTTGGTCTCGTATAACATTCCGTATATCTCCACCACCGTGCCGAGCAGCCATGTGGTGTCGGCCATCACGACTGCGTGCAGACGCCTGGCGTCGAAATCGCCCGGCACTCAACAATCACGATTGCACCATGTGCCAGGACAATGCATGCCACATCATTGATACCCTACGGTTTGATTCCGGCACGCCGAGCTTGTACCCGTCAACTAGGAGTTCCCGGACAGTTTCCTGATACACATCGTCGACAAGTACGATGGAGAGAAGAATTAGAAACATTGGCTAACAAACTAAATCACCACCGTTCATATGGCCAATAGATATTCGTTTCACCCACCAAGTACCTCCCGGTTACGCTGAAAGGCTTGGTCCGTGCTTTTTTTTTTTTTTGAAACGCGGTCCCTTAGGGCCCGATTCATTAAATAAGCTCGAAGATAATTGCCCGGTTAATAAACGGAAAACCGGGCGAAAACCGTCACATCTAGCCCGCAGAAACAAGGCACACAGGGCGACCTGGCAACCCACGCAAGAACGCACACACGCCGCCGAGGGGAAGCGTCGAGGCTTGCGCCGGCCGATGCCAAACAGTCAACCACACGCGCCGGCGACGGGCAGCCGACTCCGTCGGCGAGCATTGCAGAGAAAGCGTTGGGCTTGCGCCGAGCCAGCGCCAGAGCGGCGACTCCTCGAACACGCCGGAAGAGACCGACTACCAAGAACCATCAAGAACGACTCCGCCCGAAGCCGCCATCGTTGCCACAAACAGAAGCCGCGAACATCCGCATTGCCGACGGGCACTGCCGACCACAATGCCGCGGCGTCCCAGCCCATGAAGCACGCAGCCGGGATCCGAAGCTCTTCAAGCGGCGCCCCAAGAGGGAAGCGGCGATGTCGACGCCGTCGCCCGACCCAACGGGCCTTAGGCTTTCACCGAAGAGCAAGATCCGAGGTGTAAAGGATGCCGGACTCCTAACGAGCGCCTCAAGGAGGTTAAACGACGTCCACAGACGCCGACGCCGCCGGGCCGGCAAGGCCAATAAGCTTCGCCGGAGTATCCCCAACACCACCAACACCCTCACGCCTTCGCACCTTCACGACCCGCCCACCTCCCACAGTGCCACCGCGCCAAGAAACACCGAGAGCCACCAAGCACTTCACCTCCCGCGGTCAAGAAGACGCAGAGCGGGCGAGATCCGGCCGATCGGCATCCCACCAACGCAGCCGAACAGAGCCACACGAGGCCAAGAGCCACCGGCCCGACCAGGGACGCGCCCCACAAGCGGTGAGGGGCCGAGCCCGCCCGACCGCCGAAGAGGAGCAATGGTGGCGAGACCAGACGCCTGGCCCACGACGCAGCCCGCGACCGCCACCCGCGAGAGCTGCTGCCAGGGAGCCGCCCCGTCGGAGAAGAAGCCCGGAGGTCCACCGGCGGCGCAGCCGAATCCCTCGAGCGGATCCAACACTCGACGAAGAAAGGGGATCGAGCCTCCCCACCCCGAGATCCCGCGGCTGGCGAGAAATCGACCCGCCGCCGCCGTCCGCCGCCGGGCTTAGCCAGCGCCTCCTCGGCGGCGGCGAGGGAGGAAGGGGGGGCGGGAGGGCGGCCCGGCGGCGCGGGCTGGGATCCGCCCGTGTCGCCTCAGCCGAGACGACGCGGGGGCGAGAGGTCTTAGTACTACTTCTCAGGTCAGATGTGCTTGGTCCGTGCTTGGTTGAATACATTACCGCCCAGGTCAATCTTCACCTGGACAGATTTGTAGAGGGAATTCCGGGCCCACTTTATGGGAACGTACCAGAGGTTGGCCATTTGGCAGGTTCTATTGGTTTTGACTGTCTTTTCAACATGATTATTTTTTCTTTTCTTCGTTTTCATTTTTCTTTCATTTTCATTTCCATTTTCTGTCTTGTTTCTTTCTCTCTTTTTTTTGTCGCCTTTTTCCCAACTATTTGTTTTCCCCTTATTGTACTTTGTAGAGATATTTCTAGTAGTATATGATCATAATTTATTTGTCCATGAACAATCATTTAAAAATATATGACCCATGCTTAAAAAATATTTTTTAATACATGAACATATTTCAAATATGTGATAACATTTTATTTCATATGGATGAACAATCTTTTATATAGTATACATGTCTATTCTACGGTAGCGAACGAACATGTGGTTTGATGATTAGGAGGACAGGGATATTCCCAGCCCACCAGGGTTCAAGTCCTGGTGTTCGTATTTATCATGGATTTCTTTCAAAATTTCCGGGGATGCGAGTTTAGTGGGAGGAGACGTTCCCGTCGACTACAAGGCGCCTACTCTGACTTGTAAAATCTTAAGCTGATACGCCGACGCAGTCTTCTAGAGATGCTCATAGAGGTCGGGTGTGCGTGTGTGCATTCATAGGGATGAGTATATGCGCATGTATATGAGCGCTTGCATCTGTACTGTGTTAAAAAATGACCATTTTATAGTATATGTGAATATACCTTTTCCTTTTTTTTACATTTGCTTAAATGTACTAAGCACAATATATTTTTCAAAATTAAAGATAACATTCTTAA
This sequence comes from Aegilops speltoides, assembly GCA_021437245.1. NCBI lineage: Eukaryota > Viridiplantae > Streptophyta > Magnoliopsida > Poales > Poaceae > Aegilops > Aegilops speltoides. Next base: position 39,513,888 of record CM038145.1, on the reverse strand, counting down.
TGAGCCATGCTGAACCGCCCATGTGCGTGCACCATATGGGTTGCCTCAACTATTCCACGCTTAAGGTGCGGAATAGGAGGACTCCAATTCTCAGCCAATTGTGAGGAATAGTCGGGCCAACACCTGAAGTGGCTTACATAGGCCAGCCGTGCGGCTTCCTATGAAGATATGTTTTTAAAATGTATTTCGGCAAAGGTTTCAGAAAAATGTTTTCAAAAAATAATTTTGAAAAGGAAAAAAATATATTGTAATTTTTTTTGAAAATATTCACCTACACAAATAAAAATGTTCATATATATGAAATAAGATCTCCATTACGTATTATGAAGTGAAATATTTACCTTATATTTATTAGTGCATAAGAATTTGTTTACATATTAAAATTACATGCAATTTAAAATATTAGAAAAATGCGTATAAGTACAAATGTGTTTCATGTATGAATATATGTTTTGTATACTAGGTCAACTAAAAGTAGTAGACCCGCAAAAAAAACTTTAGAAGTAGTAAGAAAGCCAAAAAAATCAATCAAAGAAAAAATTCAAAAGGATAAACAAATAGAAAATAAATGTCTACTACTTAAAAAGAACGTAAGCTTCCATTTCACCTCTCTTTCGTCCAACCTTCCTTATATACGTTCCACTCTTTCTTTCTCCTCTTTGATTTTTCTCTCACATCTTTGATTTTTCTCCCATACATTATCCCTAAAATAGAATCAATTGTCTCATGTTTTATTAACTTACCAAAATAAAAACATATTTTGTTTGGTAAATCATTAAATTTCTTACCAAATAAGTGCTTAACAATAAAATGGGAGGTAAATCATGCCGATTGCATACAAGAACTTGCTATGATTTTTGCGCATCAATATAATAATGGACGTGCAGCCTAGAATGTTTATACTCCCGTTGCAACGCACGGGCAATTATCTAGTATTCCCTCCGTTATTTTATGTAAGGTGTATTATTTTGGCACGGTGACCAAGACACATAATTATAGACTAATTAGGACGAAATTACCCTTGACAATTTTTTAGATTAGTGGCACGTAAATTAGTTTGTCAAGGAAAGTAACAGATATATGCAATCGATAAAGAGATATTTTCCTTCTGTTGCTACAAGGAGAGATATAGGCAATCGGGAGACAAATACTTTCATTTTTTTTCTAGAGGGCTAACAAGAGAATTATGAGGAATTATAAGAAATGCACCTTACATTCTAAAATTTTATGACAAAAGAAATACACCATATATAAAGGAACGGAGGGAGTATATCAAACCAGAGAAAAAAAGTACAAAAGGTCAAGGCGCCCAGGGCTGGCCCTAGAATTATGAAGGCCCTAGCACACATGAGGTATTAGAGGGTAAAATAAATACTTTCAACGGTATATATTGCATATCATGGAAACTATTATAAAGGTATACAAATCAAAATATAATTAATTAGCAACTAAAGTCTTACTGCACCATGTATATGTGATTACATGATATAAATAATAATTATAAGATACATGTACTTAACCATAAATAACTTACCGAATAAATACAACGTGGAGAAGTGCAAGGGGGAGGGCAAATGCCTCCATCCACCGATAATAGTTTGAATATATGTTCCGCAAACCACACTTTTATATTTTATTCGGGTATGTATATATCGTCGGCCACAGCTTGTAGGCCCGCGCCACCGTCCTCGTCTATGCTACGATGAGACATGAGTGGTTATATGCACTCATGTTGTTTCCGGTTCCGATGTTGAGTCAGTGTCAGTCACCATGCAAAGCAATTGATCGAGTGTGGTGGATCTTGCTAGCTGCTGGCAGTGTTAATTCTTGTGGATTGATACTAGTTACTGCTACTACTATTTACTACCCGTCCTCCAGATGGGCTACATAATGAGTACTCGTACTTTGGATTGATCGTGGTATGTATGTGAATGTGCTATGAGACATCAGTGGTTATATGCATGCACTCATGTTGTTTCCCGGGCATTCATCTGCTCGTAGGGAGTGACCTGATCTAACCTGAGCTGAACCTCCGTTGATATCGTGTGGACATACGTTCTGGCTCCATTTTCATTTGGTCTGGCGGCGTGACATCCATTCAGGGAGCGGAAATGTTGGGCAGGACCATGGTCCAGCCGAACCTACGCTCGGAGACGTTGATCCTTGGACACTATTTCTATGGATCTATGCATGGTTGAATAAACAATTCATGGCAGGAAGAGTTTGCATGCTAAACAATGCATGACGGAAACTGCTGGAGGGAGTTGGCGGGTGTGGTCATGCATGGCGCGAGTTGTTTAGTCTAGGTCATGAGCTATAAATTATTAAGCAAGCCTACTCAATTTTTTATACACTAGGCAATACAATAGTCAAACTGCATCGGGCATGGCAATACCGTCTTCATGCATGACAAACTGTTCACTACTTGTTTATTTGCTTGATATGCGTGACAACTCTCCCTCCAAGAGCAGCACCAGCATTGAGTAAGGTATCCGATGCAATGATCTTCCTCACCCCATACCTCCCCCTCCTTCCATTTATCCACTCTAAGGCTCACAAGGTCTCTCACATAGTTCTTCTCCAGAAAGGAGTGTGCCACTGTGACTGCGTTCCCGGCCATCGGGATAGTGGAGCCTCGCCAGGCCGGGACTGGTTTAATACGGCGACGGACCTTGGTATGTACCTAAAACAACTTGCTCATGCTGTTCTATCTCTATTCTTGCCTGTTCTAGTTAGCTGGAGTTCATGTTGTGCTATCTCTATTCTTCGTTCTGTTTTGTGTACATGGATATGACTGTAGTTGGGCGAGGAAGAAGAGACTCGCGTAGAATGTACGTGAAAGTGTCCTTAGTTCAGAGAGTGAAAATAGACAAGCCGGAATCTAGTTAGAATTATGGGAGATATTCATTATTCAGCGGTAGAAGTACTAAGAATAATACCTTTTCTGCTATATAAATAAACTCCGCGTATCCATAATAATACGTATTTGCTTTATAAATAAACTTGAGAACAAATAAATAACCACACTCATACATCTTTGATATTTGTTGATAGGTTTGTGGAATTGTATTGAACAAATCATGGATATACCAGACTGGTCAGATGAGGAGTTTGAACGCAGCGATGGCAGTTGTCCGACATCCAGGTGCTCCGCAAAACTCGTATTCAAGGTCATATCCTCCTTTGATGATTTCAAAAGGAAAATTGTTAACTAATCACCTCAACTGAAAAAAAATATTTTTCAAATTTTGTCTTGTACAACTTTGAGGCTATGACCATCATTATGACAGCATAGGATAAATTAATCATTTTTTGTTTTTGTGTTTCAGGCATGCATAATGGCTCAGCATTCAACATCAGCGTATTTAGCAGTAAGGGAACAGTTCATCGGACCACATGTAAAACACGGCCTATCGAATTGCAACCTGGTACGTGCTTAACCCTTTTTATCGATGATAAGCTCACACATGACGAGATAATAAACATTATTTTTCCGCTCGAAGATGCTACTTCCAGGGAAGGTCAATTTCACATGGGTGTGCTACGCTTTTGACTTTAACAAGTCAAGGATAACTGTATTTGACCCAACAATATGCATGGATGGCGGTAGCTCACTGCCAGAGCTACATATGAAGATATGCACCCAGATGAAGACGTCCCTGAAGCAATGCGCCACAGATTTTTTTGAGAACTCTGGATTCGTTGTGATTGAGTCAACAACACCACAGCCAGGATTAGAACAATCTGATAGCTCGGTGCCGCCTTTGTTTGATCTGCAAGGAGGGGGTCGCAAGTGCTTGAGTCATTTTTTCAGGGGAAATATGATAAGTATGCAAATCAAACATGAAAAGGCATCTTTCAGATGGCTGCTGAACGGGATAAATACCTGTTAGAGAGCGCATCCATGCCGGCAGGAGTGAGAGCAACGGCCATGTGTTGATGGTCTAAAGAGGTGTCTTCTTCGCTAGCCATGGATGGAGCTCTCATGCTGCGAGCAAAGGAGTTGTGCGCAAAATGGGCTCCTCATCCGCAATATGTAGCAGCCTGGAAGATGAACAGTATTACAGATGAATGAGCAGAGGATTGATTTTTTTATTCATCGGGTATTGGCTCAAGTGCTAAAACGTTTAGATAGATGTGCATCCATCATTACGAAGAAAAAAAACTAGCCTCCGCAGGCCTAGGGGTGTGACAGCTAATCGGTGCAATCAAAGAGACTAATGAGGCCTCAGACTGTTTGGGCCTTAATCGGTTTTTTTGAATTCAAATGGTACAAGGATCCACATGTAGAAGGCTGGGCAATCGTACGGCGTGGACCATAGATTCGGCCAGTCCAGAATTGTGCCTCTCCTGGGCAATGCAATTGATGCGGGTTAATCTAGCTAGTAGCTACTCCCTCCGTCCGGGTTTATTAGGCCCCATCTTATTTTGTGCTAAAATTTGACCTGTAAATTTAACTAATAAAATGTAAACTATATGTCACAAAATTTATATTGCTGGAAAGCTCTTTCAAATACAAATTCAATGGTGTACGTTTTGTATCATATAATTCATATTTTTTAGTAATATAAAAGGGCAAAATCTGGCACAAAATATAAGGGGACTAATAAATCCGGACGGAGGTAGTAGCTGCTATTGCAATGTTAATTGACTAGATTTTTTTTTTTTGAGAACCATGGATACAATTAGTCCATGGTGGTGTTACAATCAGATTGCATTACTACTCACTACTCCAGATGGGCTAATATAATTACTTTGGATTCATCATGGTCATGTATGTATGTATGTTATGTATGTATGTATTTATGTATTTTGAGACATCACATCAGTCGATATATGCATGTACTCATGTTATTTCCGGTGATTAACTGTTTTTGCATTAATTTATTCGCATGGCAACCAACCTTTAGCGGATCAGTGTGACTTGGAATAGCAGTTTGGTTCTGAATTTTTTGTGCGCAGTGAGCTGACCTGACCTGAAGCTCCCCGCCGAGACTGTGTCGACGTTGTGGTGCATCGATCGATGAAGAGCCCAATGAGCTTTTGTCATGATGTGGCTTGGGTGCACATGTAATGACTTAGTTAGTTAAGCTTTTTGGAGACCCACCTACCATTCATGACGAAGATAAACGGAAGAGTGTTGTCGCTGTGGTGCAGATGCTGACATGCATGATGCATGTAGTCACGAGCACGGCAAATCAGCAATGGCACGCTACCCACTCATGGTAGCTAAAATGAGCTAAGGAGCTGCTGAGTGCCATGTGCGAAAATGTGTTGTGTCTCTGCACGTTTGTGCGTTGAGCTAGCTCGACACTTGCAAGATTTCACTTTTCACATAGCTTAGGTTCGGTACTTGGTGGGTGTGCACAAACCGGAAGAATGACCTAGCTCGTGTTTCTGATACTAATAATGGCTGCATGCCGTATCTCCACTAATTTCTCGCATATTAGCAGTTGAAAAGCAAGGTTGCTCACCCGCAAAAAAAGAAAAGCAAGGTTGCTCATAGTATTAGCAGTTGATAATAAAAAAAGTTTGAATTTCATTTCATTTGAAGGTGCGTGCCCATCTGCCTGGTTCTGCTAGTTTGACAGTCTTTTCAACCGGTATATTTTTCCTTTCTTTTTTTCCTTTTTATTTCATTTCCCCTTCTATTTTTTCTTGATTATATATTATTCCCTTTTATACTTTTAGAGATATTTCCAATAGTGTATGAACATAATTTTGTATGTCCATGAACAATCCTTTAAAAAACTATGACCCTTTTTTTGCGGGTGGAAGGGAGATTGTATTACCTAAGGTGGATCATCGTTCTTACAAATACATGAATATTTTTATAAACATGAACATATTTCAAATACGTTATAACATTTTATTTCGTATGGATGAACAATTTTTTATATAGTACATACGACCATTTTTTCATCATGCGTTAATATACTTTTTCAGTCATTTTAAATTTTTTCTTACATTTGTTCAAAATAAAAAATAACATGCTTAATGCCCCACGCCGACCCGGCCATCTGAGTGGGACTTAGGTGTTTCCTCAAATATTCCACGCTAATCGTATGGATAAGACGTCTCTTATTCTCCGCCCCTTCCTCAGGAATAGTCTTTTTTAGGGCAAACACTTGAAGCGGCCGACTGTGCGGCGGCATATCAAGGCCTTCTTTTAAGGAAATAATGTATTTGGTCATAATGTTCAGAAAAAATTGCCCAAAAAGTAATTTGGAAAGGAAAAAATAAATTGTGAAAAATGAAAAATATACACATATGCAAATAAAATGCTCACATATATGCAATAAATGCCCATCTCATATTTTTTACATATAAAATAAATATATTCATCCATTGAAAAGTTTACATATATTATTACCAGAGTTCATATATATGAAATGGTATGTTTACATCATATTTAAAATATAAATGCATAAAATTGATTTACATATTTAAAATACATGTAACTGAAAATATTAAAATTGTTCGTATACGTATGAATATGTGTTTCATGTATGAATATACTAGGGAAGATATATTCAAGTCTAAAGATTGGGGAATAAACCTAAAAAAATTAATGAAAGAAAAGAATTGAAAATTGAAAAATGGATAGAAAATAAGTAAATCAAATAAGAAAAAAAAAAGGGTTGAAAGTCGAAAGGACTCAATAAATAAATAAAATCAAGGCCAAATGCGATCAACATGAGTGTTGTCACGACAAGTTTGTCTAATAAAGACAAGCATCGGTTGAAAATAAGATCCAGAAAAAGTGATGTGTGACTTTGACTCTTATATTGCATGCGATGACAGATGGTATGGATGAAATATTGCTAAATACCCTTGCATTCCTTCATTCTATAATTTCCACGAAGCAAGAACTATTCCTTATGTTCTGTTGCCGCTGATTATAGAATACCACTGGTCTTTGCTTGGGTTGAAGCTGCCCCAATAATTGTCTGTGTGTATGTAAAAAATCCCTAGCCGCACTTTAATCTCATTTCAAATGTGCCTCATGAATCTGCACATGAATAATATGTGGCCATCCTCTTTGTTGCAGCCGGACGGCGTTCACACCCGGTCTTTGTTGCATCTCCAGCAGTGTCCTAAAAAATATCTCTTTATAAAGGTGTGTGGCTGTAGAAGTTGGCAACATATCCTATGCATCCGTGGACTTTGTGTATCCATGTATCCGGGCCATCCTCAGCCCTCCGATCCAAATCGTACATGCAACATAAAAACCGTGAGTAATATGCACTTAGACGCCCGCCTAGGCAGCTCAGGCCGTTTATCTTTGCAATAGACCCCCTCAGATCGTTGCGGCCCCTTCGTCTAAAACAGATCGATTCTTATGGCAACTGCCAAACGTCATGGCCATACAACACGGCGGCGCCCCGGTGGGTGTTGGCCACCAGCCGACCACACAATTTAGCACCCCGGCGAGTCGGCGACCCCCGCAATTGCTCTAAAAGGAACCATGGCCTACATTGAATTTCACGTGCTAGCTAATCAGTTCTGATACGTGTATTCATTACGATCTGACATTCAAATCTCTATGAATACTCATTGGATTTGGTAGATGCACAACGACGTCCTGCTTCGTTTCTCATGCCGCCGCAACGCACGAGCACGGAGGTAGCGTCACTGCCGCACAACACAACGAGCGCCCGCCTCCCCGCACGCAATGTCAGAGCCGCGCTAGCCACAACATGGTCAAAGCTTTATTGGGGCGTCGCCGTTGCGACTCGCCACGACAGTGCCCTCCTGGCAGCACTGTCGTTGATGCGCCGGCCACGACATGGTCGATACTTCAATGGAACATCGCCGCCTCGACTCGTCACGCCTACAGCAGCGCCCTCCTCACAGCACTGTCGGCGAAGCTTCGTCCATGACATGGTCGACGCCTCAATGCAACATCGCCGCCTTGACTTGGCGCGCCCCGCAGGAGCGCCCTTCTCGCAGCACTGCCGGCGAAGTGCCGGCCACGACATAGTCGACGCTTCTATGCAACGTCGCCGCCGCTTCGACTCGTCACACCCTCGGAGCTGCGCGGCCGGCGCTTCAATGCAGCTTCGCCGCGTCCTCCGAGCAGCGCTGCCGCCGAAGTGTGGGCCTGCAGCGTCGTCGCCTTGACTCATCGTGCCCTCGGAGCAGCGAAGAAGAAATCAGTCGGTTGATTTTATACTTTTCCTCTAAGCATTGCCACACTTCGGTAGTCTATCTCATCTAGAAGCGATCATGTGTGTGCCGGAAACCTATGTGAATTCCATTGTCTGTTCCCTCTTGTAAAGGGCTTTGAACAGGTGAGAGTCAATTCCTAGCCTGTCAGAGTCCTTATGGTGGAGTTATTGGTCACCGTTGCCATCGATGGCTGCCAGGTTGTTTGCTCCACCGGTAGCCAGTGCCCGTCGGCGCTGTGTTGTGTGGTCGGCCGCCATGTTGTTTACTCGGATGGTAGCTGACGCCTGTGCCCATCGATATGTTTAAGGAAATTGATTGATTGATCTATTCAATCTATGTAGAGGCAGAATTGCTTGGAGGGGGGTTATTGCAAAGACACAACAACTTAGCTGCTGAGGCGGGCGTCTGAGTGCATATTAGCCACGGTTTTGATGTTGCATGTACGATTTGGATCGGAGGGCTGAGGATAGCCTGGATGCATGGATACACAAAGTCCACCGATGCATAGGATATGTTGCCGTAGAAGTTTCCCTAAAAATATCTCCCTATGATTTACTATGACATACGAGCCCACATGTAAGACATCGGTGGAGCTTGACCCGACGACTGGTGGCATGGCAGAGTGGGGGTGGCGGGTGGCAGAGTGAATGGAGGTGAGTCGCGGCGGCGGGTGGCGGCAAGTCGGGCGGTCAGCAACGGTGGTGGTAACTGCAAGGCGGCGGTGTGACTGTCCGGAGGTCATTGTTAACGGCGTGCTGACGTGGCATGGGTTGAAAAATTATTGAAAGAGTTGCAATTCTCCCTCTATTTGAGGAGAGATGGGGTGTCTTTTTGGGAGAGATCCAATTTTTGTTTTTGGGAATAGGAAGATTGCTGAAGCAAGTTCCGTATATGCATTTTTTTAAACAGTGACACTGGTGCAAACGAGATGCTCTTAGACCGCTCTTAATTGTTCCAAACAGCCGGCTTCAGGAAGGGAACGCCATAACACTGCACATAGTACTAGCTAGCTTTGTTGAACTAGCTCTTTGTACTAACATATGACAGTAACTGCTATGTTTGCATTGTGTTTATCGAAAAGAAAAATAACTGCTATGCCCAGGGCCCCCGTCCCGCCTAATCCTGGAGCGGTTGACCACGAGATCTAGCCCTTTGACTTTTCACGGACGGACTTTGAACAGTGGACCTCTCCACCCGGTTGTGTCAGGTCAGCTCAGAGGGACACCTGGGAGCAAAATCCGGGCAGCGGCGCCGTCCGTTAGGGGGGAGCACGCCCCGGAGATGTGTGCCGCCTCTTCGGACATGCCACAACACCACCCGGTTGTGGTAGGTCATCCCATAGAAACACTTGGGAGCAACGTCCTCTCCGTATAGACCCGACGCGACTGTTTCCGCCCTCCAGATACCGGCGGCGGTGCCGTCCGTGAGGGGGGCACACCGCGGACGTGAGGGGGTCACACTCCGGAGACGGATGCCGGGCGTTTGCAACCGCCACAAAACTTCTGTGGCATAGCTGTTTTTGATTTTAATAAAATATAAGGACCTATATTCAAAAGAACATGATGACACATTATTAATGTGCTCGAAAAAAATTACAAACTATATATATATATATATATATATATATATATATATATATATATATATATATATATATATATATATATATACTAGTATAAGGTATGTGCTATGCACGTGGTGTCGGATCCAAAGTTCTGGTTAATAGGTTGCGGCCTTTCCTTGACGACCTTATCTCTGAAACACAAAGTGCTTTCGTTCCAGGCAGACTAATCACGGACAATTCGTTAATTGCATTTGAATGTTTCCATAAGATCCAACACAGTAAGAACCAGAGGGACACATACTGCGCGTACAAGCTGGATCTTGCAAAAGCGTATGACCGTGTTGACTGGAATTTCCTTGAGAAGGTGCTACAGAAACTGGGGTTTGATGAGAGGTTCACAAAGTGGGTGATGACGTGCGTAAGGACAGTGAGATTTTCTGTCAGATGTAATGGAGATCTCCTAGAAACCTTCTCCCCCTCCAGAGGGCTCAGACAAGGTGATCCCCTCAGCCCATACTTATTTCTCTTTGTGGCTGACAGCCTTGCTACCTTGCTTGACAGAGAGGTGAGAAACGGAGGGATCACACCAATCAAAATTAGTCGTGGATGCCCGGGGATATCAAACCTGCTATTCGCGGATGATAGCCTCCTTTTCTTCAAGGCTACAACAGCCCAGGCCACCAAAGTGAAAGAGGTATTAAATGCCTTCCAAAAGGCGACGGGCCAACTCTTAAGTCATAACAAATGCTCACTATTATTTAGTGAGGCGAGCATTGACCAGGAAAGAGAGGAGATCAAAGAAATCCTAGGAGTGGGATCATCCTTGTTTGAGAGTAAATACTTGGGCCTTCCAACGCCAGAAGGAAGAATGAAGGACGGCAATTTTCAACCGATCATGGAGAGATTTAGGAAGCGATGCAGCAACTGGAATGAGAGGTTTATGTCCCAAGCGGCCAAAGAGGTCAACGTGAAAGCAGTGGCGCAAGCCCTGCCCACACATGTAATGGGGGTCTTTAAACTAAATCAGAGTTTTTGCGACAATTATGAGAAGGTAATTAGAGACTTTTGGTGGGGAGACAAAGATGATAGACGTAAGGTCCACTGGATGTCATGGGAGAACATGACGAAGCCAAAATGTGATGGGGGGATTGGCTTCCGGGATATGCATCTGTTTAATCAGGCCCTACTAGCCAGACAAGGATGGAGGCTGCTACACAAGCCAGAGAGTCTCTGTGCTAGAGTGCTAAAATCCAAGTATTATCCCAATGGTAACCTTCTTGACACCGTCTTCTCGTCGGATGCATCACCCACTTGGAGGGGAATTGAGTTTGGCCTGGAACTCTTAAAAAAGGGCCTCATCTGGCGAATCGGGGATGGAAGAAACATTCAAATCACGAGAGATCAATGGATCCCAAGGAAAGAGGGGCTGAAGGTGGCAGCATTTATAAAGAGGTCAAGACTCAGGTGGGTTAACCAGTTGATCAACCCCCAGACAAAAGAGTGGAAGGTTGATCTAGTGAAGCAAATTTTCCATTCTTTCGATGCGGATGAGATTTGCAAATTAAAAATCCCGCGGGGGGGATTCGACGACTGTATCGCTTGGCACTATGAAAAAACGGGCGTATTCACGGTCAGGAGTGCCTACAAACTTGCAGTTTCACTTAAGGGAAAGGGTACTGAAAAAGCTACGAGTTCCTCAAGGGACCCGGGTGACCGTAGCATATGGGATGCCATCTGGAAAGCAAAGATCCCGGAGAAGGTGAAAATTTTCGGTTGGAGAGTGGCCACAAACTCCCTGGCCACCAAACACAATGCCTTCAGAAGGACTATTGCGGATGACAGTGTATGTGAAATATGCGGAAGGGATGAGGAAGACGAGCACCATGCCATTGTCGCATGCACCAGAAGTTTGGCTTTACGCCAATCTATGAGAGCCTTTTGGGAAATCCCTAGAGAATCTGAGTTCAAAAATACAGGGGTAGACTGGCTGCAACTGCTGCTGATCGCCCAACCTGAGGAGGTCAGAACCAAAGTAATGTTGATTTTGTGGCAAGCCTGGAGTTTAAGGAACAATGCCATACATGGGGATGGGAAAGATACTGTCTCGAGATCTGTCCAATACTTGCTCAGACTACATGAGGAGCTCCTAATGGCGGAAAGCGAAACTGCTGAGATGGGAGAAAAGAATAAACAGTCTCTGTTCCCTGCGAGAGCATGCTTGCCAACAAGTGCTAATCCCAAGCATTGGATGGCTCCCCCAGCCGGCAAAGTTAAGCTGAATGTGGACGCCGCGTTTCTAGTGGAATCAGGGGACACGTGGGGAGGCGCGGTTGCCAGAGATCATAGAGGCCATGTCTTGCTATCTGTAGGCCGGCGTTTGGGCCAGTGCAGCTCAGTAGAAGAAGCTGAAGCAGCAGCGGTGGTGATGGGATTGACTGAATTTGCCAATTACCATCAGGGTACTTTGATCCTAGAAACTGATTGTGCGGGAATCGGGCGGGCGCTACAGATGGAAGAGATATGCAGATCAGCCTTCTTTGCATCTATAACCGACGCGAAGATCATTGCATCAAGCTTTGCAAGCACGGAGTTCAGTATTGTAAACAGGGGGCTGAACAAGTTGGCCCATGAGCTAGCTTCTAGTGCGCGTAGATCTGGAGATTTCCTGCTTATAGCTGATGTCCCGGCTGATTGTAGAGATGTTTTGACGAACGAGGTCGTCCAAACCATGGTGTAATTCTTTTTGCCATGGATCTCAAAAAAAAAAAAAAAAAAAAAAAAAAGCTGCTACGTTTGCTTGTGAGTGTTTTGACATGTAAAAACTGCTCCTTTTCAAGGGCACCAGACCGCTGGGTGCATGCATGTAGCGCGCTGTGACGAGTCTCGAAAGATCTAGGTTGGAAGCGTTTTGGCGCGCGTCCGTACAGGCGCGAATCCAAGAAACATCAACCGTTGGATCATTCAAGTTTGGTACTAATGAAAGGTGGCGATTCACCCTGTGTAGCAAATCAACGGCTACCAAATTGCCTCTACACTCCAGCGGATGGCTAGCCAAATTCAAAAATTGCTGTACTATAGTAGTGTGTGTATATATATATATATATAATCTATGGAAAAAATTACAAAATATATTCATATAATTCATAAAAAAGCATAAAAACATATGAAAAAAAACATATAAAAAAATAACTATGCCGACGGCATTGCCATCGGCATAGAGACGTCAGGGTTAAGGTGGGCGTCGTGCCGCGGATCGGTGATGTGGCGCCTATGCGGACGGCCGCCGTCGGCATATCTACGCCACGGATCGGTGACATGTCATGCGGAGATATGCCGACGGCCGCCCGTCCCGACCGTCCCGACAGCTGATGTATGCCGACAGCTGCTGTCAGCGTGTCCGCAGCTAGGCCGACGGCCGTCCTGTGCCGACGGCTGCCGTCGGCTTAGATCGGCGTAGCCCGACGGCCAGGATAAGCCGACGGCCGGGGCGAGGCTGTCGGCATAGCTCCAAGGAGGCCGACGGCAGCCGTCGGCATTGATTTGGCCGTCGGGCTAGTACCGTTTTCCGGTAGTGTGTGGGATAGCTGGCCTGGCTTTTTATGCGCAAGCATCAGTCTCTCTGTGAACTACAATTTCCCCTAGTTGATGCAAACACCAGGTCATACGGTCGAGCTCTTGTCAAGCTTGGTGTGCTACTCGCAATTACTCTACCGAGCAACGCAGCAGCACCCACGACGCGTCGAGCAGGCACAGTAATTATTTCCCGTTTCACGTCTAGATAGACGACGAGGGTCCGGTGCGGCAGCAAACAACCACCACCACGGCACATGGATACCACCTTTGGCAATGCATGCGATGGTACCTATGCATGCTTGATTTCTTTGCAGATTTACACAGTTATTTTAATGAAGGTAGGTGAGAAATGGGTACAGGCTAAAACCAACATTTCGATGAAGGAAGGTGGCCATGAGCTAGACGAAAAATCCTCTTAGAATTTACGAGTGCCATCGCCTACCTCGTGGTCGCTGTCCTCCTCGTGGGCCGCTGTAGTACCTATGCCAGCGTCATGCCTCAAGGAGTGCCCCTTAACCTCAAGATCCTCATAGCCTCGGGCATCTTCGGCCTCACGGTGGCCGACCTCCATAGCTTCCTCTTCCTGGCCCAGGGAGGTCAGGAGTAGCTCCCCATCGGTGAGCTCAAGCTCCATGTCCAAGGATCAGCTCATGAGGTACTGAGGTGACAACTGATGACAAGTTCAGAGGAATGCTGATATATATTGTACTACATGCAGCTGTTAGCTGGATAGATCTCCATCCGTCTAGTACTGTTGGACCTTTGATGCGGAATTAGCCTGTTATTTCTCTAGTAATGCGGAATTAGCATGTTGTTTGTGTTTCTTGGAACTAGCTTAATTGGATTGTGCTCGTCTGATCAAGATATAGCAGTATTCAGTAGCTAGTATTGACCAACAATTTGTGTTCGTCTGATCAGCCATATATGTATGGACCTTTTCTCTGTATGATCATCGGCCATATATGATTATATAGAAGCTGCTTGGTTATATATAATTTACGTTGGTCAAGGTGAAATTATTACTGCAGTTTATATGTATATGCATGCACTCATGTTGTTTCAAGCTACACAAAACCGCACTCTTGTTTTATATTCACTCCAGCAACTGCTGGTATATCAATTTGGCTTGGAATAACCAGTCCGTCAGGGATGAGTTGAGGCCCTCCTTAATTTTGATGTTTTTTCGTTACATTTGAAAGCCAAAATCGGCATCTGCTTATGGTCGACGAACCCACAGGTTGGAAACTTGTATGAGCACTCGAGCTCTCCAATGATCAATGCACCTCTACATTGTTTGGTGAGCATTTTCTCATGTCCGTGGGCCGATTTCGGTCATCAATTGTGCTCGTCCCTCCCAGTCAGAGAATTTATAGCCAAATAGACGATTGCAACACAATCGGCTAAATCTTGCTACTTAATGGGTGGATCCATCGAGATCCGCCGTCGCCCTTGCAGTAGACGTAACACTCCTCCTCCTCTTCTCCCCTCCAGTCAACACTTACTCCAAAACGATGCCCCCAAAAGGGAGAACAAAACCAAATGCGCCGCATCGTCTGATCCGATAGACCCAGATCTAGGGTTTCCCCCGGAACATCCCGATCAAGTTGATGTGACTTGCAACGACGATGCCTCGAGAAGGAAACGATGTCAGAGACGCCGCCATCGTTCGCCAAGCCCGCAGTCAGGCGCGATTTTCACCGAAAGCTACGTTGTCCCGATCCCATGGCTGGCTGGAACCGCGGGGAGCCTCGCCATGAAGGCGTATGGCGCCGACGGTACTCCGGCGGAGATCGTTCATCCCCTCATCGGAGCCCTCATTGCGCCGCCAATCATCCATGTGAAGAATCGACAACGGATCTGGTTTGGATCTAGATCCACGGCCGCCACCATATGCACCATCGCCGGGAATCCGCAGGTCCACGACAGCCATGGGGGCTAGCACCGCCGCCGCATAAACAGGGGCACCGCCCTGGCTGCTGCACACGTGCTCCTTGTTGGACTCGGCCCAGCCGATCCATGAGGGACGCCGTCGCATCCAGTACCCCGGCCCCTTCGGAGCCAAACCCATTTCACTGTTTAAAAAAACATTCGAAACATATATACACCAATTTTGAAGTCAAGGTCTAGTTACAAATGCATTTCATAACAAGTTACGTAATATATTGTATCTTTACCAAGAACGGGAGGAGGTGGGTCTTACACGGTTTTTGGTTTCAAAAAGAAACAGTAATAATTTGGTCCCCATGGTGGCACTGCCCCATCCATCCATCTACGATCCATTGCTCCATCCATTCGTCTACCATTCATTTGCCCCTATGCTATGAAACGGCTAGTCACGAATATTAATTAGCGATGTACTTCACACGAAATTTGGGGCACTTGCACACACGTTGAGTTGGAATGTTCACACACACGTTGGTTATTGACATGGAGAGTGCACACCCGTTCAGTTGGAGCAATCACACACAATTTTTCTGGAAGGGAATATGCATTTTGCAAGAAATTTTTCTATGCGAAATCTTGGAAGGAAATCATCGTTTTGCAAGACTTTTTAACGAGAAAACAATATTTTGTGTGATTTTTTTTATCTGATGCCTCCCTAGCCCGTTTGATTAGGCATATCATGAACGGGGATGTTTGGTTCCTGGGTGTATATAGACACCCTGTATGCAAAGAAAATTTAGTAACTACAAAAAGTCAGAAAATTCGGAAGTGTTTTTGAAATAAAGTTGACATTTTATTCTACTCGTAAAAAAATCATGAAGGAAAAACCACGTTTACTTCTTTTTTTTGCAAGACAAGATACACATGGATCCATCGAAGACAAACGCCAACCGAATCCCGCGAGATCCACCGGAGTAAACCTCCACACACCCTTCGGCGATGCTAGAAACACCAGCAGGACGAGGACAAGGCAGGGAGAACCTTATTTCATCTTCAAAGAGCCGCCGCCGCCTCGCATCTTTGAGCAGGACACAAACCCTAACATAACTCAAAAGAGTATGAAGAAACGGAGCCCTCTTGCCGGCAAGGGTCGGATCCACAACGCCTCCATGGCCCTAAGACCACAGGAGATGAGATAGACCGAAGGCGGCCCCGGCGGGAGGCACGGGAAACCCTAGCCAAAGGATCATTTTTCTTCCCCTGGAAGAAAACAAACCCCGTTTACTTCATGGCAATAATACAAAAAATTAAGGTCAAAAAGGTGTGAATAGTAACACTACTAGGAAAAGGCATGCTAGTGGCGCACCAGTTTTGCCTTCTAATGGCGCATGGCTGGTGCGCCACTTGCATCACGCCATTAGAATTTTTTTCTAATGGCGCACCACATGTGCGCCATTAAAATTTGGTATTCTAATGGCGCACGAGGCAGTGCGCCATTAGTACTGCCCACAGTGCGCCACTATTATCTGCTATACTTACAGCGCAGCACATTGTAGTGCGCCATTAGTAACAACTTTTTCAATTCTTTTCTTCTTAATCTCAGGTCACTATTTCACATATGAGATATTCAACACATATATATATACAACAAGCATCCATATAGCAATCATATCCAACACACAAGTTTCATCATATATACCTACGTACATAGCCAACACATAGTTCCGTCGTTATAAAAGTTTCACATTGTTCATCCAACACCGTTATCCATCAATTCACAAAAGTTTCACATTGATACAAAATAAAAACACAAATGGAAAAGAAGCACCCCATCCACGCAAGCTTCCGTCAATTAAATCAAATCTGCAAAATGATAAACAAGAAGTTAGAAGAAGAAAAAAAAAAGAAGACTAGAAGAATACTAGAAGAGGAAGAACACTAGAAGAAGAATAAGAAGAGTTTTGGAAAAGAAGAAGAATAAGAAGAAGACTATAAGCTTATTATGTAAACTTGATCATTTTGTGCTAACATAAGTTATTTTGGAGCTAACCTATAGGAAACTAAGCATATAAGGTCTAAGTTAGTATATTAGAGCCAACTTAGGTAAAATGAAGCTAACCTATGTCATTTTGGAAAAGAAGAAGATTAAGAAAAAGACTATAAGCTTATATGTAAACTTGATCATTTTGTGCTAACATAAGTTATTTTGGAGCTAACCTATAGGAAACTAAGCATATAAGCTCTAAGTTAGTATATTAGAGCCAACTTAGGTAAAATGAAGCTAACCTATAGGAAACTAAGCATATTAGAGATAACATAGGTAACTAAGTATATATATATCATTTTGGATAGCTAACCTATAGGAGATCGACATACACGACAAAGTAGGCAGTTCTTCTCCTTCTTCTCCTTCATCTCCTGATCGCCTAGAGCGGCGAGGCGGTGGAGGCGAGTGGAGGTAGTGGGATGTAGTCTTCTACCACAATTGGCGTGGTCATGTCGCCCAGGTGTGGGATCGCCGGCGCCACCACCGGTGCGTGGTCATTGTCGAGCACCACTACCATCGCGAGGCCACCTTCAAGCACGACCATCGCTAGGTCATCCTCACCACCTTCATCTCTTGCCCATGGTCA
This sequence comes from Aegilops speltoides, assembly GCA_021437245.1. Classification (NCBI taxonomy): domain Eukaryota; kingdom Viridiplantae; phylum Streptophyta; class Magnoliopsida; order Poales; family Poaceae; genus Aegilops; species Aegilops speltoides. Next base: position 39,496,062 of record CM038145.1, on the reverse strand, counting down.
CCACCACCATCTCTTGCCCTTGGTCACCACCACCAGCGCTAGGTCATCCTCACCGATGCCCATCGTCATGATGCAGCTCCTCATCCTCACTCTGCTCCTCTTCTCCCGCACTCCAGTCCGGATCATCCTTCTTGTTGTCTATGCTTGGTGCGAGAATCGCTGCTTGCTTCGCTACTGACCAGAATCGCTCTTGCTTCGCTACAGCCATAGTCGCCGCTGCTTTGGTCAGTAGCGATGTCATTCTTGCTGCTCCTACCGTCCAAAATGCAACAATGACCGTTAACAATCGATGTGAGACAAAGCCAAATGTAGAGGAATAAGAAGAGGTAGAACGTCCGGCATCATCATCGGCAACAGACGCATGCGACACATAGTCTTGTTGTACACCTTCACGATGAGCATGTTGGCGTCGTCGTCGTACTCAAGACAAGGAAGTACCCCAGCCGCAGGTCGTGAGGCACGGTAGAACTTCTCCCACCCACGAGACAAGTACATGTGGCCCTTCTTGATCGCCAACCGCACATCCCATCGCTGCGAAACCCGCTGCCGCCTGTCGCAGCTTCACATTATTGGCGGATCTTCACCCATCAGCATGTTCATAAAACTGTCGAGAAGCCTCTGCAGTTTGGGAAAATGAGTGATGTAGCAAACAACAGATATCATAATGAGATGGGTGAAGGGAGATCTCTCGCTTTATATACCAGCGTCATGGATCCAACTGAAGCCTCAAGTATGATAGTGAAGAACTCGAAGCATCCAACTCGATCTGCGATGTGTCGCAGATCGGCGGTGGCTGCTTCCGCCATCTCGATAAGCAGCGAAGAGACCAATTAGTACCCTTACAACAGATCATAAAACATGCATTAGTCGCAGTACCCCATATGTCCTATTTTTAGCAAAGTCATGCTAAAATTCACGGAAAATTTCAGCATGACCTTTGCTGAAAATAGGACATATGGAGTACCAATTTGCCGAACGGAAGTTAATCGACATTCCGCAAACTCAAGGGCCTCTCGGGTACCTGCAAATTCATCACGACACAATGGTCGGAGACAAAACCCAGCAAACTAGCAAGATGATCATCATCCTTCATATACACTTTGAGTACAATTAATGCTTTATAATGTTCCATCATCATTACGTAAAATTGACAATTGTCCATAACAGTTAAGCTGAAATGCAGTACTCACTAGATCTATCCATCACCCTAGAATAAAAATGCACTCCTAGTACATGGCTACTACTATTTTTCTGCTGCTAGGAAAAACATCACTCATTGGAAATGAAAATCTCAGTACCAGCATTTTGAACTTTGAAATGAAATACAGTAGTAGTATTAGTAGTATATGGAGTAGTATCTTGTCTGTGTGCTATCTGAAGTAGAGCATGGAAGCAAGTTTTGACAATCGAAAGTTCCAATAGCCCGTTGCAACAACTATTTGTGCAGAGATAAGCATGAACAGAGACAATAACTATAGGATTTGTTTGATGATATCTTTTTTATACACTTACTAAAACAAGTGTGATACCAATTGGATCATTATTCACTGTAATCTTTTCTTTTGAACTGAAAAGGGAGGTCAGTTTTTTCAGAGAGAAAATAAATCTGCAGATTCAACTAATGATACTATGAACTTTTGATCTGAAAGAACATGATCTTGTCAAATGCAGCAAGCGTAAACAGAGAAATCTCCTAAAGGTGTCCTAAGCACTGCTGTTACTCTTGGAAGTAATGCAAACATGTAAAAGTTATTCTTGTTGACAAGACTACTCAAATATCCTTATCATGGTTCATGCCCTCAGACACATCAGCACCTCAAGAATGCCATGACAAAAATGAAAAGGACCAAGACAATCACCACACAAGTGAAGAGAGAACTCAGGGGCCTCTTTGACAAAAATGAAAAGGACCAATAGAATGAAAAGGACCAAGAGATGAAAAACTAAGGTAAGGGGGGACATCAAAATGCAGAAGTGCATAACACAAGCTCACCGACATAGACACACATAACATCCGCACAACAGCATAGACATTAAACATGTGTAGAGATCACAATCAACAAAGGTTTCCATCAGGTGTATTTCAGACTATTATTCCCATCCAGAGAAAGCATCGACTTCAGAATATCTACTTTTGACCCTCAACTGTAACAACCACATGCAGTACAGAGAAGTGTTGATGCAGGCATCAAACATTATAATGCCGCAGGGCAAGGTCTCAAGTTACATGATCAGTTGTGCTTGACTGAATATTTTGACAGGAAAAATTTGATCGAGTAACAAAGGCATAACAAGAGAAATTACAGGTGTAGATTGCTCTGCTCAACAAACTTCCTATCAGTCCAACAATGTTTCGAATCTAAACTTTTTCGCCAACGAACCTAAACCTGAAAATGTTCATTAACGAAAAGGAGGAGGGGAACCGTGCATCTCACCGAGAGGAAGACGATGGCGAGCTCGTGCAGGCAGGGTTGACGAGGTGACGCGGATCGACGGTGAGGCGTCGGTGTCGAGAGGCGCCAGAGACCTTGCCTGCGAGATGAGAGAAGGGCCGTCGGCCTGGCGCAGGGAGGGGCAAGGGAGGAGGAGGAGGGGGAGGGGAGGAGGATGGTCGGGGCGACGGTGCTGCGTTGCTGCTTTCGGCGCCGACGACGAGGAGGAAGGCAAGGACGTTGAGGGTCGGGCGGCGGGGGGGGCGGTTGCGGGGCGGCGGTGGAGTCCGGCAGGTGGGGCGCGGGGCTGGGGGGGGGGGGGGGGGGCGGGGGGTGGAGTCCGGCAGGGGGGGGCGCGGGCGCGGGGCAGCGGGGTGGAGTCCGGCGGGGTCGGGCGGGGCGTCGGGTGGGTCAAGGCGGGCGGCGTCACGGCTAGGTCGAGTGGGGATCTGGCGAGGGAGGAGAGAGGCCGAGGGAATAGGTGGAGGAGGAAGCTTTCTAATGGCGCACCACACCCCGGTGCGCCATAGTACAACTATTCTAATGGCGCACCACCCTCGGTGCGCCATTAGAATTTTGTTTTAACCTAGCCTAGTAGCCATATCTACAGCCCAACCCTATCTACAATGAACCCACCCACTAGCCCGACTGGTCAAGACGCAAAGACACACACACGGGAGGTCCCGGGTTCAATTCCCAGGATCCCCAATATTTTTTATGCATTTTAAATGGTGTTTTTATATTTATTTGTGTTTAAATATGTTCAAACTTTTTAAATCATAACAGTAATATTTTTATGCATTTTAAATGCTGTTTTTATATTTATTTGTGTTTAAATATGTTCAAACTTGTTTAAATTATAACAGTGTAATATTTTTTATAAAAATAGTAAAAAAATTAAAAATATGTTAAAAAGTGTCAGGTGGGGGGCGGGCCGGTGCTCGGCGGTGGAGCGGGGAGGTTGCGATGGGTGGAGCTAGTGGGGAGGGTGCGGTGCGATCGAGATGGAGGGGATCGAGATCGAGATGGAGGGGAATCGAGATCAAGTGTCCTCATGAATTCAAAAAGTGCCCATGAAATTTAAAAATATTCATGATATCATAAAGTGCCCATGAAATACAATCGAGAAATGAAGACTACGATTTAAATACAATCGGTCTTAGCTAGCTATCTGTTCACAATCTTCTTGCCCTTCTTTTTGCAAACGGAGTTCTTCTGTGGAACGGACGTCCTTTAGGTAGGGTGGTCCTGCTTCTTCTTGTGGTGTGTGCTGCTACTTCATCGTCGTCGTCATATTCGATCTTCGGGTCGCCGTACTTGTCGAAGTCTTGCTTATTGGCTACTCCATCCATTCCGATGATCTTCCTTTTGCCTCTCCTCACGACAACACGACTGGGCTTTGGCGGGTCGGTAATGAAGAAGCATTGGTCCACTTGGGAAGCCAGTACCCATGGCTCATTTTTCGCGGTGACGTTTATGCCGCGGTCTTGGATTTGGCTTCGTATAACCATGGTGGTGAAATACCGGTCTTCTTTTATGACGTTTTGGCCCATCGACACGGAACATCGGACCTTCTCTCCAACAGAGCTCAGCTCCCGATCTCCTCGATCCTTCCGTAGTATCTGTCCTTGTCGTTACCGTGTAGGATTCCATCGTTACCCGGAGTTCGATAACCATCGCTCTTCATGTCCTTGTCCTTGGTGTAGAATGTGTAGCCGTTGATATCGTGCGCCTCATAGGTCATCGTTGTGCTCGGCGCCTGTGACAAGGCGAATATGAGTTGTTCTTCCGCGGAAGAATCCTCACGTAAAGGGTACGGCGAAGCTTCGCTTGAACCAACGCGTGAAACATGAGTTGTGCTCTTTGAGTATATCTCCGTCCGTCCTCTGTTGGCCTCGGTCATTGTACGTCTTCTTAATAAAGGTTTTGTGCTCTACCACCCAAGGATCGACCATGTCTATGTGTTGTAGCGCGACTAGGTTTGCTCTTTCAAAGTCGGTGAGTCGACCCTCGAAGTCGACATGCATTTCGCGGCGACCCTCATGGTGACCCCATCCAGCGAGCCTGCCAAGGTGCCTGTTGACGGGCAGACCAACGGGGTTACTAATGGCGCACCCTCTGCTGATGCACCATTAGTAACCCTGGTTACTAATGGCGCATCAGCAGAGGGTGCACCATTAGTAGTTTTGCAAAAAAAGAATAAAACAAAATTTACAGTAATGGCGCACAGCCTGATTGGTGCGCCATTAGTAGTTATATATAGTAATGGCGCATTGTAGACCTCATGCGCCATTAGTATGTATGGGAAAATGGAAAAAAAATTCATACTAGTGGCGCACCCTGTCCACGGTGTGCCATTAGTGTCTTCCACACTAATGGCGTATCAGGAACAGGTGCGCCATTAGTATATAGTAGTGGCGCACTGCCTCCACGGTGCGCCATTAGAATCAATCCTATCTATAGCCCTTTTCCTAGTAGTGTAACTTGTATATAGCAATAATTTTTTTTCCAGCAAGTGTGTTTTCCAGGTAGAAAATTTGTTGCCATGTCACTATATATCGACGAAACAAACAAGACGAGCAACATGTGCAAATAAAGTTGTTTGGTCCTCCTAGTCGATTTGGTTCCGACGTTGTTCCGTATATACGTACTACGTGGCCACATTCACAAGAGGTCGGGGAAGTAGAGCCGCGCCACCCTGTCGTGGAGGCACACCAGCAATATGTCATATTCTCGTGCCCCTGGACCGCCTATTGGAATGATCCAATCCAAATCTTCTCCTAGTTCTCGCGTCCGGTTATCTCCACCACCCACGCGCCCACACGCCAGCTGCTGCACATCGAGGTATTTCCTCTGCAATGCTGATGGCGGTTGGAGGTCGGGGTAGCGGAACACGCCGCTGAGGGAGGAGAAAGCACCGCTGCAGAAGGAGGAGGTGCCAGCATGACACGGGCTCAGGACTGTGAATGGCAGTGCGGATCTGCGTTTCTGATCCACATTTATGTTAGAGTTCACTAAAACTAGTTGATTCTTCACCCAAGTGAAACAATCACTGATTAATCCGTTACTAACACACGGAAAGTCTTAGAATACATGTTGTAAGGGTGATGTAGAAATACTGGTAGAAATAGAATATGGGAGTTGACGACTTTTAGCTTGCTGACATGGATCACAAACAGACTCAATACTAGACTCATGAGAATGGGGAAGGTTATTCTTGCTAAGAGCAAGTTTAACAATAAATGATGAGGGGTGACCTCATCTACTATGCCACTTTGCTGAGGATGGTTTGATGACAACAAAAGCTTGTTTATTTGATCACGATGATGACGGAGATATGAGTGGTAGAGTTCTCCCATGCACTTGCCATTAGGAAGTATTCTCCTCATGTCCATGTCCTTAACCAAAAAGAAGTAAGGGTAAAAGTCAATGAGTACATGATTGTCAAGAGTAAATCTATTAACTACGAGAAGATTTATTAATGTTTCAGGAACATATATAACTTTGTTTACATGCAAGTTTTTCATGGGGATTTTGACAATTGTATTACCAATATGAGTAATTTTCATACCAAAACCGCTTGCGGTGTGCCCTTGATCACCTCCACTGTATTAATCTCTGAATGTCAGCTCGTCCAGCTCTCTCATGATATGGTTTGTAGCACTAGTATCTGCATACCACTTTGTGTCGATGCCATAGGAGTCGGTGACAGCATTGGCCTCCTTCTCCTCGTACTCATCTTCCACGTAGAGATCCCAACAGTCACGGGCGCCGCCTCGGTGACGCTTGAGGCTGATTTGGCACTCGGGATAGTCCCGATGCAGTGGACACTACTGCTGCTGCTATTGTGGACGACTACCTCAAGTGCCCATGTTGCTGTTGCTTGGAGCAGAAGGAGAGCCCCTCCCCCAGCCGCCGCCTCTGTTGCCGCGCCCGCACCCTCTGCCCTGAGACTAGCCATGCCGCCTGTACGCCAAGTTCGCGGAGGTATTGAGGCCAGCCTTGGGACCATCACCTAGCATCTTCATCCGCTGATCAAAAGCGATGACTTGGGTGAAGAGTTTAGCGATGGTGATAGAGGTTTTGACGGCACCGATGGCTGCTACGACGGGATCATAATCTCATTCAAGACCAGCAATGACATAGTCCAGAATCTCTGGATCGGAGATAGGTCGTCCTGCTGCAGCAAGTTCATCCTCGAGATTTTTTCATCCGGGCGATGTAGGAGGTGCTGGACATGTAGCCCTTCTTTGTGGTAGTGATGAAAAATCTCAAATTCGTGATTCGAGATTGGGGCTGCATGCGAGGCAAACATAGTAGTTATAGCAGTCCATAGATCAAAAGTATTCTCCTTACTCACAACTTGGGTGAGGATCTCTTTTGATGGAGAATTCAGGAGATGGCTGAGAACTTGTTGGTCCTTCGACAACCATGGTGCGTAGAAGGGATTGGGAACCACGGCCATGGTCTTGTCCACATGCTGCTGCTCCACCGTCTTTGGGGGCATGGCATCGGATCCATCAAGGAGGCCGGTGACCTACGCTCCTCGTAGGCCAGGCATCTCCTGGGCCTTCCACAGGAGAAATTTCCCGTAGCTTTTCGGTGCGTGGAGCTCCAAGGTTGAGGAAGACGATGGCCGAGGTGGAAGACATGTCAATCAAGGTTTCTGGTGATAGAGGGAAGAAGCTTCTCGCTAGATAGATGGGAAGACGATGGCTCTATATACCATGTCATCAGGAAGCATTCCTACTCTCCTGGAGGAGATCCACGTCGTATATATTGAGCGAGGACAGTAAGAGCCCCTGTCGTTGCTTACACAGTTTCCTCCGATCGCTAGGATACAGAGATTACAGGAGATATGAGAGAGAGACACTTGCGGGAGAGGATATTGAGATTACATACATATATCTCTATACTTAAACCAATGTTGAGGATATCGCTTATTATTAGTGTCGTAATCAGCTGGGGATTAGAGATTAATCGAAAATCGGCCGATTAATCGATTTTATCTGTCGACTATTAATCCACCATTTTTTGCAAATCCCAAGTTCCCAACACTAAAATATGTTATATTCAACACCAAAACAATATTGGATATAAGTGTTACCTTGATCCCTAGCCTTTGGATCCTTATATAATGACAAACAAAATAGGACAACAGTACATATTGCGAACAAGATCCACAAAACGCAAATAAACATATTTTGCAAACATAGTGCTATGAATAAGGCCCGATTTATCGGTAGATTCCCGATAAATCGCTTGGCATGGCGATAAATCGGCGCAAACGATAAATGGTGAAGATATTGCATAATCTTACTGGTCACCCCAAGAGTAGCAATAAATCGGATGATAAATCGCTGAATCAGAAGATTTTTTGAATAGTGATTTAAACTACCTCTATCTAACATTACAATCAAGAGGTTCTGTATGAGCCCATTGATCGCTTATTAACCTTTTTGCAGAGTTAGGGGTGGAAGGTTTACATGATTTAACTTTACCCTTGATATCTACTGAAAAAGTGTATCAAAAATAAATAAACAAGGCGAAACATCATGTGCGTCGGCCTGCCCTGGAGAATGGGACACCTCACTTAGAGCACGAGGCAGGGTGGTTAGAGCATCTACAATGCCGATCCGCAAATTCCTTCGGTAATTTATGTGTTTACATTGTGTTTTTCAAAAGAGAAAAAAATTATCATTTGAACAAACTACCGCGCAAGTGGTTTAACACTGCACAACCAAGACAAAAAAATGAGCAGATGAATGTGTTTGATCTGGTCAAAAACCTAGCCTATGATCTTCTACCCTAAAACGGCATCCGACGTAAATCAAATTGTTCTGTCAAAATGTTGTACTTTTAGTAGCATTATTATTTATTTTGACGTGAACTACCTGCTATTATTAGTAGGTTTATTTTTCAACGAATTATAAGTAGGTTATGATAGCTACCTGAGCAAAATGTTGGACGAAGCAGTAGTCCATCAGAGGAGGTTGGTATGGATGCTGTTGGGGCAGTATTTATACTAAGGCAAAAATGGAAATAGCCAGGCCCGTGGGATAGCTAGCATGCATCAGTGGCGCACAAGCTAGTGCATGGTACATAGAGTCAACTATGAAGAACCCAGATGTAATAAGATTTCAGCGAAACACATTCCATCCTTGTGTTAAGTGAATCGAATCGAGACGGGGTAACAGATGCTGCCATGACACAAGGCGGGGGCCAACCAAATCCGTCTTAAATGATATATGTGGTGGGAAAGAGCACATCACGTGGCAAGAGTATCATTTTTATCACGTACAATGCAGTACAAGGCTGGGTACTGTTCTATGAGAGTGGCATTTTCTAGCCACTTGTCCTCCCAGAAACATATCTTCTTCTTCCTTGTTCAGTTAATCCATTCTTCTTCTTGCTTGTTCGGTTAATCCATTTTTCTTCTTCCTTGGTCGGTTAATCGATTTGAAGAGATTTTGGAGTTTCTCTTGAAGAACTTTGTCCTCTGTGTGGTGTCATGAGATGGATGATGTGGATATGATCATTATTGTTCGGTTTTAATCACATTGCATTGCCAAAGATGGTATGCCCTCTCTTTCCCCGTGGTTTCCTTTGTCCACAGTCACATGCTCCTCTGTGCGCGGCTCGATACCACATGCCTTGTGCACTAGTGATGGATGCCAGTCATGCCACATGCCAGGCCAGGCCATTCCATTTTTGCCCTAGTATACTTGCTGCCCCAACAAGTACCCATACCAACTTTTGTGACGGCCTGATGCTTCATCCACCATTTTGAAGAAGAAGCTCGGCCATCGCACGCTCACCTCAGGACCCAATCTCGTCGGACCAGCGACCAGACTTTCAAGCAAACAAGCAGCTCCCCATTTTTCCCGTCCCTTCCAACGACCGGCGACTGCGACTCGACAATCGAGATCCACGGCGAGGGCGAGGGCGAGGGCGACTGCGACTCGAGATCCAGCTTCTTCCCGTCCTGCGGAGCTGGTAAGTCACCCACACAGACCCCAGCTTCTTTGCTAAATCGTGGATCAGCGCTCATGCTCGTAAACGACTTGGTACGGGGCAAACTGGCGTGCCCACCCGAAATTCCCATTGCGTGTGTGGTTCCACCAATTTTACACGCTGTGATTTTGAAACTGATGCCCCTCTGAAATTTGCGCCACGTGAAGAGCTCCTGTACCTGACGCCCAAATCAGCGGACATCTGAGTGCTCTGTTTTCATTTTGCTCCTTGTTCTGCGAATGTCCAGGCCAATCCCTGTTTGTCAGAGGGCCTGGCCATCCTACATAGTGGCAAGTCTGCCTTGTGTTTAGTAACACGTACGGGGCAATCACTGGGAGCGTTGCCCTGATGTTTTCTGTAAACCCTTTGTTTCCTCTGAATGTTTTCAGGTTAGAGATTAGCAATTTAGCAAGGCAAATGCCTGGGGGTATTTTGTTTTGAAAATGTATCAGCCCCTGTACGTCTATCTGTGTCTGTGACTGAGAAATTACAGTATTCCCTTGCTATAGCAAACTGCAATACGACAATCGCAATACAGCAATTAATTGATACATTACAAATTATTATTAGTTGCTAAAGATTGTTGGCTCATGTTGCTTCCCTTTGTTTTATGAGCTGATTGCTAGGGGGTGTACACCAGAGGACAAATTCATCACTCACAATTCAGTTGAGGGTGTAGACTTTCTGTATTGTACCTACACAGACCCCAGCTTCTTTTGCGAGACAAAAGCGTGCGGCAAGGCTGCAAGAGGGTCATGGCTGCTGCGGTCTACTTCGTCCGCTCCTTCCCCATCTTGGCCTTCCCCGTCTTCTACGCCATGGGCTCCGCCATCTGCTACGCGCGCTGCGGCAAGGTAACACTCCTAGTCCTAAGTCCTAGCCACGACTCCTAGTCCTACGCCATGCGCTCTGCTGGACATTCCGACCGACCGATTTCGTGCAGCTGCGGCGGTGCGTGGCGGAGGACGAGACCGCCGTCTGGTTCTGGGCGAGGGTGTGCTACGCCGCACTCCACGCGACCATTGCGGCGCTGGCGCTGCTGCTCCCGCACCACAGCTGGCGGATCACCCGTGCCCTCGCCTACCTCGTGGTCGCTGTCTTAGTCGTGGGCCGCTGTACCTATGCCAGCGTCATGCCCCAAGGAATGCCCCGTGACATCAAGATCCTCTCAGTCTCGGGCATCTTCGGCCTCGCGGTGGCCGACCTCCATAGCTTCCTCTTCCTGGCCCGGGGAGGTCAGGAGTAGCTCCTCATCGGTGACCTCAAGCCCCATGTCCAATGATCAGCTCATGAGGTACTGAGGTGACAACTGATGACAAGTTCAGAGGAATGCATGCTGATATATTGTACTACATGCAGCTGTTTACTGGATAAATCTCCTAGCACTTCATCCGTCTAGTACTGTTGGACCTTTGATGCGGAATTAGCCTGTTATTTCTCTACTAGTAATGCGGAATTAGCATGTTGTTTGTGTTTCTCGGAACTAGCTTAATTGGATTGTGCTCGTCTGATCAAGATATAGCAGTATCCAGTGGCTAGTATTGACCAACAATTTGTGTTCGTCTTATCAGCTATATATGGACCTTTTCTCTGTATGATCATCAGCCATATGATTATATAGAAGCTGCTTGGTTATATATAATACGTTGGTCAAGGTGAAATTATTACTGCAGTTTATATGTATATGCATGCACTCATGTTGTTTCTGCTGTTGAGCATTGTTTTATATTCACTCCAGCAACTGCTGGTGTATAAATTTGGCTTGGAATAACCTGTCCGTTAGGGATGAGTTGAGGCCCTCCTTAATTTTGATGTCTTTTTCGTTAGATTTGGAAGCCAAAATCGCCATCTGCTTATGTTCAACGAACCCACAGGCTGGGAACTTGTATGAGCGCTCGACCTCTCCAATGATCAATGCACCACTACATTGTTTGACGAGCATTTTCTCATGTCCGTGCGCCCATTTCGGTCATCAATTGTGCTCGTCCCTCTCGGTCGGAGAATCTATTGCCAAATAGACGGTTGCAACACAATTGGCTAAATCTTGCTACTTAATAGGTGGATCCATCGAGATCCGCCGTCGGCCTTGCATCAGATGTAACATCACTCCTCCTCTTGTCCCCTCCAGCCAACACTTGCTCCAAAACGATGCCCCCAAGAGGGAGAACAAAACTGAAGGCGTCGCATCGCCTGATCCGATAGACCCAGATCTAGGGTTTCCCTCGGAACATCTCGATCAAGCTGATGTGACTTGCAACGACGATGCCTCGAGAAGGAAACGATGTCAGAGACACCGCCATCGTTCACCAAGCTTGCAGTCAGGCGCGATTTTCACCGAAAGCTACGTTGTCCCGATCCCATGGCTGGCTGGAACCACGGGGAGCCTTGCCATGAAGGCGTATGCCGCCGACGGTACTCCTGCGGAGATCCTTCATCCCCTCACCGGAGCCCTCATTGTGCCGCCAACCATCCATGTGAGGAATTGACAACGGATCTAGTTGGGATCCAGATCCACGGTCGCCGCCATGTGCACCATCGCCGGGAATCCGCAGGTTCACGACAGCCATGGGGGCTAGCACCACCGCCGCATAACCAGGGGCGCCGCCCTAGCTGCTGCACACTTGCTCCTTGTTGGACTCACCCCAGGTGATCCATGAGGGGGACGTCGTCGCATCCAGTACCCCGGCCCCTTCGGAGCCAAACCCATTTCACTGTTTAAAAAAACATTCCAAACATATATACACCAATTTTGAAGTCAAGGTCTAGTTACAAATGCACTTCATCACAGTTACGTAATATATTCCATCTTTGCCAAGAATGGGAGGAGGTGGGTCTTACACGATTTTTGGTTTAAAAAAGAAACAGTAACCATTTGGTCCCCATGGTGGCACTGCCTCATCCATCCATCTACGATCCATTGCTCCATCCATTCGTCTACCATTCATTGCCCCTATGCTATGAAACGGCTAGTCACGAATATTAATTAGCGATGTATTTCACACGGAATTTGGGGCACTTGCACACACGTTGAGTTGGAATGTTCACACACACGTTGGTTATTGACATGGAGAGTTCACACCCGTTCAGTTGGAGCAATCACACACAATTGTTCTGGAAGGGAATATGCATTTTGCAAGAAATTTTTCTATGCGAAATTTTGCAAGGAAATCATCATTTTGCAAGATTTTTTTAAGGAGAAAACAATCTTTTGTGCGAATTTTTTTATCTGATGCCTCCCTAGCCCGTTTGATTAGGCATATCATGAACGGGGACGTTTGGTTCCTGGGTGTATATACACACCATGTATGCAACAAAAATTTAGTAATTACAAGAAGTCAGAAAATTCGGAAGTGTTTTTGAAATAAAGTTGACGTTTTATTGTACTCGTAAAAAAATCATGAAGGAAAAACCCCGTTTACTTCTTTTTTTTTGCGAGACAAGATACACGTGGATCCATCGAAGACAAATGCCAACCGAATCCTGCGAGATCTGCCGGAGATAAACCTCCACACACCCTTCAGCGATGCTAGAAACACCACGAGGACAAGGCGGGGAGAACCTTATTCCATCTTCAGAGAGCCGCCGCCGCCTCGCATATCTGAGCAGGACACAAACCCTAACATAAATCAAAAGAGTATGAAGAAACAGAGCCCTCCTGCCGGCAAGGCCGGATCCACAACGCCTCCATGACCCTAAGACCACAGGAGATGAGATAGACCGACGGCGGCACCGGCGGGAGGCACGGGAAACCCTAGCCGAAGGATCCTTTTTCTCCCCTGGAAGAAAACAAACCCCGTTTACTTCATGCCAATAATACAAAAAATTAAGGCCAAAAAGGTGTGAATAGTAACTTGTATATAGCAATATTTTTTTTCCAGCAAGTATGTTTTCCAGCTAGAAAATTTGTTGCCATGTCACTATAGATCGACGAAACAAACAAGACGAGCAACATGTGCAAATAAAGTTGTCCGATCCTCCTAGTCGATTTGGTTCCGACGTTGTTCCATATGTTCGTACTATGTGGCCACATTCACAAGAGGTCGGGGAAGTAGAGCCGCGCCACCGTGCCGTGGAGGCGCACCAACAATATGGCGTATTCTCATGCCCCTGGACCGCCTATTGGAATGATCCAATCCAAATCTTCTCCTAGTTCTCACGTCCGGTTATCTCCACCACCCACGCCCCACACGCCAGCTGCTGCACATCGAGGTATTTCCTCTGCAACGCCGATGGTGGTTGGAGGTCGGGGTAGCGGAACACGCTGCTGAGGGAGGAGGTGCCAGCATGACACGGGCTCAGGACTGTGAATCGCTACTAGGGAAAAGCCTATACACAGAATCTTACTAGTAGCGAGGGTTAAAAACACTCGCTACTGCTACTTACTGGTAGCGCTGCTACTTACTGGTAGCGCAGGTTTTTAAACCTCGCTACTATTAAGTTGATAGTAGTAGCGCGGGCTTTTAACCCTCGCTACTACTAAGCGGTCTCTACCGTGCCCCCCGGGACATGCCATAGTAGTAGCGCGGGTTTTTAACCCTCGCTACTACTAAGTTGATAGCAGTAGCGCTGGTTTTTAGCCCTCGCTACTACTAAGTTGATAGCAGTAGCGCTGGTTTTTAGCCATAGTAGTAGCGAGGGGTAAAAACCCGCGCTACTACTAAAGGTCCCATTTTCAAACTCTACCCCCCCCAGTGGATCGCCTTTTCAGTTTTAAAAAAAATAAAAGAAAATGATGAAAATGTCAATAAAATAAAATAAAATAAGTTTTCCATGTGATATGTGGTCTAGTTGTTGGGAAAATTTGCAAATATGAATTTCGACTTTATTTGCAAAATCTCTCGAGAATTTGTAAAAATGGGCATAACTTTTGCATACTAACTCGGATGAAAAAGTTTTTTATATGAAAAATCATCTACTCGAAAAGTTACATCCAAATTTAACGGGGGAACTCAAAAACCTAGCAGAAAAAAAGTTACGGGGCTTTTAAGATCTAGAGGAAAAAAATTCATCAAATTTCAGTTTTTTTTATTTTTGTTAAATCTGGTCAAACTATGGTCAAGCTAATTATTCAAGAATATTAGTGTTACTAAATAATTATTTTAGTTTTTTTGAATTTAGGTCAAATCTGGTCAAACTATGGTCAAACTATGGTCAAATCTGGTCAAACTATGGTCAAACTGTGGTCAAACTAATTATTCAAGAAATATTAGTGTTACTAATTTTTTAGAACAATAGTTTCAAACTCAAACAGTGAAATGTGTGACTTCATGCTCAAGCTAAATTCCTGAGGTTAATAGGATTGACCTCTTACTATTGTCAAGAAAACAACAAGTGCAGACTTGGAAACGAGGGAGAATAGAACCCGGAAGCTAAGCGTGCTCAGGCTGGAGTAGTGAGAGGATGGGTGACCGTCCGAAAAGTTAGTTGATTTGGAATGATGAGGGGTGATTAGAGATTAAATTGAGCAGTGATGAGGGGTGATTAGAGATTTGAGGTTAAAATAATTCAGAAATTTGAAAATTAGGGGAAAAAATCAAAAAAACATTTCGAAAAAATTAAAAAAAAATCAGAGATTACAGATTAGTAGTAGCGCGGATTTTTACCCACGCTACTGCAATACGTTAGCTGTAGCGCGGGTGGCACCCACGCTACAGCTAACGTATAGCAGTAGCGCCTTATTAGTAGCGCCGGCCCCCGCGCTACTAATAGGCCCAAAACCCGCGCTGCTGCTAGGCTTTTCCCTAGTAGTGAATGGCGGTGCGGATCTGCGTTTCTGATCCACAATCATGTTAGAATTCACTAAAACTAGTTGATTCTTCAGCCAAGTGGAACAATCACTGATTAATCCGTTACCAACACACGGAAAGTCGATCGATCTATATTAATATCCAGAGCCCGCAACACGTGAAGCATGTCAAGATCCTAGCAAATAATCCCTCAAATATGATCAAGGTTTTTAATTTCAGAAACAAAATAATTTTGGACCTCACCGAATTATGCAGGCATATTTCAGAAGTAATTTTAGGTTCTGAGATTTCAAATTTACTTAATTCTAGTGAAGTCTAACATAAACTAAATTTATTTGAAATAAGTCGAACCTGCCTCGAAATATGGATTCCGTGACGATGCTTGTGACGCACATAAAATGTCACCAGGGGGTAATTTGTGACGTTATTAGCTATTCGATGACATTTTTTAGCTCATCATAGTAGGTCCGATCTCTCGTAGTGTAAAGATATTTCGGACACCACTAAAATATGTGAAATTTCAGAAATATCACTAAAATTTTGTTTAATTTTTTAACCTTGAGTGTGATCTCATGAAAAAATAAATCTTCACATGCACGCTCAGTTCACTAGCGACCATGGCTATGGGCATCAATATTTGTTAGCGTCTGCTGAGGTTCACAGAATATATTATGACATAAGGAGATCATCGGCGTAAGTTTAACTGGTAAATTAAAATAGCTTGCGTGAGATGGGACTCCATATGGTAAATCAAGTTCTAGGTAGGTTTTAGAATTGATCAAGATAAATACTAGCATAGGAAATCTAGTGAATATTGGTTCTTCAAAGGGGAATAGGAGATAAGAACACTGATTTCTTTCATGGACTTGCAAGCAACTAAAGAAGGAGAGACATTATCTTTTATCATAATCGGGGAAACAAATATATGTCGAGGTGAATTCGGCATTCTCAATAGGTCCTTGATTTCACCAATTGTGTTGGTTGAGTGTTGTTATCCCCTTTAAAGAACCAATCTTCACTTGATTTCCTAAGCTAGAATTCCTTCTAATCAGTTCTAAAGTTAATTTGCAACTGTGTGCATATGATTCCCATCAGAATCGTGGCGCAGGGGACTTTAATTTACTTAGTTGAGATCTCATTATGCCATACATTCTCTGAACGTCATGTTGATGCTAAACAAGATTTGTCGGTTGTAGGAAAAAAAATCAAACGTATGCACATATGATATGTGTGTATATGTGGGATTAGTTTGGTATGATCTTTGTTTGTTTTGTTGGATGTTGAAACATGCTTCATGTGTTGAGAGGTCCGGACTTTTAATCAGTCGATTAGCCATGTGTTCATAATAGATTAAGATGACAATCACACATTGATAAAGCAACTAGCTGGTAATTTAGGCTCTGGTGGTCCAACAACATCTGAATTGTTGCTTTTAGAGCAAAGCTAATTGCTTCAGAGGATGTAGTCTCTTCCTAACGAAGTAAAGAATGGCTTGGGTTTGTTGTCCACATCTAGGATTTAGACATGACTTGTTATTGACATCTACGAATTAGACAAAGTAGTGCAAAGAGAGAAAATTAAGCTCACTCAAGATAATGGCTTGAAAACTTGCGTTGTTGGGAAGCACATGATGTCTCCCACTTTTATGCCTTGGTGGTGACATGTCATTGATGGTCATCACCTTCTTTCTTCTTTTCACATGCTTTTCCAGTAGATGACAAGGGGCAAGATGAACCATGTAGACCTTTGGAGCTCCACCTCCTATTGTCGACAAGGGAATAAATAAGCAGATGAATGAGTTGTAAAAAACACATAATTGATGATTAGTCTCGTAGTGAAAAGACGCAAATGTAACTCAAACTTAATGTTTGACTTGTTACGACATCCAAACATAAAAGGAATAAAAATAAAACCAAATAGTTCAGCGGAAATTTTGAGCTCACTCGAGATAATACCTCAAAACCATCCTTTTCTTCCTTCTTTTGACGGGCCTTTGGAGAAGATGACAAGAGTCAAAGTTGAGGTCGTTGAATATACACTACAATGTAACTCAAAATTGAGGTCGTCGAAAATGACCGTGCAGCTAACTAAATTAGCTTGCTAGCTAGCCTTTTGCTGCCATGTACACCTTGCATGTGTATGTATGCGTGTTGAGGTCCACTCACATTTGGTGCCATGTACTACATCTGCAAGGAAACTATGCATTGTATACGCGCTCTCCCGATGAAGCTTCCCCGTAGTTTCCTCCCCTCTCTCTGCATCACATGCCCAGCGTTTGGTTTTCTCCCCCCTCTCTTCATCACATGCGCTTGCATGCACCTAGCTGCGTTTGGTTCAGAAGAAGGGCAGCGCCTCCCATCCGATAGACCAGTCACCGTCTTAGCTAGCTAGCTAGTGTTTCATTTTATCGATCGCCGAAATCTTCATTTCTCTTCTTAATTTCGTCTTTCCTGTCGAAATTAAGCTAGCAATACGTGCCGGTAATTTTTTTTCGTGACTGAAAATTAAATAAAAAACTAACACTGCGTTGTTGCTGATACTAGCTAGCTTGTAGGAGTACTACCCATGTGCATGCATGTATGTCTGTATGTCTTGGTTTCCTTCTCTCTCTCTCTCTCTCTCTCTCTCTCTCTGTGTGTGTGTGTGTGTGTGTGTGTGGAGCTACTATAAATTCGACTAGTTGTAAATCGGTTGCCTTTTACTGCCATATACGCAAGTGGTGTGTATGTGTGTGAGCTTCAATCTACTCGCATTCATGTGCATCAAATCAAAATGAAAGTAAGCATTGCCAAAGTTGGCTCCGCAGGCACAACTTCCCCGTACCTTGCTCATCGTCACTGCCATGGGTGAGTTCATTGTATACATAATGTGTAGAAATATGAGTGGAGCTAGCTCAACACAAAAACACAGACACAGCACATGCCAGCACCCATGCGGCCATGCCCACTCACTCTCCTATTGCTAAGGATTGGATATACTCACCTTGACATTTCGCATCTGACCATGAGCAGCGTGCCATTGCTGATTTGCCAGGTTCGTGACTGCATGCATGCCACCATGTGCACCACAGCGACAACACTGTTCTACATATATATTCTGTGATAAATGTGAGGTTGGGCTCCAAAGATTAACTAAAAGTGTTTAACGTGTATTTGAAAAATATTCTCCGTATATTGAAAATGTTAAACAAATTATAAAAGTGTTCAATTTGTATTCAATATTTTTCAATGTGTATTTATTAAATAAAAGGACGTAAAATATAAAACGAATATAAAAATAAGATAAAAATGACAATATAGGTGACTGATGGGCGAAGGAAAATTAACAGGTTCTAAAGAATCTTTTCCTTTGACATGTGCATAAAAGAAAAACAAGAAAAAAAAGGAATACAAAATCTTTGTCGGTATATAAAATGTTCTAGCAATTTTTACAAGTATTCACATGTTTAATAATACACAAATAAATAATTTCTTGACAAATACACAGTGTGTATTTTCGAAAAACCGATGAACATTTTTCTAACACATGAAGAATAGTTTCTAGATATACAACAGACATTATCCGAATTACACAAGGCACATTTTAGTACAATTTCCTTTCCTAGATATAGAGGTTAGAGTTGATGGTGATTTTACATGTGGAACCAATAAGCAATTGCACCCATATCCAGAAGCGGGACTAGCAACCTTTCAGGAGATATAATAAGCACACATTTTTTTTTACTCACACGTGAGACTAGCATAAATAAACAAGCACACTACTACTCTCACTTTCATGTGAGGCCAACATTTCTTGAAGGCAAAAATAACAAATGCAGAAATGTGATTGCAAGATAACATACTGCTTTTTATTTTCTCTTTATATTCCCAAGAAAGTTCTTTCAGATCTATATCACAAAACAAGAAATTGAACGTATTATAATTCCAAAGCAACGATAAACCTTGCCATCCAATGATCAATGACCATGTGTGGGAAACATACTAATATTTATTCTCATATGCTTCACCATTTGAAATGTTGAGTCTTGCGAAGAACTTAATATGACCGATTAAGGTTCTCCAATGCCGCCCCATGATCTTTCCTTGTATTTTCATTCATTTTAATCGTGAACCGTGCAGGTCACATGCAACCAATGTATCTTGAGGACTTCCTAAGCCAATAACCAGTCGTACGGGCATTGTGCTAGTTATTCTAAGAATACACGATGAACAAATCGAATACGCACTGAGTATCTGCAGAACAATGTGCGATGAAGTTTTCTACAATATAGGGCAAACATTTCTAACAAACGCTGCTAATACCTTTTATGCATGAGAGCTTTTTTTTACTACATAGTGAATATTTTTAAATACCTACACGATCAACATTATAAAGGATGAAGATTTTTGACAATAACTATGATTTTTTATACACAATTAATTTTTATAAATGTTTTGAATATTATTTTATTATCCAATGATTTTTTTTCAAAATAAATACATGAGAGGACAATTTTTAAGAATACTATGAACTTTCTTACACACGATGAACATTTTAATGCACAATTAAATATTCTCGAAATACACTACAAACTTGTTTTTATACATGATGCAAAAATAACCAAAAGAAAAAGGGAAATGTTACAAAAAAAATCTAAATGAGAACAGAGAAAGAGAAAGAGAAAGAAATTATATTTTCTCGAAATACACTAGGCATGGATGAAATAATTCTAAATACCCTTGCATTCCCTTAATACTAAATTTACCACGAAGCAAGAAGTGATCCCATTTCCTATGTTCCTCTTGCCGTTCATGGTTACAACCTGTCTTTACTTGAGTTTAAGTTGCCCCCAATAATCGTCCGTGTGTATGTAAAAAGAAAATCTCAAGCCACACTTTAATCTCATTTCGAATGTGCCTCGTAAATCTACACATGAATAATATGTGTGCCAACCAGGGGCGGAGCCAGAAATTTTGGCCAATGGGTTCATTCATTGACTTATTGTGAGGATTTATTATCAAATAATTTTGTTAAGTCTAGTTTTACACCACCTTATATAAAGAAAATAGAAGTCTCTTTAAAAATAATAATACTAAAAATTGATAATAGACAGAAAAATGATATCACTTATCATAGATAGTTTTTACATCAAAACTAAAGAAAGCAAGACATACCTGCTAGATAAAATTGTAAAAATCACCTGTTTAGAAATAGAGTAGTACCAAAATAACTTAATAGCTTCATGTGCAGATTCCCATCCTTCTAAAAACATTGAAAAAATGAAAAATTAGTTCGACCAGCTTAAAATAAGTAACATAAAACAAAATTATCATATAGAGTCACTCACATTTTAGAGTGCCCCTTTTCGATCTGTCACCAATAAAGATATTAGCTCGCTCTGAATACCCAAGCCTCTATTTCAGGGAGCTTTTTCGCTCCAAGGATCGGCCACTTGGGTGAAAGCGATGTATGCTGTATAATTTTTGTGACGCGTGGTATTATTTTGGGATGTGGCGGGGTAGAAATGCCGTGTGGATCCATTTATTCGTTTCAAATTTTTTGAACGGGTGTGGCATTCGTTTTGGTGGGCTTAGTGTTTTTCTATCGCATGTGCTGTAGGCTGCTGCGTGTTGTTGTCCCTGTCACGTTGTAATTTGTGCCCTGACGTTCGATGTTTCCCCATGTTTCGATTGGTCATTGGTGTCACGTTGTTATTTGTGTCCTGACACGTCCTTCCAGGTTCAATGCTTCTCCTTGTTTCAATTGGCCGCTGTTGGCCTGCCGCTGTTGCCTCTTGTATACTCAAATGGAGGCACGCGGGGGCATGCAGTGCACGCATGCACTGCAACGGAGATGCATTGATGCATGCGGTGTACACATGCAATCAGATGAGAATTCGTTGTCGCATGCAGTGCACCGGTGCAATTCGACGAATATACACCTTTGCATGCAGTGCAACCATGCAACCCAATCAATATACTCCATTGCATGCAGTGCACGGGTGGAACCTGATCAATATACCCCGTCGCATGCAGTGCACGGGTGCAACCCGATCAATATACCTTGTCGCATGCAGTGCACGGATGATGGCCCACTCGATCTGTCCCTTTCTGTTTGTTCCGCTGCTGGGTTGCTGATGGGCTAGACGACCTGCATGTGGGGCAGTTTGTATGGTGGCGTGGTCATTCTGCTTCCGTGCTTCCTTTCATTTCTATTCGGCCGCTGTTGGTTCAGTCGTCGCGTCGCTTTCTGCTCTTCATTGATTCTCGTGCCTGCTGTTGTTGTCTGGTTGCTGTCGGTTTGGTACGCGGTGCTGTCGTTCTTTCTGGCGGAGCGGTGCCGCCCTACATATCTCTGTCGCTCCTTCTAGATGGCGCTGCCGCTGCCGCTGTCGACGTTGCTTCGGGAGCCCGCTATCTCTTCTGATCGGTGCTGCCTCTCTCGCGCTTTCCGGAGATCTTTCCGTTTACTTCTGTGCTTCCTTCCTTCTGCTGCGAGGCTATAAATAGGTGGCTTCCTTTCCTGTAATACTACTTGTGGTTTCCATTTGCGTTTCATACATGCATTGGTTCGATGGTTGCCTCCTGGATCGCGGGGGGCTGTGGTTGGCCGGCGTGGTGGCCGTTCTGCTACGTCTGCCACGGTGTCCGCTCGGGCCGTATGTATGGACCATGCTCCGCCGTCTGATGATCGGCTGTTGTGTTGGGGTGGCCTCTCTGTACGGTCTTCGAGCTCTCCATGCATGTGGCCGCTCTGTACAGCCTTCCGGTTCTGGACGCGCGGCGGATTTTGTGGCGCGATCTGGTTCGTTTGGTTTTGTGTTTTTCCGTTTGTTTGTCATCAAGTTTTTCTGTATGTTAAGTGTTTTGGTGCCTCGGTTTTCTAGGGTTTTGTTCTCTGTCGTCGGACTCTTCTGTTGGTGGTTCTTGTGGGCAGCGGAGGGAGGAGATTCGGTTGGGAAAGCAGGCCTGTTGATCCCACTCTCAATCGACGACGAGCAGCAGAGAAGCAAACCGGCGAAGCGAGCAGCACATCGGGGGGAGGTGGTCACCTGCAAGTCAACCGCGTGACGGGTGAGCAGAGCGGCTTGCACCCGCGCCAGGGGAAAACGAGGGGGCCGGAGCCGTTGATTGTGCACGGCAGCGGAAGACGGGGGGACGAGGCGCTCTGCTACATCCGCGGCCAGAGGTGAGTTCCCTGTGCTTTTTGGCCTCCATGATTGTTTCGCCGACGCGTCCTGGCCATCAACGGCGACCAATGGTGACAGGGTGGATGTAGATCACGAGGGAGCGGGAGCAAATCGGTGATGAAAAACATGAGCACGGAAACGCAAATCACACGGCCAAGCAAAACAGTGAGTGCCATAGCTTTCTTTCTTTTCTTTTTTTTGAAAAGTGAGGGCCATAGCTGCCCGTGCAACATTTTTATGCTCAATTTTTTTCTGACTCGCGCATTTCTTCACTATTTCAATGGTGGGGGTAGCACGAGGATGGCTAGCTGCTACCAGCCACGGGATGAGAGTAATGGGTTTGAGAGATGCAGCATACTCAAGGCCGACAAGGGATTTTCACGAAGGCGTATGTGTTCATTTTAATCCATGATTTGCATCAGGGTCTTCAGAATGTAGGCAATATTTTAGAGAAGTTGTTTATGTAGGCAACACAAAGAGATATAAGTAGGCAAAAATCCCACAGAATAATTCAGCATCTGTGTGTTTCAGTAGGTGCAATATGATTTTTGCATTTTGATTTATGTTTAGTAGAAATTTTTTTGATGATTGTTGTTGGATGGTACTTTGATATGTGTGGTGCGTTCTATTTTTGCAGGTGTTCCTTTTTGCGAGCAGGATCGGGCTGTGCAGCATACTGTTGTTGCTACTGCGCAGGTTGCTTGCCCGTTTTGAATTCTGGTATTTACTCGCTCCTTGCCATGTGTATGCATGGTGTGTACGTGGGTCGAAGTAGGTAATCATTACATTGGTCGATAGCGGGCAAATTAAATTACACATACTAAATTAAGTCAGGTAATAAAGAATTTACAAAAAAGGTTAGTTGTTGTTTTCTAAAATAACAGTAATGTAAAGCTAACACATTACCTGGATTTCTGTACGGGGCTAACGTGATAACATCTATTGTGACAATTGCGAATGGTCCTAGACTCCTAGATGCAGCATACAATCACCATGCTTCAAGGAGAATTTTGATTGCGAGCACTACCAGAAATAACCAAATGTACAATTTCAGATAGCAATATAAGGATTTTAGTTTCACACCCTTTTTTTAGTGTGTTTTACGGTTGATAACTTCAATCAATGTGTGCTAATACATTGTTTAAAGAAATATTCATAAGTCATAAATTGGTACAAACGTCTTTAAACTACATGTAGATATAACAATAAAATTCAGAACAAGGATTGTCTAAGAAGGCAAAGATAGACATGTACATGTTTGACCCAAATATTTAAAATTACACACAAATGTACTATGTAGCTCTCATTGAAGTGTGTGTTTTTGTTGCTCTTCTTTTCTCTTGATAGTTAAGATTTGTTACTTCCTATGCTTTGCAAAATTCACATATCTTGATTATCTTTGTATGCCACTTGTTTGACTGTAATATTGCTGATCTACATGGAGGAATGTATCATCAATGAGGCCACTTCCTCATGTCATGAGATGAAGAGAAGATTGCATGGATGATGGCTATCATATGTAGATAGAGCACAGTTGGTGTTAAAATTAATAATGTTTTTCTATGTAATTTCTGATATCTTCATGGCAAGTCTCAAAGTTAAGATTGTACATGCTAATACTTGATATGTATTTTCTGGACTTAATATTTGATGTTGTCATGGAGTACACATTTTCGATAAACATGGTGTTAAATTTTCAGAGATATTGATTCAATTCATGGCCATCAAATTTGATATCCAGTAATTCACTTTTCTTCCGGAAGTTCTCCATCATTATATACACAACCAATCCAGTTACACATCAGACATTAAAAGGAAAAAAAGCTATGGTTCCATAAAATCAACCAATCCAGTTATACATCAATGATTCTTGAACACCCGAGCAAAGAAAAGATGGTCAAACTAGCAACCAATCAAACAACTGAAAAATTAACAACACAGGAGTCTTTCCCTTACCACGTATGAAATCTCAACATAAAGTATCAATGGTGCGCGGCGTGCCGCCGCGCGGGTACGGCTAGTAGAAAATTAGACTATGGCTCATAAACTGATCTCCAATTTTATTGCGCAACTTTTTCTTGACAACATTCATAGTGAAAAGTATCTCTTAGACAGATGTTGCGGCAACTGATAATACCAGTACTATCTTTAGAAATGGAGAGAACACAGGTCTCCCTGTTAAATATCTTCACCTAATCTTGTCTCGCTTCTTAGAATTTCTTGTGTATTATGAAATTCTCTACCAATTAGCGGAATCATAAGGCAACTCATCCAAATTAATTTCTCTTTGAATAGAAGGCTTTGAAAGACTGTTTGCAAAGACAACATTTGATGCACCTCGCCTGATGGGTGGCCGTAAAATGCATCATCATTTGGATCTGTTGATCCATTTTTTTTAATTCCATAACCTCGATCAGCCAGTACGTGGAGCATAAACAATTAAAAAATTAGGGTATACATGATAGAGAAGCGACGTGGTGATACGATCTCAGCACCTCGAATATGGAGTTTTGCACAACAATCGCCGGGCGCCGGCACTGCGGCCGACCTGCCGGTGTCTGACGGCCGATCGAGGGCGAACAGGAGAAATAGACGGAGAGGCGTACAGGAAAGACAAGTCCTGGTTCGTGAACTGCGGCTGCGGTGAAGAATAGAATAGGGGCACCAACAGGCTAGGTACAGACCCAATTTATTATTGGGCTTTTGGGCTTTTTTTATTAGGCTGTTTTCTTGGCGTTGAAACTTAATGGGTTCAACCCTTGTTTTTCATTGGGTTCATAGCAGTATGTACGTATGTACGTGTACTAGATCAGGAAAGATCGTTGGGTTCATCTGAACCCAACGCTCGCATGCTGGCTCCGCCTCTGGTGCCAACATGGTGGATGAAGCAGCAACCCATCAGATGAGTTGGTACGGGTACCGTTGGGCGGCAGTGAAGGCATCTCCAACGCCGACCCTCAAACTATCCGCATACATCGGGACCATTAGGTCTGGATGTGTTTTAGCATTCAACATGGTCCTGCATCGGTTTGCAGACTGGTCCGGGCGTGCTTTTCCCCCCAAACAGGAAACAATATGGGAGGGGGGAGGGGTTGTGGCCGTTCATACCGCTATCACGTCCGCATATGCCAAACTGTGGCCCACCCAAAACCCTCCTTCCTCGTCTGCGTCTTTCTCGTCCGATGGGCAGCTCCTCTCACTCATCCATTGTAGTGTGGCCACTCCACATTGATGTTGTCCCAGAACGGACGTGACCTCTCACTACCGGCATGGAAGCGGCTCGCAGGCCGAGAGAGCGTCGCCTGCTGCATGCTGGCTGAAAACGGCTGCTCGCCACATTCAAACAACTCCAGGTTGCCCGCCTTCCTCCATTAAAGTCGCACGTGTGCCAAGAAACCTACTCCAGCCACACGTCTGTTTGCTAGCTGGCCGGCATTAAACACAACGTCGTGTCCCCCTGCTATTTAAAGACAACGGGCAAAAATTGCACCACGCCTCCGCTCCCTGTATACTCGTCCGACCATTTTCTCCACATTCTTCATGGCATCGGGCGAGTAGGAAGAGGAGTTCTCTGGCATAAAAGCCGGTTGGATGGCCCGCCAAATACGATCGAGGCAACTCTTTGCTCCACCTCTCTCACCGCTCTAGGCCGTCCGTACCATGGACGAGGCTCCAAGTCGAAGCGTGCCATGACAATTCGCCACTCCAAGCTAGCACGCGGGAGAGTGGCAAGTTGCTTCCGTGGACGAGGCCCGCTCCTCCTACGCCTCTGAGTGCGCCATCTATCGTTAATGTATCCTCGTATGCAGAACCATGCCCTGCCAGTGAAGAAAGAAGCTGGCTTTGCGAAGATCTACTAGGCGGCGGCCAGTACTTCTGGAGCCACCGCCAACATCGAGAAAAAGTACGTAGAACATAAGAGGCCGTCACCGCTTGGGTCACAGGAAGGCCACCACCGACGTGTTGCCGGCGTGCATAGCCGGTGTCTTACATGCTTGCAGGCCACCATCATCTCCCCGCCCCAAAAACCAGCCCTGGTCCATGTTTCACGGAAGCGTAGGAGCTGCGCTCCCGAACAAGACGGGGCATATTCTTCCCCTCTCGCTGAAGCATATCCCTCCAGGGCATCCGGCAGTTCGAGGAGTAGGCTGCGGAAGGAGGTGGTGGAGGCGGGGCGGGACTTCATTTTCCGATGCTCATGGCAGGCCTGAGACGGGGAACGGGTACCTGCGGTCGTTTTAGCCTAGGTTTAAATTCCAGTCTAATTTAAATATGTTTAAATTAATGAATTTGCTCGGCTTTAGATGAAAAGCATCTGGTTTTATTTAAAAATCATCCAAGTTTGATTAAATATTGTCCAGTACGTTCAAATGTTCATCAAATTTGTTTAATTTAGTCAAAATTAATTTGAAAAGGATAGCGCCGGTCCGGCAAGTGCGTACGTGCGTGCAGGCGTGCAGCTCAGTCTCGACCACGCGTTGCTAGGCTACTTAAGAAGCCCTCGACCTGGATTGAGCACGAACCTTTGAGTTCACAAGGAGCACACCAGGCAGACCAAGCCACTTCACAAGAAGCAGCCGACCAGTGACGACGTACGGTGAGTCCATCCCCTCTCGCCGTTGATCATTATCTAGCTACTCCGTAACTCTGTCCCTCGTCGGATCCGCGCCGTGTCGCTGACACCTTTCGGGCATCATATGCAGATTGGTACCACGATTGCTAATTTTTGCTCTAGCCACTACGGCACAGCGCCCTGTTGACATGATGCAGGTGAAATATTTATTATACTAGCACATACACGCTGGGCCGGCAGCTGGACCAGGCAAAGCCTGCAATATTTTACAAAAAATTTAGTAGATGCAAAATGATCATTTTTTAATAGATGCAAAATGATCATTTTTTCTTATGTTTACACAGGCTGTATTGATAGAATTATCTTTGAGAAAAATATTAGTTTGGTAAACATGCAGATTACTACATGTGTTATTTTTTGACAAATAGAAATATGAACCCGAGAATGAAGCTTTCATTGTTTTAAAAAGGTTCAATATATACGTGACAAATGGTTTTATAATACAAAAAAAATTAATCGTATATTTATATAAAATCATTGTATATAAAAAATGTTCAATGTTCACTGTGTATTTACAAAAATATCGCAGAATAAAAGTTCACTATAAACTTAAAAATGTTATGATCATTTTGCATCTATTATTTGTTTTACATAATGCACGGTGAATATTTATTACAAAAAAGATCAATATAAGTTAAAAAAACCTTAATATATGTTGAACAATTTTTGTAACATATATTAAGAAAATTGTTCAACATATATTACAAAAACGATCAAGTTCATCGAATGAAAAAAGATGAAGAAACGAAAAGAAACCTGGGCAACGAACGAGCCCCAGCAAAACCCAAAACGAAAAAATTATTACAGGCCTCGGTTGGCCCAACCACCGGTCCAGCGTCTTCTTGTTTATATAAAGATGTACTGCCCGCTTTTTAACGCGAGCTTACCTGTGGCCTGGTGGCTAGGGAGCTCCGCTTACGTGTTGCTGGTCGCAGGTTCGAAACGTGTTGACGTGCTGTTTTTCCTTTGTTTTTTTTATTTATGCTGAACATTTTTTTAAATATGTTGAACAATTTTCTAAGTTATGATGAATATTTGACATAATGCAAGGTGAATTTCTTGTAATTTATGGTGAACATTTTCTTAGACATGATGGATTTTCGTAAAAAATATTGCAGGCTTTGCTTGGCCCAGCTGCCGGCCCAGCGTGTGTATAAGTATAATAAACCTTTCGCCTGCAAACCTGCAGGTCGCGGGTTCGAATCACCCTCGCGCGCGATTTTTCGTTTCGGTTATTTATTTGTTCAATTCGTTGGAAACTTTCGAACAAGTCCGTGGAAAACTTGCGAATAAAAAAAATCCCTCTCAGTGGCGGTTTTCCTGCGAAAAATGGGCATTTATGTGATTACATATAAAGTCAAGGAGTTTTCTGCAAAAAATATATGCCACGTCGGCACCTGACAGACGGCCCCCAACGGTCAGATACACTGTCAATACGTATAAATCAGCCTTTTAGCCTTTTTTGCAAAAATTTGGACCAATATTGATACTGACACGCAAAAATTAGCAATCGTGGTACCAATCTGCATGTGATGCCTGAATTGTGGTACTTATATCCAATTAACTCTCTCCATCCGATCTGCGCCGCTGGGCTAGTTGAATTTAACAGCCGCCCACAAGCATGGACTCCTAGAAGAAGCAGATGGCCTCTCGCCCGGCAACTGCGTACCCTGAGGCTGCGTGGCTGGTGAGCGTTTGGGCCCTCCTGGGGCCCCTCCTCAGATTTTGACACGTCATCAATGGCACACATCTTAAAGCGAGCCTAATTCCCTAATTCCTTGGTACGTACATCAACTAGATATTGCGCAGTATTCGTACGATACAGTATCAATCGGATCGATACTTTCCATCTAACGAAAGAGAAAGAACACGGCGATCTTCTCGCTGGCTCGCCGCTGCATCAGACCTCGGCGCCATCGCGCCTTATCCCATGGCGACCCCGCCATGCGCCGGTGCATGGAACCTCGCGGATGCGGCGGCGCCGTCGTGAGGTCTCCCTGCGCCGGTGGCCAGCGAGAAGATCGTCGTCCTTTCTCGCGTTAGATGGAAAGTATCGATCCGATTGATACTGTATCGTACGAATACTGCGCAATATCTAGTTGATGTACGTACCAAGGAATTAGGGAATTAGGCTCGCTTTAAGATGTGTGCCATTGATGACGTGTCAAAATCTGAGGAGGGGCCCCAGGAGGGCACTATGAGGCCCCGTCCCATATGATTTTCTTCCTCCACCGCCTGCCTCTTCCTCCTCACTTCGGCACTAGTCGAAACTCTGGACCACTTCGACGTCGATATCCCCTGCAGCTCCGTAAGTAACTACTAACAAGTAGTCGTCAATTGTCATCTACCTCCAAGAATTCCTAAATTCCGCCCGATCGATCATGCACCAACCTAACTTTATTGGTGTGGGCTTGCAGTCCTGGTGGTCGGTTTTACGGTGCGTCCAGCTGACGGACGCGGGCACTGCTAAGGTAGCCGCCGCGGGAAGGGCCATGCGGATCGGGATGCTCTGGTGTGCCGCGCCACAGGCCGCCGTGGCGGCGCTGGCTCTGCTGCTTCCATGCCGCCACCGCCAGGCCCACCGCGCCCTCGACTGCCTCGCGCTCGCGCTGGCCGTCCTCGGCCATTACATGTACGCGTGCGCCTGTCTCCTCGTCCTCGCCGCCGGCGTACGAGGCCTCTTCTACGGGATCTCCTGCACCCTTGGCTTCTTCTTCTACACGGCGGGCGACAACATGAGTTTCCTGGCCCTCGTCTTGCGAATGGGAGGTGAGCAGTAGCTAGGACTGGGAAGAAGCTAGGGCAAGCAGTACACGCTTCCGGTTAATGAATAAAGGAAAAATGTAGGCTGTGAGGATTAATCGATCGAGTGCCTGCCTGGTGCGTATGTGTGAATCTAGTCTTGGACGTACCTAGTATGAGACATGAGTTATTAGTTACAATATATATGCGTTCATATATCATGTTGTTTCCGGTGCTGATTGCTTTTGCGTTCATATATCAATATCAGTGTGACTTTGAATGAATAGCCTCCATGGATGCATGGGCGTTCAGCTGTGCGGAGTGACCTGTACCACCGTGTGATTGTGTTAGACCTTAGACGTTGCTCATGGCTGGTCTCATACTAGGTCGATCTTGGGTGCTCTTCCGTATTAATTAATTAGCCACAAAGATGCATGCACCATCATACCAAAATGACATGCGATGCAACTCTAGAGACAGGTTCCAATAGGACGAGCATGCCAAGTTAATCTGTGTAACCAAAGGGAAGCATCGATTGGAAATATATAAAGATCAGATAAAACGACAAGTGCAGCTTTGACTTTTTTTTATATCTTGCGTCGTGTGATGGTACTTGGCATGCAAGGACGTAACTTTCCTAAAGACCATTGCATTCTGTTCAGTCCGCATTTCCTGCTAATACCCTTGCCCAAGCGGCAATGACAAGGGAGTAAAAAAATTAATATTATGTTTATGTGACAAGAATAAAACCATTCAACATTTGTTGCTCTTGTGCTCATTAATTTCCATATCTCCTATGGTGAATTGTGTTTCCTGCTTTTAATATGCCATCAACCACTAGAATCATGAGTATGTTTGGAAATTGGCTGTGTGGTGTTCATCGTAAACTAAGGCCCAAGTCCATGTGTATAGTATATGCCTTGCTTTCAAAATGATTGTGTTTTTAACAGGTCAAAAAGCTCCAAAATGTTTGCATGTTATGCTGCTTATTGGATCCAATTGTGGTTCAACCTACAATGTTTGTAGGCGCAAGAGTCTACGGCTTAATTATGGGTGCAGCCTATAAAAGATGATCGCTCAAGCTTTATTCAACTGGTTTGGATGGCATTCTAATCTTAAGCTAAGGCATCAAGCTTTTTTGCAGACGGTGTTTGCTCAGTTAGCAGCCATGCTTAACCTTTTTTTTCCTGCTTCTTGTACACATAATATAATGGGTGACTTGGTGTCGCAACTCAGGGTGGACATGGTCCGGGCCGAACCGGTCCCTGACCGAGCCGTCCTTTGGACCGGCCGTCGGCGGTCCGGACCGGACCGGACTGAGCAGGGTCACGGTCCTGTTTCGAGGGACCGGACCGCGGAGGGCAAGCCCGACCGGACCGGCGGCTCGTTTGGACCGTCCGGAGTTCACCTCGAGCACGCGCCGGAGCATGGCGGCGCTGGAGGGCTCGAGGCAGCGGGCTCGTCATGGAGATGTCCAGCGACCACGTGACTCATGGTGGGCGGCACGGCGGCGAGCGAGCTCGGGCAGCAACATCGGCGACGAATCGACACGACGGCGGTGCACGACGGCGGTGTACAACGGCGTGTAGGGCCTCCGCTTCAAGTTATACCTTCCAGATGATAGATCCGAGCATAGCGCATCCACTAGACATGCTTTCCAGCGTCGAGGAGGCTGGTGGCCGCGCGGATGAACGACGGCGGCGCAGACCAGCGCACGGCCAACGCGCCCACCACGCGCCCGCCACACAGCTCTGGCCACACGCTCGCCACGCGCCCGCCACGACCTCGACACGCCCCCACCACGCCCCTGCAACGTCCTTGGCACGCCCCCGCCACGCCCCTGCCTCGTCCTGACATGCCCCCGCCGTGCTCTCGCCATGCCACAACTCGTGTTCGTCGGTCCGCTCGGTCGGCTCGGTTAAAGCCCGGACCGGACCGAAGCTTTGTCGGGCTGGTTTGCTGAGCTCGGACCGGCCGATTTTTTCAGCGGGCCAGGACCGAGCCGGCCCGAGCCGAGCGGGCCACGAGCCGGACTGCCGGACCGGACCGTGTCGTCCACCCTGAGTCGCAACCATAAATGGATGTGTACATTCATCGGTCAATGCACAGAGCCAGAGACCAATGAGCTTTTTCCTCTTTTTTTGAAAAAATATTAGTGACCGCCTTATGAGTACATTTGCAACATACACACAAGTCTACACATGAATAATACGTGTGCCGCCGTCTACTCTGGCTCTCTCTTGCAAAAATTGGTCATCCACTTTGTTGCAGGCGGTCCTCCATGTAGGCCATGCAAGGATATGTGCTTAGACCACACCTAATTGTTCCAAACAGCGGGCTTCAAGAAGGAAACGTCATGATGATGATCTCTTTTAAGAGGAACAATAGGATGGGTCAGCATAGTACTAGCTTGGGTGAAGTCCTCCACTTCTGTTGTGATGTGGCTTGGATACATATACTGGCCTAGTTAAGCTTTCGAGCCCCACCTCCCATTTATAACGAAGATACATAGAATAGTGTTGTCGCTCTGGTGCACATGGTGGCATGCATGCATGTATTCATGAGCACGGCAAATCAAGAATGGCCGCCTGCCCACGGGCACGGAGGTCCGTGTAATGGCCCGGGTGATGGCCTTTGTCCCCTATGTGAAGTTTCGGAAGACTCCAACCATATCTTCTTCCGGTGCCCGGCTGCGCGGTTCCTCTGGAGTTGCTTCCGAGATGTGATGGGAGGGACGTGGTGCCATGATAATCTTCCGGACCTATTCTGGGAGATTCCTAACTCCCCCCCCCCCCCCCAACTAGTCCCCCCCTATGGGTGGCCATGGGTGCCATGGTATGGACCCTGTGGAATATTCACAATAAATTGGTGATCGAACACGTGATCCCTTGCCCTGTGACTGATGCCATTTTTTTATTTTTTTTAGAAAAGGAGGATGACCCCCGGCCTCTGCATCTGGGAGATGCATACGGCCACTTTATTGATTATTCTTGAGGACCTTACAAAGTATTACAACAATATGCCTGAATCCGCCATCTTGGCAACATATGCCACTACTCCTATCGAAATGATGCAGGGGTGCTACCTGGGCCACATACCCAGACTACTCAGCTAATCCTATCATCCAAAGCCAGAAGCCCCATCCGAGCCACATACTGTGTCTGGGGCATAAACTGGTCTGGCGCACTCACATGTGTCGTCGCCGCCATCTTCCACATGTCCGTCTTCAGAGCAGATATTGAGGCTTCTACCTTGTGAGGTCACTCCGTCATCGACGCCACCTTGACGCCAGACAACTACCTCCACCTGCGCGAGTCCATCACCGCGCATCGGGCGCCGAGTCTCCACCGCACCACGCCGCCGAGATCCGCCGTCATCAATGTGAAGGATGAAGCACCGCTCCACCAAAAAGGCGCCCGCTGGTCCCTCGATCCCGTGTACGCCTCCAAGAATGACGCCCCCAAGGAGGAAACGACACCAACGCGCCGCCGTCATCCGATCAACTGATCTAGGGTTTCCCCCGGAGGTAGCGGATAGAGGTCTAGAGCTTCTCCACGGCGATGCCTTCAAGAAGGTAATGACACAACAGGGTGTCACCAACGCCGGCCTGGCATGAAGCCGAGCACAAGGTTTTCACCCGGATCCGCTCGAAGAACCTCCATCACGTAATGTGTGCACGGGTCGCCGCCGATCTGAGCCGCCGCACAACGAGCAGGCCGCACCGGCCAGATCAGATCTGTCCGGAGGGCACAACCCGCATGGTGCCGACCCAACCACCAGGCCCTCCATGCCGCCACCGCCGATCCGAGGTCAGATGGTGTGTCGCCGCAGACACGGCCGCCGCCGCCAAACGCCGCCACGCAGCCCGAGGCAGAACCGGCTACCGCACCCCACCATCGCCGCCCTTGGCCAAGGTAGCCGCCGCGCCGCCGCCGGGCCGACACCGGAGATTTCCAGCCGCCGCCTTGAACGACCCAGACCACCGCCATGAGCCACCACCATGCCGTGGCAGCCCACATCCACGCCGGGACCCCTAGGGGGAGCCCCGCGCCGCCGAACCGACCTGCACCAGAGGAAGAGGCCGGCCACCCCACCATGGTACGCCCCCGCTCCGGCCACCTCCAGCACCCAAGGACCTCTAGAGACGACCGGACACGCCGCCTCAGCCCGCGCCGCCCGCGAGAACAGCCGGCCGGTGGAGCAGCCCGCCAGATCTGGATCGGACCACCACACCCCGACGCCGCCACCCTGCGCAGGCACCCTCCGCCGACCCCACACTACTAGAAAAAGGGCTATAGATGGTATTGACACTAATGGCGCACCAGACAAGTGGTGCGCCATTAGTATATACTAATGGCGCACCACCTTCTGATGCGCCATTAGTGTTGAAATTACTAATGGCGCACCCGGCCCACGGTGCGCCATTAGTACCAATTTTTTTTTAACTAGTGCGTCTGTCCAAACATACTAATGGCGCATCCACAGGTAGTGCGCCATTACTAGTTGTAACTAGTAATGGCGCACCAGCCAGAAAGTGCGCCACTAATGTAATTTTTTTATTATTTTTTTATTCCTTTTCTTTTGCAAAAGTACTAATGGCGCACTCGCACGCGGTGCGCCATTACTAGTTCAAACTAGTAATGGCGCACCGTGGCGAAATCGCCATTAGTATGTTTTTTGCAAAACTACTAATGGCGCACCACTGGGGTGCGCCATTAGTAACCTGGATTACTAATGGCGTATTTGTTGCTGGTGCGCCATTAGTAAGTGGGCAGCAACAAGATATTTTGGACAGCCTCTCCTCCCACACTCATTTTCTCCCCACTTCATTCTCTCCACCGCCTCCTCCTTGTCTTGGGTGCCTCCTCTTTTTCACCTCATTTCCACTATAGATTCATTCAAATTAAGTGGTTAAGTTACCTTGTTTTGCTAGGTAAGTAAGGGGGGGAAGCTATATTTATGTTGTTCTCCCTACAACAATGTGCACATGCACTTTTTATGGCCTAGCTAGATCTATGTATGTTCGTGGTGTTGCATATGTTTGTGGTGTTGCATATGTGTTTGTGTTCGGAGGTGTACCGGTATTTGAAATGCGATAGTTGCCAATATTTTGCGGAATGTTGATTCATTTCCGTTTAGCGAGAATTTTGGCATTAAGCATTCTTTTGGTCCTATTTTAGGAAAGTCATGCCAAATTTTTTCTTGGTTCTAAAATATCGTTTTGCTCTACCCAGACGACCATGGTTCGCACGATGACCGAAGGCATCGTGAATAGGTTTTGAGGTCCGTGAAGGCGAGATGCTTCAAAAGAACGAGACGGAGATAAGATGTCCGTGTCGAAGATGCAAGCTGAATAGCCTTATTGCGGACCCGGATTCGGGCAGGTGCGGACCACCTGCTCTTGCGTGGTTTCATGGATGGCTATCGGTGGCAAGGTGATGAAGATGACTACGAAGTCGTCCATGGGGGCGGGCAAGAAATGAGGAAGGCGACAAGACAACCACCGCGGCTCGGGCGGGCGAGAAGACGAAGAATCCCGGAGATGATCACGACGGTGATGTTGTACACAATATCATGTAAAAGATGCAGGACATGATGATGATGCGGCGGAGCGACGACGCTGGACCATCGATGGGCTGGGTGCGGGACCCTCATATTCAAGAGCTGCTTCTCAAGCGGACGGATAACGCAAGAGCTGCCGCCGAGAGAAAGCCAAGATGGATCAACTTGAGTTAGGCGCGTTACTCCATTGTATGAAGGATGCAGGCCGAGGATACCCTTTGAAAGTAACGCTCATGGCTCTGGAGATGAAGGTAAAACACAAAATGACCGACGCATGCTTCGACGAGAACATGTCATTCTGGCACGAACGTCTTCCCAAGGGTAACAAGTGCCCGACAAGTTTGGAGGAGGCGAAGAAAATCGTGTGTCCTCTGGATTTACCGCACGTGAAATACCATGTGTGCATGAACAATTGCATCATTTATCGGGACGAGCACGCGGAGTCTACCATATGTCCGGTGTGCGGTGTCACTCGATACAAGAAGAGGAAGAAAGCTCCTCGAAAAGTGGTGTGGTACTTTCCGATCACTCCTCGTCTGCAGCGGTATTTCGCGGACCCTAAGGTAGCAAAGCTCCTGCGTTGGCACGCGGATAGGGAGGAGAAGAAGCGAAGATGACGCAAATGATCCGGAGATAGATAAAAAGACAAGATGCTGAGTCACCCTAAGGATGCGAGCGGTGTAGCGTTGAACTTCAATACCCGAATTTGGGAGCGATCCAAGGAACATCGTCTTTGGCGCGAGCACCGATGGAGTCAATCCGTTTGGCAGCCGAGAAGCACACATAGCACC
This sequence comes from Aegilops speltoides, assembly GCA_021437245.1. NCBI lineage: Eukaryota > Viridiplantae > Streptophyta > Magnoliopsida > Poales > Poaceae > Aegilops > Aegilops speltoides. Next base: position 39,459,973 of record CM038145.1, on the reverse strand, counting down.
TGGCCTGTGTTTGTGTGGATGTACAACCTTCCCCTGGTTGTGCATGAAGAGGAAGTACATTCACATGAGTATGCTAATTGAATGGCGAAACAACCAGGAACGACATCAATCAGATCCGGGGCTGCTGAAGAGGAGCTTGACACGCTGTGGAAAATGCCAGCCAATACATGGGACACCGCAGAGAAAGAATATTTCCCTATGAGAGCCGCCTTTGCTCACGACGGTGCACGACTATCTCGATTCTGGATATCTTGCGGGCGGGTAGTCCACGGATTTTCCGGATGCGTAAGGTGCATGGATGACACAACGTATCGCCAGCTAGATAGAGATCCCGGGTCTTCGAAAACCGTGTTCATGGGACATCGAAGGTGGCTTCGCGACGATGACCCGTGGAGGAAACGCAAGGATCTGTTCGATGGTGAAACCGAACCCCGAAAACGCCCGTGTACGAGGAGCGGCGAGGAAATAGACAAGCTGTTGAAAAATCGGAAAGACTGCCCACTTGCGGGAAAGAAGCAAAAGGGCGAGCCGGAAAGAAGCGAAAGGCGCGAGCAGCTGCTGAAGGTATGGAAAACGAGGTCTGTTTTACGGGACTTGCCGTCTTGGAAGATCCACCGTGTGCCTCACAGCCTTGATGTCATGCATATCACGAAGAACGTGTGCGAGAGTGCGCTTGGTACCCTGCTCAACATGCGAGAGGACCAAAGATGGGCGAAAGCAAGGAAGACTTGAAATCAATGGGCATTAGGCGGGAGCTTCACGCTATATATGATGATGATGATGATGATGATGATGATGATGAGGCGAAGCAGACACGAAAGTCGTCGCCAAAGGCAAAAAGGCCAAGAAGACCGGAAATGACTACCCTCCCGCGTGCTTCACTCTAAGTCGAGGAGAGATCGAGCAGTTTTCACCTGCCTCCTAGGAGTAAAACTTCCTTCTGATTCTGTTACGGGGAAGATAAGCGGATACCTAGACCCAATGAAGCGAAGTTCAGCGGGATGAAGTCTCACAACTGTCACGTCTTGATGATGCAGATACTTCCGGTTGCAATCCATGGGATCATGGGCGCGCACGTCCGTGGAAGCGCTATTTGGCCTATGCAACTTCTTCGACGTCATCTCGGAAGTCGATTGGCGTGAGGCAACTCGAAGGCTACGAGAAGAGATCGTGGTGATACTATGCGAGCTTGAGATGTACTTCCGCCCGCATTCTTGACGTTATGGTGCATCTGCTGGTCCATATAGTGGAGGATATCATCCAACTCGGGCGGCGTTCTGCACAAAGCATGATGCCGTTCGAAAGGATAAATGGTGTCATCAAAGGATACGTTCACAACATGTCACGTCCGAAGGAAGCATAGCCGGGGCTTTCGATCGAAGAGTGCATCTCCTCGCACGAATTATCTAGGCATCGAGAACCCGTTGGTCTGCCGTCAGCAGCACCTCGGCAGGCTCGCTGGATGGGGTCACCGTGAGGGTCGCCGCGAAATGCATGTCGACTTCAAGGGTCGACTCGCCGACTTTGAAAGAGCAAACCTAGTCGCGCTACAACACATAGGCGTGGTCGATCCTTGGGTGGTAGAGCACAAAACCTTTATTAAGAAGGCGTACAATGACCGAGGCCAACAGAGGACGGACGGAGATATACTCAAAGAGCACAACTCATGTTCCACGCGTTGGTTCAAGCGAAGCTTCATCATACCCTTTACATGAGGATTCTTCCGCGGAAGAACAACTCATATTCGCCTTGTCACGTGGCGCCGAGCACAACGATAACCTATGAGGCGTCACGATATCAACGGCTACACATTCTACACGAGGCCAAGGACATGAAGAGCGATGGTTATCGAACTCCGGGTAACGATGGAATCCTACACCGGTAACGACAAGGACGAGATACTACGGAAGGATCGAGGAGATCTGGGAGCTGAGCTACTGTTGGAGAGAAGGTCCCGATGTTCCGTGTCGATGGGCCAAGAACATCATAAAGAAGACCGGTATTTCACCACCATGGTTATAGCGAAGCCAAATCCAAGACCATGGTATAAGCGTCACCGCTAAAAACGAGCCATGGTACGGCTTCCCAAGTGGACCAATGCTTCTTCATTACCGACCCGCCAAAGCCCGGTCGTGTTGTCGTGAGGAGAGGCAAAAGGAAGATCATCGGAATGGATGGAGTAGCCAATGAGCAAGACTTGACAAATCGGCGACCGAGGATCGAACATGACGGCGATGATGAAGTAGCAGCATACACCACAAGAAGAAGTAGGACCACCCTACCTAAGGACGTCCGTTCCACGTAAGAACTCCATTTGCGGAAAAGAAGGGCAAGAAGATTGTGAGCAGATAGCTAGCTAAGATCGATTGTATTTAAATCGTAGCCTTCATTTCTCGATTGTATTTCATGGGTACTTTTGAACTATCATGAATATTTTAAATTTCATGGACACTCGATCTCGATCCCCTCCATCTCGATCGCTATCCCACCTTGCCAGATCCGGTCCCCTCGCCGAGCACCCCCAGATCCACCGGCCGCCGCCAACCCCCGCACCTCGATTCCCTACTCAACCGCCGCCCGACCCCCTGCACCTCACACACCTCCCGCTCCACCGGCATTACTGTTTGATGATATTTTTAAAAAAATTATTACTGTCTTATAAAAAATATATTACTGTTATGATTTAAACAAGTTTGAACATATTTAAACACAAATAAGTATCAAACAGCTTTTTAAATGCTAAATAAAAAATTGTGGAGCATGGGAGTCGAACCCAGGACCTCCTGGTGTGAGAACTGGCTGCTGACCAGTCGAGCTAGTAGAGGAGACTTGATGTGGATCAGTTCTGGTGGTACATAACCTGTTGGCTCGAGTTGAAAAAAAAATACTAATGGCGCACCACGGTGAGGTGCGCCATTAGTATGGATGTACTTATGGCGCACCGAGGGGTGGTGCGCCATTAGTATTGTGCCCGGTCCCCCCTTCCCTCTCCCCCTTCGCCCGATCCCCCCTTCCCTCTCCCCCTCGCCAGTTCCCTCTCCCTCGATCCACCGCCGCCGCCGCGCTGCGACCCATCACGCGCAGCGCCCGCCGCCCCGCCGCCTCCCTCTCCCTTCCTCCCCCTAGAGCCCGCGCCGTCCGCCCAAACCTAACACGCGCGCTGCCCGCCACCTCGGCGCTGCCCGCCGCCTCGGCGACCCGCCGCCCGAACGCCGCCCAGCGCCGCCTCGGCGCTGCCCGCCGCCCAGCGCCGCTGCCCAGCCACCTCAACGCTGCCCCACCGCCTCGACGACCCGCCGCCCGGACACCGCCCCGTCCACACCACTGTCGCCGGAGCACCACCACCACCCGGACCTCGTCCCCGACATCCTCCCGCGCCCCACTCCCGGCATCCTCCCGCGCCCCTCCCGGCCCCGTGAGCTCCCCCTCCTCCTCTCCCCCTCTCCCCCTCTACAGTGTACTTTTAGTGTAATTACTGTGCATTTTCAGTGAAATTTACACTGTAATTGTTAGTGGAATTTACACTGTAAATGTTAGTGGGTTTACAGTGTACTTCTAGTGGATTTTTGCTCTGTATTTGCAAGTGGCATTTTTAGTGGAATTACTGTGTATTTCCATGGTTTTTACACTGTAATTATTGGTGTAAGATATTGTTGCAATTAAATTTAGAAATGGCAGCTCTTGGTGGCTTGGTGTACCTGTATTTTCTCTCTGAAAATTCTCTAAACAAGCATTGCAATTTGATTTTGGCCCTGGTACATGTAGTAGTAGTAATGTTTGAGTGTTGCATGCTTCGGTGCTAAATTTGCATCAGCGGTTGACGTTTCTTGAGTGATTATAACTTGTGGAATATGTTGTCTCAAACTATGGAACATGAGATCTGCGTTTAGGAGCAGCCAAGGTGGTTTCTTTTGTTGTACACTCCAGTTTGATTCTTGTGTGCATCACATCGGTTCATAGTCTGGAACATTCAGTCTTGCTTGCTCTATGTTTGTTCGATGTCCAGGGGCCCAATTACAGTTAAGTTGTGGATACAACACCTATTTCACCAACAACAGAGAACACAACAACACAATTAGGGCTCGAAAATAAATCAAGCAACACAAGTATTTCTATCTAGTGAAGACTAAAGTTGCATCATCAGCAGCTTCATATAGAAGATAATGATTCCTGTTTTTTAGTCTACTGTAATTGTTTTTTAGCCGACAGCACTTTGCATTGTTTTGAGGTTTTGTACATCAGCTTTCTTGCTAATCCAGCCCATGCGGCTGCTGTACTACTTGTCAAGTGATGCTGCTGCTATCTGCATGTTATTGCTGCTAGTTGTGATTTTGTCAAGTGATGTTGCTGCTACTTGTGATCTTCTAAAATAACCCCTTTCTCTGAAGCGTTGATTAATTTCCGTTTGGTTGAGAAATGGGGCACTCCTAGATCCAAGAAAATTAGCAAAGGTCATGCCCAATTTTCTTGACCTAGAAGGTGCCGATTCTCAACCAAATAAAAATTAATTTGCTTTAGTGGTTGGATTAGTTTAGTATTTTATTCACACACTCGGACACCCTTGCTTGCCATGTGTGATAGAGAGATAGTGAGAGGAGACAATAAGCTATCTGCAGCTTAATTTGCATTGCATACTAGCTAGATAGCTTTTGTTTTTCAGGACCAACCGAACAATACATACATATATCTGTAGGCACCAGCTTAATTTCCAAGGCAGGACAATTACTTGCTTCATTATATTCATCCATCCATCCATTTTGCATCATGTACAGAATCAAAAATAATCGCAAAAGCCTTAGTTTGAAGCGGATAAGCATTCTATTCTCAGGCAGCAAAGGCATTCTCAATACATGTTGGTGAATGTCAAAACCTACAATTTCTTTGTTTGTTGCAAAATGAATGATCCGAAAGAAGATATCAATAGGCTTTAAAGCCACCCAATTGTTTGTATACACAACATGAATCGCAAAACTTACAGTGTTGAAGATGATCAGAAAGAAGAGGACAAGTCAAACCTTCAAATCGATCGGATCAGCTAACAGCTCACGCAATTCGCCGCCTTGACCTCGAACTCTTCTCGGTTGATAGTATCTTCACACGAACCATGCCTCGCTCCCACTCGGATTTCCCAACCAAGATCAGCCTGCTAGCGTTTATCCTCTCCGCGTGTTTGAACACCCTGCGGTGTAGTAAAAAGTAATTACAGATACACTCACCCACATAAGTATTCAACACAATGAAAAAATAGTAAAAATTAAGGAAAGGCAATACCATTTCAGATGCTTGTCTTCTAAAAAGAAGAGTGAACTTTCTAGACACACCCCTCAAGAACTAGGTTACCCTGAGAACGTGGACTTGGACCTTAGCAACAACACACAAACAGGTTCTATCCCAAAACACCTAGGCAATATCACAAACATCTCTCAATTGTTCCTTGACGATAACCAACTTTTTGGCGACATTCCTCGAGAATTAGGTTATTTGGTCAACTTAGAGATCTTGTTCCTTGACAATAACCAACTTTTTGACCAAACTTTTTTTCTATTTAGAGAGAAACATGGCCCAGCGATGAGGCCGGGGTTGGCGGCAAGGCGTTAGGGAGCTGTCCCGGAGATGGAGGAACAACCTCACTTGTATGAGGCCGCCGCCTTCCCCATCGATCCCGAGACCACCGATGGTGCCGCCGAGGATGACCACCGATGCCACCACCGATGGTGCCGCCGAGGATGCCACCATCGATGATGGCGGCGCCCGCACAGATGGCAGCCAACCAAGAGGCAAAGGAAGGACCGGCGCCGATCGTGCTCCTCACCCTCAAGGAGGAAGTTCTTGAAGTGGACTCCAGCGGAATCCAACGGCGCCCGAACGAATAGTCAAGGGTACTCGCTTCAGCTCGGGTGCATTGTCCGGAGCACCCTCTCGATCAACACCGAGAACACGAGGCATCCCGACCGAGGAATTTGGCGCCATCTCCTCTTCACGAAGCTGCACGAGCGATACAAGTTCCCGCTGAATTTGCAAACACAAGCCTCAAAGGGAATAAAGTGAACAATGCTGCCCTCACGAAGATGAGCAAGGCCCTGTCTACTTGGAAAAGCAATGTGAAGAAAATGATCGAGAAAGGTGAGAGTTATCAGAAGATCAAGGAGAAAAATCCTTCGATCACCGAAGATGACTACAGCGACTTCAAGATCAATTGCTCGAGCACCGCAAGCTCCCAATCAAGTGAGTGGAAACAAATCACGGGAGCTGAACATAGGGGAACACACACTCGGTCCCGACGGTTCTGAGTGGCGGAGCCTATATGGGACAAGGAGGAGGCGGACCGTGCCGAGCAAGGCCTACCGCCCCTCTTGAGAAATACAGCGGTAACAAGCAGACCAGGAACTTTGTCGGGCCCGGTACAAGAAGGACCGAAAACAAAGGAGCTTACCACGGATCCAAGACCATGCAGCTTGAGCTTGTTACGGTAAGGAATACACCCCGTAATTAGCTCCATATGGTTGCATTCTAATTAATGAAGCCAAATTTCTAAATGGTTCACATTCCTTCCATGAGCGATCGAAAGCGATGGCGCAGGGTCGACTAAGAGCAACCCTTGGGACACCACTCTAAATAGGGCGTTGAATGTAATGAAGAACAAGGATAAGCTCGATGGCCGACATCAGCTGGTCGTGTGGCCGGCAAAGGCTTGTCGACAAAATGGGGTCATACTATACCGCTGGTGTGCGGAAGGAGAAAAAGACCAGCTCGGAAAGCCGACGCGAGAGGTTCAAGAACTCAAAGGCACAGTGGCGCGGATTCGGAGATTGTCCAAGAGCAAGTGGAACAACGACTCGGGCGGCGATCACCGCCATTGTGCCTACCTTGATCTCGGGGTTGAGTCGTGGATTGCGGGCGGCCAACGAGGCCGCCCGATTCCTAGCTTCACGGCCAGCAACTTCGCATAATGCGATGGCGGGGCCATTGGTGCCTCCGTCGGAGGCGGCATTGGTGTCTCGACGCCGGCATGGGAGTTTAATGCACCGGGTGTCGCCGCCGGCACCTCTGCGACAAGCGGCCCCTCCGTCAATCGCCGCTGCTGCCGTTGGCGGTGCGTCGACTGATAGCCGAGCTCGGCGCCATCATCACGGTAACTAATTAAGCCTCTGTCGGCCGAGGACTTCATCTCCTTGCCTTTGATCGGGCATCCCGGCGCCCTACATGTTTTCGCGGGCGTCGCCGACGTTCCGTGCACTCTCCTCCGCCGTGAACAACGAGTTGGTCGATGTCGCCAAGGGCAAAATCGTTCAACCGGCAACCCTTGTTCCATGGTACCCAGATGCCACCCAACTTGTTTAGGGTTCAACCGGTTGGTGCTGCCAGCGAGCTGCGATGACTTGTTACCTCCGATTCGACCCGTCGGGGCCGGCGATGATGGCGTGATGACCCTCGGCGCTGCTGAGCTGGCCCTGCTTTGGCGAAGAGCGAGATTCGTTTGGGGCGGGGACACCACCCCAAAGACAACACCGCCCGATCGTGCGGCGCCAAGTCGGCCCCATGGCAAGACCGCCGTAACGGTGCGGACATCCCTATGCCATCGGATCCAAACATGCATATGGCACGGGATCGAACGACGGCGACGACGATGATACATTTGGCAACGTCGATCAAGACTTTGCCGATCATGGGTGCGATGGCGACTTCATGGGGCCTCCTTCTCAAGAACCAAACCCAACAAAAGACATGTGCGATCTAGCTGGTACCGCGGAGAAGCCAAGTTACAACAGCGCCGTCGGCGTTCAGCTCTCGAGAGACGCCTCCACTGCCGACTTCACCGAGCCTCGGATAGGCGAGGTGCAAAATATTATCAGCCCCAACACACTCAAGAAGGCGGTCTGTGAGCGAAACTCGGTCCCATTACAGGAGAAGAAGAAGGCACGCAAAAGAAAGAGTAAGAAGGGTGCGAGCCAGCCGCACCGAGTATGATCCGTGCTCGGGGCGGGCCACCATCACCACAGGATATCTCGAGGAGGTGCATGTGGCGGGTAGGGCGATGCTACCGACAAATATGCTCAATGCTGCAACCGGTGCTATGCGGAGTCTGCATGATGTTGTTCTTGCTTTGGAGAAGCGGCGTCTCGAGAGAAGGATGTGGCATACCGGTTTTCGCGCCAAGGTGCGGAGGGCAAGGGCTTTGTGGATAACTCCATCGGGCGCACGATTGTCCCGCGTTTGATGACATCCATGCTATGTTGAACCTTCATCCGCTGCACTACACCTTCGTTCGGCTATTTTCGCTGAGTATGGAGATGCGGATCATTCGCGACAAGACCCCGGACATCGTGATAGTCGACCCCTTTACATGCGTGCCAAGATCTTGGGCAGCGTTGGGGACCGGCAAGTCGCGAGTTCTTACCTCGAAGGCGTCATTCTGGCAAACCAAGATAAGGATAACTTCCTCGTGCCTTACTTTCCCGAGTAAGTCCTCCCCTCAACCGGCCCGTAACATATGAATTCTTACATTTCGATCATTTTTCTTTTAACATTCCATGTTTTCTGCAGTGACACACGTTGCACGCTCATCCTCCTAAGCCCCAAATATTCCATGGCCACGTATTTTGACCCGGACCGTCAGTCGAACGTAGACTACACAAATGTCAAGAAGGTTCTTGATGATGTTCTCCCCGGCTACGCCAAATCTGGAGGCACCTTCACCAAGCCTAATCGTAAGTACGACAAGCATGTGTTCTCCCACAATCTGACGTTCGCTGCGTCAAGCAGCCGCTGGCGATCGAAGGGTGCCTACTCGCCATCCATCACATGCGGCGATCGTGCGGGACCATCATCAACCACGCTACCGAGTAAACTCAAAGATTGGGCAAAGAGCGTGTCGGCAATCCAGGGCGCGGACCTCCGACAAGAATTCTTTCGCATCCAATCGAGTTTGCGGAAATCATCCATCAAGATGTCGCCGTACCTCGGGGCAGTTCTACCTCAACAATCAACCGTCCAAAGGTGACATCGACACAATGCTACAAATGCAGGTGACAACGACCGTTATTTCATGACTCCCACGATGACGGCGGCTTCATCCACGCTCCGGTCCCTTGAGTCGAGTCGAAAGCGGTGATCTTGTGTCTAGTTCTCAAACATCGATTGCCTCATGTTGTAATTAAACTTTAATGAACTTGTAGTATGTCTCTTTGGTTTGAGAGTCGTTCAACTTAGATGTAATCGATGCTATTAATGTCTTGCTTTTCTCTTCCGATCGTTCTGTTGCATACTTATATATTGCTTACGTATTATGCGTGAATTGGTACTAACGTTTACGTTTGGCTAGTGCATAGCGATGCCGGCGTATGTCGTGTACAAGGGTAAGGTTCCCGGAGTCTCGATGGTGGGAGGAATGTCGGAGACAGGTTCACCGATTCAGCGATATGATTACAAAGGTATACCACTAGGGCGAGGCGAATCTAGATCGCCCGCTATCTAGCGGGAGAGGAGGGAGCGTTGGAGGAACCAGATGAAGACGAGTTTCATCGTGATGATGCTCATCGTGATGACCGCAGCTCTCTTCTATGTGATGGTAGTTTAGATGATCGATATCGACTTGTAATGTGAAAACAAACTCGCTACTCGCGGTCTCGAGGCTTGTAATATAATGTTCTATCTTTGTTCGGTCTTTTCAATTCGGAGACTAATATGATGAATTGTATTCGGAGACTAATATGATGAATTGTATTCAAAGACTAATCTTCTATTGTATTCGATGAATCTGTTGTTGATGTGTGCTGTCTATATTTTGTCAAATTATACATTTTGTAACCTGTGCAAAAAATAGAAAATAAAAAATAAAAAAAACCTAATATTCATACTAATGGCGCATCACATGACAGTGCGCCATTAGTATGACAAAGCATACTAATGGCGCATCACTGGATAGTGCGCCATTAGTATGCCGCGGTTACTAATGGCGCATCCAGTGTTAGTGCGCCATTAGTATGCCAAAGCACCTGGGTATACATGGCCCCTGGGAGGCATACTAATGGCGCACCCTGGCCTATACTAATGGCGCACCTGCGGTGCGCCATTAGTATACCAGATGCTAATGGCGCACCAGGTGGTGCGCCATTAGTAAAAATTACTAATGGCGTGCTAGTAATGGCGCACCACAGATGCGCCATTAATGGCCATATTAGGTGCGCCATTAGTAGGGGGTTTTCTAGTAGTGCCAGCAGCCCTCCACACGCCGCCACCAGCCGCCACCGTCACTGGGACGTCCGCCGTCGTCGCCCCGCCGCGCCCTGCTCCGCGCCGTGCATATATACATCCAAGGCGGCTGCCCCGCGCCAGCCAGCCCCGAGCGAAGGAAGAAGAAGGCCCGCCGACGCCGGCGCCGGCCAGGCTTTGCCCGACGGCGACGGGGGGAGGAGATCGAGAAGGGGAGGGGGCGGCGGCGGAAGGTTCCCACCCCAGCTCAAGGAGCGGGTCGGGCGAGTCGGGAGGGGTTGTACGGTCTGACTTTTCAATAACACTATTCACCCTAGCACGACATACTCTAAGTTGTTCTGTTTCGAAGAAAAAAGAAATACTCTGAGCTATGATGTTCTATTACGGTATTGCCAAATCTGGTATGTCAATAATGCAAGTAAGAGCATCTACATCCGGCCTTAGCAAATATGACCCCTTAAGCACCCGCGGACGCGCCCGGTCAGTGACCAAGTGTGTCTGTTTTGAGCCCCTATTTGTCCGTTCGCGCAGCCATACTCCTCATTTTCTTCCTCATATGACTGGGCACTTGCACGTGATTGGTGGAGATGAAGAGAGAGAAAGAAAAGAATGAATAAAGAAAGAGAAAAGGTGGTCTGTGGTGGGGCTGCGTCCTATGTGGCGGACTGCCTGGGCACGTCTGCGGGTCCTCATATCCTCCCTACATTTGTCCTCAATATGAGCGTTCGCGAACAGCCCTCATATCCTCCCTACGTTTGTCCTCAATGTTCTTTATTCGAGGCGGGGACGACAACCCTCTTCTTTTCAAGGGTGTGATGGTTGTTAGTGGCAATTGGAGGAGGCCGTGCACCATGGATCTACAGTCCTACATAGATATAGCAGCGGCATGTTACGGAATGTAATGGCGTGATTTTGGAACTATGAAGGTGGGGCTCGACGGTAGGCGTGTCAATGGTCGTCATGGGCTTGTATCATTGGTGTTGCCTCTGTGGCAAAGCGGGGATCCTATGGTGAGGCTAATATCCTTGGTATTCTGGCATGTGTGGCCCTATGAAGTGGGTTGTAGTGGTGGTAGGTTCTCAGATCTAGCTAGCATGGTTTGCCACTTTGTGTCTCAGGCCTGGTCAAGCTTACGCGTTGGTTTTGTTCTCGTTGGTTTCTAACCTTCTTCCAATAGGTTCATCGAGACGTTTGGATACTGGACTCTGGGTTAACGCCTTTCCCCACAGGGATGGATTCCCTTGACAATGGTATCCATGTACGTTTTCCTCTTATTTTGACGTCAAAGAGTTCACATCAAAACTAGACCATGGTTGTTGGATTTAGGATGCGCAACCACTATATTGGTTGGATCGGGAGGGACTACAATAGAATCTGGGTTTGTAGTAGAAAAATAGAAAAAACAGATCTGGACCACTAGATGGGAGACTGATGGCCCAGATTTAGGTGGAGGGATCTCAGACCACTTAATGTACTTTTCACGGAAAACCCCCTGCCAATGTTTAGATATGAGATAGCATATTTGCAGTATAGACCTTGAGTCTTCGTGAAATATGACCATTTTCATAAATGCACAGTGCTGATGCCCATCTCATCTTAGCTTGATATACAAAAATCTTTGCAAATATTTACTTCATGAAATTCATACACATTTAAGTGTCTATTTTAGCCTCCGAGACATCATTAATTTTTCAAGAGGGTCGGACATCTTGGTTTCTAAGAAAACATCAATATATATCACATTTTTTTAGCACATAAGAGAACTAAGCCATCCCAGAACAAGCAGAACTGCATATACATATCAGACTAGAAGTAGTGCATGAGCAAATTAAGGACTGGAATTATCACCACATCATTTGAGTATTTGAGTACATGAGAATACAACACAAGAGGTGTACATAGAACACTTTTAGTACATGGTCAGCAGACCCAAGTGTAAATGACTGAAACTATCACCGTCCAACAAGCATCTTGCTAGTACATGACAAAAAAGGTCTAGGAGTATCATTTTTCGTCCCGTTTTAGTGCTTCCTGTTAATCGAGCTTCATCCGCTGGCATTCCAGCTTCTATACGAGAGTTTTTAACCTCCATGAACTCTTATACACTTGATCAGTTCAAACTACCTAGCTAAGAACACCAAATAAGTAGGTGTCAGTTAGAAACATACATGAAATAGCATATCTTGAGAAGAGAGACATTCATTATGTCCAACTTCATTCACAGCTCCAACCAAGGATACATAACCTAGATGTCAAACTTAAGATGAAATTCCGAATACACATGTAACCAATCAGAATAACCCTTGAGGTCGATGATGGCATTCCAGCTTCTACATGGGAGTTTTCAAATCAAATAAAAATGGCATGTAGTAGCGGGATAAGTCTAATAGAGAGAGTACAAATATTTGTTACAGCATATTTCGTTATTCCACTACAGATTAGGTTATGTTGTTATACCTATTGACTTATAAACCAATAACATCAAAATTCGCAAGAGGTCAGTATAACACGCATATGTTCTAACTCAAAAAAAATTGTAAAAACTGACAAACATTCATGTTCATAACATTGAATGGACCTTAGCTGCTTGCACAAAAACCAGCTCATAGAAGTTTCATAGTGATGAAGGTTAGAGATTATGACCCAAGGTTACAATTATAAATTTGACTTTACCCATCTAAAAAGGACAATTATTGGGCATGGATACAAACATACTGGGCATGGAAAAAGTAAATCTGGATCACCTTGAGAAAATAGGAATGCAGGCTACAGATTCACACTGGGTTAAAGCTTGCACGGGCATGCATAGACCTACTATCAATATATATATTACAATTTTCTAGTAGAATCAGTTTACTTCCTTTCCAGCTTGTCAAGCTACTGACTCTGTATATGGAACTGCAGGTACCGAGTTTTTTAGTGAATTGCCGTGAACTTATCGTGAACTTCAAGACCCTAAGATTATCCAACCGTTCTCAACCTTCCAACTTGGTTCTGCAGAGTACTTAACAGTGAAACAAAATTTCCAAATTAGAGTACGACACCACCAAGAACAGGAGCAAATGCATCACGCACACACAAGCAGATTTGACATGAAAGTACAGGAAAATAGAAGTATACAGATGAATCGGAAATTTACTTGATATAGTAAAACTGGAATGCAACACAAATAGGAAACATAGTTAACATCTATTTACTAGGAAAATGAACAACCGTGTTGAGGATTTGTAGGTTCGCACCACGTCGCATGGGGCGGTTGGGAAGGAGCCGAGGAGCTCACCACCGGCTTGCCGCTGACGAGCAGGAGGACACGAGCTGATCCTGGTGCGTGAGAGAGAGACGAGGCGACGGACCGACCGCTACCGGAGATTCAGATGAGAGGTTGCGAGCCTGCGACGAGCACACTGCGGGCTGAGCTTGGTAGCGGAGGAGATCTGATTTGATCTGCCTCAAACAGCGCCGCCGACGACGTGATGGCCAGGAGCCATCGGAGATTTTCTGAATTCGCCCAGCTTGAGGATGGATCTGGGCTGCCGCTGACCAGCGTTAGGCGCTGCCGCTCTGTCTGCGATTTGGGATTGAACGACGAGGCCGTCGAGATCAAATTAGCTTGCAGGGAAGGACCTTTTTGCAAATTATGCGGACAGATCGCTCCGCCTAAATCTGGGCCATCAGTCTCCCATCCGGTGGTCCAGATCCATTTTTTCTATTTTTCTACCACAAGCATGTTTTCTATTGTAGTTGCTCCCGGTTGGATCCCCTCCATTGGGGTTTGGTTGGGTGGTGGTGTGTTACACTAGGAGAAAGCTTTATCTAGGTAGGATCGATGCCAAACATCGCTGATGCCCACTGGAGATATGGTTGGTTAGTTTGCCATCAAAGCGCCATCTGGTTCAACTTGGAGTTTTGATACTTCTTCTTGCTAGACAACACCGAGTAGATCCATCCCTGAACGTAAAGGAACCACATACATTGTTTTTCTAGGACGACATGTAACCTATTTGTTCAAACTCGAAAAAAATTAAAGGCACAATGTTTTACATCATTGATTCAATAAATTATGGAGAAAATTCTCATAATCATCTGGTATAATTTTTGCAACCCGAAATATTGTCAAGGTTTCAGTAAAGAGACTGCAGTCAGATCGGAGCAACGACACCGCCACTCATACACCTGCATAAATTTGACTACCTTCATAGGTTTCATACACCTTCTTGAGTTGCCCATCGAAAATAATGGGAAGACGTGAGCGTTGAACATACATGGGCTGGGGATAATCGCCCTAAAATACAGTTCATTAAACATAAGATATTAATAAAACGCCAAAACATGACTCCAAAGCCACAGTAGATCATACCTATAAAAGCGATATCGAGCAGTGGACATTTTGACACACTGAAATATTGAGAGATTAGCTCCTTATATTTTTTTTTCTATGCGAAAAGATTAGCTTTGTATATGTTCTGTCAATCCTGGGTGACTGATTATTTTTCCACTGTAAAGACCATTAGTATTTTTTGCAGGTTAAAAAGGAAGTTTTGTTCCAAAGTAACAGGCTTGTAGTCTGCTAGTACAAGATTATGAATGAAAGAGAGGGGGGGTGGTGGCCGTTGCAACCAACAAGAGGTGCTACGAGCCGTTAGCGCATAATTAGCAAGAAAATGTGAGCCATGTTCTGGGACCTCAGGATCTTCACAAGTTTAAACTCCCTCTGCAACACATAGTTCTTGATCTCCCTGACCAATTGATCATTGAGTGATTTAACAAAAGAGGCATCAGTCATAGAAGAAGGGCCACCATTGAGTCCGGTTGTAATAAGACCGGAAGGATACACCATTTGATAGCCATAGACATTCTTATCTTAATAGCTTGAATTTCCATCTCGAGAGCATTGTTATACTAAAATAATAGTTGACATGATGAAAAAATATAGAGCCCAAGTTATCCGTAGGATCATGCCTGCTCCTGTCGAGCCCTCTTCCGCTGAATAAGAACCGTCCACTGACAAGGCAATTAGTTTGTTTATACTATCTTGTGTACTGGTAAGGGTTTGTGTGTAACCGTTTGACCTCCTTTTAACATAGGGTCCGTCTATGTCACATCCAGATAATACCTCACATTTAACATGTCATTTTTTTATTGTTTTGTCCTGTTTGTTTGATTTTAATTTGTCAAAGCCCAAAACTAAAAACCAGCTCGCTCTCCAACCGCCTTGGTGGCCAGCCTATACACAAATCTGGTCGCTAGCTACCCGTACGAAAAAAACTGATTACTAGCTTTTTCTGGAAAAAATTGATCGCTAGTACTAAATCAATTTGTTAGCTTTTCAGCCTGATCGTTATACATTTACAAGTACATCCCCACCCCTAGCTTCTAGGCTACCAATGATTTATTTAATTTTTTTCCTTTTGGTTTTTGCGTTTTTCATTCTTATACTTTATAATTAATTTTTAGTAAGGAATAAAGTTTCGTCAACACATATTTCAAAAAACATGTTCATGAATTTAGCAAAAAATTTCAAGCTATAAAAAATGTTAACGAATACCAAAAATGTTCTAATATATGGTGAACAATGCTTTAATATATGATGATCATTTTCTGAATACACACTAATTTTTTGCAATACACAATGAACATTTTTTATATACGTGAACATACGATGAACTAAAAGGAAAAAATGTATATATATATATAGAACTAAAAGCAAACAGGAAAAATAAAAAATAGAGAAAACCAAATAGAGAAAATAGGTAAATAAGAAGAGAACAAAAAATGAACATATTTTGAGTTGTTTTAAAAAAATGATAAACACGAACAATTTTAGAAAACTTAATAAATTTGCAAATTTTGGAACATTTATTACATCAACATGATGAAGGCACAAACAGTTTTGTTCAGCACGCAGATTATTTTTCTTTTTGTTGTTGTTGTTGTTGTTGTTGTTTTCTTTCCAAGTCCATGACCGGTAAAAAAAAGTTTGAAACAAGTTACAGATGTTGGAAAGATGGCATCATGACGCTAGTAAATGTTGAAATTCCAGCGCGTTTTAGCTATTCCTGGGCCGACTCGGATTCAAATTCAAAGTGATTGCCGCCGGATCTCGATCTCTGTCTCACACGTCCCTGTTTTCTTGCTCGCCCCGTGTCCCGAATTCCCGATCCATCTGACCTCGCCCTCTCAATCTGATCGGCGACGCCTCTGTTGGGTCCTAACTATGATCTAAGGTGTGGAAGAAGGAATCAGAGAGAATTCGCAAGGGACCCCGATCTAGGTGATATATTGAACTATCGGCATCACCGTGTGTGTTTAGGTTTCTGCTATCAGGCGAATTGGGGAAAATCTCATACCAGCTAAGCCACAACCCGGCAGCTTTGTAGGTGAGTCAGTTATCCTTACTGGCGGAAACTTGTCGAGACCGTAACAGTGTCTTTTTGGTCTTAACGGTAAGTTGCATCTAACGGCTAGCGATGAAAGTAAACTTGAAGAGCTACCAGGACCATCCGATAAGTAAACCGGTATTTGCTAGATGAGAAACACTTAACTAATGGTTTATCTTACCAAAAAGGGTTTCCCATCGCTTTATATTATAAAGCACAACCACAACCACAACTACGAGCATCCGATACAAACACACGCCACACTGACCCAAGGCAAGATACATGAATGCCGGGCACCGACACACAACCTCAACGACACAAAGCATCTAAAGGATAAGCAAAAAAAGATCCGCTAAGAATCGACCGAGACCACCAAATGCGCGACGGACACGCCGGACCGAGGACTCCAAGACGGTGCCTCACTAGTAGAAAAAGGGTCAAACGTGCAGCACATTAGTGCCAGTTTGTATTAGAGCCGGCACTAATGTATACATTAGTGCCGGTTCCAACGGCTAGCCGGGCCGCTCTCATTAGTACCGGTTCGTGGATAACCTTTAGCACCGATTCGTGCCACGAACCGGTACTAATGAGGGTGGTGGCAGGATGTTGTCAGTCTGGGCCCCCTACAGCACCTTTAGTACCGGTTCGTGCCACGAACCCGTACTATAGGTCGACGTACATAAACCCTTCGTCCACCCGAGCCACTATGTTCTTCCCCTTTCCCCTCACTTCTCCTCTGTTCTTCCCCTTTCCCCTCGAGCTCCTCACAAATTTTGCCCAAAATTTGTCAAGATTTGAAGGCCCCCATCCATTCAAATGATCACAAAGGTTAGCAACTTTGTCCTTTCAACTCTCATTGCTAGATTAGCTCTTCCCATGCTTTGTATAGTTACTAATTTGTGAGTTTAGTAATTTGGGAGGAAATATATATATATGTGCTAGTATTTGATTTATATGCAATTTGAGGTCAAAAATAACACTTAGTTTGCATATGTAGGTGTGGTTTACTTAGTGCCTTCTAAATCTCCGTCGTAACCACCGTCGATCGCCCGCACCGTCCCGTCACCGGCACCACCTTGTGGTGGGCCTCTTGTTCATGTAATTTTATATAAAAAATTGATGTTTGTGTGATTTGGATATATAGTTAATTATGTAATAATTATCTTACCCTACGTTGTTTGTTATACATAGTGCCATGGTTTTGATATCCGTCCCCGTCGGCCCTCGTCCTTGTTATGATTCGGATGTGGTATATTCTCTTTTAAAACTATTAGTTGCATTTCGTGTTTATGACAAATTATGCCCATCAAGTTGACATAGATATTTTTATCTAGGAGGTATGTGAACCGGAAATTCCAACCGACCCTATTGTCGAGAGGTTAAATTTAGTTGAAAGAGAAAACGAGTACTTGAAAGAAAAATTGAAAAGAATTGAGGGGGAGAAGATGGAATTGGAGTTGCATGTTGCCGATGTCGTCGATGATCACAAGATCAAGATGGAGAAAATGCGCTTGAAGAATAGAAAGATTAGAAAATATGCCATCGATAGTGAGGCTTGGTATCATTATGCTGTTGGATCAATTGTTACCTTAGTTGCGATCTTGATCGCATTTGTTGTTGCATTTAAATGCTTTAGCTAGAGAGTTATTTGTTTGTTGCATTTAAGTGTTGTATGAACTTTATGTATGAACTTGTATTAATTTGGTCTATTCGATGTTGTGTAATGAAGATGAGCCGGCAATGGATGTACGATGACCGATGCTCCCCAGTTCGTTTGAGGCGTGCATACTTTTACGCTTGCTTGGCCGAGGCAAACAAGAGGGCGGATGGTTTTATGCCTTGTCCATGTGTTGTGCTGTAAGAATGGTCACAATTACTCTCGTCAAGAACCATTCACGTCCACTGTTTGAGTCCGGTTTCATGCCCCACTATAATGTTTGGACCAAGCACGAAGAAAGAGGGGTTATGATGGAAGACCATGAAGAAGAAGAGGACGACGACAGCTATCCTGGCCATGGGTTCCCTGAATACGATGATACAACAATGGGGGAAGAAGCTGAGCCGGTAATGCAGGAAGAAGCTGAGCCGGCAATGCGGGAAGAAGCTGAAGAAGAGGCATCAGATGAACCCGTTGATGATCTAGGTCGGGCCATTGCCGATGCAAAGAGAAACTACGCAAGTGATTTGGAGAAGAAGTAGTTGCAGCACATGTTAGAGGATCACAAAATATTGTTGTACCCGAATTGCGTAGGTGACAAGAAAAAGCTGGGCACCACACTGGAATTGCTGCAATGGAAGGCAGAGAATGGTGTATCTGACAAGGGATTTGGAAAGTTGCTGGTAATGATAAAGGATATGCTTCCAAAGGACAACGAATTGCCCGAGAGTACGTACGAAGCAAAGAAGAATGTATGCCCTCTAGGGTTAGAGGTGCAGAAGATACATGCATGCCCTAATGATTGCATCCTCTACCGCGGTGAGTACGAGGATTTGAACGCTTGCCCGATATGTGGTGCATTGCGCTATAAGATCAGCCGCGATGAGCTCGGTGATGTCGAGGGCGCCCGAAAGAAGATTCCTGCCAAGGTGATGTGGTATTCTCCTATAATACCACGGTTGAAACGTTGTTCCAAAACAAAGAGCATGCCAAAGCGATGCGATGGCACGAAGAAGACCGTAAGAAAGACGGAAAGTTGAGAGTACCACGACGGGTCGCAGTGGAGAAAAATCAAAAGAAAGTACGGGAAGGAGTTTGCAGATGACGCAAGGAGCGTATGGTTTGGTCTAAGCGCAAATGGCATTTATCCTTTTGGGGAGCAGAGCAGCAACCATAACACCTGGCATGTGACTCTATGTTTGTATAACCTTCCTCCTTGGTTGTGCATGAAGCGGAACTTCATTATGATGCCAGTGCTCATCCAAGGCCCTAAGCAACCCGACAACGACATTGATGTGTACCTAAGGCCATTAGTTGAAGAACTCTTACAACTGTGGAATGGAACAGGTGTACGTGCGTGGGATGAGCACATGGGGGAAGAATTTGACCTAAAGGCGTTGCTGTTCATGACCATCAATGATTGGCCTGCTCTCGGTAACCTTTCAGGACAGACAAACAAGGGATACCGCGGATGCACGCACTGTTTGGATAATACCGACAGTATATATTTGAATAGTTGTAAGAAGAATGTGTACCTGGGACATCGTCGATTTCTTCCGAGCATCCCGTAAGAAAGAAAGGCAAGCATTTCAAAGGTGAGGCGGATCACCGGATGAAGCCTCGCCACCATACTGGTGCTGATGTACATGATATGGTCAAGGATTTGAAGGTGATATTTAGAAAGGGTCCTGGCGGACAACCTGTTCCGATGGACGCGGACGGACGCGCATCCATGTGGAAGAAGAAATCTATATTTTGGGACCTGCCATATTGGAAAGACCTAGAGGTCCGCTCCGCAATCAACGTGATGCACGTGACGAAGAATCTTTGCGTGACCCTGCTTGGCTTCTTGGGCGTGTATGGGAAGACAAAAGATACACCTGAGGCACGGGAGGACCAGCAACGTATGCACGGAGAAGGCGGCATACATCGTGGTCATGGAAGCTACGCTCTTACCAAAGAAGAGAAGGAAATCTTCTTTGAATGCCTCGCCGATATTAAGGTACCGTCGGCTTCGTCGGATATAAAGGGAATAATAAACATGGCGAGAAAAAGTTCCGAACCTAAAGTCTCATGACGCCACGTGATTATGACGCAAGCGCTTCCGGTTGCATTGAGGGGCTTCTACCGAAAAACGTTCGATTAGCCATTGTGAAGCTATGTGAATTTCTCAATGCAATCTCTCGAAAGGTAATCGATCCGAAATCATACCAAGGTTACAGAATGATTTGGTGCAATGTCTTGTCGGTTTGAGTTGGTGTTCCCACCATCCTTCTTCAACATCATGACGCACGTCCCTAGTTCACCTATGCGAAGAGATTAATGTTTTGGGTCTGTATTTCTACACAATATGTTCCCCTTTGAGAGGTTCATGGGAGTCTTAAAGAAATATGTTCATAACCGTGCTAGGCGGAAGGAAGCATCTCCAAGGGCCATCAAAATGAGGAGGTCATTGAGTTTTGTATTGACTTTATTCGACCTTAAGCCGATTGGTGTTCTGAATCGCGGCATAAGGGCGCATCGATGGAAAAGGCATGCTAGGAGGAACAAATAATATGTATGGAGGGACATTCTCTCATTGAAGCACACTACACGGTTCTCTGAAATTCCACCTTGGTGGCTCCGTATATGGATGAACACAAGAATTTGCTACGCTCCAAACACCGGAGCGGTGTGATGAGTGGATTACACGTGAACAAACCAGGAGTTTAAGCCAACTGGTTGCGAACCGCACCATGCATGACACCTCTATTGAAGATAACATGTACTTGCTGTCCCGATTACCATCTTTGAATATAATGACTTTCAAAGGGCGAGATAAATGGTAATACATTTTACACGATCGCCCAAGATAAGAAGAGCACCAACCAAAACAGTGGTGTCCGCTTTGATGCAGAAACCAATACGGGAAAGGAAACATATTATGGTTATATACAGGACATATGGGAACTTGACTATCGACGTGGTTTAAAGGTCCCTTTGTTTCGGTGCAAATGGGTCAATATGACACGAGGCGGGGTAACGGAAGACCCGCAATACGGAATGACAATAGTGGATCTCAACAATCTTGCGTATGCAGACGAACCATTCGTCCTAGCCAATGATGTGGCACAGGTTTTCTATGTGAAGGACAATAATAAATAAAGCAAAAAAAACTCAAAAATACAGAAAACAATAATAAATAAAGCAAAAAAAAGCCCGCCTATTGGGCCAAAGCGGCCTGCATACGACTAGCGACACAACCTTTCGTTGGGCCAGGATGCAGGCCCGCGAAGGCCAAGTAGGCCCACAAGGCGAGGAGGACAGGTAGGCCCAGTAGGCCTGATTAGGAGAGGAGCTCGAGAGAGCTACCGCACTGGGGCTTATAAACCAGTGCGGTAGCCCCTCGACTAGCGAGGTGGGACTAAACTTCCGCACCGCACCTGCGCCAGCGCACCCCTTTAGTACCGGGTCGTGGCACAAACCGGTACTAAAGGGGGGGCCTTTAGTACCGGTTTGTGCCACCACCCGGTACTAAAGGGGGTCGCTTCCCGCCGCTTGGCCTGGCCAAAACAGACCTTTAGTACCGGTTGGTGGCTCCAACCGGTACTAAAGGTGTCTTCTATATAAGAAAACACTTCAAAATTTCGCTCGCTTTCTCATCTCTCCTCTCGCTTCTTCTCCTATGCACCGCCGCCACGCCCCGCTGTCTCCATATCCTCGACCCGACCGCCCATCGCCGCCCCGCCGCCAGATCCCGTCGTCGCCGCCCGCTTCGCCGCCCGTCCCGTCGTCCCGTCGTCACTGTACCCGTCGTCCCGTCGTCGCCGCTTCCATCGCCGCCCGTCCCGTCGTCGCCGCCCGTCGTCCGCCGCCTCGCCCAGACGTCGTCCCGTCCCGTCGTCGCTTGCGCCGTCGCCGTCCCGTCGCCTTGCGCCCGTCGCCTCTCGCCTCGCCACACGGTGGCCTTTACACTGATTACATACATTTTAGTTATAGATTTTTCTGTTTTTAAGAAATTGTTAGACATTTTTCTGTTTTTAGAAATAGTTAGAAATGTTAGAATTGTTAGAATTGTTAGAAATGTTAGAAAATATTAGAAATTTTTCTGTTTTTAGTTATAGAAATAGTTATAAAAAGTTAGAATTGTTAGAAATTTTTCTGTTTTTAGTTATAGAAATAGTTATAAAAATGTTAGTTATATATATAGAAATGTTATAATTTTTTCTGTTTTTAGTTATAGAAATATTAGAAATGTTATAGAAATGTTAGTTATATATAGCATTGTTAGAAATGTTATAGAAATGTTAGTTATATAGAAATGTTAGAAATTTGAGTTATCAAAATCCAATCATTAAAAAAATGTTACTTTTTATGGGCATATAGCTAGTATTTGTTCTCGACGATGCCCGCCCGCATCCTCGCCGTCGACCGTCTCATGACGACGTCCAGCCGACCCATGTCCGGGACTGGGCTCTGCCGGGCTGGCACTGGGAGGTGCTGCTTGAAGGGGCGCGCCGCTTGACGAGGAACCCGGCCGCTGGTCCCGTCGTCGACCCCGATCTCGTTTGGTGGCGTTCACGTGGGCGATTTGGTCGCGGAGGGACCGGCCCGCCGGAGGTGGTACGTCGCCATGTCAGGGAGGAGGACGAGCACGTCCATCGCTACATGGTTGCGTTAGAGGGTGGCAGGTTCTCCAATACGTGGCAGTATCTTCGGGGATCTCACTTCAGCTATGATCCTGTGAGGGTTCCTTCTCTTTGGGTGTCCACCGCCCGCGCCGGAGGAACCGCGAGTGTCCTAGATTCTTCTGTAGTATTCGATCTTTATTAACTAATAGCCAGTGTTGTACTATTCAATATTATATATTAGACGATGTATTCGAGATTATATCTATTATTCTGGACGATGTATTCGAGATTATATCTATTATTCGAGATTTGAATACTAAATTGTTTTATATTTCTTTTGGATTAGTTAAACAAAAGCTATGACAGACAATACCGACAGAGAGGGAGAACAGACCATGGTCGATATGATACGCGGGGCAGATGATAATCAGAATGAAGAAGATTATGACGGCTCCGAATTTCTAAACAACACCGGAGAGGGTGATATGATATTCGATCGCGACGACGAAATTGATGAAGTCATGAACTATGATTATGACAATGACGAAGAACATGTTGATCCTGAAACAACAAACACCGATGAGGTATATATATTTATATTAGCAGGCATCTGGTGATCATCACATGTTTTAAATGACTTGAAGATATATTAACGAATCGATCTTTGTTCTTTCAGCCATCCGGATTGAGCAAATCTTCAGACAAAAGGACGAAACGAGGCCCGAACAAAAAGTTGAAGCCGGGCGTAAAGTACAATATCGAGGCATGCGGCCCTACTGGCAAACCATTAGTGCCTAAGAAGATTGCGGGCAAGTTCGTTCATCAGTGCGGAGTTCTTGTGAAGGAGCAACTCCCGATCAAACTTCAAGAATGGAGAGCGCCAGCAAAGCCACGTCCAGATGTTACTTTTGTCGACAAGAATCAAAAAGATCTGCTTTGGGATACTCTCATGGAACATTTCACCCTACCAGATCATTTCACAGAAGCAGATGTGCAGAAAGTCAAAGAGGCTGCTCTTAGGATGATGGCGACTGCATTCAAGAACTACAAGAATCGTGAATGGAACAAGTACGTCAACGAAGGAAGGAAGACTCCAGTATTCAAGGGAACACTGCAGAACCAACGTGATCATTGGGACGATTTAGTGAAATTCAAGGATTCGGAATTAGCTAAGGAACGGTCGAGAATAAACAAGAAGAATGCCGAAAAAAGGATAAGTTCCATAAGCTGGGGCTAGGTGGCTATGCGGTGGCAATGCCTAAGTGGGATAAGTTTGAGAAAGAGATGGAGGATGCAGGTGTCACTCCGGCTACTAAGAGCTGGCCCTCCAAGGTCAGGACTTGGTTCTATGCGCATGGGGGGGAGTTGGACCGGGAGACTGGCAATGTTTCGACGAGGGAAAGTCTGAAGGGAGCCGACGATGCGATACTTGTTGCAATAGAAGATGCACGAACGGGGGTGTTCCAGCCCAACAGAGAGAACGACGAGCTTACGCGTGCCCTGGAAAATCCTGAACACCCAGGAAGAACACGAGGCAAGGGCGCTATGCCGTGGTATGAGGGGTTTTCAGACTGGAACAACGACTACAGAACCCGTGCGAGAAAGAAGATTGCGGAGGAGAAGAAGAGGAAGATGGAGGAGGAGCAGAGGAAGCGGGACTATGAACGCCTTCAAGGCCTAGAAGCAAGTCAAGCGGAATTGGCGGTCAAATTCCAGCGGCAGCAGGAGCAGATCGACTCACTTACCCATCAAAGGGGTCTCAAAGAGCTGCAGCAGAGCTAGCGGATGATCCAGCATTGGATAGCACCGGCCCATCCATGCCGAGAAGCAGTGTGGGTTCCGTCCCGGACGACGCAATGCTGGGTAGATACCCCGTGGATGACATCACGAAGAACACTAACTGCGAGCTGCACGTCAAAATGAAGAACATATCCATGAAGGTGGCGGACGGCTGTGCTTTCGCAAATCCCCCCGAGGCAACCTTCCATTGCAACCCAATTCTAGCAGGCTATGCTCGTGTCGTGGTTGATGAGGTGGTGGACCCACCTTATTCGGGGCTACAGCTTGACATTGCTGGAGGTGACGGCGAGCGCTTTCTCGGAGAGGCTAAACATCGTATCATCCTATGGAAAAAGGATTGCATCATCTTTCCAAGGCCACCGACACCGCGTCACCCGAGTCCTCGTCGAAGGCCGCCACCGAGTCAGCAGACTCCCGCTCCTCCAAGTCCGGCAAAGTGTCAGGACAATCCTCCTCCTCCAAGTCCGGCAAAGTGTCAGGACAATCCTCCTCCTCCAAGTCCGCCACAGCGTCAGACGTCCACTCCTCCTCCAAGTCCGGCACAACCTCAGGCCACTCCTCCTCGTCCAACTCAGTCCCGTCAGCCATCTCCGCCGCCTCAGCAATCGCAGAAGAGACACCCCGCAGCTATGGTGCATAGCGGTACGAGTCGAGGTAGTACAGGAAGTACAGGCGGAGGCAACCGATATAAATATGGTCCAAGCCTCAAGCCTCTTCCGCAGAGGTCTTATGACAGGTCCGAGGAGGAAATCATAGCCATATCGAAGGCCGAGGTGGAAGCCCATTTTGCACCGAAACCGCCACCGCCGCCAAGGGAGAAAGTGCCTGAGGAAACGATTGACCACTTCATTTGTATGGCTCAACCACCAGCTTCCAAGCCTGTTGACAAAGACTATGAGCGCCACATCAGGAAGTTAAATCGAGCACGTCTACAAAGGAAGGCGAGCACGTCTACATCGGGATCGAGCAAACAAGAAGCAGCTGCCAAAAAATGCAGGAAAACCATTCCCCAGCTGGGAGAACAGGCGGCGCAATCGATCCCCTCGCTTGTTGTGCCAACAACAGGTGACAGTACGCGCCCCCGATATTATTGTGGGCAAACAGTGGATGTTCCCGAGGTGGGCAATTTGGTAATAATGGAGGAGCATATAATGCAGGCTGAAGTTCTCAACATCACTGTTGGACAACTCCTCGAGATCGAGCCCATGCCTTTGCTTAGAGAGGATGAAGTAAAACGGAAATATGTCCGGGGCCAACCTTTGGTCGCGCCAGACAAGGTCAAGAACCTCCCAACGAGAATGTATGAATTGCATCAATGGTACATGAACATTACCAAGATTTCAGATCGATTGTCCCTCATGGTGAATGTCAAGCAGGACCATTACTACCATGAGAAAGCTGGGTCCGTTGAGTATTCAGAACTGTTTCAGTTATACAATCAAGACGCAGTCGACAAATCTATCGTAAGTTGCTATTGTCTGTAAGTGATTTCTTTCTATAATTTAAGTCTCAAGCTAGCTGTAGTGATCCTTTTGAGATCAATCATTACCTGTAATTATCCTCACTCTATATTCTTTTCTGTGGTATTATGCAGGATGAAGATATATGAAATGAGAAAAGGTGGACGCTATGGCATTGGGTTCATTGACCCAAACACCGTTAATGAATACACATGGAAGATAAATGAACGTCTTGCAAAGGAAGTAGAGGACAGCATGCTAGAGTTCTTGAAGCGCCTCAAATACAATGAAGATATACTACTTCCATACCACTTCCAGTGAGTCACACTGTCTTGTAATCCAAAGCTACATGTTTTTGCTTACATATGCCCGCTTAATTAAGACATGTAAACGTTTGTGCATGCAGATTTCACTGGGTCTTGTCTATCATTAAAGTTGACGCCGGAACAGTTGAAGTACTGGACTCACTAGTCTCAAAAAAACTGACTTTAACATCTTGTATGGGATAGTCAACAGGTAATTTCAATCATTATTAACTATATATCTCGGCCTATTTAGTTCGTCATTTCATGATATGAACTATTTAATAACCCTTTATTCATTTTCTTTGTCGGGGCAGGGCTTGGGCAAGATTCATCACACACGCTGGCGAATGGAAACAAAAGCTTCAATGGTTTCGACCCAACGTAAGTAATTAAGTAGTACTAGCTAGCTAGCTAGCTGCCATCTCTTTAATTATCATGCTTGATTAATTTTTATCTGATCAAATTCCATTCTCGTAAAGGCCCTGAAGCAGGCACAGGGGACTGATCTGTGTGCATTCTGCGTTTGCGAGAACATTCACATGATGACGTCCGAAAGGAGCAGATCTCAAAGACAGCAATGGGTATGCTTATCAGAACACTATTCACAATTTTTACACCATTATCGATATATAGTCACACAACTAATACACATGCATATTGATCTCCTTTCTTAACAGTTCAAAGAGGTGCGGGAGAAGCTCATAGAAAGGGAGCGCATAGAAGCACTTCAAGAGGAAATAGCGGGATTTTTGCTCGACCAGGTCATAAATCCGAATGGAGAATTCTATTACCCGCTACCGCCTCCATGAAAACCACTTTCAATTGTCATCGTGCTCTGAAGGCACCAATTAGGCTAATGCCACTGGCTCCGAATGGAACATTCATATGTAGGAGAAATTGTATATAGCTATACATGTGTGTATGTGTGAATCAATTAATATGGTGGTTTAATTTGTGAGACATTGATGTGATATATATATGCATGATTGGTTCTACTAGAAATTCTATATATATATATATATATATGCATAACGTGTAGAATGTGTAGTATCGTAAAATACCAGCAAACGAAAAAGAATTAAAATGGAAACACAAAATTAAATGAAAAAGAAATCATAAAACTAAAAACCCTCCAAAACTTATAGTACCAGTTGGTCTTACCAACCGGTACTAAAGGGCTCCAGGTCCCCGGAGCTGGCTCATGCCACGTGGTTGCCCTTTAGCACCGGTTCGTGCTGAACCGGTACTAAAGGGGGGGGGGGCTTTAGTGACCACAAATTAGTGCCGGTTATGTAACCGGCACTATAGGGCCTTACAAACCGGTGCTAATGCCCGGTTCTGCACTAGTGCCTCCAGGAAGGGCACGACGAAGAACGCCGCCAACGTCTGATCCGAAGATCAAGTTTTCACCCGGAGTAAGATGGAGGGAGAAGAAGCACCACAACGGAGCCTGCAAGGAGGAACACGACGTCCATGGACGCCGTCACCGTCGACCAGAACGGGACTGGGTAGGTGATGAACGCCAGTGCTTCAGCTCCCCCGCCGCCACCCCGGTCCACCAACGCCCACAACCATGCCGCCCGAGCGGCCATGTGGTTGCCTGCCCGCATTAGAGTCGTGCGATCCGCCCACGACCAACGCGACTCCCACCGCCAGGGCCGCCGCCCCACCATGAGACCTCCCTGAGGCCCCCAAAGGCCACGCCTTTGTTAAGATCCACAACCCCGACCACCTCCAGAACCGCCGCCGGCCAAGCTGCCTCGAGAAGGGCCGCGAGCACATCGATCGGGGGAAGGGGAAGGCGGAGAAGTGGCACATGGCCACGACCGACACCCGTGTCGGCTCCAACTTCCCCCCGAAACCGAGTTTCGCCCCCGCTTTGAAGGCCCGGAGCATCAGGAGGCATCAGCCGTCGCCAGAAGCCAGAGAGGGAGGGTTGCGGAGCCATCGCCGTCGCCGCCTGAAGACGCCACCAGGGGATCAACCCGAGCCGAGCGCTACCACCCAGCCGCGAGGGCCCGACTAGGTGGGGCCAATAGCTCCTGTGCGACACATTTGAGGTGAATTGGCTTGAGTGCGACGTTGTTCGAGCAAATGGCTGTGGTGCGACACATTTGAGCAGGTAAATAGCCCACGCACGACATGGCTGTTTAATGTGGTTAAATTGGTCGTCAACCAAGCCCGTTTATGTTAGGACATGTGGGTCCAACTTAATTGCTCCTCAAAATAGCCGACAAGATTCTCACCGCCCGACCGTGTCGGACCGCCCTCTGCCTCCCCTCTTCTCCGGTGGCGGCGGATCTTGCGTTCTCCGGCGGCGGCAGAGCCCTCGTTCTCAACAGCGGCGGAGCCTTCGTCCTCAAAAAATGGTGAGTGAGAACCCCAGTCCCCCTCCTGTTCCTCTCTCAGCCCCGTAGATCTCAGCTCGTTTCCTCTGTTTTTGCTTGTTGAATCGATAGGTTGTGAGGGGAGCCCGTGGGCATACTGAGATGGAGCCGCCAGATTCAACTTGAATAGGTATGCGTCTCTCTCCGACCCAATTTTGCATGCAATTAGGGCCTAGTCTGCTCTTTCTCACGGGCTCACACTGTTCGCCAGCGAGAGGGATCTTGCCGTTCGGACCTTGAATTGACGGTCAATTTCTTTCCATCCAAGGCAAAATTAGTTGATGGTAGCATTGAACATTGAGAGAGACACAATTGTTAAATGGGAGGTTGAGTTTACAGAGATTGATCCACAAGTTCTACGTAACATGGGAGAGAAGGCAATGAAGAAATGGGTGGAAAAATTGGGGAGAATGTTGTTTGGGGTCGAGCAAGAAGTATCACTGCTTGCGGTTTGATGATTGGAAAGGAGAGTATGTCGAATGGAAGATGGTGAACAGATTGTTGATGAAATCGATCGGCAAAACGGCCGGACAAGCAAAAGAGCTAATTTTTTCTTGAGCTGGTTGATCTGAATATTTTTTCAAGGTTGGATATGTGCCATCAAAATTGGCTGCGCAGATGGTAGATGATGATTGGGCTACAGAGGCCATTGATTCCCATGTGTACCGAACTTACAATAATAGCCAAGAGGGACAAAGTTCTTTGAACTGAACTGAAACTACAGCAATGTTGATTGGAATGTAGTTGAATTAGATGAGCCTCTTGATTTGGTCATTGCACCAATGCTCGACATTGAGATGGCCAAACTTTTGGCATTCCATCGATGACAGAGATAAGCGAGAGGGGCGAATCTAGTTTGCTGCTAATGTTGATGAAGATGTAGATGGACAATTGATGGAACAAGCTGCAGATGAAGTAGATGATGCACATGATGATGAGCTGGTGCATGTGTATGACAAAGAAAACCCTGTCATTGAAGTAGGCAAGTTGTTCCCAAGCATGAAGGAGTTTAGGATGTGTTTCAAGACTTATGCGATGAAACATGAGTTTGATGCCAAGACTGTTTGGACTGATAGAAAGAAGTTTTATGCGAGGTGCGGAGGATTTGATGGTAGTGTCAAGCCTTGCAAGTGGTACATATCTGCTAGATCGCAACCTTGATGGAAATCTTGTCGTGGTTAACCAAATCCCCAATCAACATACTTGTATTACAAGTTCACAGAGAGTATCAACCATGACATCACAACTTTGGGTTGCGAAAAGATCACCCCAATTTTAGCCAAAACACCAAACACTACTGCCAAGAAACTCAAAGTAGACTTGGAAAAGATGTACCCCATTAAACTGAAATATACCACAGTATGGAAGGCAAAACAAAGGACAATGAAAAATTTATATGGTGATTGGGCAAATACATTTAGGATGCTTTACAACTTCAAAGCGGAGGTGGAAAAGAGGTCACTGGTAGTGTTGTGGAGATAGATACAGAGGTATCGACCAAAGGTGAAGTCAAGTTCTCCAAGTTTTTATGGCTTTGAAGCCTTGCATAGATGGCTTCAAAGCGGTGTGCCGCCCATATTTGAGCATAGACTCATCATTTTTGACAGGCAAGTGGAATGGTCGAGTTGGCAGCATGCAATGCTCTAGATGGACACAACTGGATGTTTCCTATTGCTTTGTTGGCTTGTTTCATCGAAACAGAGGCTTCATGGACATGGTTCATGATCCAGTTGAAAAGATGCTTAGGGCAGTGTCACCTTTGGCTATACACAGATGCATGTAAGGGGCTTGAAAATTCAGTGAAAAATGTTTTCCCACATGCTGAGCGGAGGGAGTGCTTCGTCATTTGTGGATGAATTTGATCAAAAATTTAGAGGAGAAGAATTTGGGCGCATGTGGCCAGCAGACAAGATCTTACACTAGAGACACACAAATATCATCTTGATAAGATAATGGCAGCATGTGATGAGTTTAGTCCATGGCTGAACACCTACCATTCTTTGTTATGGTGCAGTCAACATTCAACACTGCCATCAAGTGTGACCACATCAACAACAATTTAGCGAGAGTTTCAACAACAAGGTGAAGGAGTTAAAAGATTTGCTGTGCATGACATGGTTGACCAAATCAGGATCATGCTCATGCGGTTGTGGGAATTGAGAAGAAGGATAGGTGATTGTCGCAAAGTGATAAGCTTCCAGCGAAGGGTACAACAGTTGGTCAATAGGAGCGAAGTCTTTCACATTTGTTTGTTGAAAATCTTCACCTTGGGGTGCTGAAGTTAGAGATAGCAAAACTGGAAGGAGACATGTTGTTAACACTGAATTGCATGATTGCACTTGCCTCGAGTGGCAACACACTTGGTAAACCATGTGAGCATGCCATTCTTTTCTTAGCATCCCAACCGAAGATAAACATGCACCCATATCTGCATGAATATTATTCGTAGCACGATTCAAAGCTGCATATGCTACTCCAATTCCAGCACTTACAGATCAGTCTCGATGGCTGAAGTGGACATTGAATTTTCCATGTGTCCTCCTTGACGAAAAGAAAGGTGGCAGGCCTAAACAGAGTAGATTCAAGGCATGGTTTGAGAAAGGTGGGAGTAGTAAGAAGGAAAGAAAGATGAAAAGCCAAAAGGGCCCAAAAGGTAACAAAAATAGATGCAAATTGTGCGGAACTTGGGCACAGTGGGATCTGTCAAATGCCGTTACACTCTGATAAGCCAAAGTATGTTCTTGTTTATTTATCCGCCTTTGATTTGGTGCTTTTTTCCAATTACTATATATATGACATTTTCTGCACAGAGGAAGCGAGCAAGTCAGCCCCTTGTTGTTGAACAGTGTTGGCCAAAAAAAAGCAAGAGTCAATGGCGGTAGAAAGAAGAGAAGTGTGCCCGAGCCTGAAGCGGTGAAGAAAATCCTGCTGCAGTCAACATTCAGATGAAGAAACTGATGTGGAGGTGCACATCAAGAAACTGAACTGAGCGTGTCGAGGTTCAGATCAAGAAACTGAACTGGCGTGTCGAGGTTCACACTAAAGAAACCCATGTTGAGGTACACATCAAAGAAACTGAAACTGGTGTCAACATTGAGACTGAAGACACTGATCACGAGGGTATTGGCGAGGTGTTGAAAAGACCAGTGAAGAAAACCAAGATGATCAGTGAACTTGTGTGTGTTGAAGAACCAAAAACAAGAAGGGCTAAGGCGAAGAAGGGCACACGACGTGGTAGGAAGAAGTAGAACAAAGAACAGTTTGAAAATTTGGTGCATGTAATAATATTTGTAACTTGGTGCGTCCTGGTAGTCACTATGTATCCCCATATTTCTATTCGAACTTGTTTGTCTAAACCAGCCAAATAAAATTCAAATTTAAATTTAAATTTAAATTTAAATTTGGGCTATTGATATTTTAGTGCTATCTAAAGTACCTCAACTGAAATATGTTTGCTTGCTGATCATTCCGAGTCCTTTTGGTAAGTTGAACTCATAGTCATGAAAAGTGTGTTTCAAATGACCTCCAAAGGTAGGGTAAACGGCCTCATATTTAAGCAAGTTTTGTTGGCACTTTGTCTAAACCAGCCAAATAATTTTTCTACACATCTATTCTACCTATATAGTGTAAATCTAAAGTCTCACTATTTATTGAATTAATTTTCTATTATTTTCTTTTCTTTTGAAAAACAAGGTTTAATAGAAAATTATATATAAAACAAGTTTAAAACATGAAAATGAGAAAAGTAAGTTCAGATCTTTCTTAGTCAATCCAAAATGAAAATGAGAAAACAAGGTTTTCACACTTTTCATTTTCAAAACCCCACCTACTCTCGGGTGCCCACTACTCTCTCCTTGAACTACATACTACATTGTTTGAGGAATGACAATTTTGTGAAGGATTTTTGTAAAATGTATGTAAACCATATTTATGTTTTTTCTCGTTACTATACGACATAATAAGACTATGTGCTAAGGTTTATATTTTTTGATTTTTTTGAATTAGTTATGCTCAACCCTAATCACCAAAACCTCTCAAAACCCTCAAAACCCTCTCAAAACCCTCAAAACCCCGCACACTACACGGTCGTCGATCGTTTTACATGGACGAGTGAGATCGAGCGCTAGGGTTAGCTACAGTGTGCGGCGATCCGCATGAGACGCGCTGATTGGTTGACGGTGGGGTTTGGATCAGCCTCTATCGTTGGAGCATCAAGACCGTTCATTTGAATCCAACGGCAAGAGTTGACGCAGTGCATGGACCAAGCCTCGTAGTGCCCTTTTCATCGTTGCATGCGTGCCGTGCCCACCCGCAGCATGCATGCCCACCCGCAGGATCGCGCCGTCGTTGGTCGTTGCATGCATGCCTCGACGTAGCCCTGCCCGCCACCCCTATCAACGCAGAACTCGTCGCATGCCTACCATTAGAACCGATGCAGCGTCGCATCAAAGCATGCACCAAGCCACAATGCAGCAGCCCAATGAAGACAACCAAAAGCCAACGCTGCAGGCGTGCCGTGCATGGCGTGCTCCTCTTTGAGGACGCACATCGGCATGGGGTATCGATGTGGGTATAGATGCGCTCAAACGACGTCTTGCCCGTTACAAGATGGGTAAATGAAGGCATCCATTATTGTCACGTCTCACATCGACCGACGTTGCCCTCAAAAAAAATCGACGGACGTTGCCCTCTAGCCGGCTAGCCCTAGCAAGATGGGCTATGACATGAATGCACGGGCGGCACACGCAGAGAACCCGGCAGGCGTGTCCCTTGACCAACGACGCACAGACGCGCGTGATCCCACCCCCCTTGACCCGCGACCGTCACAGCCCGTTTCCCACGCTCGTGTACACACTTCCATGGGGCGCCACCAAACGCCGCCTGCCCCATTAATTCTACCCAGTGTAACCACAACGCTTCCATCAAAAACCATGTCGCTCTTGGGCTATTTAAGCCGGGCACTATCGTCTTCCTCTTCCTCCTCATCCACACCCCATCCTCTTCCTCCTCTGCCCTCCTTCTTTCTTCTTCTCCATCAAACCCGATCGAGCCCTCGAGCCACCGGGCGCCACCATGCAGTACAACGGCCCCACCTACCAACTCCCCCCAACCGTGCCGGAAAGGCTCTACCCGAACGGAGTGTACGTGGAGAGTACCCTTAGGGTTTGGGCCATCTCAAGATGGAGGGGCGCAAGGGAGTTGACGGAGTTCTTCCTTGCGGCCGGCTTCCGCCACCTCCCCCGCGGCTCTCCAAGGATGTACCATGTTGAGGAGGTCACCCACAACGGCGTTGTGGTTGGGCTCCTCGCTACGTTCACTAACCCATTCGATGCTTTCTACCTCCTCGGGCGAGTGTATTGGGTTGGTTGTGAGTTCATAGCTTTCACCACCCATAACATTTTCACCGACTTCAACTCCATCTTCCCCAACAACGGCGTTATGCACACGCTCCCGTACCCAATCAACAACGACGAGTGAAGGGCGCCCGGAGGAGCCCGGAGAGAAGAACCCGAAGAAGAACCCGGAGGAGGAGGAGAGAAGAACCCGAAGAAGAACCCGCGTTTGGTGCCCCCCGATCTATCGTATCGTATCGTATTAGTTTTTAAGTTGTAATCATTATGCTACTGTTATTAAGTTGTATTAGTGTTTTAAGTTGTAAGGCTATCGTGGAACTATGTGTTGCAGTCGTTATGCTTCTATATAATCGTTATGCTACTATATATATTGTGTATTTTGTGCTATTATTTGTAGATTGCTATGGGTTGTTCCATTATTTGTGTATTGCTATGGGTTGCTACGGGCCCGGGTTGCTACACCCCAATCACCACACACACCATCTTCAAAATATTGGCCAAATAATGGGTCATGACCCAAACCATAGACATGCAACTAGGAGCCCCATGCAAACCCACTATGGACATGCAACTAGGAAATGCAAACTAATTTACTTCATGCAAGCATGCAACTCATTTAGTTCATGAAACCATAGACATGCATAAAAACAAGTAATATTTAGTTTTAGTGCATCAAAAAATGATCCATCACAAAATTTAGTGCAAGAAAAAGGCCAAAGTAAAAACAAGTAACATTTTATTTGCCGAAGTTAGAGGTGGGCTGGTGCCCCTCGCTGGTGGGCTGGTCTCCTTGAGCCCGATCTCCTTACGCCCAACATCTATTCGGCAGCCCAGTTTTGTTTTTACTAGAAACTGAATTTGGGTGCCCGTGTACTCATTAATCAAGAACCAAAACAGGGAAACAGAGCATGAACATCTGAATAATTTGTGTTCCAAATTGCTGCTTCAATTCAGATACATTACTTGCGCATGCAGATCACATCCTCTACAGCGACAGGCCTAAATGCCCATTCTAATGACGGATGAACAACAAATAAAACAAAAACAGAGCAATGATACAACAATAGAAACCCCCTGCCATGATATTTGCTTGCTTCGCAAATCGATCATATGCATTAGATGTTTCTTGATCTTCTTCAGTTCCTCGGTCATTCGGACTCCGCATGCAGTTCAGCATTGCGCGCATACATCGCCATCGGCACGACTCTGCCGCCCCTCCGCCCGAGCTCCCGTATTCTCCACAGCAATCGGCGGCACCCGCCCAAATTGAGGTCCTGTGTTGCGCCACGCCGAATCAACGTAGCCCTCAAACTGAATCCTATCAACATATTCATCAATCCACTCAAAATGGTAACATTTCTTCAAGATCTGAAAAGAACAACACGAACCCTAAATCCCAAATTCGAGGAGAAAAAACAAAATATGGAGAAATCAGAGCGAAAGGCAGCGAAAGAACGGGCTAAGAACTGAGATCTAACCTTGCCATCCCTTCCTGTCATTGGTTTGCTCAAGCATTTCACAAATTCCCGCCCAAGATTGCCATTGTCATCCCTTTTAGTGACCAACCGTTTAAGAGGGTCTGGGCGTGGGCATT
Source organism: Aegilops speltoides (assembly GCA_021437245.1). Taxonomy (NCBI): domain Eukaryota; kingdom Viridiplantae; phylum Streptophyta; class Magnoliopsida; order Poales; family Poaceae; genus Aegilops; species Aegilops speltoides. Next base: position 39,424,217 of record CM038145.1, on the reverse strand, counting down.
CAGGGCACCTTGTTAGCAAAGATGGTCCATACTGCGCCATTTTGATTGCGTGGCGGAGGAGGTAGACATTTGCGCTAGGTCACGGAGAAGAGAAAGATTGGGGAAAGGGGATGAATGGGCGGCGGCGGGATGGGCACGGGCGCTCGTCTCTTCTAGCTGCGAGGAGGTGGGTCCTGCGAGTAGACAAGTGGTGGGTCCCGCGCTTAGGTGGATAAGTGGTGTGTCCAGCGCTTACGTGGATAAGTGGTGGGTCCAGCCCTCAACAGCTTACGAGGGCATCAGTTCAGTTTAACAGCCATGTCGTGCGTCGGCTATTTAGCTGCTCAAATGTGTCGTACCACAGCCATTCGTTCGAACAACGTCGCACCCAAGCCAATTCACCTCAAATGTGTCGCACAGGAGCTATTGGCCCGACTAGGTGGGAGCAACCCACCACCTCCGCTGCCGGGCCGCCCCCCACCAGAGCACCACGGCGAGAGGGCCGCTCGCGATCCGGTCAACCGCGACCCGAGGCGCCGGAGGCGATGCCGAAGCACTGCCGGAAGCACCGCCGCCGACTCCACCACCGGCCCGCACCACCACCATGCCGCCCGCCGACGCCGAACTCCACCATCGCCGGCCAGCTCGGGCGCGCACAGCCGCCGCGCCGACCGAAGGCCGCACCAGCTGCGAGATCTGGCCCGCGCCATACCCCACAAGCGGGGGCCGAAGGAGCCCCGCCGCCGCCGGCGATGCTCGAGCTTCGCCCGGCCGCGCCCCTTGGCGGCGGCGAGGGAGGAGGAGGGGGTGCGGCGGCGGGGATCTGGAGCCCTCCCCGGCGCCTCGCGGGTGGCGGCGGGGGAGGGAGGGAGCCGCACAACGAAGACCACCGCACAACCCGACCCTAATGGTGCATCTTCAGTATACAGCAGGCCTGGCATTGCCTCCTCCTGAAGAAGCGACGTGACCTCGCTTCACTCTCGGCCTTTTGAACATGGTGATTCAGAAGCTTCACATCTACGACTTGGACACTTCCGCTTGGCACTTGTTCGACTCCGTCCACCAGTGGTGGGTAAGCACGTGCACCGTGGGCACCGACGACCGAAAAGTGAAGGCATCAATTATAATGCTGGTTTCGTGGGTTATCTGGAACGAGCGTAACACAAGTGTGTTTCGGCATAAGAGCGCACCTCCGCAAATCCTACTCAACACCATCATCGATGAGACAAACCTTTGGCTTTGGGTCAAGGCCGGGGTGAAGAAATTAGGTTTTTTTTTATTGCGACAATAATTGTCATGCCGATTCTTGGCTGTGTGTTGTAACAAACTCTTTCTCCTTCTTATTTAATATATGAGGCAAAGCTTTTGCCTCCGTTTCAAAAAAAAGTAGTTATGCGGAAGAACTGTGTTAAAGCATGCTTGATAAAGTCCGCATCTTCCCATGTTGCATCCTCAGGTGCTAAATTTTCCCATTGAATTAACCACTGCACCACCGGTAAGTTTCTTCTGGGAACTTGTCTGACTTCCATTATAGCAGCCGGCTCTATCTTGACTGTTCCATCTTCATTTACCATAGGCAGATGAGGACTAGGTATTGATTTCATTTGCCTAGCGTTTTCTACATGGCAGTCGGCAAATCTCCATGCTTTGCCGAGCGTCTTATGCTTCTTCTTTTTTTGCCGAGCATTTTCTCTCCAGCACTCGGTAAAGGTTATGTTTACCCAACGCCCGATAGACAACACTCAACAAACAACTCTGATTCTAGTAGTGAATGTTTCAGTGGGCATTTGACACCGTTACTTCCTCAACCTTTTTTTGGAGGAAATTGATGCTATTTTAAACCGTACCAATCGTCTACAAAAATCTATTTTTGAACATAGGAGTGAAGACATATATCAATCGGAAATAACACAGTAGTACATGCAGTAGCGGACTAGCGTCACATAGAGATATATTGTGACGCCTACAGTAACATGTACTCTCCCTCTCTCTCTTCCAAGAAAACACAAGAATCAATGGAGAAGCACACCGGGCAGATCACATACAGTTCCACGTGCAGCAACACAGAAGCATGCATGGAGAAATCTGAAGAATCCGTTCATATAGCAGATAGCCGCGAGCGGGGATCATTCAGCAACGCTTGACACCAGCTTCAGTTTCCCCATGATTTTTGCTTTTATTGACCCCAAAACTTCACATCACGGGCCGGTAACCTGCAGGCTGCAGCTTCATATGTTCAGAAATAAGATAAACAAGATATACAGGTATTATACACTGAGTGGAATCAAGATAAATTGGAAAGTAACATATTTATTTCTGAAATGAGATGGGAGGCTCTACCTTGGATTGGAACATCGAAGGCGCTATCTTAGATTGGAACGTGGAAGGCGCATACCTCCTGCACGTCTACAGCTGCATCAACATTGGTAATTTGAATCCTTCTAGGGTGGCAATCTCCGAGCACGAGCTGGGACATGAGCAACCAGGCAAAGGTGATGAGCTCCCCTCCTCTGCTCAGCAGTGCCACGTGCGGCCCCACCTTTGACTTGCCGGCGGCTTAAGCAAGGAGCCTCGTCCACATGCATATCATCTCCTCCAGTGTTTCCATGCTAAGTGGATGCTGGACACTGGTTGTTTGGTTGGGATGTAGCAAGAACGGTGCACTAATCTGGTGATAGCACCTGAGCGCATCTGTTGCGCTGATGGTGAGCGGCAACATGGAAGGATGGTTAACCAAAAGGTACATCATGTAGTTGGATAGTTTCCGGCATACCTCTACCATATGCGCGTCCATTCCTGACCAAGTTTGTTGCTTGCTGAAGTGCAGCTCGGTCAACACATGCATCTTGACAATAGCACTACCAAAATCCTCAATGAAAGCGATTTTGTTTGTTGCCAACATTTCTCAAAGGTTAGGCCATTGCCGAGGTGGTTTTTCATCAATTAGTTCACTATCTAAGAGCATAATCTCCTTTGCAACACACTCAATCACCATATTATCCACACCCACGTACTCGGTGTCTAACAACTTGCTCATCCAAAATATATTTTTCTTTTTAGCACCGAGCAAATCCAGAAACAACCTTCTCATCGCTCGCTGACTGAATGTCCTCCTTGCTTGCTGCTGGAGGTCGCTGTTACCATGAGCCAACCAGCTCACAAGGTTGTATTGTCCCATCGAATTTGGCCAGCCTTGCTTCTTCTCTGGCCATCCAATATCACTGGAAAAAATAATCCAAGACAATCTGGCAAGTCTGTGCCACTTCCGGACCTTCAACCATGCCCATGTCCATGGTGACATCATGTAAAGAAACATTGCATACAGCTCAAGGAAAAAACCACCGATAAATAGTGAATAGGTGACTGCAATGTCGGCTTTGCTATAAGTACTCCCTTTACCTTCTTGTGCATGGAAGAGCGCAAAAGAAACAACAAAAGATGTCTGGGAGATGCATCTAAGTATGATGCCACTCCTTGTTCTGAGCATAATTGCCTTAGTGTAGAGATCCTCATACATCAGACCAATCTCAATCCTCGCCGCCTTGACCATTGTGCTGGGTTCTTTTGGAAGAAGTGTGTGATCAACAATGGTGTTGTCAGCCAGCATGTCGCGCTCTGCAAAGATATAAAGGACATGTGGCATGGCACGCAAAGCAGCAGAAACAATGCTAGAATAGCCATTGGTGTCTGCGGGCAATTGCTCCAAGAAATGATGTCCGGTTGAGCTCTCAAGGCTTTTAAGGCTTCCACACTTGAGAGACCATGTCCTTTCTCCATACTTGATAATTCCAGCAACAAACACAAGGAAACCTGAAGCTACAAGTTCCACGTTGTGTAGTCCTCGAATAGTCTTCCAGACAACATATAAAGCTAGGAAAACTTGCACCACCAGATTCAAAAAATGCCTCACCCACAAGTTGTTGTCCTCCATGGCGAAAGCGGTAATGGTGTCCTGCCCACCAAGATGGATGAGGAGAAATGGTGCCCAAAAGAAAGCCAATGAATGGGTTCTCCTTGGTACATGACTTTCAATGGTGATATCTCCATCATGCCGTGACAGAAGGCCGAGGGCATAAACTGCTACCAAGTCTGCCCCCAAGTAAGCTATCCAAATGGAGATACTTAGGAGCCCACTAGAGCTATGGCGCCGACGGCTACCCGTAAAGAAGAGGAACAACTGGAGTGCGAAGCTGAGGAGCACAAGTAGTTGGATTTCCCACTCATTGAATAGTTTGATCAAACTCCCCATTATATAGAGATTGTGTTGATTAGCCTGCCTGAGACAGGCTACCTGATGCACGGTACGATAATAAGTTCAGCGTGGGTTTTGCAACATTATAAACCATATAGTAGTGAGCAACATACTTTAAATATGAACCGAGCTTTTGTAAGAGCTAAGACTTGCCAAACCATCATATGGAGTAGAGAAGTACTCCATCTCTAAAAAAAATATAAGAGAATTTAGATTACTAAAGTAGTGATCTAAATGCTCTTATATTTCTTTGGTACAACCTTTTGCACATATTATATGGCTAGCCTAGTAATTAATACTGTATATAGCTAGTTGGGAGGCAAAATAAGTTTTGAAGGGTGCATATAGAATCATGAAGCTGCTAGGGGTGAAAATCCCAGACTGATGCATGGAACTGAGATTTCAAATCGAAAATATCAGGCTCATATATATTACCTTGAGAACAGGCTGACTCTTGAATTACTTGAAATTCTGTCAGGCAAAATGCCCGAGGCTTCATTCAAGTGCTCTCTTGTGTTGGGGGTGAGGCAGCGCGCATTGCTTGGCCGAGTATTTTATTTGTCCTCCCTTTCATAGGCTGCAATATTCTTTTCTTGTGGGAGCAGGACAAGGGAGGTGTAAAGGGCAAAAGAGGAACAAAGAAGCCTGGATCACATCTCTCGAGATGTGTAGCACATGTTGATGGTATCCTTTAAAGTAAATATATGCATTTCTTGCAAGGAGAGCAACCACGTTTCAAACAGAGATTGATGCTTCTCTTTTCTCTCGTTTCTCTTTAAGACATTTATTTTGCTTTTTGGTCGGTCTTTTCTTCTCTTCTTGTAAAAATATTTTTTTATTTATAATTATATATGAAAATACCATGAAACACTATTCCATGTTCACAGGTAAAAAGAAAGAGTACGAAGATAATGCATACGTAAACACACACCATCATAGATCCGCCGCTAGAACGAAGACGGCATGTGCCGCCTGAGAGCATCTACAGCTGGAGTAGACAAATCCGGGCCCTCAAACGCCCGCCGGGCGTGTCCGCGGACACTGACTAGTCAAGTCACAAATTTGCTCATCTGCATCCAAATACCTTATACTAAAATCTTAAATCCATAAAAAAAAACATGCAAACAAAAAAAATCCTATGTACTACGTAGGTCAACTAGCCTAGTCCTTGTTGGAGATGTCCACTATCTCCGTGGTGGAACATGGCCGGCAGCCCCAACTCCGGCAACCGCGGCGGCCTTGACATCCATCTCCACTTCGACCTCGTCAAAGAGGGCGTCGGTCACCGCCTGTTCCTGCCAGATGAACCGCCAATTGGCATCGACATAGGCCTCCTCCTGGAAGGACTCCAAGATGGCATGTTGCTCCGCATCTCGTCCGCTTGGGCGATGGTGAACTCCACCTCCGCCTACTCCATGTTGAAGCTCGGAGACCGGCACCAACTCTTGCTCCGGCTGCTCCGCCTCCTTGTTGTCCTCCGAATCCGCCACCTACATCGTAGCCGGCTGCTACTCCTCTCCCTTCTCCTCCTCCGCCTGCTCCTCCTCCTCCTCCGGCTCCGGTGAGTCCGAAGGCAGCCCGGGAGCAATGCAGTCGGTGCGTGTGGCGCGCCTCGCCTGCATCTCCTGCTAGCTAGATCTAGTGCTGGCGCTCCAGCGTGACCATAGCGTAGTTGGTTATCTTTTTCTGGACCATGGCGAAGCCAGAGAGCGTGGGAAGAGTGCCGGAGCGGGAGAGAGAAGGTGGATGGGTTCGGGCTGGCAGCATGAAGAGGGAGGAGGTGGATGGGTTAGGGTTGGGGGACGCCGGCCGACTTAAATAGCCTGATTTGTCCTCGGGCGGCGAGACGGACCAGCGCCATGCGACATTCACCCCACCCCCTCCAACCGGAGGAGACGTCCGTCGGACCGCTGGGTTTCCGGGCGATTCTGTGTGGGACCCCGACGTCAGTCCAAGACATGGCGGACGCTCCCGGGCACCCCATATTCGGGCTGGATATGAGGGGTGCCAGTCAGTCCGGACATTTGAGGCTCGTTTGAGGAGCCCGTCTGGCTCGAATTTTTGTGACCAATCAGTGACCGAACCGCTCCGCCCGAGCGTTTGAGGCGGCTTTGGGGTGTCCGGCTGTAGATGCTTTGAGGTCTCGACCGCACACTAGAAACTGAGATTCGTATATGCCCATCGATTTGTAGCAACGATGGTCAGCCTTTTCAAAGGTGCGGCTCCTGCTTGCAGCATCGCTCTCGACTTGCAGGAACACCTAGCAGACTTTGTAGCATGGGCAGACGGTCTTGCAGCAGTGTGCTCCTTGTCCCTCATCACCACAAAAAATGCTTGCAATGCACTACTGGGGTCATTGCAGCATGTTGCTTATGTGTTCGCAGCCAAACACAAATGAGCATGTCAAGAAAAGACTTGCATCATCGGAAAACTGCAGAATTGCGAACTTCCTTTCTTTTTAGCACCGCCCTCACCAGATCCATTGGCGCCGGAACTGGCGACCCCTAGACCTGTTCCATCGGTCCACGTTCCGCTTGTCCTTCCTTCTTTCCACGATCAACACAAGCTCCCTCCAGGATACAATGTTCAGAATACAATGCATGTATACCGTTGCACTATGCACTTCTTTTTTTAAACAAGGCAAAAGATTTGCCATTTCATTCATCAGGAAGGAAGTTTCAAACAAAAGCCGCAAAGCGGCAAAAATGAAAAAACAATATAAGGTCCACTCTCGCGGCACTACAACACTCATGTGCTTTGCACCGGCCACCGCCCAAAGAGATACCTCCGCTTTGATCTTACTGATTAGAACTGTGGAAGGGATGTCCGTGTTTCTGAAGACCCTGGCATTACGCTCTGTTCATATCTCCCATGAGATAAGCATCATCAGAGAGGGGAGCGCCTGAGGGGATCCATTGCAAATCTGAAGGTTGCCGTTCCACCATGCTCTCATTGAAGTCATTGTCTGCCAAGCCGCTGTAAAGATGTGATGCATTCCAAGCCATGGAAGAATATGGCTCCAAATGCAGGTGGTGTAGCGGCATTGGAAAAGGAGATGGGCGACCGACTCTTGGCATTGCTTACAAAGAGGGCAGAGGGCACAGTTTGGCCAGCCGCGACATATCAGTTGATCCGATGTCCAAATCCTAATTTAAAGGACAAGCCATGCAAAGAACTTGCACCGTCGGGGGCCCAAACCTTCCACACTGAATGAACGAGCCAACGAAGTGAGTCCCTCAAATTGAGCCTTGTTGGCTGAGGAAATAGAGTACACCCTATCCTTTGTGAACTCTCAAATAATGGAATCTTCTATGTCATCAGTCAAAGAGGTCATGGAAATCTTCTCCCAGAGGTTAGCAAACTGCTGAACATATGCAAGCAACAAGCCATTGAAGATGTCAATGAGAAAAATCCAGTTGTTGTTCGTAAGGGCTTGCTGGATTGAGGAATTCTTGTTGCGTGAAATGGCAAAGATGCTCGGTGCTGAGTCCTGGAGGCACAAGCCATTAAAGCATGATGAGTTCCAGAACTTAAATGGCAAGTTTCAGAACCTGGCTGTGCGTCCGTTTCCCACAGTAACCATTGTAACAGCCGCAAAAAAAAGATACGGTCGTCTATGATGTATGGAGATTCCATGCCTATCCAAGTCTTGCATTTGTCCACCCACTCGAACCATAGCCATCGAAGATGGAGGGCCTTAGTGAACTAGTTCAGTGAACCACTTTAGGGGTTTGCGTCCCACGGAACTACCACTTTAAAAAAAGTGACCGAAAACTGTTGGGGAACGTAGTAATTTCAAAAAATTTCCTACGCACACGCAAGATCATGGTGATGCATAGCAACGAGAGGGGAGAGTGTTGTCTACGTACCCTCGTAGACCGAAGCGGAAGCGATCACAACGTAGAGGAAGTAGTCGACGTTCTCCTCACGATCCAACCGATCCCAGCGCCACTCCGGCGCCTCGAAGTTCTTGACACACGTACAGCTCGATGACGCCCTCGGCTCCAATCCAGTAGAGCTGGGAGGGAGAGTTTCACAAGACGACGGCGTGGTGACGATCTTGATGTTCTATCGACGCAGGCTTCGCCTAAGCACCGCCACGATATGACCGAGGTGGATTATGGTGGAGGGGGCACCGCACACGGCTAAGGAACGATCTCAAGGATCAACTTGTGTGTTCTAGGGTGCCCCCGCCTCAGTATATAAAGGAGCAAGGGGTGCGGCCGGCCCTAGGAGGAGGCGCCACGAGGAGTCCTACTCCCGGCCCCCCTTTCCTAGTTGGAATAGGATTGGGGAGGAAAGAGGAAGGGGGCGCCGCCTCTCCTTGTCCTATTCGGACTAGGGGAGGGGCGCGCCCTGCCCCGGCCGCCCTTCCTCTTCTCCCTCATGGCCCACTAAGGCCCAATAGCCCCGGAGGGTTCCGTAACCCCGGTGTTCCGTAAAATCCGATTTCACCCTAACCATTCCAAACTCCAAATATAGGCTTCCAATATATCAATCTTTATGTCTCGACCATTTCGAGACTCCTCGTCATGTCCGTGATCACATCCGGACTCAACTTCTTCGTACATCAAAATACAACAACTCATAATATAACCGCCATCGAAACCGTAAGCGTCACGGACCCTACGGTTCGAGAACAATGTAGACATGACCGAGACACGCCTCCAATCAATAACCAATAGCGGGACCTGATGCCCATATTGGCTCCTACACATTCTACGAAGATCTTTATCGGTCGACCGCATAACAACATACGTTGTTCCTTTGTCATCGGTATGTTACTTGCCCGAGATTCGATCGTCGGTATCCAATACCTAGTTCAATCTCGCTATCGCAAGTCTCTTTACTCGCTCCGTAATACATCATCTCACAGCTAACTCATTAGTTGTAATGCTTGCAAGGCTTAAGTGATGTGTATTACCGAGAGGGCCCAGAGATACCTATCCGACAATCGGAGTGACAAAACCTAATCTCGAATACGCCAACCCAACATCGCCTTTGGAGACACCTGTAGTACTCCTTTATAATCACCCGATTCGCTGTGACGCTTTGGTAATACCAAAGTGTTCCTCCGTAAACGGAGTTGCATAATCTCATAGTTATAGGAACATGTATAAGTCATGGATAAAAGCAGTAGCAACATACTAAACGATCGTGTGCTAAGCTAATGGAATGGGTCATGTCAATCGATCATTCAACTAATGATGTGACCTTGTTAATCAAATAACAACTCTTTGTTCATGGTTAGGAAACATAACCATCTTTGATTAACAAGCTAGTCTAGTAGAGGCATACTAGTGACACTGCTTTGTTTATACATTCACACATGTATTATGTTTCCGTTAATACAATTCTAGCATGAATGATAAACATTTATCATGAAATAAGGAAATAAATAATAACTTTATTATTGCCTCTAGGGCATATTTCCTTCAGTCTCCCACTTGCACTAGAGTCAATAATCTAGATTACATAGTAATGATTCTAACACCCATGGAGTCTTGGTGTTGATCATGTTTTGCTCGTGGAAGAGGCTTAGTCAATGGGTCTGCTACATTCAGATCCGTATGTATCTTGCAAATCTCTATGTCTCCCACCTGGACTAGATCCCGGATGGAATTGAAGCGTCTCTTGATGTGCTTGGTCCTCTTGTGAAATCTGGATTCCTTTGCTAAGGCAATTGCTCCAAGATTGTCACGAAGATTTTCATTGGACCCGATGCACTAGGTATGACACCTAGATCGGATATGAACTCCTTCATCCGACTCCTTCATTAGCTGCTTCCGGTGCTATGTACTCCGCTTCACATGTAGATCCCGCTCTGACGCTTTGTTTAGAACGCACCAACCGACAGCTCCTCCGCTTAGTGTAAATCGATCCGGTCTCGCGATTTAGAATCGTCTCGATCGTGTCAAAGCTTGCATCAACGTAACTGCCATTTATGAGCTCTTTGTCACCTCCATATACGAGAAACATATCCTTAGTCCTTTTCGTATTTCAGATGTTCTTGACCGCTGTCCAAAGATCCACTCTGGATTACTTTGGTACCTCCTGCTAAACTTATAGCAAGGCACACATCGGTCCGGTACACAAGATTGCATACATGATAGAGCCTATGGCTGAAGCATAGGAACATCTTTCATTTTCTCTATCTTCTGCAGTGGTCGGGCATTGAGTCTTACTCAACTTCACACCTTGTAACACAGGCAAGAACCCTTTCTTTGCTTGATCCATTCTGAACTTCTTCAAAATTTTGTCAAGGTATGTGCTTTGTGAAAGTCCAATTAAGCGTCTTGATCTATCTCTATAGATTTTGATGCCCAATATGTAAGCAGCTTCACCGAGGTCTTTCATTGAAAAACTTATATTCAAGTATCCCTTTATGCTATCCAGAAATTCTATATCATTTCCGATCAGTAATATGTCATCTACATATAATATCAGAAATGCTACAGAGCTCCCACTCACTTTCTTGTAAATACAGGCTTCTCCAAAAGTTTGTATGAACCCAAATGCTTTGATCACACTATCAAAACGTTTATTCCAACTCCGAGATGCTTGCACCAGTCCATAAATGGATCGCTGGAGCTTGCATACTTTGTTAGCTCCCTTTGGATCGATAAAACCTTCTGGTTGCATCATATACAACTCTTCTTCCGTAAATCCATTCAGAATGCAGTCTTTACATCCATTTGCCAAATTTCATAATCATAAATGCGGCAATTGCTAACATGATTCGGACAGACTTAAGCATCGCTACGGGTGAGAAGGTCTCATCGTAGTCAATCCCTTGAACTTGTCGAAACCCTTTGCATAAGTCGAGCTTTGTAGACAATAATATTACCGTCGGCGTCGGTCTTCTTCTTGAAGATCCACTTGTTTTCTATTGGTTGTCGACCCTCGGGCAAGTCAACCAAAGTCCATACTTTGTTTTCATACATGGATCCCATCTCAGATTTCATGGCCTCAAGCCATTTTATGGAATCTGGGCTCACCATCGCTTCTTCATAGTTCGTGGGTTCATCATGATCTAGTAGCATGACTTCCGAACAGGATTACCGCACCACTCAGTGCGGATCTTACTCGTTGATCTACGAGGTTCAGAGTAACTTGATCTCAAGTTTCATGATCAACATCATCAACTTCTTCACTATTTGGTGTAGATGTCTCGTAAACCGTTTCGCGACAAACTACTTTCAAGTAAGGGAGAAGGTACAATTACCTCATCAAGTTCTAGTTTCCTCCCACTCACTTCTTTCGAGAGAAACTCCTTCTCTAGAAAGGATCCATTCTTGGCAACAAATGTCTTGCCTTCGGATCTGTGATAGAAGGTGTACCCAACTGTTTCCTTTGGGTATCCTATGAAGACATTTCTCGATTTGGGTTCGAGCTTATCAGGGTTGAATATTTTTCACATAAGCATCGCATCCCCAAACTTTAAGAACGACAACTTTGGTTTCTTGCTAAACCATAGTTCATAAGGTGTCGCCTCAACGGATTTTGACGGTGTTCTATTCAGTGTGAATGCGGCCGCCTCAAGAGCATAACCCCAAAACGATAGCGGTAAATCTGTAAGAGACATCATAGATCGCACCATATCTAGTAAAGTGCGACATGACGACGCTCGGACACACCATTACGCTGTGGTGTTCCGGTGGCGTGAGTTGCTAAACTATTCCGCATTGTTTCAAATGTAGACCAAACTCAGAACTCAAATATTCACCTCCACGATCGATCGTAGAAATTTAATTTTCTTATTACGATGATTTTCAACTTCACTCTGAAATTCTTTGAACTTTTCAAATGTTTCAGACTTATGTTTCATTAAGTAGATATACCCATATCCGCTTAAATCATTTGTGAATGTGAGAAAATAACGATATCCGCCACGAGCCTCAACATTCATCGGACCACATACATCTCAGATGTATGATTTCCAACAAATCTGTTGCTCTCTCCATAGTACCGAGAACGGGTTCTAGTCATCTTGCCCATGATGCACGGTTCGCAAGTGCCAAGTGATTCATAATCAAGTGACTCCAAAAGTCCATCAAGATGGAGTTTCTTCATGCGCTTTACAATCGATATGACCTAAACGGCAAGTACCACAAATAAGTCGCACTATCATTATCAACTCTGCATCTTTTGGCTTCAACATTATGAATATGTGTATCACTACTATCGAGATTCATCAAAATAGACCACTCTTCAAGGGTGCATGACCATAAAAGATATTACTCATATAAATAGAACAACCATTATTCTCTCGATTTAAATGAATAACCGCCTCGCATCAAACAAGATCCAGATATAATGTTCATGCTCAACGCAGCACCAAATAACAATTATTTAGGTCTAAAACTAATCCCAAGGTAGATGTAGAGGTAGCGTGTCGACCGCGATCACATCGACTTTGGAACCATTTCCCACGCTGCATCGTCACCTCGCCCTTTGCCGTTGTTCGCTAATCCGTAGTCCTGCTTCGAGTTGCAAATATTAGCAATGTAACCAAGATCAAATACACAAAAGCTCTGCGAGCTCTAGTAAGGTACACATCAATAACATGTATATCACATATACCTTTGTTCACCTTGCCATCCTTCTTATCCGCCAAATACTTGGGGCAGTTCCGCTTCCAAAGGACTATCGCTTGCAAGTAGAAGCACTCGGCCAGTGTTTAGGTCCGACTTGGGTTTCTTCTCCCGAGCAGCAACTTGCTTGCTGTTCTTCTTGAAGTTCCCTTCTTCTTCCTTTGACTTTCTTCTTGAAACTAGTGGTCTTATTGACCATCAACACTTGATGCTCCTTCTGATTTCTACCTCCGCAGCCTTTAGCATTGCGAAGAGCTCGGTATAGTCTTTACTAACCCTTGCATATTATAGTTCATCACGAAGCCTTTGTAGCTTGGTGGCGTGATTGAAGAATTCATCAATGACACAATCATCCGGAGATTAACTCCCAATTGTGTCAAGTGATTGTAATACCTGACATTCCGAGTATGTGCTCACCGATGTAACTATTCTCCTCCATCTTGCAGCTATAGAACTTATTGGAGACTTCATATCTCTCAATCCGGCATTCTGTTGGAATATTAACTTCAACTCCGGAACATCTCATATGCTCCATGACGCTCAAAACGCCGTTGAAGTCCCGGTTCTAAGCCGTAAAGCATGGCACACTGAACTATAGAGTAGTCATCGCCTTTGCTCGCCAGACGCTCAACGCCGTGAGTTGCATCAGAAGCAGGCTGGCACCTAGCGTGCATCCAGACGTAACTTTTCTCAGGCAGCAATGAGGATAATCCTCGTGTTACTGGACCCAGTCCGTAATTGTTACCATCATCTTTCAACTTTGCTTTCTCAAGGAACGCATTAAAATTCAATGGAACAACAAAGACGAGCCATCTATCTACAATCAAACATAGACAAGCAAGATACTATCAGTACTAAGTTCATGATAAATTTAAGTTCAATTAATCATATTACTAAAGAACTCCCACTTAGACGTACATCTCTCTAGTCATCTAAGTGATCACGTGATCCAAATCAACTAAACCATAACCGATCATCACGTGAGATGGAGTAGTTTTCAATGGTGAACATCTTATGTTGATCATATCTACTATATGATTCACGCCGACCTTTCGGTCTCCGTGTTCCGAGGCCATATCTCCATATGCTAGGCTCGCCAAGTATAACTCGAGTATTCTGCGGTGCAAAACTGGCTTGCACCCGCTGTAGATGGACGTAGAGCTTATCACACCCGATCATCACGTGGTGTCTCGGCACGACGAACTTTGGCAACGGTGCATACTCAGGGAGAACACTACTTGATAATTTTTAGTGAGAGATCATCTTAAAATGCTACCGTCAATCAAAGCAAGATAAGATGCATAAAGGATAAACATCACATGCAATCAATATAAGTGATATGATATGGCCATCATCATCTTGTGCTTGTGATTCCATCTCCGGCACCGCCGTGATCACCATCGCCACCGGCGCGACACCTTGATCTCCATCGTAGCATCGTTGTCGCTCACGCCACCTATTGCTTCTACGATTATCGCTACCGCTTAGTGATAAAGTAAAGCAATTACAGTATGCTTGCATTTCATACAATAAAGCGACAACCATATGGCTCCTGCCATTGCCGATAACTTCGTTACAAAACATGATCATCTCATACAATAAAATATAGCATCACGCCTTGACCATATCACATCACAACATGCCCTGCAAAAACATGTTAGACGCCCTCTACTTTGTTGTTGCAAATTTTACGTGGCTGCTACGGGCTTTAAGCAAGAACCAATCTCACCTCGCATCAAAACCACAACGATATTTCGTCAAATAGACTCGCTTTAACCTTCTCAAGGACCGGGCGAGCCACACTCGGTTCAACTAAAGTGAGAGAGACAGACACCCGCCAATCACCTTTAAGCAACGAGTGCTCGTGGCGGTGAAACCAGTCTCGCGTAAGCGTCACGCCGTAATGTCGGTCCGGCCGCTTCATCTCACAATACCGCTGAACCAAAGTATGACATGCTGGTAGGTAGTATGACTTGTATCGCCCACAACTCACTTGTGTTCTACTCGTGCAAAACATCAAACCATAAAACCTAGGCTCGTACCATCATTGGGGAACGAGTAATTTCAAAAAATTCCTACGCACACGCAAGATCATGGTGATGCATAGCAACGAGAGGGGAGAGTGTTGTCTCACGCACTCGTGAGACCGGCGCGAAGCGATCACAACGTAGAGGAAGTAGTCGACGTTCTCCTCACGATCCAACCGATCCCGTCGTTACATTCGGCGCCTCGAGTTCTTGACACACGTGACAGCTCGATGACGCCCTCGGCTCCAATCCAGAGAGATTCGGGAGGGAAAGTTTCACAAGACGACGGCGTGGTGACGATCTTGATGTTCTATCGACGCAGGCTTCGCCTAAGCACCGCCACGATATGACCGAGGTGGATTATGGTGGAGGGGGCACCGCACACGGCTAAGGAACGATCTCAAGGATCAACTTGTGTGTTCTAGGGTGCCCCTGCCTCAGATATAAAGGAGCAAGGGGTGCGGCCGGCCCTAGGAGGAGGCGCGCCGAAGGAGTCCTACTCCCACCGGGAGTAGGACTCCCCCCCTTTTCCTAGTTGGAATAGGATTGGGGAGGAAAGAGGGAAGGGGGCGCCGCCTCTCCTTGTCCTATTCGGACTAGGGGAGGGCGCGCCTGCCCTGGCCGCCCTTCCTCTTCTCCCTCATGGCCCACTAAGGCTAATAGCCCCGGAGGGTTCCGTAACCCCTGTTCCGGTAAAATCCCGATTTCACCCGAACCATTCCAACTCCAAATATAGGCTTCCAATATATCAATCTTTATGTCTCGACCATTTCGAGACTCCTCGTAATGTCCGTGATCACATCCGCGACCCCGAACTCCTTCGGTACATCAAAATACAACAACTCATAATATAACCGCCATCGAAACCTTAAGCGTGCGGACCCTACGGTTCGAGAACACGTAGACATGACCGAGACACGCCTCCGGTCAATAACCAATAGCGGACCTGGATGCCCATATTGGCTCCTACACATTCTACGAAGATCTTTATCGGTCAGACCGCATAACAACATACGTTGTTCCCTTTGTCATCGGTATGTTACTTGCCCGAGATTCGATCGTCGGTATCCAATACCTAGTTCAATCTCGCTACCGCAAGTCTCTTTACTCGCCCCGTAATACATCATCTCACAGCTAACTCATTAGTTGTAATGCTTGCAAGGCTTAAGTGATGTGTATTACCGAGAGGGCCCAGAGATACCTATCCGACAATCGGAGGACAAAACCTAATCTCAAATACGCCAACCCAACATCTCGCCTTTGGAGACACCTGTAGTACTCCTTTATAATCACCCACATACGCCAGTGACGCTTGGTAGTACCAAAGTGTTCCTCCGTAAACGGAGTTGCATAATCTCATAGTTATAGGAACATGTATAAGTCATGGATAAAAGCAGTAGCAACATACTAAACGATCGTGTGCTAAGCTAATGGAATGGGTCATGTCAATCAGATCATTCAACTAATGATGTGACCTTGTTAATCAAATAACAACTCTTTGTTCATGGTTAGGAAACATAACCATCTTTGATTAACAAGCTAGTCTAGTAGAGGCATACTAGTGACACTCTGTTTGTATATACATTCACACATGTATTATGTTTCCGGTTAATACAATTCTAGCATGAATGATAAACATTTATCATGAAATAAGAAAATAAATAATAACTTTATTATTGCCTCTAGGGCATATTTCCTTCAAAAACTACCAAAATTTTCTAATTTTGTGACTAAAACCTACCACTTTCAGATAATGACCAGTTTAGATGATTTAAACGTGTTTATGATAGGCGGGGCCCACCTGTTAGCGGTGACGTGGCGTCCAAGTCAACTTCACAGGAAAGGCGGACGACGAGCGCCGGCGCGTGGAAGCTCGTCGGTGGGAACCTGGCGGCGGCGGCTACGTCGGGAAGGGCTCGAGGTCGGGCGCGAGTTTCCCTATGCCGGCGTCCGGCACGGGCGGCTGCGTCGGCCTCGCCCGAACCCGGGTGGCTGTTACACGCGATGAGGCGATGGCTAGCAGCGGCAGCCCGGAGCGGCAGCAGCAGGCAGCATCGCGGGCGGAGCGGCGCGACGGCCGCGCGCAAGCGGCGGGCGGCGGCGCGCTCGGCAAAGTGCTGGCCGCTAACGAGGCACGCACCGTGGCGCGGTGGCGGCTGCGATGCAAAGCAGACGACGGGCAAGGGGAGCGCGGCGCTAACGGCGGGCGCGAGTGAGCTGCGGAGGTTGGCGGGCTCGCGGGCGCCAAAGACAGCATGCGAGGCGAAGCGCAAAGAAGAAGCCGAGGCGGGGGCAGCAAGGCAGCAGCCGTAGTGGCCAGCAGTAGGAGGTGACGGGGGCGGGTTCTCGCCCCCGGGTCGGGCCCTCCCTGCTGAGCCCGATGGATGGCGACCCGATGGACGGCGGCGGAGGTGGCGCGCAGATGCACACGAGGTGTTTGGGAAAATGCCACAGAGTAAGGAGGAAGAAGGAGGAGGTTGACGCTGACATGTGGGCCCCGCCTGTCATAAACATGTTTACATCGTCTAAAGTGGTCATTATCTGAAAGTGGTTGTTTTTAGTTATAAAATTAGAAAATTTTGATAGTTTTTGGTCATTTTTTTAAAGTGGAAGTTCTGTCTGACGCAAACCTCTATTGGTAGGTTTTTGTCAATCAGTCTTAAGTAGTAGTACTTCGTTCTTTTTCTCGAATATGCACGAGTGTGCATATTATATATTAAAGAAGAAAGGCAAAGAGTGCCTCCACCATATTTACAAGGTTCACATTACAACACTCCTAATCCTCACTACTAGCCCACCGTTCAAGCCCAAGGAAGAAGGGGTCCATGTCTCTTTTAAACTTGCCGGCAATAGACCACATTCTTCCCTCCGACCTTACTCTACCTAGTAGTACGCCTAACGAATGGGATGCCCCATCAAACACAATAGCATTGCGATGCTTCCACAACTCCCACAATGTCAGCAAGAAAACCGTATGAAGATCCTTCTTGTGCCAGCCGTTTGTCCCATGCTTTTCCTCAAGCCAGAGGGCTAAGGAATCGTGTGCAGTCGGCGTCCAGTCCAGCATGCCCAGCGCCTCACATACTGCAGCCCACGCTGACCTGGCAAAGACGCACGTCAGTAGCACATGATCAATCGTTTCGTCCTCCCAGTCGCATAAGGGCATGCATCTTGGTGTGGAGGCCTCTCGCCATCGTCGAGGTCCAACACTGCTTTTAAGGCAAGCCAAGCAAAGAACTTGCAGGTAGATGGGGCCTGAGACTTCCAAGTCAGTTCCGCCATAGGCTCTACCGTCCGGCCCCAAAATTTTGCCGCATAAGCCGAGCGCACCGAGAAACGGCCGTTGGTCTCCCATGACCAACCGACCACCTCCAGCCCATCCGCCTGCTGCTCCCACGCGCTTACTTTGATCCAAAGCTCTAGGTACTCCTGCAATGCGCCCTCGCCAATATTCGGGCCGACATCTGATGCCCAAGACCCATTTTCTACAGCCTGAGCGACTGATCTCGTCAATCTGGTCTGCCTTGGGATCATACCATATATTGTTGGAGCAATCTCTTGTATCCGCATACCATCAATCCAAGGATCCTCCCAAAAAAGCGTATGGAGACCACAATTTGCTTCGCTCCTCATAGCCGCCTGGACAAGTAGCTTAGCTTCTTTGGGGATCTTGATTTTGAACTCGCTCCAAGGTCTACTCGTGTCCACTCTTGTGAGCCATGCCCACCTGGCTTGCATGGCCACATTCAGCCATCTAAGGTTAGGTATCCCTAGGCCACTAGCCCACTTCGGTGCACACACCGAATCCCAAGCAACCGCACAGTTCCCTCCGTTAGCTTCCGCTCTTCTGGACCATAGAAAGCCTCTACACACCTTGTTCATCGCCGCAATCGTCTTCTTTGGTAGGTCGAGCGCCATCATGGCGTGGATGGGCATGGCACAGAGCATAGACTGCACCAATGTAAGTCGTCCACTCTTCGGCATGAGAGCCTCTTTCCACTTAGGCAGACAATTTTCCATCTGATCAACTAGAAACTGCAATTGTGCCGCCGACTGCTTCCTCAAGGTCAGTGGCAGCCCAAGGTACTTAATTGGAAAAGCCCCTCTCGGGCATCCCAGCCGATGGCACACCGTACCTGCTTCCTGATCATTGCATCTTATCGGTAGTGCCACCGATTTGACCATGTTTATCCTCAAGCCCGAAGCCTCTCCAAACATTTCCAGTATGTTCTTGCATATGTCTAGCTCTGTGGACTTAGGCTTGATGAACACCACTACATCATCCGCAAATATAGACAAGCGCTGCCTCATACCTGTATGTGCCAAGGGCTCCAACACACCACTAGTCGTGGCCCTCTGAAACAACCTTTGCAACGGTTCCATAGTAAGAATGAATAGCATCGGCGATATCGGATCCCCTTGTCGCAGCCCCTTGCAGTTATAAATGGTGTCGCCGGGGTCTCCATTTACCATGACTTTGGTGGTGGATGTTGAAAGGATTCCACAGATCCAGGATCTCCACCGAGGGCCAAACCCCATTTGTTGCATCACCTCAAGCAAAAACGGCCACTGCACCGAATTGAAGGCCTTCGAAATATCTAGCTTTAGAAGCACAGTGGGCATCCTCAAGGCATTCAGCCTTCGGGCCATACTTTGAACCAACATGAAATTGTCATGCAGCGATCGGCCTTTCACAAAAGCGCTCTGGTGGTTTCCAACCAACTGCGGAAGGTGCACCACTAAGCGGCAAGCAAGCACCTTCTAAAAAAATTTGATAGCCCCATGCACGAGGTTGATCGGCCTGAAGTCACCCACGTCCAAAGCACCGTCCATCTTGGGCAATAATGTTACCAAAGATTTGTTGATAGCCGCCAATCCCCTCATGTCTCCATTGTAGAAGCAATCCATGGCCTTCATGAAATCTACCTTAATAATGTTCCAACACGTGGCATAGAAGCGGCCTGTGAACCCATCCGGCCCTGGCGCCCTATCCGGAGGCATATCCTTAATCACGCTTTCCACTTCCTCCATAGTGAAAGCCACCTCCAACTGTGATAGGTCCAGATGCGGCAGGTCTAGCTCCTGTAGGTTTAGTGTGTAACTCCGCGGCTCCACGGTGCCAAAAGCCCTGCCGTAGTGCGCATCCACCGCGGACGCCACCTCTTCCTACCCTGAGTGAATAGTCCCATTGTATTTCACCGATTTGAGGACATTCTTCCGCTGCCTGTGACTTGCTTGTTGATGGAAAAGCCTCGTGCTCCCATCCCCTTCTCGGAGCTGCAGTAGCCTGGAGCGTTGTCTTGCAATAGTTCTCTCCAGTGAGCATAGCCCTAACAGCTTCCTCTTTAAGCATCGCCTCAGATCCCTCTCTGCGTTTGCTAGCTGTCTTGATTCCATGGCGACGTCTAGCTGCTTTATCACCTCCACTGCAATGGATATCTGTAACTTTACATTCCCAATCCAACGGTTGCTCCACTTCTGAAGGCTAATCGTCGTGGCCCTCAGCTTGTTCTGGAGCGTAAGATAGTCATTCGAGGCCTCAGGGGTGGAGTCCCAAGCCGCCTGTACTGTTTCCATGAATCCCTCCGCCTTAATCCAGAAAGCCTCAAACTTGAACCTTTTCCTCGTCATAATCTCCAAGTTCATATCGAGAAGCAGTGGGCAGTGATTCGATACTGCCGTACCCAACGCAGAGAGGAAACATGATGGGAATGCTTCATCCCATTCATTGGAGACAAAGACATGATCGATTTTCTCTAGTGTTGCGTTCTGCCTCTCGTTGGACCAAGTGTATCGCCGCCCATTTAGGTATAACTCCTTCAATTCTAGCATGTTCAGCTTAGATCTGAACCGCCTTAACATCCTCCGATTAATCAAATCATTATTCTTGTCCTCCTGCCCAGCTATGAGATTAAAGTCTCCAGCAACTAGCCAAGGCCCCGTGTGCAGGTCCCGTATATCCACCAGGTCTTGCAGGAACTCAAGTTTGTCGGCCTCCTCCTGGGGCCGTAGACACATGTCAACCACCAGGCTTGTTCATCCTCCGGGCACTTGACCAGTGCCGTCAACGTATGATTTGTGTAGTGCGGGTTGGACAAGTGAGTAATAGATTCATCCCACGCCACCAAGATCCCGGTAAGTAGAAGAACTTCTCATATTTATTACCAAGGCATTGACGCACAATGCTTGCTGATACATCATGCAATTTAGTCTCTTGTAGACATTCAATGGCCGGATTGGCCGATGTCACCACCTAAAATAAAGCGTTCCTCCTAGCCGGAGCATTAAGCCCACGGACATTCCACACCAACATCTTAAGGGGTTGTGCATTCATTTGCGATGCCCACAACGACCCCTCGTAGCAGAGCGGGCCACTAGGCCACGACCGGCCCGTCGATCCACGGTTCCTGGGAAAGCGATTCCCATCCAAACAACGCCAGCACAGCCGCAATGTGCGCGTCCGAGAGCGGGCGTGAGAAAAGGTCAACGTACATCCGAAGGGCATCCTCCGAAATAGCCTCTCCCTCATGTGCCAAGCACAACTTCCTGATGAGCAGTTGTTGCGGCTTGGATGCCGCATGTTTGGCAATCTTGGCACGCCTCCTAGGCGGGTACTTCGTTCTGAATTTCAGAGAAGAGAGCATGCGTTGAAGCACACCGAAAGTGCACATGTTTCAGTTCTGGAATTGAGAGGACTATGCTATACATACAGGGGTACAAACAAACAAACAAACACCCCGTTTATTGAAACAATCAATCAACAACACAAGCTGACGGACCAGGTCACATTACACCATACACACAACCACAGCCAGGAGGGGATCAGGTCATCACAATGGGATGATTAGATGGGGATGGCTCTGGTGACGCGCGGGTAGACGACCCTGGCGGGGTGACCCATGATGCGGCGGCCCTTGCGGTGGCGGAACAGGTACACCGCCAAGCCCAGCGGCCACTCCACCACGCCGGTGACCACGAACGCCACGAACCCCAGCGTCGGCCCGACCACCTTGCACCGGCACGGGTTGCTCCGGGTCCCGCACTGCACGCACGCTGGCACGAACGGCATCGCTGCTCTCCTCTACTTGCTGCTCAAAAGCTCAAGCCTCTTCTGTTTCTCCGATCGATTGTTGGTGGCTGATTGCTCGCTCGGGCGTTCGTTCTAGCTGTATGTTGTGGGCGGTGATGGAGGCATGGTGCCCGGCCGTCATCACGCTATATAGAGGCTTCGCGCCGGGGACGCGTGGCGGCGACGGGTGTGCGTGGGGGCGCTAGCAACTGCTTCTGCTGAGGTTGCAGACGGCGGGCCGTGACTAGCCCCATGGTTGACTGCCGCGTTGCGTAGGAGAAGCACGGAACGAATCCTGAGCTAACACGTGTATCCTTGCTGTTCGCTCCTTGGAGCTTTCTGGAACCTCTCCTCACGCGTGGCATTGCACTCCTTGCACACCAAAGCGTAATAGGGTATCTCTCCAACACGCCATGAACTAAATCGGACACGTCCGCAGATCCTTCGTTCGGACATGTTCGCGGACAACGTATATCGTGACGGTCATCCAAAACTATGCATCAAATAAAGTGGACACGTATTTTCATCGATATTTAGATATTTTTTTTTACATAGTGAACGACTGTAGCCTACTCCTCGCCGGACGTGGACACATCTGTGTTATGCATCCTACTATCCGTCGGGCATGTGCACCTTCATGTTTCATGTTCTACTCTTCGTCGCCAGAGTCTGTCGTCGGCGTTGTTAGTGGAGGTAAAGAAAAAAAAAACTAGACCAACAGGAGAGGAGCCCCTGCAGCTTTTTTAATTAAGAGGAGGAATATGTCAGACGCCCATAGGGTTCAAATTAAACTCGCACCGGTGGGAGCACGCAAGTGCACTCCCACCACTGGGTAGGAGCCCATCCACGTCGGTTGAGGTAAGGTCGACGACCGAGTAGGATGTCCCGACATTATCGTACACGTGTGGAGTTGCTGACATTGGCAGCCATCTCGTCAGCCACCGCATGCGCCGCCTTCGCTGTGATCTCCTCGAACAAGTGGCCATGCTTCGCCTTGTTGATGCGAAGCTGCCACCTCATGGGACATGCCAAAAATCAACTTTCTTCCAATGATATTATTGAAAACCAGGAGATCCGGCCTCAGTTTGATTTGGAGATGATTTTATAGCTTGTGTGCCTGGAAAACAACGAAGTGTTCCCTCTACGGGAGTGCTTACCGACAGGCGGCAGATGTGCTTGCAAACTCGTTAATTGCTTCTTCTAGATGTCACTCTGATGGTAGCCGAGATGAATGGAAAGCTCTCTGGCGTAGCCAACAACACCTCCAAAGGTGCAATATTTTGTGTGGCGCTTAGCCTGGAGGTGACGACAATTTTCCCGGTGTGTGGAAGGGAAGTTGAGAACTCGTTCCATGTGTTTTGTGCATAGAACCATGCTGAGTGACTTTGGAAGGCCATGGTTGCAGAGTCGAATCTCCTGGCGCGTACAAAGATACAACCGGTTGAAATTGACTGGTTCATCCCCTTATATATGAGATCGATGAGCCTACCCGAGTGTGCTTGATGATGTTGTTTTAGGGGATCTAGCACGGTCAAAATGAAATTGGTCACCCCAAACCTGCACCTCTCATAGATGTCTCTGTTCAATTCCTACCTTGCTATTTGGCATCTCTATAATCTTTAAAACTTAATCCTAATGGTAATTCGATGAAAGTAAATTCAATATCTATTACGGGTTTTGTAACACCCCGATAATTAATCTACAGTAACCTCACCCTAATGTGCCATGTCATCGCGTTTTATTAAACCAGATAGCCCCTTGATGAAAATCTGAGTCAAATTCAAATTGCAAATAACAAGTCAAATTCTTATTTCTTCAAACTGTCAAATAAAAATGTTCGATGGGTTGTAAATATTCACTAACTAATTAACATGTAGAAACCAACATGTAATGGATTTTTAATTGCCCCTAGAAATATTTAAAGTGGACAAGAAGCACTTATTATGCCTATTTTAATATAAACTTAATTTCAAACATTTCTAGCTAACCTCAAACTTTTTGGGCAGCACCAAAATATCAGGAGTAGATTATGTGAGAAGTTTCAAATTTAACTAAAATCTTTTAGTGCCAAAATTAATACAAAATAGGGGATTAATAAACTAACAGAAAAAGGAAAGAGAAAAGAAAAGGAAAAGGCAAAGTGCTACTGTGCACTTTGGCCCAACTAGCTACAGAAAACAGCCCAACCCACCTAGTCATCCCCATCCTTCCGCTACAGGAAACAGAGAGGGCGTGGCGTGCATCCATGCCGTCTTAGCCATGAATGGCCTCCACGTAGCCTCCCCTCGACCTATAAGGTGTCCTCCAGAAACCGTAGACCTCTCTCATCCGGTTCCCCCTGTTTCCCCATCTCGCCCCCTCCCCATCTGCTCGAAATCGAGCTCAAAAGCTCGTGCGGTGACTGTGCTCGTCGTCACTGTTGCAGTGGCCACCGCCGTCGCCATCGCAGGAGAAGGAGTCCAGGAGATCCGCCGCTGTCAGCTTCGTCCGTCCCGGGCACCAGCTCAAGCCAGAGCGGCCCGTGCGCACGCCATCGCCGTCATCTTCGTCACGTACACCGCCCACCGCCGTCGTCGGTTCCTACCGCTCCGGTCTACCCAGGCCTCCTCGACCGCGCCCCCGAGCTCGCTGTGATCTCCTCTCCCGGATCCCTCTGTCCCTGCTTCGATCTGTCGCTATTGACGCCGTCCCCGCGCTCGGCTGCCATGGCCGGAGCTCGCTCCGGGCGTGCTCGCCCGCGGCCCTGACCACTCCTGTTTCCCTTCTCACCCCAGCGAGCGCCCACGCGCTCCGGTGCGCCCCCGCGCGCGAGACCCACGCCATCCGGCCACCGCTACTGCTGCCTGCGGCTGCAACCGCGCCGTCCCGCGCGCCTCCGCCCTCGCCTGCTCGCTGCTGCTGCCCTGAGCGCGGCTGGTGCTTGCTGCCGCCGTAGCCGGCGCCCAGCCTCGCCAGCTCCGCTCCGGTGCCACTCGCCGCTGCTGCTGGCCATGCGCGCGTGTGTGCGTGCGTTCTGTGTGTGTGCGTGTGTGTATTAGGTTAGCCTAGGATTAGATTAGTACTCTACTAACCTAGTCTATAGCAAATGACATGTGCGACCCCTATTGATTAGATTAAACAAAATCAAATTAGAAATTGTTAAGACACTGCCGTGTGGGACCCCCTGAGCCCTGTTGACCAGTCAACAGGTCATCGTTGGCTGCTGACTGGGCAGTAAACGGGCCCCACTAGTCAACCTTTGTGCACTACTGGGTGCACCCAGCCCTTCTGTTATATATTTTTCGAATTAATTTTATTGAAATAAATCCAGAAAATATTTAAAACTTTGAAGAATCATATAAAATAAATCGTAACTCGGATGGTAATAATTTATATATGAAAAACGGTCAGAAAAATACGACGAATCCGGTTACGCACTCTGTTCGCCTGCCACACGTCCCTAGCATAGTGAACATGCAACCGTCCCCCTCCATTTCATTTGTCCGAAAATGCCAAACACCGGGAACACTTTCCCGGATGCTTCCTCCTTTCGCCGGTAGCACCTAGTATTGCGTTAGGTCACCCCTAGCACCGTGTATTGCCATGTTATGCTTTGTGATGCTTTGATTGCTCTGTTATTTATTGTGTTCCCCCTCCGTTACTTCTTTCCGGTAGACCTCGAGACCGCGGTTGAACCAATGATCGACTACTTCACCTTCGAGGGTTCACTTCTGTCTGCAGAGCAACCAGGCAAGCCCCCCCCCCCCCCGATCACCCGATATCGCCCATTCCTTCTCTCTACTGCTTGCATTAGAGTAGTTTAGCATGTTACTGCTTTCGGTTAATCCTATTCGGCTGCATAGCATGTCATTGTTGCTACAACTGTTGATACCTTTACCTGCAATCCTACATGCTTAGTATAGGTTGCTAGTACTTCATCAGTGGCCCTACATTCTTGTCCGTCTGCCATGCTATACTATCGGGCCGTGATCACTCTGGAGGTGATCACGGGTATGTACATACATACATGCATGCATACTATACAGGTGGTGACTAAAGTTGCTAAAGATGAGGATATCATCAAAGAAAACTAGCACACAGTGTCTCAATAATGGCCCCAATACAGTGTGCATGAGTTCTGTAAAGGAGGGAGGCCCATTTGTCACTTCAAAAGGTATGACCAAGAATTCAAACAGACCAATGTGTGTGCTAAAAGCAGTTTTCTCTATGTCCCCTTCTTTCATTCTGATTTGATGATACCCACTTCTCAGATCAAGTTTGGTGAAGATTTTTGCTCCATTCAATTCATCCAAGAGGTCTTCTATCATGGGTATGGGATATTTGTTTTTGATTGTGTGTGCATTTAGCTTCCTATAATCAATGCATAACCTCCAAGTCATGTCCTTTTTCTTAACCAAAATAGCAGGGGAGGAATATGGACTGTGACTTAATCTAATAATTCCTTTCTGGAGAAGATCTTTAATGATTTCTTCCAAAGCATTTTTCTGATGATGTGGTAATCTGTATCCTCTCTGATTTATAACTGGAGCTCCAGGTTCAAGGTTGATTGCATGGTCACATTCTCTTTGTGGAGGTAACCCAGTGGGCTCTGCAAAAACATCTTTGAAATTTTCCAATAAGGTAGTAATTCTAGGTTTTTGGACAGAGTCATGTGTGGTTTCCAACTGCACTAGTTGTGTGATGCCCCCGATTCAATCGTACACTAATCATGCACGCAAATGTGTACGATCAAGATAAGGGACTCACGGGAAGATATCACAACACAACTCTAAAAACATAAATAAGTCATACAAGCATCATAATACAAGCCAGGGCCTCGAGGGCTCGAATACAAGTGCTCGATCATAGACGAAGTCACGGAAGCAACAATATCTGAGTACGTATATAAGTTAAACAAGTTTGCCTTAAGAAGGCTAGCACAAACCGGGATACAGATCGAAGAGGCGCAGCCTCCCGCCTCGATCCTCCTAAACTACTCCCGGTCGCCGCCAGCACACCGCACGTAGTAGTAGGCACCTCCAGTAGTAGTAGTCGCTGCCGACGGTGGCCTCGCCTCGGTTCCAAAGATCTGGTTGTGACAACCGTAAAGAAGGGAAAGGGGAAAAGGGGGAGAAAGCAACCGTGAGTACTCATCCAAAGTACTCGCAAGCAAGGAACTACACTACATATGCATGGGTATATGTGTAAGGAGGCCATATGAGTGGACCGAACTGCAGAATGCCGTAATAAGAGGGGATAGCTAATCCTATCGAAGACTACGCTCGCAGCCTCCGCCTTGCAAAGCAGTAGAAGAGAGTAGATCAAGTCCTCCAAGTAGCATCGCCAAGTAGCATCTCCAAGTAGCATCTCCAAGAGCATCGCATAGCATAATCCTACCCGCGATCCTCTCCTCGTCGCCTCGTTAGAGAACGATCACCGGTTTGTATCCGCACTTGGAAGGGTGTGTTTTATTAAGTATCCGGTTCTAGTTGTCATAAGGTCAAGGTACAACTCCAAGTCGCCCTGCTATCAAGATCACGGCTATTCAATAGATTAATCACCGCAGGGTGCACCACATAACCCAACACGCCGATCCCATTTGGCCGGACACACTTTCCTCGGTCATGCCCGCCTCGAAGATCAACACGCCGCAGCCCCACCTAGGCACAACAGAGGTCAAACACGCCGGTCTAAACCTAAGCGCACAGGGTCCGGGCCCATCGCCTCGAGCACACCTCAAGACGCTATGAGGGCGGCCGAAGCGCACCTAGCCTAGTGGCGCTCCAGCCCAATCCGGCGCGCCGCCGCCCGTCACGACGCCAAGAAGGCTTCGGTGATACCACGACGCCGGATACCCATAACTACTCCCACGAGATGGTTAGTGCGATAGACCAAATGGCCGACTCGATCAAATACCCAGATCTCGTTAAGCTGCAGTTAAGTATCCGCGAACGCCGAACAGGCCAGCCCACTGCCTCCTAGGTGGTCTCAACCTGCCCTGCCGCTCCGCCACAAAGTAACAATGGGGCCGTGGGAACCCAGCCCACCTCTACCGGATGGAGCCACTGCCCTTTCAAATTTCTCATCGTAATCACTTATGGGTACTCCTCGAATGACCGACTTTAGTCACCATCTCAGATAGTATGTATGTATTTATAGTATATACCCGTGATCACCTCCCAAGTGATCACGACCCGATAGTATAGCAAGGCGATCGACAAGAATGTAGGGCCAATGATGATAAACTAGCATCCTATACTAAGCATTTAGGATTGCGTAAGGTATCAACAGATGTAGCAACAATGTCGCTATGCATCGTAATAGGATCAACGAAAGCAAGAATATGCTACACTACTCTAATGCAAGCAGATAGAGGAGAATAGGCGATATCCGGTGATCAAGGGGGCTTGCCTGGTTGCTCGCATAAGGAGGGTCGCCGATGTAGTCGATCACAGGGTACCGACATCGGTCTCGTGCTCTACCGAAAGAAGTAACGAGGGGGAACACAATAAATAACAGAGCAATCAAATGTAACATAAAGCAAGACGCTGCAATAAGCGGTGCTAGGGTGACCTAACGAGTGGTAGGTGATACCGGCGAAGGGGAAACATCCGGAAAGTATTCCTTGTTTCGCGTTTTTGACAAAAGAAGAACCGGAGGTGAAATGTTGCGGTTCTCTATGCTAGGGACGCGTGGCGATTTAACGGGCTGCGATCCGGATTCGCCTCGCTGCTCGAGCAACTTTCATGTAGAAAATATTTTCATCCGAAGTTACGGATTAAAAGATATGATTTTCTAAAGATTTTATTAATTTCGGAATTTAATTAATTATTTAAATCCAATATTATCCGAATAGTAATGATGACGCCAAGATGACATCGAGTGATGTCAAGAATCAACGCCGACCATTGACCTGGTCAACCTGACGGTGGGTCCTAGCCGTCATCGATCGTTAACTAACCTAATAGATTAATTAACTAACTAGGTGATTAGGTTAATCTAATCAGGATCAATTAAGTTAATTAATTCTTTAATTAATTAACTAATTAATATTTTAATTATTTATTTATTTATTAAATCTTTTTTTTAATTTTCGTTCTAGGGCCTGGGCCCCTCATGTCATAGGCATGGGGGCCTTAGCGGGGCCGCGTTAGTGGGCTCAAGTGAACGGGTGTGAGCACCTGAAGCGGCACTCGCTCGCCAGGAGGCGGACGAGGTCAGCCGGGCACCGACGGCGGTAAGCCGGCCACAAGCCAGGGGCCACGGCGGGCGGAGGCGAGGGTCGGGGTCAGTAGTCAGAGGAACTAGCCGGGCGGCGACGGCAGCGTGGCGCAGGGCGCAAGGGTCGCTACCGATAGCAAAGCAGGAGGCAGCAATGAGCGGGCGCCATGGTGTGCACCGTGGCAAGGGCAGGCTCGCCCCACCGAGGTGCAGGAGCGAGCGGCGCCGGAGAGCGCGGGTGAGTGCGTGAGTGGCATGGCGCTGCGACCAAGGGGTGACGCGACCGGGTGGTCGGGGGCGCGAGCACGCGGGCCGGCGAGGCCGCAGGCGAGCACGGGGGCTCGCAGGTGCGGGACGGCAGGTACGTCGACGTCGAAACGGGGAAAGAGAGTGCGAGGAGAGGGAGGCCGTGGCCTCACCGGCGTTGCAGAGACGAGGGTCGACGAGGCTCGATGGAGCGTTTGGGGAGGAGGACGGGGACGACTCGGCGGAGAGGTAGCAGGCCGGCGGGGAGGCTGTCCGGCGATGGTGTCCGACGATGGATCGCAGGAGGGGTCGAGCGGCGTGGTCGATGGGGTTGATTCCCCCGATCCAATCGGGGGGGGCAGAGGGAGGAGCGGGGTGTGGGGAGGGAAAGTGGGGCGAGTGGGTGGGGTTTCGATCTAGGGTTTCCGGGGAAGAGTGGATAAGGTGAAGGAAATATGCCCTAGAGGCAATAATAAAGTTATTATTTATTTCCTTATTTCATGATAAATGTTTATCATTCATGCTAGAATTGTATTAACCGGAAACATGATACATGTGTGAATGCATAGACAAAACAACATGTCACTAGTATGCCTCTACTAGACTAGCTTGTTAATCAAAGATGGTTATGTTTCCTGACCATAAACAAGGAGTTGTTATTTGATTAACGAGGTCACATCATTAGTAGAATGATCTGATTGACATGACCCATTCCCTTAGCTTAGCACACGATCGTTTAGTATGTTGCTACTGCTTTTATCCATGACATATACATGTTCCTGTAACTATGAGATTATGCAACTCCCATTTGCCGGAGGAACACTTTGGGTGCTACCAAACGTCACAACGTAACTGGGTGATTATAAAGGAGTACTACAGGTGTCTCCAAAGGCAGATGTTGGGTTGGCGTATTTCGAGATTAGGTTTTGTCACTCCGATTGCTCGGAGAGGTATCTCTGGGCCCTCTCGGTAATGCACATCATCAAGCCTTGCAAGCACTACAGCTAATGAGTTAGTTGTGATATGATGTATTACGGAACGAGTAAAGAGACTTGCGATAACGAGATTGAACTAGGTATTGGATACCGACGATCGAATCTCGCAAGTAACATACCGATGACAAAGGAACAACGATGTTGTTATGCGGTCCGACCGATAAAGATCTTCGAGAATATGTAGGAACCAACATGGGCATCCAGGTCCCGCTGTTGGTTATTGACCGTGAATAGTTCTAGGTCATGTCTACATTGTTCTCGAACCGTAGGGTCCGCACGCTAAGGTTTCGGCGATGCTTATTATGAGTTTATGTATTTTGATGTACCAAGGAGTTCGAGTCCCTGATATGATCACGGACATGACGAGGAGTCTCGAATGGTCGAGACATAAAGATTGATATATTGGAAGCCTATGTTTGGAGTTCGGAATGGTTCCGGGCGAAAACGGGAATTTACCGGAGTACCGGGAGGTTACCGGAACCACCCGGGAGGTAAATGGGCCTCGATGGGCCTTAGTGGAAAGGAGGAGGGGCAGCCTGGGCTGGTCACAGCCTCCCCTTCCCTAGTCCTACTAGGACTAGGAGAAGGGGCCGCCCCTCTCTCTTTCCCCCTCCGAATCCTAGTCCAACTAGGATTGGGGAATCCTACCCCAGAGGAGTAGGACTCCTTAGCGCCAAGCTTGGCCGCCCCCCTCCCCTGGCTCCTTTATATACGGGGCAGGGGGGCACCTTGAACACAAGAAGTTGATCTTTAGATCGCCTTAGCCGTGTGCGGTGCCCTCCACCATATTCCACCTCGGTTATACCGTCATGAAGCTTAGGCGAAGCCCTGCGCCGTGAAACATCAAGATCGCCACCACGCCGTCAGGTCGACGAAACTCTCCTCGACACTCGGCTGGATCGGAGTACGAGGGACGCCATCGAGCTGTACGGTGTCAAGAACTGGGGCGCCGGAGTAACGGCGCGGATCGGTCGGATCGCGAGGAGAACGTCGACTACTTCCTCTACGCCAGATCGCTTCGCCGGGTCTATAAGGGTATGTAGACAACACTCTCCCTCTCGCTGCTATACATCACCATGATCTTGCGTGTGCGTGGAAAATTTTTGAAATTACTACGCTCCCCAACAAAGGGCATCCGAGCCTAGGTTTTTCTATGGTTTGATGTTTTGCACGAGTAGAACACAAGTGAGTTGTGGGCGATACAAGTCATACTACCTACCAAAGATGTCATACTTTGGTTCAGCGGTATTGTGAGATGAAGCGCCCCGCACCGACATTACGCCAGACGCTTACGCGAGACTGGTTTCACCGCCACGAGCACTCGTTGCTTAAAGGTGACCGTGGGTGCCTGCTCTCTCACTTTAGTTGAACTGAAAAGTGGCTACGCCCGTCCTTGAGAAGGTTAAACGGAGTCTATTTGACGAAATATCGCTGTGGTTTTGATGCGAGGTGAGACTGGTTCTTGCTTAAGCCCGTAGCAGCCACGTAAAATTTGCAACAACAAAGTAGAGGACGCCTAACTTGTTTTTGCAGGCATGTTGTGATGTGATATGGTCAAGACGTGATGCTATATTTTATTGTATGAGATGATCATGTTTTGTAACCGGTTATCGGCAATCGGCAGGAGCCATATGGTTGTCGCTTATTGTATGCAATGCAATCGCTTCGTAATGCTTTACTTTATCACTAAGCGGTAGCGATAGTCGAGTAGCATAAGTTTGGCGAGACGACAACGATGCTGCGATGGAGATCAAGGTGTCGCTACCGGTGACGATGGTGATCATGGTGGTGCAACAAGATGGAGATCATGAAGCACAAGATGATGATGACCATATCATATCACTTATATTGATTTGCATGCGATGTTTATCCTTTTATGCATCTTATCTTGCTTTGATTGACGGTAGCATTATAAGATGATCTCTCACTAAATTATCAAGAAGTGTTCTCCCGAGTATGCACCGCTGCCAAAGTTCGTCGTGCCTGCACACCACGTGATGATCGGGTGTGATAAGCTCTCGTCCATCTACAACGGGTGCAAGCCAGTTTTGCACACGCAGAATACTCGGGTTATACTTGACGAGCCTAGCATATGCGAGATATGGCCTCGGAACACGGAGACCGAAAGGTCGAGCGTGAATCATATAGTAGATATGATCAACATAAGATGTTCACCATTGAAAGCTACTCCATTTCACGTGATGATCGGTTATGGTTTAGTTGATTTGGATCACGTGATCACTTAGATGACTAGAGAGATGTTTTTCTAAGTGGGAGTTCTTAAGTAATATGATTAATTGAACTTAAATTTATCATGAACTTAGTACCTGATAGTATCTTGCTTGTTTATGTTTGATTGTAGATAGATGGCTCGTCTGTTGTTCCGTTGAATTTTAATGCGCCTTGAGAAAGCAAAGTTGAAAGATGATGGTAGCAATTACACGGATCGGGTCCGTAACTTGAGGATCATCCTCATTGCTGCATGTAAGAGCTACGCCCCGGATGCACCGCTAGGTGACAGTTCTTCTTGCCGAGCAACGCCAGATGTTATGAACGTCTGGCGAGCAAAGCGATGACTACTCTATAGTTCAAGTGCCATGCTTTACGGCTTAGAACCGGGACTTCAACGACGTTTTGAACGTCATGGAGCATATGAGATGTTCCAGAGTTGAAGTTAATATTCCAAAGTAATGCCCGGATTGAGAGATATGAAGTCTCCAATAAGTTCTATAGCTGCAAGATGGAGGAGAACAGTTACATTAGTGAGCATATACTCGTAATGTCCGGGTACTACAATCACTTGACACAATTGGGAGTTAATCTTCCGGATGATTGTGTCATTGATGAATTCTCCAATCACCGCCACCAAGCTACAAAGGCTTCGTGATGAACTATAATATGCAAGGGTTAGTAAAGACTATACCGAGCTCTTCGCAATGCTAAAGGCTGGAGGTAGAAATCAAAAAGGAGCATCAAGTGTTGATTGTCAACAAGACCACTAGTTTCAAGAAGAAAGGCAAAGGGAAGAAGAAGGAATTCAAGAAGAACAGCAAGCAAGTTGTCGTCAGAGAAGAAACCCAAGTCCGCCCTAAACCTGAAATCGAGTGTTTCTACCGCAAGCGATCGTCATTTGAGCGGAACTGCCCCAAGTATTTGGCGGATAAGAAGGATGGCAAGGTGAACAAAGGTATATGTGATATACATGTTATTGATGTGTACCTTACTAGAGCTCGCAGAGCACTGGTATTTGATATTGGTTCATTGCTAATATTTGCAACTCAAAAGCAGGACTACGATTGCTTAACTCGCAAAGGACGAGGTGACGATGCGCGTGGGAAATGGTTCCAAAGTCGATGTGATCGCGGTCGGCACGCTACCTCTACATCTACCTTCGGATTAGTTTTAGACCTAAATAATTGTTATTTGGTGCTGCGTTGAGCATGAACATTATATCTGGATCTTGTTTGATGCGAGACGGTTATTCATTTAAATCGAGAGAATAATGGTTGTTCTATTTATATGAGTAATATCTTTTATGGTCATGCACCCTTGAGGAATGGTCTATTTCTTATGAATCTCGATAGTAGTGATACACATATTCATAATGTTGAAACCAAAAGATGCAGAGTTGATAATGATAGTGCAACTTATTTGTGGCAATCGCCGCTTAGGTCATATCGGTGTAAAGCGCATGAAGAAACTCCATGTCGATGGACTTTTGGAGTCACTTGATTATGAATAACTTGGCACTTATGAACCGTGCCTCATGGGCAAGATGACTAGAACACCGCTTCTCCCAGACTATGGAGAGAGCAACAGATTTGTTGGAAATCATACATACAGATGTATGTGGTCCGATGAATGTTGAGGCTCGTGGCGGATATCGTTATTTTCTCACCTTCACAGATGACTTAAGCGGATATGGGTATATCTACTTAATGAAACATAAGTCTGAAACGCTTGAAAAGTTCAAAGAATTTCAGAGTGAAGTTGAAAATCATCGTAACAAGAAAATTAAGTTTCTACGATCCGATCGTGGAGGTGAATATTTGAGTTACGAGTTTGGTCTACATTTGAAACAATGCGAATAGTTTCGCAACTCACGCCACCCGAACACCACAACAGAATGGTGTGTCCGAACGTCGTAATCGTACTTTACTAGATATGGTACGATCTATGATGTCTCTTACAGATTTACCGCTATCGCTTTGGGGTTATGCTCTAGAGACAGCCGATTCACACCGAATAGAACACCGTCGAACCGCTGAGACGACACCTTATGAACTATGGTTTGGCAAGAAACCAAAGTTGTCGCTTCTTAAAGTTTGGGGATGCGATGCTTATGTGAAAAAGCTTCAACCTGATAAGATCGAACCCAAATCGAGAAATGTGTCTTCATAGGATACCCAAAGGAGACAGTTGGGTACACCTTCTATCACAGATCCGAAGGCAAGACATTCGTTGTTAAGAA
This sequence comes from Aegilops speltoides, assembly GCA_021437245.1. Taxonomy (NCBI): domain Eukaryota; kingdom Viridiplantae; phylum Streptophyta; class Magnoliopsida; order Poales; family Poaceae; genus Aegilops; species Aegilops speltoides. Next base: position 39,389,384 of record CM038145.1, on the reverse strand, counting down.
TGGATCCTTTCTAGAGAAGGAGTTTCTCTCGAAAGAAGTGAGTGGGAGGAAAGTGGAACTTGATGAGGTAATAGTACCTTCTCCCTTACTTGAAAGTAGTTCGTCGCAGAAACCAGTTTACGAGACACCTACACCAAGTAGTGAGGAAGTTGATGATGTTGATCATGAAACTTCAGATCAAGTTACCGCAGAACCTCGTAGATCAACCAGAGTAAGATCCGCACTGAGTGGTACGGTAATCCTGTTCGAAGTCATGCTACTAGATCATGATGAACCTACGAACTATGAAGAAGCGATGGTGAGCCCAGATTCCGCAAAATGGCTTGAGGCCATGAAATCGAGATGGGATCCATGTATGAAAACAAAGTATGGACTTTGGTTGACTTGCCCGAGGGTAGGCAAGCAATAGAAAACAAGTGGATCTTCAAGAAGAAGACCGACGCCGACGGTAATGTTATCGTTTATAAAGCTCGACTTGTCGCAAAAGGTTTTCGACAAGTTCAAGGGGTTGACTACGATGAGACCTTCTCACCAGAAGCGATGCTTAAGTCCGTCTCGAATCATGTTAGCAATTGCCGATTTTATGATTATGAAATTTGGCAAATGGATGTAAAGACTGCATTCTGAATGGATTTCGGAAGAAGAGTTGTATATGATGCAACCGAAGGTTTTATCGATCCAAAGGAGCTAACAAAGTATGCAAGCTCCAATGATCCATATATGGACTGGTGCAAGCCTCTCGGAGTTGGAATAAACGCTTTGATAGTGTAATCAAAGCATTTGGGTTTGTACAGACTTTTGGAGAAGCCTCAGATTTACAAGAAAGTGAGTGGGAGCTCAGAGCATTTCGATCTTATATGTGGATGACATATTGCTGATCGGAAATGATATAGAATTTCTGGATAGCATAAAGGATACTTGAATAAGAGTTTTTCAATGAAAGACCTCGGTGAAGCTGCTTACATATTAGGCATTAAGATCTATAGAGATAGATCAAGACGCTTAATTGACTTTCACAAAGCACATACCTTGACAAAGTTTTGAAGAAGTTCAAAATGGATCAAGCAAAGAAAGGGTTCTTGCCTGTGTTACAAGGTGTGAAGTTGAGTCGACTCAATGCCCGACCACCGCAGAAGATAGAGAGAAAATGAAAGATGTTCCTATGCTTCAGCCATAGGCTCTATCATGTATGCAATGCTGTGTACCGGACCTGATGTGTGCCTTGCTATAAGCCTAGCAGGAGGTACCAAAGTAATCCAGAGTGGATCATCGGACAGCGTCAAGAACATCCCGAAATACCGAAAAGGACTAAGGATATGTTTCTCAGATATGGAGGTGACAAAGAGCTCATCGAAACGGTTACGTTGATGCAAGCTTTGACACCGATTCGACGATTCTAAATCGCAGACCGGATACGATTTACACTAAACGGAGGAGCTGTCGGTTGGTGCGATTCTAAACAAAGCGTCAGAAGGGATCTACATGTGAAGCGGAATACATAGCAGCTTCGAAGCAGCTAATGAAGGAGTCTGATGAAGGAGTTCATATCCGATCTAGGTGTCATACCTAGTGCATCGGGTCCAATGAAAATCTTCTCGTGACAATCTCGAGCTATTGCTTTAGCGAAGGAATCCAGATTTCACAAGAGGACCAAGCACATCAAGAGACGCCTCAATTCCATCCGGACTTAGTCCAGATGGAGACATAGAGATTTGCAAGATACATACGGATCTGAATGTTGCACCCGTTGACTAAGCCTCTTCCACGAACAAAACATGATCAGCACCAAGACTCCATGGGTGTTAGAATCATTACTATGTAATCTAGATTATTGACTCTAGTGCAAGTGGGAGATCAAGGAAATATGCCCTAGAGGCAATAATAAAGTTATTATTTATTTCCTTATTTCATGATAAATGTTTATCATTCATGCTAGAATTGTATTAACCGGAAACATGATACATGTGTGAATGCATAGACAAAACAACATGTCACTAGTATGCCTCTACTAGACTAGCTTGTTAATCAAAGATGGTTATGTTTCCACCATAAACAAGGAGTTGTTATTTGATTAACGAGGTCACATCATTAGTAGAATGATCTGATTGACATGACCCATTCCCTTAGCTTAGCACACGATCGCTTAGTATGTTGCTACCGCTTTTATCCATGACATATACATGTTCCTGTAACTATGAGATTATGCAACTCCCGCTTGCGGAGGAACACTTTGGTGCTACCAAACGTCACAACGAATCGGGTGATTATAAAGGAGTACTACAGGTGTCTCCAAAGGCGTATGTTGGGTTGGCGATTTCGAGATTAGGTTTTGTCACTCCGATTGCCTGGAGAGGTATCTCTGGGCCCTCTCGGTAATGCACATCATCAAGCCTTGCAAGCACTACAGCTAATGAGTTAGTTGTGATATGATGTATTACGAACGAGTAAAGAGACTTGCGTAACGAGATTGAACTAGGTATTGATACCGACGATCGAATCTCGGGCAAGTAACATACCGATGACAAAGGAACAACGATGTTGTTATGCGGTCCGACCGATAAAGATCTTCGAGAATATGTAGGAACCAACATGGGCATCCAGGTCCCGCTGTTGGTTATTGACCGTGAATAGTTCTAGGTCATGTCTACATTGTTCTCGAACCGTAGGGTCCGCACGCTTAAGGTTTCGATGATGCTTATTATGAGTTTATGTATTTTGATGTACCAAGGAGTTCGAGTCCCGGATATGATCACGGACATGACGAGGAGTCTCGGAATGGTCGAGACATAAAGATTGATATATTGGAAGCCTATGTTTGGAGTTCGAATGGTTCCGGCAAAACGGAATTTATCGAGTACCGGAGGTTACCGAACCCCGGGAGGTAAATGGGCCTCGATGGGCCTTAGTGGAAAGGAGGAGGGCAGCCTGTTGCTGGCGTGCGCCTCCCTTCCCTAGTCCTACTAGGACTAGGAGAAGGGGCCGCCCCTCTCTCTTTCCTCCGAATCCTAGTCCAACTAGGATTGGGGAATCCTACTCCAGAGGGAGTAGGACTCCTTGGCGCGCCAAGCTTGGCCGGCCGGCCCCCTCCCCCCTGGCTCCTTTATATACGGGGGCAGGGGGGCACCTTGGAACACAAGAAGTTGATCTTTAGATCGTTCCTTAGCCGTGTGCGGTGCCCCCCTCCACCATATTCCACCTCGGTTATACCGTCGCTGCTTAGGCGAAGCCCGCACCGTGAAACATCAAGATCGTCACCACGCCGTCGGTCGACGAAACTCTCCTCGACACTCGGCTGGATCGGAGTACGAGGGACGCCATCGAGCTGTACGGTGTCAAGAACTGGGGCGCGGAGTAACGGCGCGGGATCGGTCGGATCGCGAGGAGAACGACGACTACTTCCTCTACGCCAGATCGCTTCCGCCGGGTCTACAAGGGTATGTAGACAACACTCTCCCCTCTCGTTGCTATACATCACCATGATCTTGCGTGTGCGTAGGAAAATTTTTGAAATTACTACGTTCCCCAACATAAGGGAGTGGGGGTGGGCTTGGCCGGTTGGGCCGGCCTGGTTGGCCCAGAGGCCAGCTGGGCTGTGGCCCAGTGGGGGGGTCTTTCTTTCTTTTCTTTTCTTTTCTGTTTTCTTTTTGTTTTCTTTTATTTTAGTTTTATAAAATCTAAAAGCGACAACTAATTTGTTGTTATTAAATAGGTCACAACCCCAAATAATCTGGCACTTTAAATAAAGTGTTTTGCATGTGCTTATTATGTTAAAAGCATTTTAGATAATTGTTTTATCGCTGTTTTAGTTCATTTAGTGCATTAAATATTTTATAAAAATGTGGATTCTCCACCATAATTACCTATGCATTATTTGTCACCTCTCGAACATTTTAATTTTTATATTTGAAATCTTTTATTGTTTGCTTGATTTTGAATTTGAATTCGAATTGATTTCGAACTAACGCGAGATTAGCGACAGTAATGGAGGTGACAAGGCGTCATTAGCAGAGGTTACTATAGCTTGATTATCCGGGCGTCACAATTCTCCTCCACTACAAGAAATCTCGTCCCGAGATTTAAGAGGTAGTGAAAGGGGGGAAAGGTTAGGTAACGAATCTAGCGGGTCTTCTCATTCTGGCTTGCTCTTCTCGAAGAGACCGGTCCAATACATTGATGTCTTCATTCCTTTGCTTCCGGTCATCATGATGAAGTCGACATCCTTTCTTTGGGATCTTCATCGTACTTACGAATAGGTAACAGGGCAGATCGGCAACGACAGAATGCTATAAGGGTAATAATCTGGGATTAACCCATGAATGAGTATATGTGTACCTCTCGAGTTGAACAAATAAAACACATCGAGAGTGAGGTTCGAAGGTACAATAAGAGGTTCCAAGCAGATAGATAGTTGCTCGAATTCTGAACCAGAGTGAGAAAGGGGTTAAGAGCAGCGAGAGTAAGTATAGCGTATGATACCAGAATAGAGCACTAGGAAGGTGGCTCATGAATTAATTACAAAGCCAAGCATGGGTAATAACCATTAGAAACAGGATTGTACAGTGAGTCGGGTTTCGATCCCGTGAAACTGTGGTTATGGGCCCACCATGTGGGTTAAATGTAGGAAGGGCGCTGACGCCTTGCACGATCATGTAGGCAAGGCATGTCGAGGATAGCCTATCAGTTATGTTGACTGCATCGTCGGTACCAAGGGCGAGGGACAAAGAGAACCATTTTCCTACTCGTTGAAACGAGGCGGACCAATAGGCAAAGTTCTCGTCCATCGGTGGTTTACCGAAATGTCATCAACAAAGGTAACAGGGTCTCACTAGGAGAGTTGTACACCGAGGTGTTTACATAAGCATTATTACTGCTTAGATTATATAGATCACAAGAAAGGTCAAACAAACCAATGGAAAGGAAAATGTGATCCTCGTGTTTAAATGTAACAATGGAAGGAAAAATGTGTTTAAAACATATTTTAGGGGTATATCCTTTCCAAGGACAAGCAGAGCATGATATCCATGACAGGATATTATGTAGAAAACTCCTTAGGTAGGGGAGAGAAATTTCATGACATTACCCATACAACGGTGTTTGGATAATGGACAAAGAAAATTTAGCATTGTTTTTCAAATGCTCTTATTGAAAATCGGAGTACCACAGACATGCTTCGAGTTAGCATTAACATGGTCTTCAAGGAAATATCAGACCTTGGATACACAAAGGATCTATCAGGAACAACTTATAGAATAAGTCTTACAATTTCCTCATGGAAGAATGACTAACCTTGCCAAAAAGGAAACTATAACAGTAGGTCCTCCGGCCAGTTGTGCTAGGCATGACATCACCTTACCGGGTCATATAAAGACCAACGTTATAACTCTTGGAATTATGTTCCAACCATCATATCTGACTGAGATTCAGATCTAATTGGTGACAGGATACCTCAGATTTAGGATACCTGAGAAGAAAAGGTGCAACACAAATTGTCGAGATGACATTGTAAGATTCTCGGGAATTGAACTATGGAAGCGAGTTCCAAAACAACAGTTCATCATTAAATCAAAGAGAGGATGAGGCGGTGGCTAATGGTCTCAGCGACAATTCATCGAGATTTCCAAAAGATGGATCTCCACAATTATGTGAACAAGGAGATAACATTTAACAGATCACATGATATAATGATGTATGCTCGAGGGAAACATACACAATTAATTCACTGGTTGAAAGTGCACCCGAAATATGGGCTTAGGTAGCAAGATCAATGTCAGAATGGTGATTCAATAATCAATAGTCTAAGAATGAACGGCCGATCATTAACTTCAAAGCAATAGGGTTGCTAGAACTGCAGGGTCCAAACAGCACCGTTCACTTGTGGGTACCCCGGTTGGAATCAACACGAGGACCATGAAAGAATGGCGATGATGAGAAGTATCACCATACCAAGAATTCTTAAGAGGTGGTGAAATTCCCACGACATTCTTGAAATAAAAGGTGGTAATATTCCAAGGTAAAGAAGAACAAGGCTGGGTAGCAAGGAACTCAAGGTATAACACAAAACACGAACAAGTTTGTGTTGGAGGGAAGGCAGTAAAGTGGTTGATGATAACACAAATCATCGAGGCAAAGATGGTATTTCTCATCATGAATCCAATTGATATCCTGGAAGAGCTCATAAGGTTGATGATGATCACGACACATTTGTCGAGAGGTTACACGAAGATGTAATTGATTGACGATGACATCAAGTCAAACGAATGATGAAGCAAAAGGTTATTGGGACCACGGTTAGGACACAAACTCCAAAGCAAGCTTGCTATCCAAAGCAAAATGATATGATGAGTAAAGATCGACGTAAGCTTAGCTCATCGTCAAAAATTATGCTCTGGGAAGAGGACCAGGTAGCACAGTTAAAAACGGCACGACAAGGATATAGCCAAACAAGCTAGGAATGACGTGATTGAGTTCAAACTCGTAAGTAATGAAGGTTACCAAGAGTTGCTTAATCGCGATCACGGACTCGGTCGCTTATCGGTGTCTTTGAGTGTTAAATAACTTTCGAGCCCGTGCAAAATTGGAATCAATGAGAATGTAACACTTGATGAAGAACTCATAAGAAGTTATGCAGTTCCGTGATAATCTTGAGATACCAGGGGGGTAATACTCGACGACAATTCAAAGTAGAGGTTGGACTGGGGTATTACTCTATAGAAGACAAGTGCTTAAACCTGCACGAGAAATGGTATTTAAAGGAGAACATGGTCGGAAACCTCGATCATAAATGATCGAACCACGGATACAGGATGAACTTATAACAAGGGGGTAACTATTTTTACGAGCAGCTTCCATGATAAGTTATACATCGTGTCCATGGGCATGAACGCAAGGTTCAAGGTCGACTCCCACTTCTTCAATGCATAACCTTTCATTCACCTCTCGTATTTCGAAAATGACATTAGTTGTTGAAAGTTTTTTTTTACCTGGTGCAATACCAGATAAGTATGACCCGTGTAATCTTTCGGGTTCACACGGATTAGGGAAGGCGTAGGTTCAACCCATCAGGGCATCTTAGGAACATATACCACAAACTTCGGAGTACATAATACAAGCTCGAAAGCAGAGCATGGTTGGTCAATCAAAGGATAGGATTTACCAATGGAGAAAGAACTTCCAAAGTGATTGAATATGGAGGACGTTATCGGATAAAAGCCAACAAAGGATCCGGTGGTCCTCAAGGGATTTGATGTGAGCATCGGTACTCAACCAGAGGAAGAAACAATGCAAGGAGATCTGATTATAGAAACATCTGACTAATCCAAAGTTCAATTGCAAAAGAATTATGATTTCCAAATCAGGGGATCAGAAGCAGCGCTCTGATCAAGGATGGATAAGTTGAGTAGGCTTAGGGGTACAATCCATGGCAATTTGATTGGTCAAGATCCAGCTCATGTTTAAAATGACGTCTGAGCCGAAAGGATGAATTCTAGGATCTGATTAAGGATTGCAACATTCACAACATATTGAATCAAGGGACCCAAGATGATAAAGGCAAGGACATCCATGAATATTGCTAGTCATTTGGAATTAACCAAAATGCAAAGCGCATAAGCATTTCAAGAGCCATAGGCTAATGAGGCTTCTCGAAAGATCGGATAGTATTTTGAAGAATTTTATGAAACACATGAACAACTAGGGATGAGCAGATACTTGGTAAGAGCGAGGAATTATCCGTAGGGGTATTCATGTGGCAAAGAACTGCAAGGCAGTCGACACAAAGTATTCGTGAAACAATAGAGAGAATTTCGGTGTATCTTGTAATAACAAGATCAACTAGGAAGCATTGTATGAATGGCGAGTATACGTGGTTATCCATAGGGGTTTATCGATGGAGGGGAATTGCAAAAGCGACGCCATCAGTCTAAAGAGAACATCGGAGAGTATCTTCGGATCCTTATGGTGCAATGAGCGACCATCTCAGATAAGGGGCTCTCCGGAGAAAGTATTGTCGAGAACCTAAAGTTAGTTTTGTTTTTAGCAAAATCATTTAACCCGAATAGAAGAGAGCTCAGAGTCCCAGAGTAAAGATCGAGGAGTAAAAGATCCTAATACCACCAAATGGCGACGTGGGCCCATGGGCCGCACAGCCAAGTTAGTAAAACAATTTTCGGCTTCTAGACTCAACTTCGGCCAAGGAGTTGGAAAGGGATTCTTACAGCAATGGCTCGATATTAACTTGTGATGCCCTCGATTCAATCGACACTAATCATGCACGCAAATGTGTACGATCAAGATCGTGGACTCACGGAAGATATCACAACACAACTCTAAAAACATAAATAAGTCATACAAGCATCATAATACAAGCCAGGGCCTCGAGGGCTCGAATACAAGTGCTCGATCATAGACGAGTCACGGAAGCAACAATATCTGAGTACGGACATAAGTTAAACAAGTTTGCCTTAAGAAGGCTAGCACAAACCGGGATCAGATCGAAGAGGCGCAGCCTCCCGCCTCGATCCTCCTAAACTACTCCCGGTCGCCGCCGCAGCCACCGCACGTAGTAGTAGGCACCTCCAGTAGTAGTAGTCGCCGACGGTGGCGCCTGCTCTGGTTCCCGAGATCTGGTTGCGACAACCGTAAAGAAGGAAAAGGGGAAAAGGGGGAGAAAGCAACCGTGAGTACTCATCCAAAGTACTGCAAGCAAGGAACTACACTACATATGCATGGGTATATGTGTAAGGAGGCCATATGAGTGGACCGAACTGCAGAATGCCGTAATAAGAGGGGATAGCTAATCCTATCGAAGACTACGCTCGCAGCCTCCGCCTTGCAAAGCAGTAGAAGAGAGTAGACCAAGTCCTCCAAGTAGCATCGCCAAGTAGCATCTCCAAGTAGCATCTCCAAGAGCATCGCATAGCATAATCCTACCCGCGATCCTCTCCTCGTCAGCCTGTTAGAGAGCGATCACCGGGTTGTATCTCGCACTTGGAAGGGTGTGTTTTATTAAGTATCCGGTTCTAGTTGTCATAAGGTCAAGGTACAACTCCAAGTCGCCCCTGTCAAGATCACGGCTATTCAAATAGATTAACTTCACTGCAGGGTGCACCACATAACCCAACACGCCGATCCCATTTGGCCGGACACACTTTCTGGGTCATGCCCGCCTCGAAGATCAACACGCCGCAGCCCCACCTAGGCACAACAGAGAGGTCAAACACGCCGTCTAAACCTAAGCGCCAGGGTCCGGGCCCATCGCCTCGAGCACACCTCGCACGTTATGAGGGCGGCCGGAAGCGCACCTAGCCTAGTGGCGTTCGAATCCAATCCGGCTACGCGCCGCTCCGTCGCTGACGTCAAGAAGGCTTCGGCTGATACCACGACGCCGGGATACCCATAACTACTCCCACGTAGATGGTTAGTGCGTATAGACCAAATGGCCAGACTCAGATCAAATACCCAGATCTCGTTAAGCGTGTTAAGTATCCGCGAACGCCGAACAGGGCCAGGCCCACCTGTCTCCTAGGTGGTCTCAACCTGCCCTGCCGCTCCGCCACAAAGTAACAGTCGGGGGCCGTCGGGAACCCAGGCCCACCTCTACCGGATGGAGCCACCGTCCTTTCAGCCCCTCATCGTAATCACTTGCGGGTACTCCTCGAGTGACCCGACTTTAGTCACCATCTGATAGTATGTATGTATGTATAGTATATACCGTGATCACCTCCCAAGTGATCACGGCCCGATAGTATAGCAAGGCGGTCGACAAGAATGTAGGGCCAATGATGATAAACTAGCATCCTATACTAAGCATTTAGGATTGCGGTAAGGTATCAACAGATGTAGCAACAATGTCGCTATGCATCGTAATAGGATCAACGGAAAGCAAGAATATGCTACACTACTCTAATGCAAGCAAGATAGAGGAGAATAGGCGATATCTGGTGATCAAAGGGGGCTTGCCTGGTTGCTCGACAAGGAGGGTCGCCGATGTAGTCGATCACGTGGGTACCGCATCGGTCTCGTGGTCTACCGTAAAGAAGTAACGAGGGGGACACAATAAATAACAGAGCAATCAAATGTAACATAAAGCAAGACGCGCAATAAGCGGTGCTAGGGGTGACCTAACGTAGTGGTAGGTGATACCGGCGAAGGGGAAACATCCGGAAAGTATTCCGGTTTCGCTTTTGGACAAAAGAACCGAGGTGAAATGTTGCGGTTCTCTATGCTAGGGACGCGTGGCGGATGAACGGGCTGCGATCCGGATTCGCCTCGCTGTTCGAAAGCAACTTTCATGTAGAAAATATTTTCATCCGAAGTTACGGATTAAAAGATATGATTTTCTAAAGATTTTATTAATTTCGAATTTAATTAATTATTTAAATCCAATATTATCCGAATAGTAAATGATGACGCCAACATGACATCGAGTGATGTCGTGAATAACGCCGACCATTGACCTGGTCAACCCGACATGTGGGTCCCACCGTCATCGATCGTTAACTAACCTAATAGATTAATTAACTAACTAGGTGATTAGGTTAATCTAATCAGGATCAATTAAGTTAATTAATTCTTTAACTAATTAACTAATTAATATTTTAATTATTTATTTATTTATTAAATCTTTTTTTTAATTTTCGTTCTAGGGCCTGGGCCCCTCATGTCATAGGCACAGGGGCCTTAGCGGGCGCCAGCGTTAGTGGGCTTCATGAACGGGTGCGGAGCACCCGAAGCGGCACTTCGCCCACAGAGCGGACGAGGTCGCGGGCACCGACGGCGGGCAAGCCAGCCAGCCAGCCGGGCCACGCGGGCGGAGGCGAGGGGTCGGGGGCTGTAGAGTCAGAGGAACTAGCCGGTGGCGACGCAATGCGGGCGCAGGGGGCAAGGGTCGCTACCGATAGCAGGAGGCAAGCATGAAGCGGCGCCATGGTGTGCACCGTGGCGGCAGGCTCGCCCGACCGAGGTGCAGGGAGCGAGCGAGCGCCGGAGAGCGCGGGGTGAGTGCGTGAGTGGCATGGCGCGCGCGACCAAGGGGTGGCGCGACTGGTGGTCAGGGGGGCGCGAGCACGCGGGCCGGCGAGGCCGCAGGCGAGCACGGGGGCTCGCAGGTGCGGGACGGGAGGTACGTCGACGTCGAAACGGGGAAAGAGAGTGCGAGGAGAGGGAGGCCGTGGCCTCACCGGCGTTGCAGAGACGAGGGTCGACGAGGCTCGATGGAGCGTTTGGGGAGGAGGACGGGGACGACTCGGCGGCGAGGTAGCAGGCCGGCGAGGAGGCTGTCCGGCGATGGTGTCCGGCGATGGATCACAGGGGGGGTCGAGCGGCGTGGTCGATGGGGTTGATTCCCCCGATCCAATCGGGGGGGGGGGGGCAGAGGGAGGAGCGGGGTGTGGGGAGGGAAAGTGGGGCGAGTGGGTGGGGTTTCGATCTAGGGTTTCCGGGGAAGAGTGGATAAGGGAGTGGGGGTGGGCTTGGCCGGTTGGGCCGGCCTGGTTGGCCCAGAGGCCAGTTGGGCTGTGGCCCAGTGGGGGGGGGTCTTTCTTTCTTTTCTTTTCTTTTCTGTTTTCTTTTTGTTTTCTTTTATTTTAGTTTTATAAAATCTAAAAGCGACAACTAATTTGTTGTTATTAAATAGGTCACAACCCCAAATAATCTGGCACTTTAAATAAAGTGTTTTGCATGTGCTTATTATGTTAAAAGCATTTTAGATAATTGTTTTATCGCTGTTTTAGTTCATTTAGTGCATTAAATATTTTATAAAAATGTGGATTTTCCACCATAATTACCTATGCATTATTTGTCACCTCTCGAACATTTTAATTTTTATATTTGAAATCTTTTATTGTTTGCTTGATTTTGAATTTGAATTTGAATTGATTTCGAACTAACGCGAGATTAGCGACAGTAATGGAGGTGACAAGGCGTCATTAGCAGAGGTTACTATAGCTTGATTATCCGGGCGTCACAAGTTGCATCCACATCAAAGCTCCAATGAGCATGTTATCAAGTATGTTTTCCATGTCTTGCAGTATAGGAGTGCAAGGACTAGTGGGTAAACTCTCATCCAGGAAGATGGTTTGTTCCCATTGGGCTGTCTGATCCCCAACCTCATGTTAGGCAGATCAAAAGTGACAGGGCTGTGCTGATACATCCAGTCAGCTCCTAATATGATATCATATCCAGTGAGTTTCAACAGCCTGAAATCAGACACCAATTCTACTCCTTGGATGTTGTACTTGATTTTGTGTAGAGAAAAATCACTGTATAATTTGCCCCCATTAGCTACTGTCACTTGGACTTGTTTACTGGTGTGACAGGGCAACCAGATTGTAAGGCAAGAGCAGGGGAGATGAAAGTGGTAGTGCTTCCACTATCCACCAAGGCTAGGCCCAATGTTTTTCCAATTTGGACCTGGAGTTTAAAAGTGTATTTCTTTTTATCTTCAAGTATTCCTGTAGCTGCATGCATGGAGATGTTTAGTTCTTGGTTATCAGGATGTTCTTCATCCCCATCTGAATGTAGCTCCTCTGCATCCTTGTTCTTGCAGTGCTTGAACTTGTGCTTTTGGTGACATCTTGCACACTTGCTTGTGCCCTGGGAACCATGGTTCTCTGCATTTATAACAAATGCCTTTTTCTCTAGCTTGTTGTATAACAGCAGCAGGAGATGTGCTGGCAGGAAGGACAGGTTTAGATATTTCTCCTGTAGTTCCTCTCCTGTAGTTGGGCACATAAGGCTTCTGAGTGATGGCAGGGGGACAGGACTTTTCAATTCGTCTGGCTAACCACATAGCTTTGTTCATGTCCGTAGGTTCTAAACATTCCAGGTGACTTTGGATGTAAGGGTTTAGCCCAACAATGAAACTATGCATATAATAGTCATCAGGTACTGCAGGATTGTCCCTCCTCATCAAGTTCATGTGTTGTTCAAACTCTGTAATATACTGAGCAACTGAAGTTTGTTGTGTTAACTTGTGAAAGGCCTTCACATTCTCACACACAGATGTTACCGCAAATCTTTGTGTGATCGCAGAGCAGAACTTGTGCCATGGAGTATGGTGAACAATAAACCCTGTACCTCTCCACCATTGGATAGCTTCTCCCTTCAAGTATGAAACTGCTATCTCAGTTCCTTGCTCAATTGGGGTTCTTGCAGTTGAAAAATATTGTTCAATATTTTGTATCCAAGAGTCTGCATCAACTCCATCGAATTCAGCAATGTTTAACTTAGCAGGTTTAACACAAAGGAGATTTCTTCTAACTTCAGGTGTATAAGTTCTGTTCCTTCCTCTTCTGACCTCTGCTTCAGGTAATTCGTCCACTGTCAGGATGTGTTTTGTGCATTGACCTTGTTGTTGCTGAGGGGTGTGGAAGTCTTGCTTGTTTGCTGTATGATTAGGGTGCCTGTAAGGGCCCTTTGGCGTGCCATCCATGTTTAGCTCTCTGCCAGTTGCTTTGCCAACAAGAACAGCAGATCCCCCAGTAGCAGGTTCATGTTTCTCAGTGGCAAGGTGGTTGTTTGGTAGCTGCTTTGGCCTTCCTGGAGGGACAGCCGTGCTTCCTTGCCCTGACAGCGGATCTGGTCTTTCTTCCTCCTCCTCTTCTTCGTCAACTGACTACTCTGTTGTTAACTTTAGCAAGGAGATCTGAATTTTCTTGAAATTCTTCTGTATGCAAGCGAAGTTCTTGTTGACAGATTCTGTGAAATGGTAGAACTCCTTTCTGTCCTCTTCGCGTTCTTGCCTGAGTGTTTTTATGTCAAGTTGTAGTGATTCAAGCTCCAAGCAATCAGTATCTTGCGTCTCACCTGCCATGTCTTCAGGTATTTTGTTGGTCATTCCTGAAGATCCGGACCGAGGACGAAACTGGGAGGGAGTGGGAGGGATTTTGCGCCGGGTGCCCAGCAACCAACCACACAATCTCGAATTTCTCCATCAACTCGGTGTAGAACTGCGTCGCCGAAAGGAACAGCACAGAAGGGAGGGCTTGGTGGGATTTTATACTGAAGAAGTTTTCTTCAGAAACCACTGCTCAACCTTCTGCTGCCGACGATCTCCGCCGCCAATCCCCACCGAACACCGCCGCCGCACCCGATCGGAGCCCCGATTAGATTTGGGACTCAGATCTCGCCTCCAAGGAATATAACCTACGCTCTGTATACCACTTGACAGGCCCTACTGGTGATGTCACGGAATTCTACTCGAACAGAGAAAAACAAGCTTCTTAGGTGGAAATTTTGAGATCGATTCACCCAGATCCAGAGCAGAGTAGCTAGGGTTCTTGCCAGCCGGTACACGGCGGCTACAAGGGCCAAGCCCAGATTAATCTCAATACCCTCTCCACAAGCCGGAAGGAGGGTTTATAAAGAGAATTCAGAGCTAAAAGCAGAAAGCGACAGGTTCAACGAGTAAAGAAAAGCAGTAACTTTTTAAAAGTAAGTTGACAACGATCTGAACCGTCTAGATGGAGATCTACGGCTGAAATCGCAGCTCGGTAGCGAAGCGGTAAGTTCTTCTAAGCTTCGTTGGATCGTAGATCGACGGCTGACACGCAACCAGGCAAAACTCAATGTCACTATGCTTCATCAGGTGATCACCAACAGTTACCAGGCCTGACAACTTGTCATAAAAAAACCCAAAAACTACTGAAACTTGCCATCCGAAAAGAAATTTGTCATGCTTGACAACTAAAGTAGTCATCCTCGCGTCACTAAACTTGTCATCAAAACGCTCGGAGTTGCCATGTGTTCGTGTCACACGTGTGGCACTTATCAGGGTCCAAAAAAAAACAGTAAAACAACAATTTATAATGATACATCATCCTCCTTTCTAACTTATTACCACAAATCATCAAACGAAATTGTCACAAGCATGATTCTAGTCAACATTACATTTTTCTGTTTGCTTTTTTTGAGCCATCTAGTCTAGTAATTATATAACACTATTAATAAAGATACATATGCTTCGGCCCCTACTTGTCACAGCCTGCTGTTACCAAAGCACTCCTCCTTACGCACTCGGCATATTGCAGCTCTTGTCTTGTTGGAAACATATATTGTAGATTCAATCAATAAAGCAATCATCATCACTGTCCTCCTCCACGTAAGGAAACGGCACATCCTCGAGTCCACCCAAGTAGCCACCACATGTGGGATGTCTGAGCTTCCTTGCATGCTGATTGCACCCAAAACAACAACCTTCACGCGAGAAAAATATGTACTATATATATTAGTATATATGGTAAAAAAAAGTCAAGACAATTAGAGCAAAAGCAAAATAGTTACCAGAGTCGGTGTCTTCCAAAGGAGTGCAGAGAATAACATGCTCTTCCAAGAAGCAACCATGGAGCATCTCAGCAAAGAACAAAGTGGGCCTGCCATCCACACCTTTGGCAACAAAGTTGGAATGCACATATCCTGCTGCAACTCCACCAACTAGATTCCTTTCTTTCTCTTCCACAAATTCAAAGTCAGTAATCTGAAATATGATAAATGACACATGTAACAACAGTCGAGCGCTTGTTAATATATGCGGTGGCTAAGCGAAATGGAAGGAAACATAAATATTTTGATTACGATATTTTTGGACATGCCTGCATATTGTTTCCCTTGGCATATGTGTTGAGCGCTACAACCAAGCTCTTGCGGTTACGCTCTTGTTTGCGCTTCATCAGCTCCTCGGGGGGCGGTGACTTGGGCCTCAGGCTCATGTGGCGCTCGGCGCAAGCAAGCCAAAAGTCCTGGAACTCATGAAACTCTTTTAAAGCGGAACCATCCAATGTCTGCAGTGTGTCAAAGTCGTTACTGCATGCATGAAAAAAAAACAAATTAGTATGCAACCTCAATTAGTTGTAATGACACAGGTTGCCTCAGCTGATATATTACTCCGTGGCTGTCTAATTTGAACTGCAAAAACGTCTTACATTTAGGAAACGGAGGTAGTACATCACTACACCAAACTGGCTAGTTATATTACACCAAAATACCTACTAGTGTGAATGAGTTTTTAACACCTCCAGTCCAAAAATGTAAAGCTTATTTTGTTTGGTGAAGATCAACCAATATATATTGAATCTACTGGCATCCATCAATCTCTTGAATGTATCTTCTGATATTATCGATTCTTTCTTGCATACAAGATCAAAACAGTGCAAATACAAGGAGGTATTTTGTGTTTGGGAAAGTCCAAAGAAAAAAGATTTTGAAATGCACGCACGATATCCCCAAAAAATTGCAACAAAATGTCTGCATACGTACATGGTAATTTCTCCATATATCGACGACATGGCCACCGATGGATCGACCGCTCCTGCATCAGACCAGATATATATAATTAACAGCAGGAATTAAGTAGATGTGTCAGCACGCTAGGCTAATCCACGCCACACATGGAGATGGGAGAAGGGGATCCCCATCGTATGTAACTGGAGAGATGATGTAAATCACAAGGACGGGCGGCGTTACCTGTAACTGGGGAGATGCAGGGAAAGGGCGCGTGGCGAAGGAGGAGATCGCCTCGCCGGCGATGAGATCAAATCGCCTCTGCCGGCGAGACCTCTTTCGCTTTTTCTTTCCTGCTTTTTAATTTTATTATATGGTCTTATCTCAAGGAAGAGGAGGAAGACTTGTATAAGTAGCCACGCCGGCCCAGTTCAACTCGGTCTGCCTGCTGCTTTCCGAAAAGGGGTGCACGGGACTAACGACGGATTCGAACCGGATTCTGTAGCGCACGCACATTGTTGTAGCGAACCGGATTCTTCTGTAGTAAATAAACCGGGCTACTGTAGTGCCCAAATTTAATTGTTTCTAGAACATTTTGAGTTTCAATTTTGTGAAAAGTTTCTGTATACGTGAACATATTTTAAAATTTTGAAAACAGAAACCAACATTAAAAATTTGTAAGCAATTTCTGAAAATTAAATATTTCATGTTTCTGTATATTTTTTAGTCCCAACTTTTTTTTTAAATTCTGAACACGTTTTAAGACACGAATGCTTTCTCAAATTTTTATTTTTTTCTAAAACATGAAAAAATCGAATTTGTGAACTTATTTTTAAGATGCAAACATTTTTCTAAAGCTTTTTTTAAAAAATTTTGGACTTTCAATAAAAAGATAAAAAAAATAGAAAATAAAATCATAATTCCAGTGTTCCTAACAAACAGACAAACAAAAACTGTTCCAGGGTTCCTAAACTGATAAAAAGCAAACAAACAAAAACCAGAACTAGAATACGCATTAAATGGGCCAGCCCAACCCGATCGCTTTGACTCTTAATGCGTCAAATAGGAAACATGGTGTGCACGGTCCATCTCCGCCACCAGAGTCGACACCCTACAACCAGATACGAAACCACCGATCCAACATCCACGCCGGTCCTAAAGCTGCATATCGGCCCCGTCGGCAAATCAGTCATCCAAGCAACCAACTACGACACTACACGTCTGGACGCTTTTGATAGCTTTTCTCACTATTCTCAAAATGAGGGATTGGGATGGATTGGCGAGAAAGTGTTGTTTTGATCCCGAGTTTATGTGAGCTCGGGTGAATAGTAAAAAAGAAAAAATTGATGCTCCAAAATGATTTTCTTCGTGAAATGGACAAATGTTTATCTGCATACATAATGTAGAACTGACAAATCTAAATACCCCACGCGAAAAATGACCGTTGCCAGTAGACACCCACGTGCACCAGGACGTACCTAGACCAAACAAAGAAAGCACGGCTTGCTGTGGGCACCCGAAGGACAGAGGCCCCGTGATACCCGGACATAACATCCGCTAGGCAGAGGGGAGGGGAGGGCAGGGTCCAGGAACCCAGGCACCCGAACTGTCTAGAGACTTGGCGCATACTCTGGGCACCCGGGGGTCCAGGGACCCACGGGGACTCGTACAAGGCCGAGGCTAGACAATTTCCTCTCATGCCTCTGGGCACCCTGGGTCAAAGGACTCCGGGTGCTCGAAACAAACTGCAAATCCAGGAAACACCCAAAACTATCATAGCTTTTGCAAATGAACTCTGATTTCGATGAACTCAAGCTTAATAGAAAGCTGGCGACAAGAGCTTCCAAAAGAATATACTAAAGATCTAGAAATATGAAATCTCCATAAATGAAGAACCGGCAAAACCTCCAACCTCAAAAACGTAATATAAGATGCATAGAAAATCCATTTGAGGTTGTCATGAAGATAACCACAAGCTCTAAAACCTCATATAGAGAAAAGCCAAACAAGAACCAAATAAGATGATGCCAAGGATGCAAAGGTTTGAGCTCTCTATGAATGATATGATCAAGCTACTCACTAGAGACCCCTCCCCCTTGATAGTATGGCTATCGATACAATAACCCGATCTCCCAACTAACACCATGAGACCGGTAAGATAGAAAGCCTATCAAGGTTATACATTTGCCTTGCGCATAGTCCACTTGAGCTAGATGATGATGATCTTGACCTCCTCAAGTTGGACCACCTTTCTTGTTTGTGTTGGCTTGATGAAGACTAGCAAATTGCTCTCCCATACTCCACTATGGGAGAGCCTCTCTTAGGCACATCTTCACATGTCCATTATCACTATAATGGATGGCAAGCTACAACCATGTGATATCTCTTCATGATGCTTCACTTGAACTTGCGCAACTCAACTTTGATGACGATCGCCACTTGACGTCATACTCTATGGGTTATATGAGATCTTCCTTTTGATGAAAGCCCATGGAAAAATACCTAACCCCACTACAAAAAAAATACTTCCGTGATAATATGTGTTTGTTAAAGTAGGTCACGTTTTCTGCGCAATTTTATGACAGAATCAAGATATTCATATCTGTGTTGTCGTAGAAATGTTCTATGACAATACTCCCTTTATCATCACAGAAGTGTTCACTTTTGTGACGATAAATGGTGCGTCCTCGAAGTGCTTTCGTCAAGGGTAACCGACACGTGGCAACCACTGTAACGGGTCGCCATTAAGCTAACGAGTGCCGGTTTTGGATCCAATACCTGGTAACATCCTCGGCCAATGACGATTTCCACATGTCATTTTCTCATTTGCCAATAGAATCACTTATCATCTCTGTGTTGCGACAGGTGTCGCCCGTCCAATGGACAATACATGCTAATGAAATGCCAACACGTGGCACGACCCTCCAGTGGCCAGTTTACATAAAAAGGTTGGCCCAGTCAAAATTAGCGGGTCAGCCCATTTAGGGCCTACTTGCGTCTGGCCCATTTACAACCACGGCTGATATGTGTCCATCATATCTACTTTTCCATAGACTTTTGCTCTTGTTTTGAACTCTTATTTTTAGGAGAACTACCATGGTGTTGTTTTTTGTGTAGAAATAAAATTTCTCAGAATCAGACAAAACTTTGGAGATTTTTATTGAATAAATAACAAAATACTGGAACGAAAATCCACCGGAGGGGGGCCACTAGTTGCTCACAAGGCAACAAGGCGCGCCCTGATACCTTGTGGGTCCCACATGGGGACGTCTGACCTAATTCCAAACCTATAAATTATGTTTCCCCGTGAAAAAAAAGAGAAGGAGTGTCATCCTGTTTTACGATACAAAGCCGCCACCACCTCATGTTCTTCATCGGAGGGTTGTTCTTGAGTCCGTTCGGGGCTCCGGAGAGGGGGATTCATCGGCATAATCATCACCAACCCTTCTTCATCAACAATTCCATGATGCTCACCATCGGAAGTGAGTAATTCCTTCGTAGGCTTGCTGGACGGTGATGGAGTCGGATGAGATTTATCATGTAATCGAGTCAATTTGTTAGGGCATTATCCCTTGTATCCACTATGTTCTAAGAATTATGTTGCTATGATTTTGCTATGTTTAATGCTTGTCACTAGGGTTCGAGTGCCATGATTTCAGATCTGAATCCTCTATGTTTTCATGAATACATTTGAGTTCTTGATCCTATTTGCTAGTTATATATGCACTTGTTATTGTTCTGATCCATAGACACCAAAGTAACAATAGTTGGGATACTCCCCAGGGATGATTGTAATTCGAGGTGTTCATGGATTCACTATTTGGTAATGCTTTGTTCCGGTTTTCTATTAAAAGGATGCCTTAATATCCCTCAGTTTCCTTATGGACCTCGTTGCCAAGGGAGGGTAGGACAAAATATGTCATGCAAATCTTATTATAAGCATGTATGACTATATACGGAATACATGCCTACATTATATTGATGAATTGGAGCTATTGTGTATCGCTCTAGGTTGTGACTATTATATGATGAATGATACGTCCATTTTGCATCATGTTTTCCTATTGTTATTTATATTGTTTTTGTGCATAATAATGCTTTTGGAGTAATTCTAATGTCTTTTCTCTCATAATATGCAAGGCTTGCACAAAGAGGGAGAATACCAGCAGCTGGAATTCTGGACCTGAAAAAGCTACGTCAGAGTTACCTATTATACACATCTCCAAATGAGCTAAAAAATTTACGGAGAATTGTTTTGCAATATATAAAAAAATGGAGCAAATAACTACCGGAGGGAGGCCACCAGGTGGGCACAACCCATCTGGGCGTGCCAGGCGTCCCAGGCGCACCCTGGTGGGTTGTGCTCAGCCCAACCCACCTCCGGTGCCCAACTTGTGCTATATAGGTCATTTTGACCTAGAAAAAATCAGGGCGGGACTTTCGGGATGAAGCGCCACCATCTCGAGGCGGAACTTGGGTAGGAGCACTTTTGCCCTCCAGCAGAGCGATTCTGCTGGGGGAACTTCCCTCCCGGAGAGGGAAATCATCGCAATTGTCATCACCAACAACTCTCCCATCTTTGGGAGGGCAATCTCCATCACCATCTTCAACAACACTATCTCCTTTCAAACCCTAGTTCATCTCTGGTGTTCAATCTTTGTACCGGAACCTTAGATTGGTACTTGTGGGTGACTAGTAGTGTTGATTACAACTTGTAGTTGATTACTTCATGGTTTATCTGGTGGAAGATTATATGTTCAGATCCATTATGCTATTTAATACCCCTCTGATCTTGAGCATGATTATTATTCGTGAGTAGTTACTTTTGTTCTTGAGGTCACAGGAGAAGTCATGTTGCAAGTAATCGTGTGAACTTGATATGTGTTAGATATTTTGATGATATGTCACTACTGTAGGATGCTGCTAATGCGACACTACGATCAGAGACCCTTTGAAGAAACTGTGTGCGATGCATTAATCACAAACAGGGATGTAAAAAAACCATCAAAAAAGGTGCAAAACGTTTGCGATGAATGATACATCAAACACGGTTCAAATTTTAGTTGCAGGTGCGATCCATGGCACAGGGTTGAACCATTCAAACTGTCAGTTGTGAGGAAGAACAATAGAAACGGGCAGCCAGATCAATGTGTGTGCAATATATGGCATACAATTCGCTCCGATGAACTGTTTGCTATTAGGGAGTGCAATAGAAACGGTTAGCCAGATCAAGGTGTGTGTGATATAGGGCATACAGTTCACTCGGACGAACTGTTTTCGATTAGCGAACACAACAGAAACGGTTCAAGTTAACAAGATGTGTGTGATACGTGGCAAACAACCGACTCAACGGCGAGCAACCACGTGGTCAACCTTCTGCCATCAATAAATTTTGACTTTGTTTCTTGTCACATTGCAGATTACAACGCAATAAGTAATTGCAAATCTGTTCACACCTATCAAAATAATATGTGTTCACACTTAGCATCGGGCTATAAAAACTACCCACTCGAAAATTACTTCACGGTTTCTCTCCTCATCACCCACAAAATTGGTCTTTCCTGTCAAGTCGTTCCGCCTTGACCGATAGGAGGAGTTTAGGGTGAACATATAACCAGGCAGCAAAGACCAAGGCCGCGGAAGCACTAGAGAGGTCCCGCCGCGAAGCCGTATCCACAGCAGACATGTCCCGGCGCGCCGCAGAGCCCTCGAACGAGCTCTCACGAGCACGCGAGGGCTCTCACAAGCGCATTCGTGGCGTCGGCCATCGCGACGAGCCGACGTTCCTGAAGTCCTTCACCGGCGATGACAACATTCTCGTTGGCATCACTACGCAGCAGGAGCTGGTCGACGGCTTGACGAAGCTCCTCAAGATCAGCGATGCCTCGGTTGACAAGGCGATCGGCCTCGTCGAGCAACTCATGGGTGATAATGCAAAGCTCCTCAAGGCACTCGCCGAGAAGGAGGAGGAGGCCGCCGGCTGGAAGATGCTGCATGATGAGCAGAGTAGTGCCTCGGGGATGACGCTGACAGCGGTTGTCGAGGAACTGATGGGTGACTTGAGGAAGCTCCGGATCGAGCGCGAGCAGGAGGTGGAGGAATCTGTGGCTGCTTTCAAGCAAAGTCGTGAGGAATTGAAGAAGGAGCTGGAGGATGTCATCGCCCGGCGATGCATCTATGAGTAGAGACAGTAGCGACCCAGATCGTTATCTGCAATTTCCTTCTTCTCTAGCCCCCGTGTCTTCTGGGCTTTGCCGCATGTGGCATTTTAAATTATCCGGAATATGTAAGACAATTATTATCTGCGCCATTGTAAATTTGTCATCGTATTATCCATTGCCATTTTATTTGTGGCCGTATTATCCGTTGCCCTATGTGGCAATTTAAATTAGGGCGGAATACGAGATGAAAAGAAGAACAAAGCAAATGCTGCCATGGGATCACAAGCAAACACCCTCCGTCCAGATGCTTTAATTAACCTATTAATGGAGAAGTTGTGAGCGAGGCGGGCGACGGCTGGTGCATGGAGGTCAAAGAGCTCGCTTCCTAGTGAGCATGGGTGGCCTTGCTGCTCGCACGTGTCCCGTCGAGCTTGCGACTACGAGGTGGATAGGATGCACACGTCCCGTCGAGCCTGCGCGGCGGACTGCTCACATGCGTCCCGTCGAGCCTACACGGCGGACTTCTCGCGCTCGTCCCGTCTAATCAAACAGCTGCAAGCACGCCACTGAGTATGGTTAAAATTTTTGACACGGTTAATATAATACAACTGTTTGTGATATTAACGTGTCAACTTTTTGTTTCAAAAAGGACTTCATTGGATACTAATGTGTGCACTACAAAAAAATACACTTCCGTGATGATACGTGTTTGTCACAGTAGGTCACGTTTACTGTCATGCATGTACATCCATGACGATTTTATGACAGAATCAAGATAGTCATACCTGTGCTGTCGTAGAAGTGTTCCATGATATTACCAAAAATCATCACGGAATTGTCCACATCCATGGCGATAAATGCCGCGTCATGGAAGTGCTTTCATGAAGGGTGACCGACATGTGGCATCCACCGTAACGGCTCGCCGTTCAGCTATCAGGTCCGGTTTTGGATCCGATAACCCGCTAACAGTCTGGACCAATGAGGATTTTCCATGTGTAAAATTTTGATTGGCCGGAGGAAACACGTGTTGGCTCACCACTGGGACATATGTCATCCATTCATTGGACACGAGGCACCAATGATATGTCGACACGTGGCACGGCCCAATAGAGGCCCATTCTGATGAAAAGGCCGGCCCGTTTGACTTGGTCAAAAGGTAACGGGCCGGCCCACGGAAAGCTTGTTAACGACCTGTTCGTATATAGCCCATTTACGACCGCTAACTCATGGCCCGTTACGGCCTATTAGAATTAAGCCAAGTAGTTTCATCTGGGCCGTCCAATATGATTCCAGCCCGTTGTAACTTCTGACCCATGTATGGCCCATGATGTCTTTCGGCCCATACGAGGCTATTCGTAAATCTTGGCCCATTAACGGCTCGTGGTGAATCTGGCCCGCAATGAACAGTGTGCCGCTTTATACCCATTAACGGCCCATTATTCCATTGAGCCGTTTCCAACCCGTATTATCTTTCGGCCTTCTCAGGGTCCATTCATTCTTGGGCTCATTTCCAGCATTTGGTTACTTACGGCCCGTTACTGGCCTTTTCTGCTTGTGGGCCAAATTCAGCCCATGGTTGCAATCGGCCCCTTTGCAGCCCGTTAATCCGTTGGGCCGTTTTCATAGCGTCATCAAATACGACCGATTAACGATGGCCTGTTATTGTCGGCCTATGAACGGACGATTCCAAATCTAACCCGTTTATGACCCATAATGCCGTCTGTTATTGGCCCATGTTTGGCCGATCGATCATATGGCTCGTAGAAGGCCCATTGTTTCTCGGGCCCATAGTAGGCCCATTGTTTCTACGGCCCTTAGAAGGCTGATGACCCACAAGTATAGGGGACCAATTGTAGCTCTTTTCGATAAGTAAGAGTGTCGAACCCAACAAGGAGCATAAGGAAATGACAAGTAGTTTTCAATAAGGTAGTGTGTACAAGTGTTGAAATTGTAAGTAGCGGAGTAGTTTGATAGCAAGATAATTTGTAACGAGCAAGTAACGATAGTAGTATCAAAAGTGCAGCAAGGTAGCCCAATCCTTTTGACGCAAAGGACATGCCAAAACAGTCTCTTATGATAAGCAAAGTGATCTTGAGGGTACACGGGAATTTCATCTAGTCACTTTCATCATGTTGGTTTAATTCATGTTCGCTACTTTGATAATTTGATATGTGGGTGGACCGGTGCTTAGGTGTTGTTCTTACTTGAACAAACCTCCTTCTTATGATTAAACCTCCCACAAGCATCCGCAACTACGAGAAAAGTATTAAGAATAAATTCTAACCATAGCATTAAACCTTTGGGTCCAATCGGTCCCTTACGAATAGCGCATAAACTGGCGTTTAAGCTTCTGTCACTCTCGCAACCCACCATCTATTTACTACTCCACAATGCATTCCCTTAGGCCCAAATATGGTGAAGTATCATGTAGTCGACGTTCACATGACACAACTAAGGGAATCACAACATACATACCATCAAAATATCGAACACATATCAAATTCACATGATTACTTGCAACATGATTTATCCCGTGACCTCAAGAACAAAAGTAACTACTCACAAATAGTAAACATGTTCATGATAAGAGGATTATTAATATGCATAATGGATCTGAACATATAATCTTCCACCAAATAAACCATGTAGTAATCAACTACAAGATGTAATCGAGACTACTAGTCACCCCCTAGCACCAATCTATAGTTTCGGTAACAAGATTGAATACAAGAGATGATCTAGCGTTTGAGATGAGACGGTGCTGGTGAAGATGCTGATGGAGATTGCCCTCCCCAAGATGGGAGAGTTGTTGGTGGTGATCATTACGATGATTTGCCCCTCCGGGAGGGAAGTTCCCCGGCAGAATCGCTCCGCCGGAGGGCAAAAGTGCTCATGCTCAAGTTCCGCCTCGAGACGATGGCGCTCCGCCCCAAAAGTCTTCTCCTTATTTTTCCTAGGTAAAATTGACTTATATACCAGAAGATGGTCACCAAAGGTGGGCCGAGGGGGACACAACCCACCAGCGCGCGCCTGGGCTGCCTGGCGCGCCCAGGTGTGTTGTGTCCACCTGGTGGCCCCCCTCTGGTACTTATTGGCTCCAATAATTCTTAAATATTCCATAAAAAATCTCCGTGAAGTTTCAGCTTGTTTGGAGTTGTGCAGAATAGGTGGCCTGACGTAGCTTTTTTAGGTGCAGATTTCCAGCTGCCGGAATTCTTCCTCTTGGTGTGTACCTTGCAAATTATGAGAGAAAAGGCATTAGAATTACTCCAAAAACCATTATTATGGATAAAAACACTATAAATATCAGTAAGAAAACATGATGCAAAATGGACGTATCAACTCCCTCAAGCTTAGACCTCGCTTGTCCTCAAGCGAAAACCAAAATCGAAAAACATGTCCACGTGCTTTGAGAGAGAGGTGTCGATAAAAACAAAATACGGACATAGAAGCATCATGTTGATTATTATAATAGCAACAAAATTAAACACAAGACTTTTGTCATAGAACTTTATCATATACTTCCCATGAATAAGTAACAGTTCATCACATAATCGAAGTATAAAGCAAAAACTCTATTAGAAACCAACAAACTATGTTCTCAGTCAACTTTGCAACTATAATTCATCATCTTTTCAGGAAGGGTCACGTGTCGGAGCCTTTAGGCAAGTTCACATACTCAACCATCATATGGTCTTCTATGATTGCTAAAACTCACCTTGTACGCATGAGCAAAACGTTTCAACCGGACACATAGAAAGATAGGGGCTTATGTTTCGCCTCCCAACATACTCACGTCAAGGGTGATGTCAACAATTATAACTCATGTTAGCTATATTTAATTGGACAATGTACCTAGATCTTTCCTCACGACATGATGCTTTCCAAAGGAGAAAAATAAAAGGAATTGAAGGAAAACTTTGACTCTTTGCATAAAAGTAAATACATAAAGGTAAAAGATATGCCCTTCGCAGAGGGAAGCAGAGGTTGCCATGCGCTTATTTCTTTGTATGCTCAATCCCTTAATTAGTGCAAAATAACATTACGTTACATTGCCCCTTAAGATAAAAACCTTTATTATGCAATCTGTCGCTTTTATTCTTTGTCATCCAAGTTCGTGCAACGCTCAATTTTCTCTTACACTAAACAATCCCACACATTTAGAAGCAATTTCTATTGCCTTTTTGCACCGATGACAACTTACTTGAGGGATCTTGCTCAATCCCTGGGTAGGTAAGGTGGACACTTGAAAAGGATTTGTGTTTAACATTTTTTGGATGCACAAGTAGTATCTCTACTTAGTGCGGTATTTTTGGCTAGCAAAGATAGGGGCAAGCACCACATGTTGAAGGATCTATGACGATATGACTTCTATGTGAATATAAACAAACATAAATCATTACGTTGTCGTCCTTGCCCGATGTCAACAATTTTGGCATATAATATTTTGATGAGCGCTCAGAATCACAAAAGATTTCTAGGATAGTATATTTATATGTGAATCTTCTCTTCCCTTATTAATTCTTTCATGAGTTGCATCCTTGACTAATGCTATGTTTGTCAATCTCTAATAAAATTTCCTACTTATACTTTTCCTTATGTGGTGCTATCACCTACCATAGGATTACTATATGATCTATTAATTTATTTCCTTTCTTTTATTTGCTTTCTTTCTCTTTTTCTTTTTCTTTATTTGCACATGAAAGTAAAAGAAAGTAAAAACTCAAACTAAACTTTATTATATAACTTGCACACGATTACAATGATAAATCGCTAAGCAAACTCACAAATAAGAAAGGGTCGAACTAACTTTATTTCATCTAAAGAAAAAAGATCAAACTAAGATAACTAAAAGCAAAAAGATAGTTGGATGATACGATACCGGGGCACCTCCCCCAAGCTTGGCGGAAGCCAAGGGGAGTGCACAAACCCGATACTCAATTCTCCTTTGGTGGTGAAGAAGGCGATGGTGAAGAAGCGATCCTATCCTTAAGGATCAAGAGATTCTCCAACCGACGGATAACGCTTCGGAGATAGGTGATATGCTCTTGATGCAAAATATTTTTGCAAGTGAGATACTTATTTTGTATGCGAACTATTTCAATGACGTGAAAAGCTTCAATCTCAGCAGGAGTAAGATGAGTAAGGTAGGGCTTAAGGATATCTTCTTCCTCCTCCCCGGCCAGCAGTGCTTGTGCTGCCACCGGGGATGGATCTATGGTAGCTTCCTTGCCCTTGTCTCCCTTGACGACTTCCGTAGGCTCCTCCCTCTTCGTCTCGATCTTCATCAGCAAAGCATCTTGTTCCATGTTGTTAGAGGAGGAGGAAGACATAGTGCCTGGCTTGATAAATCTGACCAGAAACAGTAAGAAAAGAGAATAGAGGATTTCTTCGTGATACGGTGATCAACAGGCTTGGGAAGTATATATAGATTTTTTATCTTGTAGGACAAGTATACGGGAGAAAAACGGAGTCCAGAAGGTGTCCCAGGTGGGCACAACCCACATGGGCGCGCCAACATGCCTGGCGCGCCCTGGTGTCTTGTGCGCACCAGGGGACGCTTCCTGGAAGTTTCTTTATTTCCAAAATTCTAAAATATTCCAATACTGACAAAAAATATTTTTGCGGATTTTTCGGAATCCGTTTACATACCGTATCACGTACATCCTTATTTTGATGATTCTGGAGTGTTCTGGAAGGACTCTTTTATGTGCTCTTCCCGTGTCAAGGTTTGGATAATATTGCTTTCAACATTAATATTCGTTGCCCATTGATAACCTTCGGGTTAGTACCTTTGGAATTATTTATTTTGATGGCTCTAGACTTGTAAACCTCCTCGATGACATATGGGCCTTCCCATTTCGAGAGGAGCTTTCCTGCAAAGAATCTAAAACGGGAGTTCTACAAAAGAACATATTCTTCGACTTTAAACTCACGCTTTTGAATTATTTTGTCATGCCACCTTTTAACTTTTTCTTTGAATAACTTTGCATTTTCATAAGCTTGGGTTCTCCATTCATCTAATGAGCTTATATCAAATAACCTCTTTTCACCAGGAAGTTTGAAATCATAGTTGAGATCTTTAACTGCCCAATATGCTTTATATTCTAATTCAAGAGGTAAATGACAAGCTTTTCCATAATCCATTTTATAAGGAGACATACCCATAGGATTTTTATAAGCTGTTCTATAAGCCTAAAGTGCATCATTTAATTTCTTAGACCAATTCTTCCTGGACCTATTGACAGTCTTTTGCAAAATTAATTTTATTTCTCTATTGCTAAGTTCAACTTGATCACTAGACTAAGGATGATAGGGTGATGCAATTCTATGGTTAACATCATACTTGGCAAGCATTTTACGGAAAGCACAATGAATGTGAACCACCATCAGTCATTAAATATCTAGAGACTCAAAACCTTGGGAAAATAACTTCCTTAAGCATTTTAATAGAGGTGTTGTGATCAGCACTACTAGTTGGGATAGCTTCTACCCACTTAGTAACATAATCAACAGCAACCAAAATATGTGTATACCCATTTGAGGAAGGAAAAGGTCCCATGTAATCAAATCCCCAAACATCAAATGGTTCAGCAGCAAGTGAATAATTCATAGGCATTTCTTGACACTTATCGATATTACCTATTCTTTGGCATTCATCACAAGATGAGACATACTTACAAGCATCCTTGAAGAGAGTAGGCAATAAAATCCAAATTGCAATACCTTATTAGCAATACTATCTCCAGCATGATGCCCTCTATATGGTTCGAAGTGACATTTCCGTAGGATTTGTCCATGTTCATGCTCGGGTACACAATGTCTAATAATACCATCTACTCCTTCTTTATAAGATGTGCGTCATCCCAAAAGTAATGTCTTAAATCATAGAATATTTTTTTGTTTTGTTGGTGAGTAAAGCTAGGTGGCAAATATTTAGCAACAATGTAATTAGCATAGTCAGCATACCAAGGAGTACTATTAGCAACATTTATTGCAGCTAACTGCTCATCAGGAAAACTATCATGAATAGGAAGTGGGTCATCAAGCACATTTTCAAGCCTAGAGAAGTTATCAGCTATGGGGTTTTCAGCTCCTTTTCTATCAATAATATGCAAATCAAATTCTTGCAACAGGAGACCCCAATGAATAAGTCTAGGTTTAGCATCTTTTTCTTTTCCATAAGATATTTAATAGCAGCATGGTCTGTGTGAACAGTTACTTTGGAATCAACAATATAATGTATAAATTTATCACAAGCAAACAACACTACTAAGAATTCTTTTTCAGTAGTAGCAAAATTTCTTTGAGCAGTGTCTAGACTTTTACTACCATAATGAATAACATTCAATTTCTTATCAACTCTTTGTCCTAGAACAACACCAATAGCATAATCACTAGCATCACACATAATTTGAAAAGGCAAGTTCCAATCAGGTGGTTGAACAATAGGTTCAGAGATTAAGGATTTCTTTAGTGTTCCAAAGGCTTATAAACAATCATCATAAAAAACAAAAGGAATATCCTTTTGCAAAAGATTAGTGAGAGGCCTAGAAATTTTAGAAAAGTCTTTGATAAATATCCTATAGAAACCAGCAAGACCTAGGAAACTATGAATACCTTTTATGTCCTTAGGACACGGCATTTTCTCAATTGCATCAACCTTAGCTTGGTCCACTTCAATACCTCTTTCAGAAATTTTATGGCCCAAGACAATGCCTTCATTAACCATAAAGTGGCACTTATTCCAATTCAAGACAAGATTTGTTTGTTCACATCTCTGCAAAACTCAATCAAGATTGCTTAAACAATCATCAAATGACTTCCCATAAACAAAAAAGTCATCCATGAAAACCTCAAAAATATTTTCACAAAAGTTAGAGAATATATTAGTCATAAATCTTTGAAAGGTAGCAGGTGCATTACATAAACCAAAAGGCATACGTTTATAAGCATAGATTCCAAAAGGACAAGTGAAAGTGGTATTTTGTTGATCAGGTTTAGAAACAGGTATTTGTGAAAAGCCAGAATACCCATCAAGGAAGCAAAAGTGTGTGTGCTTAGATAATCTTTCAAGCATTTGATCAATAAAAGGCAAAGGGTAATGATCTTTTCCAGTTGCTTTATTTAATGTTCTAAAATCAATTACCATTCTATAGCCTCTAACAACTCTTTGTGGGATAAGCTCATTCTTGTCATTAGGAACAACAGTTATACCTCCTTTCTTAGGGACACAATGAACATGACTTACCCATCTACTATCAGCTATAGGATAGATTACACCTACTTCCAGTGTTGGGGCTTGACGAAGCTGCTCAAGATCAGCGATGCCTCGGTTGACAAGGCGAACTTCCTCGTCGAGCAACTCATGGGTGACAATGCGAAGCTCCTCAAGGCGCTAGCCGAGAAGGAGGAGGAGACCGCCGGCTGGAAGATGCTGCATGAGCAGAGCAGTGCCTCGGGGATGACGCTGACAACGGTTGTCAAGGAACTGATGGGTGGCTTGAGGAAGCTCCGGATCGAGCGCGAGCCGGAGGTGGAGGAATATATGGCTGCTTTCGAGCAAAGTCGTGAGGAATTGAAGGAGCCGGAGGATGTTGTCGCCCGGCGATCCATCGACGAGTAGAGACAGTAGCGACCCAGATTGTTGTCTTCAATTTCCTTCTTCTCTAGCCCCCGTGTCTTCCGGGCTTTGCCGCATGTGGCATTTTAAATTATCCGGAATATGTAAGACACTTATTATCCGCGCCATTGTAAAGTTGTCGTCGTATTATCCGTTGCCATTTTATTTGTGGTCGTATTATCCGTTGCCCTATGTGGCAATTTAAATTAGGGCAGAATACGAGTTGAAAACACGAACAAAGCAAATGCTGCCATGGGATCACAAGCAAACACCCTCCGTCCAGATGCTTTCATTAACCCATTAATGGAGAAGTTGTGAGCGAGGCAGGTGGCGGCTGGTGCATGGAGGTCAAAGAGCTTGCTTCCCGGTGAGCATGGGCGGCCTTGCTGCTCGCACATGTCTCGTCGAGCCTGCGACTACGAGGTGGACAGGATGCACGCGTCACGTCGAGCCTGCGCGGCGGACTGCTCGCACGCGTCCCGTCGTGCCTACACGGCGGACCTCTCACACTCGTCCCTTCTAATCAAACAGCTGCACGCACGCCACCGAGTATGGTTAAATTTTGACACGGTTAATATAATACAACCGTTTGCGATATTAACATGTCAGCTTTTTGTTTCAAAAAGGACTTCGTTGGCTACTAATGTGTGCACTACAAAAAAATACACTTCCATGATGATACGTGTTCGTCACAGTAGGTCACGTTTTCTGTCATGCATGTACATCCATGACGATTTTATGACAGAATCAAGATAGTCATACCTGTGCTGTCGTAGAAGTGTTCCATGACATTACCAAAATAATCATCACAGAAGTGTCCACTTCCATGACGACAAATGTCGCGTCATGGAAGTGATTTCGTGAAGGGTGACCGACACATGGCATCCACTGTAACTGCTTGCCGTTAAGCTATCAGGTCCAGTTTAGGATCCGATAACCCGCTAACAGTCCGGACCAATGAGGATTTTCCACGTGTAAAATTCTGATTGGCCGGAGGAAACACGTGTTGGCTCACCGTTGGGACATATGTCATCCATTCATTGGACACGAGGCGCCAATGAAACGTCGGCACGTGGCATGGCCCAACAGAGGCCCATTCCGATTAAAAGGTCGGCCCGTTTGACTTGGTCAAAAGGTAATGGGCCGGCCCACGGAAAGCCTGTTAACGACATGTTCGTATATAGCCCATTTACGACCCGCTAACTCACGGCCCGTTACGGCCTATAGGAATTAAGCCCAGTAGCTTCATCTAGGCCATCCAATATGATTCCAGCCCGTTGTAACTTCTGACCCATGTATGGCCCATGATGTCTTTCGGCCCATACGAGGCTATTTGTAACTCTTGGCCCATTAACGGCTCGTGGTGAATCTGGCCCGCAATGAACAGTGTACCGCTTTATACCCATTAATGGCCCATTATTCCATTGGGCCGTTTCCAACCTGTGTTATCTTTCGGCCTTCTCAGGGCCCATTTATTCTTGGGCTCATTTCTAGCATTCGTTTACTTATGGCCCGTTATTGACCTTTTCTACTTGTGGGCCAAATTTAGCCCATGGTTGCAATCGGCCCCTTTGCGGCCCGTCAATCTATTGGGCCGTTTTCACAACGTCATCAAATATGACCGATTAACGACGACCCGTTATTGTCGGCCCATGAACAGACAATTCCAAATCTAACCCGATTACGACCCATAATGAGGTTTGTTATTGGCCCATGTTTGGCCGATCGATCATACGACCCGTAGAAGGCCCATTGTTTCTCGGGCCCATAGTAGGCCCATTGTTTCTACGACCCTTAGAAGGCCGATGACCCACAAGTATAGGGGATCAATTGTAGCTCTTTTCGATAAGTAAGAGTGTCCAACCCAACAAGGAGCAGAAGTAAATGACAAGTAGTTTTCAGTAAGGTAGTGTGTGCAAGTGCTGAAATTGTAAGTAGCGGAGTAGTTTGATAGCAAGATAATTTGTAACAAGCAAGTAACAATAGTAGTAACAAAAGTGCAGCAAGGTAGCCCAATCCTTTTGAGGCAAAGGACAGGCCAAAACTGTCTCTTATGATAAGCAAAGTGTTCTTGAGGGTACACGGGAATTTCATCTAGTCACTTTCATCATGTTGGTTTAATTCGTGTTCGCTACTTTGATAATTTGATATGTGGGTGGACTGGTGCTTAGGTGCTGTTCTTACTTGAACGAACCACCTACTTATGATTAACCCTCCCGCAAGCATCCACAACTACGAGAAAAGTATTAAGAATAAATTATAACCATAGCATTAAACTTTTGGGTCCAATCGGTCCCTTACGGAATAGCGCATAAACTGGGGTTTAAGCTTCTGTGACTCTTGCAACCCACCATCTATTTACTACTCCACAATGCATTCCCTTAGGCCCAAATATTGTGAAGTGTCATGTAGTCGACGTTCACATGACACCACTAAGGGAATCACAACATACATACCTTTAATATATATATCGGACACATATCAAATTCACATGATTACTTGCAACATGATTTATCCCATGACCTCAAGAACGAAAGTAACTACTCAAAAATAGTAAACATGTTCATTATCATAGGAGTATTAATATGCATAATGGATTTGAACATATAATCTTTCACCAAATAAACCATATAGTAATCAACTACAATATGTAATCGAGAGTACTAGTCACCCCCTGGCACCAATCTATAGTTCCGGTAACAAGATTGAATACAAGAGATGAACTAGGGTTTGAGATGAGACGGTGCTGGTGAAGATGCTGATGGAGATTGCCCTCCCCAATATGGGAGAGTTGTTGGTGATGATGATGACGATGATTTCGGGAAGTTCCCCCGGCAGAATCGCTCGGCCGGAGGGCAAAAGTGCTTGTGCTCAAGTTCCGCCTCGAGACGGCGGCGCTCTGCCCCAAAAGTCTTCTCCTTATTTTTCCTAGGTAAAAATGACTTATATACCAGAAGATGGGCACCAGAGGTGGGCCGAGGGGGCCACAACCCACCGGGGCGTGCCTGGGCTGCCTGGCGCACCCAGTGTGTTGTGCTCACCTGGTGGCCCCCCTCTGGTACTTATTGGCTCCAATAATTCTTAAATATTCCATAAAAAATCTCCGTGAAGTTTCAGCTTGTTTGGAGTTGTGCAGAATAGGTGGCCTGACGTAGCTTTTTCAGGTCCAGATTTCCAGCTGCCGGAATTCTCCATCTTGGTGTGTACCTTGCAAATTATGAGAGAAAAGGCATTAGAATTACTCCAAAAAGCATTATTATGGATAAAAACACTATAAATATCAGTAAGAAAACATGATGCAAAATGGATGTACCAACTCCCTCAAGCTTAGACCTCGCTTGTCCTCAAGCGAAAACCAAAGTCGAAAAACATGTCCACGTGCTTTGAGAGAGAGGTGTCGATAAAAACAAAATATGGACATAGAAGCATCATGTTGATTATTATAATAGCAACAAAATTAAACACGAGACTTTTTTCATAGAACTTTATCATATACTTCCCATGAATAAGTAACAGTTCATCACACAACCGAAGTATAAAGCAAAAACTCTATTAGAAACCAACAAATTATGTTCTCAGTCAACTTTACAACTATAATTCATCATCTTTTCAGGAAGGGTCACGTGTCGGAGCATTTAGGCAAGTTCACATACTCAACCATCATATAGTCTTCTATGATTGCTAACACTCACCTTGTACACATGAGCAAAATGTTTCAACCGGACACATAGAAAGATAGGGGCTTATAGTTTCGCCTCCCAACATACTCACCTCAAGGGTGATGTCAACAATAATAACTCATGCTATCTATATTCAACTGGACATATGTACCTAGATCTTTCCTCACCACATGATGCTTGCCAAAGGAGAAAAATAAAAGGAATAGAAGGAAAACTTTGACTCTTTGCATAAAAGTAAATACACAAAGGTAAAAGATAGGCTCTTCGTAGAGGGAAGCTGAGGTTTCCATGCGCTTATTTGTTTGTATGCTCAATCCCTTAATTAGTGAAAAATAACATCACGTTACATTGCCCCTTAAGATGAAAACCTTTATTATGTAGTCTGTCGCTTTTATTCTTTGTC
This sequence comes from Aegilops speltoides, assembly GCA_021437245.1. NCBI lineage: Eukaryota > Viridiplantae > Streptophyta > Magnoliopsida > Poales > Poaceae > Aegilops > Aegilops speltoides. Next base: position 39,354,302 of record CM038145.1, on the reverse strand, counting down.
ATCCAAGTTCGTGCAACGCTCAATTTTCTCTTACACTAAACAATCTCACACATTTAGAAGCAATTTTTATTGCCTTTTTGCACCGATGACAACTTACTTGAGGGATCTTGCTCAATCCCTGGGTAGGTATGGTGGGCACTTTAAAAGGATTTGGGTTTAAGGGTTTTTGGATGTACAAGTAGTATCTCTACTTAGTGCGGAATTTTTGGCTAGCAAAGATTGGGGCAAGCACCACATGTTGAAGGATCTATGACAATATGACTTCTATGTGAATATAAACAAACATAAATCATTATGTTGTCTTCCTTGTCCAACGTCAACAATTTTGGCTATAATATTTTGATGAGGGCTCACAATTACAAAAGATTTCTAGGATAGTATATTTATATGTGAATCTTCTCTTCCCGTATTAATTCTTTCATGAGTTGCATCATTGACTACTGTTATGTTTGTCAATCTCTAATAAAATTTCCTACTTATACTTTTCCTTATGTGGTGCTATCACCTACCATAGGATTAGTATATGATCTATTAATTTATTTCCTTTCTTTTATTTGCTTTCTTTCTCTTTTTCTTTTTCTTTTTCTTTATTTGCACATGAAAGTAAAAGAAAGTAAAAACTCAAACTAAACTTTATTATATAACTTGCACACGATTACAATGATAGATCACTAAGAAAACTTGCAAATAAGAAAGGGTCGAACTAACTTTATTTCATCTAAAGCAAAAAGATCGAACTAAGATAAGTAAAAGCAAAAAGATAGTGGGATGATATGATACCGGGGCACCTCCCCCAAGCTTGGCGGAAGACAAGGGGAGTGCCCATACCCGATACTCAATTCTCCTTTGGTGGTGAAGAAGGCGATGGTGAAGAAGCGATGCTATCCTTAAGGATCAAGAGATTCTCCAACCGACAGATAATGCTCCGGAGATAGGTGATATGCTCTTGATGCAAAATATTTTTGCGAGTGAGATTCTTATTTGTATGCGGACTATTTCAATGACGTGAAAAGCTTCAATCTCAGCAGGATTAAGATGAGTAAGGTAGGGCTTAAGGATATCTTCTTCCTCCTCCTCGGCCAGCAGTGCTTGTGCTGCCACCGGGGATGGATCTATGGTAGCTTCCTTGCGCTTGTCTTCCTTGACGAATTTCAAAGGCTCCTCCCTCTTCGTCTTGATCTTCATCAGCCAAGCATCTTGTTCCATGTTGTTGGAGGAGGAGGAAGACATGATGCCTGGCTTGATCAATCTTTCCATAAACAGTAAGAAAAGAGAACAGAGGATTTCTTCACGATACAGTGATCAACAGGTTTGGGAAGTATATATAGATTTTTTATCTTGGAGGACAAGTATACGGGAGAAGAACGGAGTCCAGAAGGTGTCCCAGGTGGGCACAACCCACCTGTGCGCGCCAGGCATGCCTGGCGCGCCCTGGTGTCTTATGCCCACTAGGGGACTCACCTGGAAATTTCTTTATTTCCAAAATTCTAAAATATTCCAAAACTGACAAAAAATATTTTTGCGTATTTTTCGGAGTCCTTTTACTTACTGTATCACGTACCTCCTTATTTTGACGATTCTGGAGTGTTCCGGAAGGACCCTTTTATGTGCTCTTCCGGTGTCAAGGTTTGGATAATATTTCTTTCAACATTAATAGGCGTACCTGAGATATAATGCTTTAATCGTTGGCCATTGATAACCTTCGGGTTAGTACCTTCAGAATTATTTATTTTGATGGCTCCAGACTGGTAAACCTCCTTGATGACATATGGGCCTTCCCATTTCGAGAGGAGTTTTCCTGCAAAGAATCTGAAATGAGAGTTCCACAAAAGAACATATTCTCCAACTTTAAACTCACGCTTTTGAATTCTTTTGCCATGCCATCTTTTAACCTTTTCTTTGAATAACTTTGCATTTTCATAAGCTTGGGTTCTCTATTTCATCTAGTGAGCTTATATCAATTAACCTCTTTTCACCAGGAAGTTTGAAAATCACAGTTGAGTTCTTTAACTGCCCAATATGTTTTATGTTCTCACTCAAGAGGTAAATGACAAGCTTTTCCATAAACCATTTTATAAGGAGACATACCCATAGGATTTTTCTAAGCTGTTCCATAAGCCCAGAGTGCATCATCTAATTTCTTAAACCAATTCTTCCTGGACCTATTGACAGTCTTTTGCAAAATTAATTTTATTTCTCTATTGCTAAGTTCAACTTGACCACTAGACTAAGGATGATAGGGTGATGCAATTCTATGGTTAACATCATACTTGGCAAGCATTTTACGGAAAGCACCATGAATAAAGTGTGAACCACCATCAGTCATTAAATATCTAGGGACTCCAAACCTTGGGAAAATAACTTCCTTAAGAATTTTAATAGAGGTGTTGTGATCAGCACTACTAGTTGGGATAACTTCTACCCACTTAGTAACATAATCAACAGCAACCAAAATATGTGTATACCCATTAGGGGAAGGAAAATGTCCCATGCAATCAAATCCCCAAACATCAAATGGTTCAACAGCAAGTGAATAATTCATAGGCATTTCTTGACGCTTACCGATATTACCTATTCTTTGGCATTCATCACAAGATGAGACATACTTATGAGCATCCTTGAAGAGAGTAGGCCAATAAATCCAGATTGCAATACCTTATGAGCAATTCTATCTCCAGCATGATGCCCTCTATATGGTTCGGAGTGACATTTCCATAGGATTTGTCCCTGTTCATGCTCAGGTACATAACGTCTAATAATACCATCTACTCCTTCTTTATAAAGATGTGGGTCATCCCAAAAGTAATGTCTTAAGTCATAGTAGAATTTTTTGTTTTGTTGCTAAGTAAAGCTAAGTGGAAAGTATTTAGCAACAATGTAATTAGCATAGTTAGCATACCAAGGAGTACTATTAGCAACATTTGTTGCAGCTAACTGGTCATCAAGAAAACTATCATCAATAGGAAGTGGGTCATCAAGCACATTTTCAAGCCTAGACAAGTTATCAGCTCCGGGGTTCTCAGCTCCTTTTCTACCAATAATATGCAAATCAAATTCTTGCAACAGGAGAACCCAACGAATAAGTCTAGGTTTACCATCTTTCTTTTCCATAAGATATTTAATAGCAGCATGGTCTGTGTGAACAGTTACTTTGGAATCAACAATATAAGGTCTAAATTTATCACAAGCAAACACCACTGCTAAGAATTCGCTTTCAGTAGTAGAATAATTTCTTTGAGCACTATCTAGAGTTCTACTAGCATAATGAATAACATTCAATTTCTTATCAACTCTTTGTCCTAGAACAGCACCAACAGCATAATCACTAGCTTCACAAATAATTTGAAAAGGCAAGTTCCAATCAGGCGGTTGAACAATAGGTGCAGAGATAAGGCTTTCTTTAGTATTCCAAAGTCTTATAAACAATCATCATCAAAAACAAAAGGAATATCCTTTTGCAAAAGATTAGTGAGAGGCCTAGAAATTTTAGAGAAGTCTTTGATAAATATCCTATAGAAACCAGCATGACCTAGGAAACTATGAATACCTTTTATGTCCTTAGGACATGGCATTTTCTCAATTGCATCAACCTTAGCTTGGTCCACTTCAATACCTGTTTTAGAAATTTTATGGCCCAAGACAATGCATTCATTAACCATAAAGTTGCACTTCTCCCAATTCAAGACAAGATTTGTTTGTTCACATCTCTGCAAAACTCAATCAAGATTGCTTAAACAATCATCAAATGACTTCCCATAAACAGAAAAGTCATCCATGAAAACCTCAACAATATATTCACATAAGTCAGAGAATATAGCAGCATACATCTTTGAAAGGTAGAAGGTGCATTATATAAACCAAAAGGCATACGTCTATAAGCATAGGTTTCAAAAGGAAAAGTAAAAGTGGTATTTTCTTGATCAGGTTTAGAAACAGGTAATTGTGAGAAGCCAGAATACCCATCAAGGAAGCAAAAGTGTGTGTGCTTAGATAAACTTTCAAGCATTTGATAAATAAAAGGCAAAGGGTAATAATCTTTTCCAGTTGCTTTATTTAATTTTTTCTAAAATCAAGTACCATTCTATAGCCTCTAACAACTCTTTGTGGGATAAGCTCATTGTTATCATTAGGAACAACAGTTATACCTCCTTTCTTAGGGACACAATGAACATGACTTACCCATCTACTATTAGCTATAGGATAGATTATACCTACTTCCAGTGTTGGGGCTTGACGAAGCTGCTCAAGATCAGCGATGCCTCGGTTGACAGGGCAATCGTCCTCGTCGAGCAACTCATGGGTGACAATGCAAAGCTCCTCAAGGCGCTCGCCGAGAAGGAGGAGGAGGCTATCGGCTGGAAGATGCTGCATGAGCAGAGCAGTGCCTCGGGGATGACGCTGACAACAGTTGTCGAGGAACTGATGGGTGACTTGAGGAAGCTCCGGATCGAGCACGAGCGGGAGGTGGAGGAATACATGGCTGCTTTCGAGCAAAGTCGTGAGGAATTGAAGAAGGGGCCAGAGGATGTCGTCGCCCGACGATCCATCGACGAGTAGAGACAGTAGCGACCCAGATCGTTGTCTGCAATTTCCTTCTTCTCTAGCCCCGTGTCTTCCAGGCTTTGCCGCATGTGGCATTTTAAATTATCCAGAATATGTAAGACACTTATTATCTGCACCATTGTAAATTTGTCGTCGTATTATCCGTTGCCATTTTATCTGTGGTCGTATTATCCGTTGCCTTATGTGGCAATTTAAATTAGGGTGGAATACGAGTTGAAAACACGAACAAAGCAAATGCTGCCATGGGATCACAAGCAAACACCCTCCGTCCAGATGCTTTCATTAACCCATTAAGGACAGTATAGCTGAGCCTAATCCCTACCCTCTCAGGCTATCAACATCTGGACCATTCATTTGTATGATTTAGCAATTTCTGGCCGTCTGATCTCTACTCTCTCGCACGTCTCGCAACAAGCGGGCCGGCTGTCCTATGGGGATGCTACTCCCCTAGCCGAATTGAAGTGCCCTGGTTGATTGGGCCATCCGTCTGATTCGGCCTCACTAGAAAGAAGCCCATCTCAGCGAACAAATAAACATGACATCTCTCTCTCTCGATCGGGAACCCTAGTCAGTCGACCCCATCACCGTAGCCGCCGCCTGCCATGCCACATTCACCTCCCGTCCGTCATCCCCAGTCCTCTTCGCGCGGTGGGATCGAGCCCTCGGTGTGCTGCTGCGCCACCGCTGTGCGTCGCCATCTTCACATCGCCGCACCTTTTCCTTCCAAATTCGTTTCCTCGGGTGACCCATGCGTCCCCTAGGTGAGACGCCGATGCCGATGCCGCTGCGACTTCCCTTCCCTCTGGATCGCAGTCCCTTTGAGCACCTTCATCCATCCCCTCGAATCTCGCAAGGCGGTCGTTCCGGCGCCTGCGGATGTCCCCGTTCTTTGGCACAAATTTGGGTTGATGTGTGTGTTCCTAACTTCCTAACTTCCTATGACGTAAGCTTGTTTGGGCTACGATTTTTAGGGGCAATCCATCGCGTCCCGATGATGCGGCGAGGCGTATGTGGGTGTTAGGTCCAGCCTCCCAGGTTTTGATTGGTTTTGGTGAGGGAAATTTGTCTAAGGAGAATTGGATATGTTTTGGGTATAAGGACTGTTCGGGGACATCGGTTGCTGAATCTCAACTCTCAAGTCGTAGTTCCTGTTGTCAGATTTGCAGCTGGAGAGGACACACGGCTCTGACCTTGTGCAAAACATTCTTGATGGCTATGGAAAAGTAGAAAGGAAAACCGCTTTTCTGCAGGATTATAAATAATTTTTTATCTTGAATCTGGGGTTTTTCATGTTTTAAGCAACAAGTTATGTTTGATTACTCGCTGGTAGATTGTGGGATTTCATGTGAGATTCATAGTATAAAATGTGCTGGTATAGATACAATGTGCAACAATTTATGTTTGTACTAACCAATGATGTTGTGGATTTTGTTTGGCAGGTAAGTATGTGTCAGGAAGTGTAGGGGAGAAAGGATGCCAGAGTTGCGTAGTGGAGTCGGACAATCTCGGTTGAAGTCAAGGAAAGTAGCAGTGAGTACCACAACTAGACATCACGTCCAGCGGCGACCTGCAAGAATCAGCATCCCTGTATGTGCTACCGTCCAAGATAGTGTCACCCTTTTACCCTATGTCCACGCCGGTCGTTCCTCCACTACAGGTACAACTCGCCTCTCCCTTATGCAACATGACTAGGTTGGAGTTAGGTGTCATGGCTTCAGATCAATAAGACACGGCTTAGCTCTAACATGATACAATGAGCCGACACAGACTGTAGATACACTCCAAAAATATCATAATGTTGAATAGTATTATATTCATAGTACATGTAATTCTATATGTTGTATTGTACGTCTGTGAAGTTTATTGAAAAATTGGAGAAGAAAGAAAATAAAGCGCTTTTTTTAGCTTAATAGAGAAAGACTGAAAGACATTTCATTTCTTTCACAAGAATGGATGTCTAAGTGTCTTGTGCATCGGATTCCAAGAAGAAATCACATCCAAAAAATGTTAAGAATCAATTGTCTAACCAGGTTAACTAACTAGCATTTCTCTTTTTATTCTATGTATTCATTACTCATTTTTAGTCACTCTCTTCATCTCTTGAAGTTCTTTTTGATATGTTGTGCCAAAACCATATTTGAAGTTGGCATGCACACCAAGGATGATTATATGCCTCTTTAAGTCATCCACAGTAACATTCTTGATTCTTGTCTTATCTCTAACTTGGGTAAAGACTGGAATATCATCTTTGAAAATGATGTTAGTCAGAACGAGAATAACTCTGTACACATGGTGGCAGCTGCACATGGCCCCAATTTTTATCTCTAATTATTTTGGTAAATTATTTTGGACCATGGGATATAACTCTCAAACGAAAATGAAGTTTCCTCACCTTGCTGGGACAATGGGAGGTTTGCTCACCTTGCAAAAGTAAAGGCATTGAAGAAATTTGTAAGGTGGGAAGACTCAAAATTCCATAGGTAATTATGCCATGCTCCCCCTCTTTTGATATCTAAACCGGTTGCTCATGTGGTTTTGAAGATTATATATTCATCTTCAAGCATGGAGGAAGGCTTGGCATGAAGGATGCCACTTATAAGGTGCAAGGCAGGAGGGCTTAACTACTTAACTAGAGAGGTTTATTTATTTACTATGCATGTTGTTTCAGATGATTTTGCTAGATGGTATATAATTTTACTATCTTAATTAATGTATGGAATGCATCCATACTTCCATGAGTTCCATCAAAAGAACCATATTGGGTAGACACGTTCCCAAGTGACAAGCACAACTCATGGAAGGAACAAAAGATCCAGGCTAGGAAGGCATGGTTCGTAGGTACAAGCTCAAGTGATGGAAGTATTGTTGTTGTGGATTGCAAAATACATGTATCTGGATGTGATGTTGATGAAAGGTGTTAAAACTGCTTGCTCTATATGTCTAATCTTATGCTGGCGAGATGTTGGCTAGATTACCATTTCCTTGTGTTGCCTTCTATGTCAAAAAATGCAAATATTGTGGAAATGTAAGAACATGAGCTTCTGGTGTAATGTTCTTTCCTTCTTTGTTGCACAAGCTTGAAGTTATCATTTCTCATATAACTCTACTTTGTTTTCTTGTTCATGGCTTTGTGCTATAGATCACTTATGTGAATATTTATTTTTTTATGCATTGTGTTCATGTTGACATGTTTTATGTGACAACTAATGCCTCTTTCTGCATTATTATGGTCTAGTGCTGAATTGATACATAAATGACATGAAAAATGGCGGCAAAATACAGTTAACATTACCTATAATATGTACATTTACAAAATTTCTAATCATTATATTGTCAAAATGGACGGGCGCGGCAACGCGCGCCATCAACGATCTAGTTAATGTAGAAGTTGTGAGCGAGGCAGGCGGCGGCTGGTGCATGGAGGTCAAAGAGCTCGCTTCCCGGTGAGCATGGGCGGCCTTGCTGCTCGCATGTGTCCCGTCGAACCTGCGACTACGAGGTGGACGGGATGCACGCGTCCCGTCGAGCCTGCACGGCGGACTGCTCGCACGCGTCCCGACGAGCCTGCGCAGCGGACTGCTCGCACGCGTCCCGTCGAGCCTACACGGCGGACTTCTCACGCTCGTCCCGTCTAATAAACAGCTGCACGCACGCCACCTATTATGGTTAAATTTTGACACGGTTAATGTAATACAATCGTATGTGATATTAACGTGTCAGCTTGTTTCAAAAAGGACTTCGTTGGCTACTAATGTATGCACTACAAAAAAATACACTTCTGTCATGATACGTGTTTGTCACAGTATGCCACGTTTTCTGTCATGCATGTACATCCATGATGGTTTTATGACAGAATCAAGATAGTCATACCTGTGATGTCGTAGAAGTGTTCCATGACATTACCAAAATTATCATCACGGAAGTGTCCACTTCCATGACGATAAATGCCGCGTCATGGAAGTGCTTTCGTGAAGGGTGACCGACACGTGGAATTCACCGTAACGGCTTGCCGTTAAGCTATCAGGTCCGGTTTTGGATCCGATAACCCGCTAACAGTCCGGACCAATGAGGATTTTCCATGTTTAAAATTCTAATTGGCTGGAGGAAACACGTGTTGGCTCACCATTGGGACATATGTCATCCATTCATTGGACACGAGGCGCCAATGATACATAGACACGTGGCACGGCCCAACAGAGGCTCATTCCGATGAAAAGGCCGGCCCGTTTGACTTGGTCAAAAGGTAACAGGCCGACCCACGGAAAGCCTGTTAATGGCTTGTTCGTATATAGCCCATTTACGGCCCGCTAACTCATGGCCCGTTACGGCCTATCAGAATTAAGCCCAGTAGCTTCATCTGGGCCGTCCAATATGATTCCAGCCCGTTGTAACTTCTGACCCATGTATGGCCCATGATGTCTTTCGGCCCATACGAGGCTATTTGTAACTCTTGGCCCATTAACGGCTCGTGGTAAATCAGGCCCGCAATGAACAATGTACCGCTTTATACCCATTAACGGCCCATTATACCATTGGGCCGTTTCCAACCCGTGTTATCTTTCGGCCTTCTCAGGGCCCATTTATTCTTGGGCGGATTTCCAGCATTCGGTTACTTACCACCCGTTACTGGCCTTTTCTGCTTGTGGGCCAAATTCAGCCCATGGTTGCAATCGGCCCCTTTGCGGCCCGTTAATCCATTGGGCCATTTTCATAGCGTCATCAAATACGACCGATTAATGACGACCTGTTATTTTTGGCCTATGAACAGACGATTCCAAATCTAACCCATTTATGACCCATAATGCGGTTTGTTATTGGCCCATGTTAGGCTGATCGATCATACGGCTCGTAAAAGGCCCATTGTTTCTCAGGCCCATAGTAGGCCCATTGTTTCTATGACCCTTAGAAGGCTGATGACCCACAAGTATAGGGGACCAATTTTAGCTCTTTTCATTAAGTAAGAGTGTCGAACCCAACAAGGAGCAGAAGGAAATGACAAGTAGTTTTCAGTAAGGTAGTGTGTGCAAGTGCTGAAATTGTAAGTAGCGGAGTAGTTTGATAGCAAGATAATTTGTAACGAGCAAGTAACGATAGTAGTAACAGAAGTGCAGCAAGGTAGCCCAATCCTTTTGACGCAAAGGACATGCCAAAACAGTCTCTTATGATAAGCAAAGTGTTCTTGAGGGTACACGGGAATTTCATCTAGTCAGTTTCATCATGTTGGTTTAATTCGTGTTCGCTACTTTGATAATTTGATATGTGGGTGGACCGGTGCTTAGGTGTTGTTCTTACTTGAACAAACCTCCTACTTATGATTAAACCTCCCACAAGCATCCGCAACTACGAGAAAAGTATTAAGAATAAATTCTAACCATAGCATTAAACTTTTGGGTCCAATGGGTCCCTTACGAATAGCGCATAAACTGGGGTTTAAGCTTCTGTCACTCTCGCAACCCACCATCTATTTACTACTCCACAATGCATTCCCTTAGGCCCAAATATTGTGAAGTGTCATGTAGTCGACGTTCACATGACACCACTAAGTGAATCACAACATACATACCATCAAAATATCGAACACATATCAAATTCACATGATTACTTGCAACATGATTTATCCCGTGACCTCAAGAATGAAAGTAACTACTCAAAAATAGTAAACATGTTCATGATAAGAGGAGTATTAATATGCATAATGGATCTGAATATATAATCTTCCACCAAATAAACCATATAGTAATCAACTACAAGATGTAATCGAGACTACTAGTCACCCCCTAGCACCAATCTATAGTTCCGGTAACAAGATTGAATACAAGAGATGAACTAGGGTTTGAGATGAGACGGTGTTGGTGAAGATGTTGATGGAGATTGCCCTCCCCAAGATGGGAGAGTTGTTGGTGATGATCATTACGATGATTTGCCCCTCCGGGAAGGAAGTTCCCCCGGCAAAATCGCTCCACCGGAGGGCAAAAGTGCTCGTGCTCAAGTTCCGCCTCGAGACGGCGGCGCTCTGCCCCGAAAGTCCTCTCCTTATTTTTCCTATGTAAAAATGACTTATATACCAGAAGATGGGCACCAGAGGTGGGATGAGGGGGCCACAACCCACCAGGGCACGCCTGGGCTGCCTGGCGCACCCAGGTGTGTTGTGCCCACCTGGTGGCCCCCCTCTGGTACTTATTGGCTCCAATAATTTTTATTGCCTTTTTGCACCGATGACAACTTGATTGAGGGATCTTGCTCAATCCCTGGGTAGGTATGGTAGACACTTGAAAAGGATTTGGGTTTAAGGGTTTTTGGATGCACAAGTAGTATCTCTACTTAGTGCGGAATTTTTGGCTAGCAAAGATAGGGGCAAGCACCACATGTTGAAGGATCTATGACAAAACTGAAAAGCCAATTAGGGGGGGTGGGGGTTTAGGATTTGAAAATTGCACCATTAGTTCCGGTTCGTGGCACGAACCGGTACTAAAGGTCTCAAACCCATTAGTACCGGTTTGTGGCACGAACCGGTACTAATGGTTAGACCTTTAGTACCGGTTCGTACCACGAACCGGTACTAATGGGCATCGCATCCTTTAGAACCGGTCTGTGGCACCAACCGGGACTAAAGGTCCCATTTGAACCGGGAGTAATGCCTGTACGATGCCCTCGCCGCTCGAATCGACTAATGCCCACATTAGTCCCGGTTAAACGCAACCGGATTAATGCTCTTTTCTGGCCGAACGAAAGCCCTGTTTTCTACTAGTGGAGGTTTTTTTCGAAAAGGGGGTTTACCCCAGCCTCTGCATCAGAAAGATGCATACGGCTCATATTATTAAAAAGATAATGCAGTAACAAAGTCGCCAAGTATCGAGGTGCGAAAATAAACAAAAAGCTCAAAAGAGCTAAAACCCAAAGCCACAACCGGCTGGCAAACACAATAGGAGCACTACATGCCTATCCTATTACATGACCGCCATCCAAACCGGTTGAAAATATTCCGCGCTACCATCTCCCATCGGATAGACGCAGTAACCAAATGCTCCCTGGCCTCCGTCGGAGTGAGTAGCGACCACATACGGATGAACGCCGTGGCCCTGGAGATAACCTGCAAAAAGTGAATCTTTGTTGATTTGTTAAAGACTAAATCATTTCTGCAGTTCCATACTGCCCAAAATAAAGCACAGACGCCAACACGAATGTGTCTTGCAGTATCGGAATCAACCCCATCAAACCATGTTCCAAATAACATGTTGATAGAGGTGGGCTGATTAATATTAAACGCAATATGAATCGACGGCCACAGAATCTTAGCCAACGGACAATCGAGAAAGAGGTGTTTGATGTTTTCGTTATGATCGCAAAAGCTACACCTAGAAGAGCCCACCCAATTGCGTTTTGCCAGGTTATCCTTAGTCAAAATGACTTGTTTATGCACAAACCACATAAACACTTTGATTCATAAGGGAACCTTTACTTTCCAAACGTGAATCGAGGAAGGAACGACGCTAGAGTTAATGACATCCAGGTACATAGATTTAACCGAGAACACACCGTTCTTAGTAAGTTTCCAATACAGCTGATCTGGTTGCTGGGACAGTCGGAGCTCCATTAAACGTCTAACAAGATGGAGCCAGGCCTCCCAACGATTTCCAACTAGCGTCCTCCGAAAACTAATATTGAGGGGAGTGGATTGTAAAACAGTTGCAACGTAGGCTTCTCTACGTCGCACAATGTTGTACAAAGTAGGATATTGTAGTGCAAGGGGAGTCTCCCCAAGCCACGTATCCTCCCAAAACCTCGTAGAAGCACCATTCCCGACAATAAATTTTGACTTGTTGAAAAAGAGTTGTTTACTCTCATCAAACCCTTCCAAAAAGGTGAGTCGGAAGGCCTGACATTTACCTGGGCCAAGGTTTTAGCATAAAGATACTTATTACGCAAAATCTGTGCCCAAGTAACTTCCGTCTCAGATGCTAGTTTAAATAGCCACTTGCTAAGGAGACATATGTTTTTGACTTCCAAATTTTCAATACCTAGACCCCCTTGGTCCTTCGGCCTACAGATTATATCCCACTTAGCAAGCCTATACTTTCGTTTGAGCTCATCATTCTGCCAAAAGAATCGAGATCGGTAGAAATCTAACCTTTTCCTGACACCCACCGGAACCTGGAAAAAGGATAAGAGAAACATAGGCATACTGGTAAGGATCGAATTAATCAGAATCAATCGTCCTCCGTATGACATGAGCTTCCCTTTCCAACAGCTCAGTTTCTTTTCAAAACGATCCTCGATGCATTTCCACTCAATGTTAGTCAGCTTACGATGATGAATGGGTATACCTAAGTACGTAAACGGTAAGGAGCCCAATTCACATCCGAACAATTGTTTATACGTGTCCTGGTCATCCTTTGCTCTTCCGAAGCAAAATAATTCGCTCTTGTGGAAGTTAATTTTGAGGCCAGACAATTGTTCAAAAAAGCATAACAGCAGCTTCATGTTTCTTGCTTTCGCCAAGTCGTGCTCCATAAAGATGATAGTATCATCAAGATATCAAGAATGGAAATCCTCCGTCAACTAGATGTGGAACCAGGCCACCTACCGCCTCGCATCCTTTGCCGACCTATTAAAATAGTCGAGATATCAGCCACTATGTTAAACAGGATCGGTGACATCGGGTCTCCTTGCCTTAGCCCCTTGTGTGTTTGGAAATAGTGTCCTATGTCGTCATTCACTTTAATCCCTACACTCCCTTTTTGCGTAAAGGAATCAATCTGGTTTCTCCAAGCAGGATCAAAACCTTTCATACGCAAAGTTTGTTGAAGGAAAGGCCATTTAACTTTATCATATGCTTTTTCAAAATCCACTTTAAAAACTACGCCATCAAGTTTTTTTGAGTGGATTTCATGGAGCGTTTCATGCAAGACAACAACCCCTTCAAGGATATTTCTATCAGGCATGAAAGCAGTCTGGGATGGATGAACCACAGAGTGCGCAATCTGCGTAAGTCTGTTCGTCCCGACCTTGGTGAAGATTTTGAAACTCACATTAAGCAGACATATAGGTCTGAACTCCTCAATGCGAACAGCGTCTGTCTTCTTAGGAAGAAGAGTTATTGTTCCAAAATTCAGCTTAAACAGCTCAAGCTGTCCCTCAAAAAACTCCTGAAACATGGGCATCAAATCTCCCTTAATAAAATGCCAGCACTTTTGGTAGAACTCCGCCGGAAACCCATCTGGTCCTGGAGCCTTATTATTCTCCATTTGTGTAATGGCCTCAAACACCTCTTTCTCAGAGAAAGGAGCAGTCAGGAGCTCATTCTCGGCAGTCTCAAGTTGAGGAACATCCTCAACCCTAGACTCATCTAAGGACACAAAATTCTCTTCCGGGGGACCAAAAAACTGCTTATAATAATTGGTAATGTAGACTTTCAGATTGTCTTGACCAACTATCATCCCTTTGTCTTGTTCTAGCTGGAAAATTCTCTTTTTACGATGCTTCCCATTAGCAATCATATGAAAGAATTGAGTATTGTCCTCGCCTTGAACAATTTTGCGAACCTTAGCTCGCAACGCCCACTTCAATTCCTCCTCGCGAAGAAGTTGTTTAAGTCGCATCTCCGCCTCTATCTTTGTTTCCAACTCACTGGAATCGAAGATAGAAGTTTCTGCTTTAACTTCAAGGTTCTGAATAAGTAGAAGAAGTCTCTCCTTCTCCGCCTTATAAATTCCATGCGTGTGCTTAGCTCATCCACGAAGGAACCTTCGGAGATGACGAATCTTGCATTGCCATCGCTCGATAGGTGTCCTTCCTCCTGAGTCTTTAGCCCACTCCCGAGCTAACAACTCGAGGAACCCTTCTCTTTCAAACCAGGCAAGTTCAAACGAGAAAATTGACTGCCGCGTTGCAGGGGAGAAGCGCGGAATGAATCCTGAGCTCACATGTGTGTCCTTGCTGTTCGCTCCTTGGAGTTTTGGAACCTCCTCACGCGAGGCACTCCTTGCCCCCAAAAGCGTGATAGGGTATCTCCAACCCGTCAATTAAATCGGACATGTCCCTAGTCATGTTCGGATACGTCCGTGGACAACGATATCCTAATGGTCATCCAATGCATCAAGTACAGAGGACATGGTATCTTCATTAATAGTATTTAGATTTTTTTTACCAGTTGTAGCGGCTTCGCGATGTTGTTCCGCGCTTGTGGAAGATGTTTGCTTCGCAAGGTTGACTGCGGCTATGCGTATGCAATGCCGTTTTCGAAGCAGAAACTGCGGCGACCGTGGAAGCTGTTTCTTTGGCACTTCAATGGAGTAATAATTTACCTATTGACACTGAGTCGGACTGTTTGTAGGCTGTAGCCATGATCAAAGATGGAGATCGTAACAAATCAAAGTATTCATTCTTGATTAGAGAGATCATTAGTAGTATGAGGGAAAGCGATTATTGCATTACCCATATTCATCGGGATTGTAATAGTGCTAGTCATTTCATGGCTAATTTTGGTAGGTTGCAATGATGAGTTATTGTTTGGCTAGGCTTTGGTCTAGAAAAGGTACTGAAGATTATTGGACAAGATTGTAATCCCTAAGTTTTGGGTGATGCAAGATTTTTTTCGCAAAAAAAGGGCGGCCAAGCAGCACGTGTTTCTTCTATGCCCTAACAAATCATGCATGTGTATGAGGCTCGTACCAAAGGGGTGAGGTAAGGAAGGAGTGAGGTGGTTTTCTGGATTTTCTTTTTTTTGGGTGTGCACTTAGTCCGTTTTTTTTTTTGAACGTCTTAGTCCGTTTTTCTTGTGAGAGGTGATGTGGGGGAGTAAACCATTAGGCAAGGAAAAATCGCTATAAACCAGAAACAGGACCTGGGGTATCCGTTTGAAAAAAAATATGATGGGGTGGAGAGGTGTGTATGTGGTAGAAGGAAGTGGAAGTGATGGAAGCGAAATATACAAACTCCATTTTAACAATAGAGCTTAGTGCTATATACATGACATGGAAACAAGCCATGTTGGAATACCTTGCGAATCTGCTAAATGGTAATTCGTGAGCTGTTTAATTTCTTGAAGGTTTGTTAGATAATTATTTGAGTGACTACTTGAGGGCAAAAGCACCCCTTCTGACAACAACCGCTATTGCTACAAATGGTCCCACGATCCAGGTTTCAATTGCTGCCCTTCTAGACAAGCTCATTGATCATGCTCCCCATCTGTTGAACTACATCAAAGTTATTGCTACTGTATTAGTCAGTTCTGTTGTCACTGACATCAGTGGTGGAGCTAGATAATATTTTTTTTGTAGGGTCAAACGACTATTTTTTTTTAAATCTAGGCACTCTATCCCCCTTCATAGATTTGTCCAAGGCTGGGTGCGGTGCTCCCCTTACGCTAACTAAGCTCCACCAGTGATTAATATCTTACCAGAGGAGTTATATCCTTCTCAACATGACCGGGACACGCCCTTTGTTAGCATTCTGGATGACCCACTTCATTCACCCGGTGATAAAAATTCTACAAGACTGAGGTTCATCCTTTGGCTGAGGTTCATCCTTCTTTTCAGAAAAGACTTCGGATGCAAGGATAGAAATTTTCGAGCATGGATATATTTCTTTACTCTTATTTTTTGTGGGAACTCTTTCTTTATTATCATGATTTTACGTAGTAGGCATGTGTACCATGATGTTTTATTTAGTTGTTTTGTTTGACATATATTTTGAGATTTTCTTATTGCGCGAATTGAGGGACTACAATGACTGAATGGTTTGAACAATTGATGCAATAAAAAAGTACCTAAAGCAATGCACATGCATTTAATTTCCATCATGCAATAGGAAAAGCTTCCTCTCATAATGCACACATATATAACTTCCATAGCTACACGAGTATTTAGCTAGTTTTGCAAAAGATAACATGGAGGCCATTTTCACTGTAAGGTTTAAAAAAATAGAGAGTGTAAGTTTTCTTTTTGAGAGAATTTAGAGAGTGCAGGCCATGCCAAATAAAGAACAGCTCCCTAGAATTTTGAGACAATGTAGCTACCAAGAAATTTTTTTTAAACTTGTGGCACACTTTATTGAGAACCGAAGGAGTGGGTCGAGTAGAGAGACAATTAGGAGTAGGGCGAGGATTTTGTTTTCGAGTGGAAGGAGTTTTTTTTAGGGGCTGAGTGGAAGAAGTAGTTTTTTATAGAACAGAAGGAGTAGCTTTTGTTAGGGTAGTTTTTTTTTAGAATCACAGCCCTCTTTATTGCATAAGTTCAATGTTTACAGGGATAAATAAACGTCTAATCATCGGCTCGCGGCGACTATTCCTCGCCTTAAGCGAGTCAAGAGGAAACTCTCGCATCGAAGTAAACAGTGTGCACCCCAGGAATCGAACCCTTGTCGCGAGGGGGAAAAGCGGCGCTGCTAACCACTGCACCCGCTTCTAGTTACTGGTTAGTAGTAGGATCGCTACCTACTAGAGGTGATCGGAACCGGTTTTCCCCGTTTTTTCGTTTTGTTTTCTTTTATTATTTTTTTTCTTTCTTTTTGCTCCGATATTTTCTTTGTTTTTCATTCTGTATTCTTTTATACATGATCAACATTTTTTAAAATACTTTTTCAACATTTTTAAATGCTTGTTCAATATATTTCAAATACTTGTTCAACATTTTTATATACGTGATCAACATTTCTTTAAAAACTCATTCAACAATTTTCAAATACTCATTCAACATTTTTTAAATACTTGTTATAAATTTTTTCAAATACTTGTTCAACATGTTTCAAATAATTGTTCAATATTTTTTCAATTAATTTTCAACATTTTTAATACTTATTCAACATTTTTTAAAATACTTATTCAACATTTTCAAATACTTGTTCAACATTTTTCAAAATACTCATACCATATTTTCTTAATACTTATTCAACATTTTTCAAATACTCGTTCAAAAATTATCAAATATGTTTTTTGAATTATATATGTAGTATGGTTTAAATTATAATAGAAAAGTACAAAATGAAGAAAAAAGAGAACAGAAAAGAACAAAAAAAAATAAAGAAACGAGGAGAAGGAAGCGTGCACCAGAGTTTTGAATTCGTGCACTACTGGGCGGGACGCCAAGTGGACCAGCCCAGTCGGACATTAGCTTCAGCGAGAGCTTGCTGTCGGCTTGCCTATGGCGAGATATAGGGGTATTTTCCTATTTGCCGCTCGCTGCAGCAAGTTGCCGGAGCGACTCACAGGGAAGATCAACGAGCATTTGGGATGGGCCTGGCCGTTAAACGTTTCAGCGCTTCTGGTTTTGTGAAATTTGTAGGTGGTTTCCAGCCGATTTTTTTCGGTTTGGGAACCTTCTAGGGTATTCCTGGACCGGTTTTTCCTTCTTTCTTATTTCGTTTTTCTGGTTTGTATTTTTTTCCTTCTATGTTTTCCTTTTTCTTCCGTTTTCATTTTCCTTTTTTCTACAAGTTTACATTTTTTTTAAAAAAAATCGTTGCTCATAATTTGTTCAAAACATCACCAAATGTTCACATTTTCGAATTTTGTTTCCAAATTTGAAAAAAAACACACTTTTGAGAAAATGTTTCGAAGTTAAAAAAAGTTCCTTTCGAATTTTTATCAAAAAATTTAAAATGTTCTTGAATTTGAAAATTGTTCACGTATTTGAAAAAAAGTTTGCCTTTTCCAAATTTAGTTCTGGGTTTCAAAAGTTTGTTCAGAAGTTCAAAAAATATTCTGCCTTTATATTTTGTTCGTAAATTAAAAAATTGTTCCCAATTTTTCAAATAATGTCCCTTAGTTTGGAAAAAATATTCGTTCTAAATTTTGTTCGGGGTTTACAAAACTGTTCAAAAGTTCACAAATGTTCCTGGTTTTTCAAATTTTGTACACAAATTCAAAAAATGTTGATGATATTAAAAAAGGTTTGCCTTTTCCCTAATTTTGTTCACAGTTTCAAAAAAATTTCACATATGCAAAATTGTTCGCTTTTCGGATTCTTTTTCAGAGTTTCAATAGACGTCCATTTTTTCCAAAAATGTTCTTGTTTTGGAAATACGTTAATGTATTCAATTTTGTTCAAAATTCCCCCCTTTTCTAAAATTTGTTCAAGAATGAAAGATGTTTGTCTTTCCCATAAAATGTTCGCATTTCAAATAGTTTTCAAGTTTGTAAATTTGTTCAGAATTTTGAAATGTTTTTGTTTCACTAAATATTCACTTTCCTAAATAAAAAACGCGTTTGAAATTCCCAAAAAAAACATGTCAGTGTTCACAGTTATTATAAGCCATGCTGCAACTTTTAGACATCAAAATTGTGTATTCTAGTGGTTATGTACCACTGCTTACTACCAGGAGGTGGCGAGTTTGCATCCTTGTGAGTCCATCTTTTCTAGGAAATTCAGAAATTCAAATTCTGGCACCCTGCCGCCAGTTTCCTTCTCCTGTTTTGTTTCTTCTCCTCTATTTCTTCTTCTCCTTCATTTGCTTCTTGTTGTTCTTTCTTTGCTTATTCTTCCAACACTACATGTTTTTCTTTACCATTTAATGAATGTACGTATTGCCCAGTAAATTAGTACACAATTTGTTTATTTTACGTCAGTTCATATGAATAAAATGTTGTTTTGAAGAACAAAATGTACTAATTTCTTTAAATTAAAGAGGCATGGGAGAAACTAAATCATAAATATTTTTACTGTGTAGTCATTGGCGCTCAGTGCAAAATACAAAACAACTAGTATATTGTTTCTAGCTACACATTTCAAGATGACTCAGTGAACATTCACTCACTAACTCCAATTGTTAAGGAAAAAGATGTAGATGAACTGATGCTTGCTAACTTCTTGAATATTTTCTACATTTTTCATTTGTAACCCAACATTCATGTTACTGCCTAGTGATGGTTTCTTCTTTTCCTTCGCATGATGAACTCCCATGGAACAATTTTTGAATGACTGCAACTTGTACAAACCCTGCAACAATTTGGAACAGAAAATAATTAGTTCAAGTCTGAAAGCTACATGAGCAGAAATGTTTTCGAATGCATAGTTGACAAAACTAGAACAATATGACTTTCTGCAAGATAATTCCTGTTCTTTGGAAGATGCGTTACTTGAAATTTGAATACAAATCTAAATTAGCTTCTTCCATGATTCCAGTTACTCCAACTTGTCCAGACCCTGGAACAATTTGTACCAAGAAAACTATATTACTTCAAGTTTGGAGCAGAAAAAACTAAAATTGGAACAAGGCTCATTGACTAATGCACTTACATGTTTTACTAGGAAATTCTTCACAAACAGTAGTTTTATTTTGTTGTACTTGTTTGTCAGCAATTGGAACAAAATTTTCTCTGGAAAAGCTTGCACATCTAGCTTAAAATTAAAAAGCGTAAACAAAGGAAGAAATGAATTCTGCATCTCATTGTACTATTGTACTCAACAAAAGAATAAGGTTGCACACAGTGATGGAAAATGAAAAAAAAACATACAAACTTTTGAGAATATCTCAGTTTCTATAGATCGTGGGGCGAAGAAGTCTACAGTACGTATGCCAAAGAAGAATACCAACAAATCTTCAGAAGAACGTGACAAAGAACAACATGCACTCACAGTGGCGGAGCTTGACTGGAATGCTTGGGGGGGCAAAAAGGCAAAGTGTGCATGTTTGAGGGGGCTAATGAGAAAATTTCTTCTAACTATGTCCCTCCAAAAAATATTTCTTCAGGAATTTGTCATGGGCTGGGGGGGCCACAGCCCCCTCAGGGATGCACATAGCTCCGCCACTGTGCACTCATACATCCGAAAACAGCAGTTTCACAAATTTAGTTGCTCCAATGTGCCTCCATACATGTAAAACTTTTCATATCGTACTAAGCTAGTTATACAAAGTTAATCTTCTTGAGGTCAGAGGTTCTTTAAGTGTATACGCATCCTTTAAGAGTATATCTCATGCCACAAAAATGTTGAAGAATGGTTTCAGAAAATGTTGGTCTGACATTTTGGAACTGTTGCCCAAATTAAATAAAAATGTGAAGAACTGTTCCCCCCCAAAAAAAGAATTTGGAAAATGTTTTTGCCTACAAAAATGTTGAACTATTATTAAAATGCGGAACCTTTATTTATGAAGTGTTTACATGAGCATACAAGAATGAAGAACTAGTGTTTATAAAGTGTTGAAAAAAAAATGTTGAACCTTTATTTATGAAATGTTGACATAATCATATGCATATGTGGAAATAGTGTATATAAAATGTTGAGGGCGCCATATAGAGTGTTGAGAAAATAAATGTTGAAATTGTATTTATGGAATGCTGACACAACCATATGTAAAACTGCTATATTTAAAATGTTGGAGGAAACATATAAATGTTGAACTGGTATGGATATGTTGAACTAATGTTCCTAAACTGTTGACTTAGTATATAAAAATGTTGAAGAAATGTTCTCGAAATGTTGATTTTTGGAAGTGTTGTCTAAATTTTCAAAAAATGTTGAACCTTTATTTATGAAATATTGACATAATCATATGCAAATGTGGAAGTAGTGTATATAAAATGTTGAGGGCATCATACAGAGTGTTAGGAAAATAAATGTTGAAACTATATTTATGAAATGCTAACACAACCATATGTAAAATGTGGAACTGTTATATTAAAAATGTTGGAGGAACCATATAAAATGTTGAACTAGTATGGATATGTTGAACTAGTGTTTCTAAATTGTTGACTTAGTATATACAAATGTTAAAGAACTGTTTCAGAAAATGTTGGTCTGACATTTTGGAAGTGTTGTCTAACTTTCAAAATAAAATAAAATTGGAGAACTGTTCCCCGAAAATGAATTTGAAGAACATATATTCTTAAAAAAGTATTTAAACTAAATAGACATGTTGAACTAGTATTTATAAAATGACAAATGACCAAATAAGATGTAGACATGGTATTTCTGAATTGTTGACTTAACATACAAAAATGTTGAAGAATGGTTCAAAAAATGTTGGTCTGACATTTTGGAAGTATTGCCTAAATTAAATAAAAATGTGGAACTAGTACTAAAATGTGGTACCTTTATTTGTGAAATGTTGACATAAGCATACAGGAATGAAGAACACGTGTTTATAAAATATTGAGGTAACCATGTAAAATGTTGAAAATAAATAAATGTTGAACCTTTATTTATGAAACATTGACATGATCATATGAAAATGTGGAACTAGTATATATGAAATGATGAGGGCACCATATAGAGTGTTGAAAAATAAATAAATGCCAAATTGTATTTTTGAAACGCTGACACAACCATATGTAAAATGTGGAGCTGCTATATATAAAATATTGAACTAGTAATAAGTTGATACTATAGTAACATCTTTAGAAGGCAAACTTATACTATAAAATGCTAAAGACCAAGGCTACCTGCCGGGGCAAACAAAAGCAAGGCATAACAAAGGCAAAACAGTAATGATCATATGCAACCGGAAAATGGAACAGATAGGGCGCACAAAACACATGCCATGGAAGAGAAGGAAACAATACTAAGTAATGATCATAGAATATCTAGGCACAAAAATTTAAAAAATGCATGAGAAAAGAAACCACTAGTAAGTAGAAACAACTCACTACTACTTCCATCCCATAATATAAGAACTTATCACATCTAACTTGTTCACAAAATTTGATGCAATAAGCTAGCACAAATTACATATCATGCAATATAGTTAGTATATTAATGAAATCACATAACACCAATTTACACAAGTAGCTACAAAGTCCATCCAATATAGAAATACTACATACAGCTTGTTGATAACCAGAATGTTACTGAGATACAAATGTCTAACCATAAATATATCCATTTAATAAAAATACAAAAATGCACAAACATCGTTGCTTTTCAGTTCAGGTGTAGTACAAATCAGTAACATCATAAATACATCACTATTTTAATCCATGTAAAAACAACAAGCCACCACCACCCAAGAAAATCTGGACTATTTCTCACATGTACAAACTGAACCACCCAATAAATCCATGTACAAACAATAACACAGAAATAACAAACCACTACTATAATGGACTATTACCTCCAAACTGTCGTTTACGCCTTTGAAACTCCTCCCTTGCTCGGTCAAAACCTGCCAACAAATACACACAAAGAAGAATCACAACATGTGCAAGGTGAAAACGACCAAACCCAAGCTGTGGATCCACACCACTAACTGTTTTCTAGCACACCTACTGCACAAAGAAGATAACCTAACTGTTTTGGATCCACACCCCTAGCGCCAGATCTTCCAGAACTCCCAAACCCTAAAGAAAACCCTAGTTGTGGATCCACACCACAAGCTGATTTGTATCACACCTACTGCACGAACGACTTTGGATTCACACCCCTAGCACCAGATCTGCCAAAACTCCCAAACCCTAGATGAACAACACAAATCACCGAAGAAACCAACCAATTTGACCACGACTATACAGCTTTAATCGAGCAGAAGTGGGAGGAAGAGCCGGAGAATGAATAGATCGGCATACCTCTCCCCGAGATCAATCCCTTCGTCACGAACTTTGGAGAAGAAAAACGAGAAGGGGAACAAGATGTTAGTGACCACGCGGACTCGAACTGCCCCGGCCGCCCTCGCCTTCACCGCCAGGAGCAGTCGCCGACGCCGCAGCTCTGTGGGAGGAGAGGAGAAGAGGACAGGTGTTTTTTTTTTTTTGAGAAACTCGCCACTTTATTAATCAAAAATTTTCATAGTACACGCCGTGGGTCATGGGGATTGCCCAGCCACACATGTCTACCTAAACTCAGACTACAAGCAAACTTGGTGAGATTGTGAGCCTCAAAGTTATGGTACCGTGGCTCATGAACAAAAGAGCAAAAAGCAAAACTACCACTATGGTTCATTATTTCATGTACTACTGCCGCATGAGAACCTCCCATTCCCTTTTTTATATCATTCACCACTCCTAGGCAATCTGACGCCATCTTCAATCTCTGCACTAGCAAATCATCCGCCAGTGCCAACGCTTCCCTGCATGTGTATGTTTCCAGCATGGTTGGGTCAGTTACCCCTCGGTAAAGCATAGCCGAGGATCCAAGATATGTCCCCATGTGATCACGACACTGCTGCTACCACACCACCATGAAAGTTGCGTGCCACAGCTCCGTCTACATTGATCTTCACCTCACCCTCCGCCAAGGCCAACCAGCGCTGGTTTGGATTCTGTCGGACCCCCGATCACTCGTTCTGGCGCACCACAGGTTTGGGAACCTGGTCCAACTCTGATATGTAGTGATCAAGAAAGGATGCCTGGAGATTGGAAGATCCCTTCGTGAATTGCTTGTCTCCGTGCAAACCAGATCGACCAAATAGTCACCACCAACTTAGTAAACAAGCTTTGTTCTAAGCTTTCGTTCAACTGGAACAACCAGTTTTTTGCTCTTGGTTCTTGATTTTCTGACATTGTGGAAACCAACACAGGATCAGCCAAAGCCCATGTACATCTCGCATGAGTGCAAGAAATAAGTGCATGTCGCCAAGAATCAGGCACCCCGCATAGAGGACAGGCGTCTCTGGTGGACATGTTCCTCTTGTTCAGTACGTCTGTCGTTGGTAGCGAATGTCGGGCCAAACGCCAAAGGAAAATATGGATCTTTGACGGGACAGTTAGGTTCCACAGATTTGTCCAGTCCTGCTCCTCCCTAGCATTACTTGAAGAACCGCCTCTCCCTTCTAGCCAGTTCTCCCTCATGATTTCTGTTTTAACCATAAACTTATAGGCCGAACTTAATGTGAAGCAGCCCTTGCAATCTGGATGCCATGCCCAAAAGTCCTCTATGTTTCTAGTACATACTGGGATCCTCATAATTGCCTCCGCATCGATAGGCAAAAACATCGATTTGATCAGTTCTTCATTCCACGATGCCATAGAGGGCACTAGTAACTCTGAAACCATCTGTTTGACACGAGAAAAAATGCTAAGGACTCCGAGAGAAAGGAAGGGGAGTGTATTTCTCACATACGCCAGGGAAAGAAGAAAATAAAAATGCGGGCGTGCCAGTGTACCATGGTACACAAAGAAAACATAGTAGGGAAACATGAATTTTATTTATCTCAATGAAGAGAACAAAAGTACAAGATCCCTGAACAAAGGAATGCGCTCCATGGCCTACTAGCGCGGCCTACCTGACTGTGGCGATTGTGGTCTCCTGGTTCCTGGGGCCTCGGAAGGCTCCCGGTTAATTACTCCCGTGGGTTGCTCCACGAGATACCTCCGATTGAGTTGTGTGGTCATCTTTGTCATCTTCGCTTTGCGTTCTCCATGCATGATGATGGTCATGTGTGTGTGGGCGGCGACAGAGCCCGTGTCCCCGTCGGTACACACGTCGCATGTAGCGTGGCCTTAGCGGTGGCCGTGCCCCCCCTCGCCGTCGTGCCTCGTTGGTCTTGGCGGCGTTGGAGTAGTTGGTGTTGAGTAGCATGGGTCACGCTCGGCTCAGACTTCTCGACGACCGGTTGCTTCATCGGAAAGTTCAAGGGGCTACGCCTTGCGGGAGTAATGGTTTGGGGAGACCGACATCACTGCACAAACTGACGCACGCTCACATTGGCGTGGCCGGGGTGGTTGGCTCCTTGTCTCGGCTAGACGCCGAGTATTCGGCGGTCCGCCAAGACAAAGGGGGCCGCAGCACGAGGCCGTGGAAAGGTGGTGTTGTAGGGGCCGCGTCGCCTTGGGCTGGTGCTACGCCAAAGGGAGACATGTACACCAGCGACGCCGTGGACTTGTACGCTAAGGACATGTTCCTCGCTGTGGGTGCACCTCTCGAAGGAGAGACCGGTCTTGTACTTCGTCGCTGCAAACTCTTATTCGGACGAAAATTTGTACACCACGAAGGAGGGAGCGAGTCCCGGGCAGTGCCGTCAACGAGCTCCGATTCCGCCACACCATCTCCTCCAAGAAATGTGGTGCAAAACCTGTACGCCTGTAATGAAGGAAATATGCCCTAGAGGCAATAATAAAGTTATTATTTATTTCCTCATATCATGATAAATGTTTATTATTCATGCTAAAATTGTATTAACCGAAAACATAATACATGTGTGAATACATAGACAAACACAACGTCACTAGTATGCCTCTACTTGGCTAGCTTATTAATCAAAGATGGTTATGTTTCCTAACCATAGACATGTGTTGTCATTTGATTAATGGGATCACATCGTTAGAAGAATGATGTGATTGACATGACCCATTCCGTTAGCCTAGCACTTGATCGTTTAGTATATTGCTATTGCTTTCTTCATGACTTATACATGTTCCTGTAACTATGAGATTATGCAACTCCGTTTACGGAGGAACACTTTAGGTGCTACCAAACGTCACAACGAATCGGGTGATTATAAAGGAGTACTACAGGTGTCTCCAAAGGTACATGTTGAGTTGGCGTATTTCGAGATTAGGTTTTGTCACTCCGATTGTCGGAGAGGTATCTCTAGGCCCTCTCGGTAATGCACATCACTATAAGCCTTGCAAGCAATGTGACCAATAAGTTGGTTACGGGATGATGCATTACGTAACGAGTAAAGAGACTTGCCGGTAATGAGATTGAACTAGGTATTGGATACCGACGATCGAATCTCGGGCAAGTAACATACCGATGACAAAGGGAACAACGTATGTTGTTATGCGGTTTGACCGGTAAAGATCTTCGTAGAATATGTAGGAACCAATATGGGCATCCAGGTTCCGCTATTGGTTATTGACCGAGAATAGTTCTAGGTCATGTCTACATAGTTCTCGAACCCGTAGGGTCCGCACGCTTAACGTTACGATGACAGTTTTATTATGAGTTTATAAGTTTTGATGTACCGAAGTTTGTTCGGAGTCCCGGATGTGATCACGGACATGACGAGGAGTCTCGAAATGGTCGAGACATAAAGATCGATATATTGGATGGCTATATTTGGACGCCGGAAGTGTTCCGGGTGATTTCGGAGAAAACCGGAGTATCGGAGGGTTACCGGAACCCCCCGGGAGAAGTAATGGGCCTCATGGGCCTTATTGGAGAGAGAAAGGGGCGGCCAGGGTGGGCCGCGCGCCCCCTCCCCCTCTGGTCCGAATTGGACTAGGAGGGGGGGCGGCGCCCCCCTTTCCTTCTCCCTCTCCCCCTTCCTTTCCTCCTCCTAGTAGGAGTAGGAAAGGGGGAGTCCTACTCCTACTAGGAGGAGGACTCCTCCTCCTGGTGCGCCCTCTAGGGCCGGCCGGCCTCCCCCCTTGCTCCTTTATATACGGGGGGGGGTGTTGGGGAACGTTGCGAAAATTAAAATTTTTCCTCTGGGCTTCACCAAGATCCATCTATGAGTTCATCTAAGCAACGAGTAACGGAGAGAGTTTGCATCTACATACCACTTGTAGATCGCGGCGGAAGCTTGCAAGGTGATGATGGAGTCGTGCTCGAGCGTGATTCAGATCACCGATGCCAAGTGCTGAGCGGACAGCACCTCCGCGTTCAACACACGTGCACGGACGAGCGACGTCTCCTCCTTCTTGATCCAGCAAGGGGAAGGAGAGGTTGAGGAAGACAGACCACCGGCAAGACGACGGCGCAGTGATGGTGGTGAAGCAAGATACTCGGCTGTGGCTTCGCCGAGCTCTACGGAGGAGGAGATGTGTTGGGGAGGGGAGGGGCTGCGCCTTGGGAGTTGTGTTCAGCAGCCCCCCTCCCCCCCCCTTTATATAGGCCCCCAGGGGGGTGGCCGGCCCCTTGTAGATCCAATCTACAAGGGGGGGCGGCGGCCAAGGGGGTGGAGTGCCCCCCAAGCCAGGTGGGGCGCCCCCCCACCCCTAGGGTTTCAACCCTAGGTGCAGGGGGTGGGCCTAGGGGGGCGCACCAGCCCCCTGTGGGCTGGTTCCCTTCCCCCTCTGGCCCATGGGGCCCTCCGGGATAGGTGGCCCCACCCGGTGGACCCCCCGGGACCCTTCCGGTGGTCCTGTACCATCCGAAACCCCAAACTTTCCCGATGGCGAAACACCACTTCCTATATATTATTCTTTACATCCGGACCCTTCCGAACTCCTCGTGACGTCCGGGATCTCATCCGGACTCAACAACATTCGTTGTCACATACTTGACTTCCTACTAACCCTAGCGCCACCGAACCTTAAGTGTGTAGACCCTACGGGTTCGGGAGACACGTGACATGACCGAGGCGACTCTCGGGCAATAACCAACAGCGGGTCGGATATCCATGTTGGCTCCTACATGCTCCTCGATGATTTCATCGGTTGAACCACGATGTCGAGGATTCGATCAAACCCTGTATGCAATTCCTTTGTCAATCGATGCGTTACTTGCCCGAGACTCGATCGTCGGTATCCCAATACCTTGTTCGGTCTCGTTCCTCGGCAAGTCACTTTACTCGCATCAGTAATGCATGATCCGTGGCCAACATCTTGGTCACATTGAGCTCATTATGATGATGCATTACCGAGTGGGCCCAAGAGATACCTCTCCGTCATACGGAGTGACAAATCCAGCCTCGATCCGTGTCAACCCAATGACACTTTCGGAGATACCGTAATGCACCTTTATAGTCACCCGATTCGTTGTGACGCTTTGATACACCCAAGGCACTCCTACGGTAACCGGAGTTACACGATCTCATGGTCGAAGGAATAGATACTTGACATTGGCAAAGCTTCTAGCAAACGAACTATACGATCTTTTATGCTATGCTTATGATTGGGTCTTGTCCATCACATCATTCTCCTAATGATGTGATCCCGTTATCAACGACATCCAATGTCCATAGTCGAAAACCATGACTATCTATTGATCACAACGAGCTAGTCAACTAGAGGCTCACTAGGGACTCATTGGGTCTAAGTGTTCACACGTGTATTACGATTTCGGATAATACATTTATAGCATGAACAAAAGACAATTATCATGAACATTGAAATATAATAATCCTTTTATTATTGCCTCTAGGGCATATTCCCAACAGTCTCCCACTTGCACTAGAGTCACCAATCTAGTTACATTGTGATGAATCGAACACCCATAGAGTTCGGTGTTGATCATGTTTTGCACGCGAGAGAGGTTTAGTCAACGGATCTGCGACATTCAGATCCGTGTGCACTTTGCAAATCTCTATGTCTCCATCTTGAACATTTTCACGGATGGAGTTGAAGCGACGCTTGATGTGCTGGTCTTCTTGTGAAACCCGGCTCCTTGGCAAGGGCAATAGCTCCAGTGTTGTCACGAAAGAGTTTGATCGGCCCGACGCGCTGGGTATGACTCCTAGGTCGGTGATGAACTCCTTCACCCAAATCGCTTCATGCGCTGCCTCCGAGGCTGCCATGTACTCCGCTTCACACGTAGATCCCGCCACGGCGCTCTGCTTGCTTGCACCAGCACTCACCATCGCTCCACCATTCAACATATACACGATCCGGTTTGTGACTTAGAGTCATCGGATCTGAGTCGAAGCTAAGCGTCGACGTAACCCTTTACGAGCTCTTCGTCTCCTCCATAAACGAAAACATGTCCTTTGTCCTTTTCGTGTACTTCAGATATTCTTGACCGCTGTCAGTGTTCCTTGCGGGGTTACTTTGGTATCTTGCAACCAAACTTACGGCAAGGTTTACATCGGTGCAGTACACAAGATGGCATACATAATAGATCCTATGGCTGAAGCATAGGGATGACACTCATCTCTTCTTTATCTTTTGCCGTGGTCGGTGGTCGAGCTGAGCTCAGTTTCACACCTTGTAACAAAGGCAAGAACCCCTTCTTGGACTGATCCATTTTGAACCTCTTCAAAATCTTATCAAGGTATGTGCTTTGTGAAAGACCTATGAGGCGTCTCGATCTATCTCTATAGATCTTGATCCCTAATATATAAGCAGCTTCTCCAAGGTCCTTCATTGAAAAACATTTGTTCAAGTAGGCCTTAATGCTGTCCAGGAGTGTCGTATCATTTCCCATCAAGAGTATGTCATCTACATATAACAGGAGAAATGCTACGGAGCTCCCACTCACTTTCTTGTAAACGCAGGCTTCTCCATAAGTCTGCATGAACCCAAACGCTTTGATCATCTCATCAAAGCGAATGTTCCAACTCCGAGATGCTTGCACCAGTCCATAAATGGATCATTGGAGCTTGCATACTTTGTTAGCGTTACGAGGATCGACAAAACCTTCCGGCTGCATCATATACAGCTCTTCCTTAAGATGTCCATTAAGGAATGCCGTTTTGGCGTCCATCGCCATATCTCATAATCATAGTATGCGGCGATTGCTAACATGATTCGGACGGACTTAAGCTTCGCTACGGAGAGAATGTCTCGTCGTAGTCAATCCCTTGAACTTGTCGATAACCCTTAGCGACAAGTCGAGCTTTATAGATGGTAACATTACCATCCGCGTCCGTCTTCTTCTTAAAAATCCATTTATTTTCTATCGCTCCGATCATCGGGCAAGTCTGTCAAAGTCCATACTTTGTTTTCATACATGGATTCTATCTCGGTTTCATGGCCTCAAGCCATTTGTTGGAATCCGGCCCGCCATTGCTTCTTCATAGTTCGAAGGTTCATTGTTGTCTAGCAACATGATTTCCATGACAGGTTGCCGTACCACTCAGTGCGGAACGTGTCCTTGTGGATCTTGAAGTTCAAGAGTAACTTGATCCGAAGTACCTTGATCATCATCAACGTTTTCCTCTTGATTGGTGTGGGCATTACAGAACGGTTTCTGCGCGCACCACTTTCCCGTTCGAGAGGTAGTACTTCATCGAGTTCTACTTTCCTCCCACTTACTTCTTTCGAGAGAAACTCTTTCTCTAGAAAGCATCCGTTCTTAGCAACAAAGATCTTGCCTTCGGATCTTAAGTAGAAGGTATACCCGACAGCTTCCTTAGGGTATCCTATGAATACGCATTTTTCCGACTTGGGTTCGAGCTTTTCAGTTGAAGTTTCTTGACATAAGCATCGCATCCCCAAACTTTTAGAAACGATAGCTTAGGTTTCTTCCCAAACCATAATTCATACGGTGTCGTCTCAACGGATTTAGACGGTGCCCTATTTAAAGTGAATGTAGCTGTCTCTAGAGCGTATCCCCAAAATGATAGCGTAAATCGGTAAGAGACATCATAGACCGCACCATATCCAATAGAGTGCGATTCGACGTTCGGACACACCGTTTATTTGAGGTGTTCGGTAGCGCGTGAGTTGTGAAACGATTCCACATTTTCTTAAGTGTGTACCAAATTCGTGACTTAAGTATTCTCCTCCACGATCGATCGTAGGAACTTTATCTTACGGTCACGTTGATTCTCTACCTCACTCTGAAATTCCTTGAACTTTTCAAAGGTCTCGGACTTGTGTTTCATTAAGTAGACATACCCATATCTACTTAAGTCATCGGTGAGGTGAGAACATAACGATATCCTCCATGAGCCTCAACGCTCATTGGACCGCACACATCGGTATGTATGATTTCCAACAAGTTGGTTGCTCGCTCCATTGTTCCGGAGAACGGAGTCTTGGTCATTTGCCTAGGAGGCAAGGTTAGCATGTGTCAAACGATTCATAATCAAGAGACTCTAAAAGTCCATCAAGATGGAGCTTCTTCATGCGCTTGACACCAATGTGACCAAGGCGGCGATGCCACAAGTATGTGGGACTATCGTTATCAACTTTACATCTTTTGCATCCACACTATGAACATGTGTAATATTACGCCGAGATTCATCAAGAATAAACCATTGACCATTGGAGCATGACCATAAAACATATCTCTCATATAAATCGAACAACCATTATTCTCGGACTTAAATGAGTAGCCATCTCGTATCAAACGAGATCCGGATACAATGTTCATGCTCAAACTTGGCACTAAATAACAATTATTGAGGTTTAAAACTAATCCCGTAGGTAAATGTAGAGGCAGCGTGCCGACGGCGATCACATCGACCCTGGAACCATTCCCGACGCGCGCCGTCACCTCGTCCCTTCGCCAGATCTCCGTTTATTCCGCAGCTCTGCTGTGAGTTACATATGTGAGCAACGGCACGGTATCAAATACCGGGAGTTACTACGAGTAATGGTAAGGTACACATCAATTACATGTATATCAAATATACCTTGGGTTTTGCGGCCTTCTTATCCGCTAAGTATTTGGGGCAGTTCCGCTTCGGTGCCCTTCCCTTGCAATAAAAGCACTCGGTCTCGTGCTTGGGTCCATTCTTTGACTTCTTCCCGCAGCAGGCTTACGGGCGCAGCAACATCTTTGCCGTCCTTCTTGAAGTTCTTCTTACCCTTGCCCTTCTTGAACTTAGTGGTCTTATTGACCATCAACACTTGATGTTCTTTCTTGATTTCAGCCTCTGCTGACTTCAGATCGAGAACACTTCAGAATGGTCTTTACCATCCCCGCATGTTGTAGTTCATCACAAAGCTCTTGTAGCTTGGTGGGAGCGATCGGAGGATTCTGTCAATGACCGCCTCATCACGGGAGGTTAATGTTCAACTGGGTCATCTGAAGTGCAACCCGGACATCTTCGAGGATGTGTTCACCGATGTAACTGTTCTCCTCCATCTTACAATCTGTAGAACTTGTCGGAGACATCATATCTCTCGACCGGGCATGAGCTTGGAAAACTAGTTTCAGCTCTTGAACATCTCATATGCTCCGTGATGCTCAAAACGCTTTTGGAGCCCGGTTCTAAGCTGTAGAGCATGCCGCACTTGAACGAGGGAGTAATCATCAGCACGAGTTTGCCAAGCGTTCATAACGTCTTGGTTCTCTGGGACGGGAGCGGCACCTAGCGGTCCTTCTAGGACATATTGCTTCCTGGCAGCTATGAGGATGATCCTCAGGTTCCGGACCCAGTCCGTATAGTTGCTGCCATCATCTTTCAGCTTGGTTTTCTCTAGGAACGCGTTGAAGTTCATGTTGTCATTAGCGTTGGCCATTGATCTACAAGACATATTTGCAAAGGTTTTAGACTAAGTTCATGATAATAAAGTTCTTAATCAAAATTATGAACTCCCACTTAGATTAGACATCCCTCTAGTCATCTAAGTGTTACACGATCCGAGTCGACTAGCCCGTGTCCGATCATCACGTGAGACGGACTAGCCATCGTCGGTGAACATCTTCATGTTGATCGTATCTTCCATACGACTCGTGTTCGACCTTTCGGTCTCCGTGTTCCGAGGCCATGTCTGCACATGCTAGGCTCGTCAAGTTAACCCTAAGTGTTTTCGCTGTGTAAAACTGTCTTACACCCGTTGTATGTGAGCGTAAGGATCCATCACACCGATCATCACGTGGTGCTTAGAAACGATTTAACCGTAGCAACGGTGCACGCTTAGGGAGAACACTTCTTGAAATTTTATAAGGGATCATCTTATTTACTACCGTCGTCCTAAGTAAACAAGATGTAAAATCATAATAAACATCACATGCAATTATATAGTTGTGACATGATATGGCCAATATCATCAAGCTCCATTGATCTCCATCTTCGGGGCTCCATGATCATCTTGTCACCGGCTTGACACCATGATCTCCATCATCATGATCTCCATCATCGTGTCTTCATGAAGTTGTCACGCCAACGACTACTTCTACTTCTATGACTAACGCGTTTAGTAATGAAGTAAAGTAGTTTACATGGCGTTCTTCAATGACACGCAGGTCATACAAAAAATAAAGACAACTCCTATGGCTCCTGCCGGTTGTCATACTCATCGACATGCAAGTCGTGAATCCTATTACAAGAACATGATCTCATACATCACAATTCATCATTCATCACAACTTCTGGCCATATCACATCACATGATCAATCGCTGCAAAAACAAGTTAGACGTCCTCTAGTTGTTGTTGCATCTTTTACGTGGCTGCGATTGGGTTCTAGCAAGAACGTTTTCTTACCTACGAATCACCACAACGTGATCTTGTCAACTTCTATTTACCCTTCATAAGGGCCCTGTTCATCGATTCCGCTCCAACTAAAGTGGGAGACAGACACCCGCCAGCCACCTTATGCAACTAGTGCATGTCAGTCGGTGGAACCGGTCTCACGTAAGTGTACGTGTAAGGTTGGTCCGGGCCGCTTCATCCCACAATACCGTTGAGCAAGAAAAGACTAGTAGAGGCAAGTAAGATGACAAGATCAACGCCCACAACAAATTGTGTTCTACTCGTGCATTAGAGAACTACGCATAGACCTAGCTCATGATGCCACTGTTGGGGAACGTTGCAGAAAATTAAAATTTTTCCTCGGCTTCACCAAGATCCATCTATGAGTTCATCTAAGCAACGAGTAACGGAGAGAGTTTGCATCTACATACCACTTGTAGATCGCGCGTGCGGAAGCTTGCAAGGTGATGATGGAGTCGTACTCGAACGTGATTCAGATCACCGATGCCAAGTGCTGAACGGACAGCACCTCCGCGTTCAACACACGTACGGGACGAGCGACGTCTCCTCCTTCTTGATCCAGCAAGGGGAAGGAGAGGTTGAGGAAGACAGCACCACCGGCAAAGACGACGGCGTGGTGATGGTGGTGAAGCGAGACTCTGGCGAGGCTTCCCGAGCTCTGGAGGAGGAGATGTGTTGGGAGGGAGGGCTGCGCCTTGGGAGTTGTGTTCAGCAGCCCCCCCCCCTTTATATAGGCCCCTGGTGGCGCCCTTGTAGATCCAATCTACAAGGGGGCGGCAACAGGGTGGAGTGCCCCCAAGCCGGTGGGCGCCCCACCCCTAGGGTTTCAACCCTAGGTGCGGGGTGGGCCTGGGGCGCACCAGCCCCTGTGGGCTGGTTCCTTCCCCTCTGGCCCATGGGGCCCTCCGGATAGGTGGCCCCACCGGTGGACCCCGGACCCTTCCGTGGTCCTGTACCATCCGAAACCCCAAACTTTCCCGATGGCGAAACACCACTTCCTATATATTATTCTTTACATCCGGACCCTTCCGGAACTCCTCGTGACGTCCGGGATCTCATCCGGGACTCCGAACAACATTCGGTTGTCACATACTTGACTTCCTACTAACCCTAGCGTCACCGAACCTTAAGTGTGTAGACCCTACGGGTTCGGGAGACACGTAGACATGACCGAGACGACTCTCGGGCAATAACCAACAGCGGGTCGGATATCCATGTTGGCTCCCACATGCTCCTCGATGATTTCATCGGTTGAACCACGATGTCGAGGATTCGATCAAACCACGTATGCAATTCCTTTGTCAATCGATGCGTTACTTGCCCGAGACTCGATCGTCGGTATCCCAATACCTTGTTCGGTCTCGTTCCTGGCAAGTCACTTTACTCGCATCAGTAATGCATGATCCGTGGCCAACATCTTGGTCACATTGAGCTCATTATGATGATGCATTACCGAGTGGGCCCAAGAGATACCTCTCCGTCATACGGAGTGACAAATCCCGCTCGATCCGTGTCAACCCAATGAGACACTTTCGGAGATACCTGTAATGCACCTTTATAGTCACCCGATTCGTTGTGACGTTTGATACACCCAAGGCACTCCTACGGTAACCGGAGTTACACGATCTCATGGTCGAAGGAATAGATACTTGACATTGGCAAAGCTTCTAGCAAACGAACTATACGATCTTTTATGCTATGCTTATGATTGGGTCTTGTCCATCACATCATTCTCCTAATGATGTGATCCCGTTATCAACGACATCCAATGTCCATAGTCAGGAAACCATGACTATCTATTGATCACAACGAGCTAGTCAACTAGAGGCTCACTAGGGACTCATTGGGTCTAAGTGTTCACACGTGTATTACGATTTCCGGATAATACATTTATAGCATGAACAAAAGACAATTATCATGAACATTGAAATATAATAATCCTTTTATTATTGCCTCTAGGGCATATTCCCAACAGGGGGGGCACCCTAGGACACACAAGTTGATCCACGGATCGTTCCTTAGCCGTGTGCGGTGCCCCCCTCCACCATATTCCACCTCGGTCTTATCGTCGCGGAGTTTAGGCGAAGCCCTGCGCCGGTAGAACATCATCATCATCATCACGCCGTTGTGCTGACGGAACTCATCCCCGAAGCATTGCTGGATCGGAGCCCGGGGATCGTCATCGAGCTGAACGTGTGCTGAACTCGGAGGTGCCGTACGTTTGGTGCTTGGATCGGTCGGATCATGAAGACGTACGACTACATCAACCGCGTTGTCATAACGCTTCCGCTTACGGTCTACGAGGGTACGTGGACAATACTCTCCCCTCTCGTTGCTATGCCATCACCATGATCTTGCGTGTGCGTAGGAATTTTTTTGAAATTACTACATTCCCCAACAATGGCATCCGAGCCTGGTTTTATGCGTAAATGTCATATGCACGAGTAGAACACAAGTGAGTTGTGGGCGATACTCCTTACCAGCATGTCATACTTGGGTTCGGTGGTATTGTGAGATGAAGCGGCCCGGACTGACATTACGCGTACGCTTACGCGAGACTGGTTTCACCGTTACGAGCACTCGTGCTTAAAGGTGGCTGGCGGGTGTCTGTCTCTCTCACTTTAGCTGAATCGAGTGTGGCTACGCCCGGTCCTTGCGAAGGTTAAAACATCACTAACTTGACGAACTATCGTTGTGGTTTTGATGCGTAGGTAAGAACGGTTCTTGCTAAGCCCGTAGCAGCCACGTAAAACTTGCAACAACAAAGTAGAGGACGTCTAACTTGTTTTTGCAGGGCATGTTGTGATGTGATATGGTCAAGACGTGATGCTATATTTTATTGTATGAGATGATCATGTTTTGTAACCGAAGTTATCGGCAACTGGCAGGAGCCATATGGTTGTCGCTTTATTGTATGAAATGCAAACGCTTTGTAATTGCTTTACTTTATCACTAAGCGGTAGCGATAGTCGTAGAAGCAATAGATGGCGTAAACGACAAACGATGCTACAATGAAGATCAAGGTGTCGCGCCAGTGACGATGGTGATCACGACGGTGCTTTGAAGATGGAGATCACAAGCACAAGATGATGATGGCCATATCATATCACTTATATTGATTGCATGTGATGTTTATCCTTTATGCATCTTATCTTGCTTTGATTGACGGTAGCATTTTAAGATGATCTCTCACTAATTATCAAGAAGTGTTCTCCCTGAGTATGCACCATTGCGAAAGTTCTTCGTGCTGAGACACCACGTGATGATCGGGTGTGATAGGCTCTACGTTCAAATACAACAGGTGCAAAATAGTTGCACACGCGGAATACTCGGGTTAAACTTGACAAGCCTAGCATATACAGATATGACCTCGGAACACGGAGACCGAAAGGTCGAACATGAATCATATAGTAGATATGATCAACATAGTGATGTTCACCATTGAAACTACTCCATCTCACGTGATGATCGGACATGGTTTAGTTGATTTGGATCACGTGATCACTTAGATGACTAGAGAGATGTCTGTCTAAGTGGGAGTTCTTAAGTAATATGATTAATTGAACTTAAATTTATCATGAACTTAGTACCGATAGTATTTTGCTTGTCTATGTTTGTTGTAGATAGATGGCTCGTCTTTGCTGTTCCGTTGAATTTTAATGCATTCCTTGAGAAAGTAAAGTTGAAAGATGATGGTAGCAATTACACGGATTTGGTCCGTAACTCGAGGATTATCCTCATTGCTGCACGTAAGAATTACGCCCCGAAGCACCGCTGGTGCGACACCTGCTTCTGATGCAAATGACGACGTTAAGAATGTCCGCGAGCAAAGTTGATGACTACTCGATAGTTCAGTGTGCCATGCTTTAAGGCTTAGAACCAGCTCTTCAACGACGTTTTGAACGTAAGGAGCATATGAGATGTTCCAGGAGTTGAAGTTAATATTTCAAGCAAATGCCCGGATTGAGAGATATGAAGTCTCCAATAAGTTCTATAGCTGCAAGATGGAGGAGAATAGTTCACGGTGAACACATACTCAAAATGTCTGGGTATAATAATCACTTGATTCAACTGGGAGTTAATCTTCACGATGATAGTGTCATTGATGAATTCTTCAATCATCGCCACCAAGCTACAAGAGCTTCGTGATGAACTATAATATGCAAGGGATGGACAAGACTATTCCGAGCTCTTCGCAATGCTAAAAGCAGCGGAGGTAGAAATCAAGAAGGAGCATCAAGTGTTGATGGTTAACAAGACCACCAGTTTCAAGAAAAAGGGTAAAGGGAAGAAGAAGGGAACTTCAAGAAGAACAGCAAACAAGTTGCTGCTCAAGAGAAGAAACCCAAGTCTGGACCTAAGCACAAACCGAGTGCTTCTCTTTAAGCGATCGACATTTGAAGCGGAACTGCCCCAAGTATTTGGCGGATAAGAAGGATGGCAAAGTGAACAAAGGTATATGTGATATACATGTTATTGATGTGTACCTTACTAATGCTCGCAGAGTACAGGGTATTTGATAATTGGATCTGTTGCTAATATTTGCAACTCAAAGCAGGGGACTACGGATTAGCGAAGATTGGTTAAGGACGAGGTGACGATGCGCGTGGGAAATGGTTCCAAAGTCGATGTGATCGCGGTCGGCACGCTACCTCTACATCTACCATCGGGATTAGTTTTAGACCTAAATAATTGTTATTTGGTGCCAGCGTTGAGCATGAACATTATCTGTGGATCTTGTTTGATGCGAGACGGTTATTCATTTAAATCAAAGAATAATGGTTGTTCTATTTATATGAGTAATATCTTTTATGGTCATGCACCCTTGAAGAGTGGTCTATTTTTATTGAATCTCGATAGTAGTGATACACATATTCATAGTGTTGAAACCAAAAGATGCCGAGTTGATAATGATAGTGCAACTTATTTGTGGCACTGCCGTTTAGGTCAAATCGGTGTAAGGCTGTTAAAGAAGAAGAAACCTACCCCGGTGAATTCTGGTGATATGGCAGAGGCTGCGGTGCAGCCCTGCCAGGCCCAATGAATTGCCTCAGCTGGAACTGTCGTGGGCTTGGGAACCCAGCGACAGTTCGCGAGCTTCGCATTGTAGTGAAGCAAGAAGGGCCCGGTCTCCTGTTTCTGATGGAGACTAAAATTGCGGCGAAGAGGGTGCAAAGTCTGCAAAATCTACTGGGATTTGCGGGCTGTTTTGCAGTTGATAGTGATGGCTTGAGTGGCGGCATTGGTCTATTCTGGACAAGTGATGCTCAGGTGGATCTGCAGAGCTTCAGTTCGGGACACATAGACGTGCTGGTTCAGAATACTAATGTGCATCGTGATAAATGGAGATTTACAGGCTTCTATGGGGCCCCTCGTGCAACTGACAAACACCACAGCTGGAGATGTTTGCGGACCTTGTTTTCGATCCAACATCAGGCGTGGCTATGTATAGGGGATTTCAACGAAACATTGTATGCTACGGAACACTGGTCGCAGGCTGCCCGGCCTGAATGGCAGATGCGTGCGTTCCGAGAAG
Organism: Aegilops speltoides; assembly: GCA_021437245.1. Classification (NCBI taxonomy): domain Eukaryota; kingdom Viridiplantae; phylum Streptophyta; class Magnoliopsida; order Poales; family Poaceae; genus Aegilops; species Aegilops speltoides. The sequence continues at coordinate 39,315,284 of CM038145.1, read as the reverse complement.
CAGCTGATGATTGCTTGTTCCAAGACATGGGATGGTCTGGAACGGAGTATACGTGGGACAATGGCCAAATGGGTGATGATAATGTCAGGGCACGGCTAGATAGAGCGTTCGGGAACCCAGCATTGATTCAGATGTTTGGGATTTCAAAGGTTCGGCACATAAGCACTACAGAATCCGACCACAGCTTGGTCCTGGTCGAACTCCGTACGGATGTGGCCGAGAGGAGAAGAGGAGGGAAACAGTTTCGCTATGAAGATGTTTGGCAGACTCACGCAGATTACGATAATGTTGTTTTGAATAACTGGCAAAAAGGAGCTGGTCTGCAGGGCTTGACGGGAGTAATCAGCGCGCTTAGCAACATGCAGAGCTCACTATCCACTTGGGGCGCGCGGGAATTCGGTAGCCTGACGGCTAAGGTGAGGAAACTCCGTCAGAATTTGAACAAACTTAGAAGTCGAGCGGGCAGATGGGGGCCAACTGATGAAGAGAAATCTATCGTCAAGAAGCTACGTGAGGCACTTCATCAGGAGGAAATATGGATGCGACAGAGGTCCAGAGTACCTTACTTGCGCGAGGGAGACAGGAACACAAAAATTTTTCACGCACAGGCAGCTCAACGCAGAAGGATGAATAAAATTGAGGGACTTGTGCGGGCTGATGGATCGGTATGCCAATCCTGGGCTGATGACCATGAGGAGGTGCAACAGTTCTTCACAGCTCTATACACGTCTCAGGGAACCCAACCCATGGATGAACTACTTGAGCTAGTTCCACGCAGGGTAACAGCACCCATGAACGCACACCTAGATAAGCCTTTCACGGCAGAAGAGGTGAGGGTGGCGCTGTTTCAAATGGCCCCATCGAAAGCACCAGGCGTGGACGGATTTACTGCGGGCTTTTTTCAGAGGCATTGGCAATTAATCAAAGATGATATAATCCCGGCAGTGCTAGGTTTCTTGAATGGGGGCGAACTTCCAGAAGGTATGAATGACACATCCATCACCCTTATTCCAAAGGTTCGGCACCCACAAAGAATAACCCAATATAGACCTATATCTCTTTGTTCTGTTCTGTACAAGATTGTGGCAAAATGTATTGTTAACAGGATGAGAGATTTCCTTGACGATATTGTAAGTGAGGAGCAAAGTGCATTCGTGTCGGGGCGCCTCATCACAGATAATGTTCTTATTGCTTATGAGAGTATCCATGCAATGAAGAAAAGAAGGAAAGGAAAGAATTGGGTCTGTGCTGTTAAGCTGGACATGATGAAAGCTTATGACCGCGTGGAATGGCATTATCTACATGCGATCATGACAAAATTGGGCTTCAGCTCGACCTTTACCCGACTGATTATGAAGTGTGTAACATCGGTGCGGTTTGCGACGAGTGAATGGGGAGTTGCTGCCTTTTTCACCCTTCCAGGATTCGAGCAAGGGTGCCCTATGTCACCTTATTTATTCCTTTTGTGTCTTTGAGGGTTTCACTACCCTTACGAAGGGATATGGTGGAGTTTATGCGATAAGGGATTCGTGTGTGCACCCAAATACCGTGGATTAATCATCTCTTGTTTGCGAGATGACAGTCTTACCTTTATGCAAGCTAAACTGGAGAGTGCAGTGCGGTTGAATAACATTCTCAGGATCTATGGCGAGTGTTCGGGACAGTGTGTCAACAAAGAGAAGAGCTCCATATACTTTAGTCCCAACACGCCAAGTACAGTACGAAATAGTGTGAAAACTGCAATGGGTATTTCAGTTGAGGCATTCAATGAAAGGTATTTGGGCCTCCCCACAGCAGTTGGACAGATTACCTCGGGCACCTTTGATTTTGTTGGAGAACGGGTAAGATCAAAGCTGAATGGAGGTACAGAGAGATTGGTATCTTGCGCGGCGAGGGAAGTGCTCATCAAGGCAAGGGCACAAGCGGTGCCAATGTACACTATGAGTTGTTTTAACCTCACCAAAAAAGTGTACAAAAATATCTCATCGCCAATGGCAAAGTTCTGGTGGAGTAGCTCTGTTGATCGAAGATCTCTGCACTGGATAGACTGGAAGTCTTTGTCGACTCCAAAAATCAGAGGATGAATGGGATTTCATGATCTGGAGTGCTTCAACGTGGCGCTGTTAGGGAAACATGGCTGGAGGCTCATAACCAGCCCAAACTCATTATGCTCTCGGGTCTTGAAAGGCCGCTACTTCCCTAATACAGATTTCATGCATGCCACTGTTCCCAGCAACGCGTCGGCTACCTGGCGAGCGATCGTCGCAGGAAGAGGGGCACTAGACACTGGCCTGCTGCGTCGGATTCGCGACAGCACGACCACGCGCGTGTGGCAAGATGGATGGCTACCAGGCAAGCGGTCGCTGCGGCCTGATGCGCAGATCGGCACATCACATATACATCTTGTCTCCGACCTGATCGACGATGTGAACTGGTCGTGGAAAGACGAACTCGTTCGAGAAAACTTCATACCACCGGATGCTGATACTATTCTGAATATTCCACTCAGAAACGGAGGTGGGGATGATTACTGGGCTTGGGACCATGAAAGCTCGGGCTCCTATACTGTCAAGTCAGCGTATCGTGCTCTAATGACTCATAACGAGCATCTAGCTCTAGAGGAAGGGACGATTACAGAATCTTCAGAGAATAATAAACAGTTATGGACTCGTCTGTGGAAGCTCAAAGTTCTACCTAAGGTGCATGTGTTCTGGTGGAGGGTCCTCCGAGGCATTCTACCAGTGGAAAGAACACTACAACATAGGCATATTGCAACCCTGGCAAGATGCAAGGTGTGCAAGGGCGCTGATGAAGATCTGATGCAAGCTTTGATCAAGTGTTCACATGCTCAATCTTTCTGAGCAGAAGCTAGAGAATGGCTACACATCAAGCTACCGGAGTTGCACCCTCTGACTTGGTGTAGGGACATCCTCTGTGACTCTAGGTTCTCTGAGAGTGATCGGGCAAAAATTGTTACGGTCATGTGGGCTATTTGGACCTCTCGCAATAACATAACACATGACAGAGCAAGCATGAACCCGGTGCAATCACTCAAACGCATAAGAGAAACTCTCTCCTTGTTGGAGCTACCCTTGGAACTGACGAAGGTTTTACCTGGCTATGGTTGGAGGCCACCGGATCAAGGCTGGACGAAGATTAACACAGATGCTAGTGTTTCAGTGCTTGAACACAGAAGTGGAGCTGGAGGAGTGGCACGGACTTCTTCGACCTTCTTGGCTGCCTGGAGTAAGCCCTATACCCACATCACGGATCCATTGATAGCCGAGGCGTCTGCTCTCAGAGATGGGGTGGTATTCGCACAGCTTCGTGGCTTCTCGCAAGTGCTCATGGAAACAGACTGCTTAGAACTGGTTCAGCTATGGCACTCGCGACGGTTTTCGCGCTCAATTGTAGCGCCGCTTTTATTAGAAATAGAAGAGCTATCCTTATGTTTTCTTTCTTTTGATGTTCAACATGTACTGAGAAACTCCAATATGTCGGCCCACTTGTGTGCTAAGCATGCTTGCACCTTGGGAATTACCGATTGTTGGATGGACTCCCCCCTGGCTTCCTCATGACTAGCATTATGGCTGGTCGTGTGGGAACAGAGAATAGTTGAATAAAGCTCGAAGTTTCCCGCAAAAAAAAAAGAAAGGATCATTACTTGATAGGTGTGCGCGTACTTGCCTTCTATCCGGGTGAGTGATCTCCCCACTAGAGATACACATAGGGGTTTTTTTGTGTTGAAACCCGAGATCTTTATTAATTTAGAACAGGATTACAATCTGCAGCTAAAAGAACTGCTACATCACTTGGGACATCCTGAAACCAAACATTGGTTAGATGTTCCCTCCTTGCAAATTTAGCTAAGAAATCTGCAATCCTATTTTGAGTACGACTAATTTTAACTAGCTTAAGTTCCCGATCTCCCATAACTAGGTCCTTTACTTCCTCCACAAAGTGGCCGAGATACGACCGATCAAGCATCTTATTTGTTAGCGTCAATACACCTTTGGCACTATCAGTTTGAACAATCATTGGCAGCGGCGTGTGCTGAGTAGCTACCTGTATGCCTTCCTTGATTGCCATTAACTCAGCCTCAAAAACATCACCACAACTGGGTATGTATCGGCAGGAACAAACAATCAGTTGCCCCATGTGATCCCTGACAACGACTCCCACCCCGCCATCTTTACCTGTAACATCAAACGAACCATCCACTGATACAGCTACCCAACCCATGGCCGGCGGAGGCCAACTTAGTGCTGACTGTTGTTGAACAATCTTCACCGGCCGGCGTGGTAAGTCATCTGTTATAATAGCTTTCCCCTTGATCGGATCTCTGCCTTCATCATCTTTGATCAATACAAGTGTACTCCAGTAGCTCTCAAGGAACCGCCTAGTAATATCAATTGTAGGTACTGATTTTCCATGGGTCATCTCATTCCGTAAGTGCCAATTCCTCCAAATGATAAGCAGTACTTTTGCTCTCTCTGATTCACCAATTTTAACCAGCACATCAAATAGCCATTCTGGACATGTATCCAGTGTTAGAAGGGAGAGAGAGGTTTGTGAAATAGTTGTTGTATTGCTTAAGCCTCATGGGCATATATATAGGAGTACATGATCTACTTAGAGTACAAGGCAAGACGGAATATTTCCTAGTCTAACCTATGTTTCCTAATTTAGATACATTATAACTCAGCATGCTAGGAAGCCTCTCAGGCCATCAACAAATTTGGTCGTCAGATCGCACCTCCAAATCATTTTTGGCCGTCCGATGCACATGTCCCTCCGGTGTGGGCCGCTACTCCAGAAACAAATTCAATGCCCTCTCGTTCGATCCAGATAGAGGGTCGTGATGAGGCTGCCTATTGACCCCGCACCGCACCCAGCCCCTCTCGATCTCCCGACCTAGGATGAAACCTATGCGCTAGCGCTACTGCCGCCGCCGCCGCGAGAGAGATAGAGAGAGGGAGAGGGAGGGACGGAGAGAGATGGGCCGCCGCCGCGAGAGGAAGCAGCCCTTTGTTAGATGCACGAAGAGGAAGACCAAGACTACCAGTGACGGCTTGAGAGTTTGACCTTGGAATCAGTCTACGATGGTGTTGCCTGTGTATTGGTGGCACTTCATCTCTCCCTCCTGATGCGTCCGAATCCTAAAGCAGCGGCCTCTCTCATTGATCCTCTCTCTTGTCTGTCGTTGTACTTCCTGACCTTTCAATCTGTACCTGTATTTGTTCTCAAGTCTTAGCTCAGTGACCGGTCAGCTTCAATGTGATGAGTTCGGCTAGATCCGCTTGGTGAAGAAATGGTGTACCTGTACCACCTTGGTGCAGTTCCTGGTGGTTGATATCCATGGAGGGGATGGGTCTGCAAAAGCTGGCACTAGGTAAGTTATGTCTGCATATTCGTTTGGTGAAGTGCGCATAGTTACTTCAACATATGCTTTATTTAATTGATATACAATTCTTACCCCTTCTTGATGTTTCGGTGATCCCAACTGGCGCTATTCAATTTTGTATTTGGGTGCCAATTTAGCAAACTGAAATCTACTTGATCATGAAACAAACTGGAAATCATGATCTACTTGAACATGTGTTATGCTCCTCTAGAAAAAATAAAAGGAGATGTCTACGGATTTCAGCATTCCATTTGTTTTCTTCATCAAGTTATTGAGATCATGAATGGATTGACAAGTTAGAGAATATGGGTCACATACGTATTAGTTGTTGTCATCCTTATCCTTTGCCAGTTTGCTTCAACCAAAAGGAAAATTCGGCACATGGAATAAAATCTGTACACTTCCATTATGAAATCGACGTATATTTGGAAGCAGTTCCATTTGGCCATTTTTACATATTCTCTTCTCATGAACATGATATTGAGAAATACAAAAATAAAGCATTTAAGTCCAGATGAAACTTCCTCCCCAAATTCTTCATGATTGTTTCTCAATATATTAAATATTCAGTTATAGGTTGGTTCGATTTGTTGTATCTGGTGGAACGAGCTCTCCTCATTTGCGTGTAAAAATGGTTATTATAAATTTACGTAATGGTGGTGGAGTTATCTAGGATATTGTATCTGCCTCGGTATCAATATTTATTCATGAACCGTGCCGCTTTTTTTTCACAGAAAATGGACAAGATGGGAACAACAAGCTTCATTCCCTCCCCTTTCTCTAAGGCCCCTCTTTTTTTTACATCAATTGCTTTTTATTTTATAATTTATAGAGGGATGATATGCTATTTGCTAAGCGCGAGCTTCATTGTTCATCAGTTTATGGTTCACTTGCCCAAATCAAAAAATATTAATTGCAGTTGACCAAAAGCAACTAGATCGTGCTATTGCATCAGTTAAATAAACAATCTTGACAAACCTAGAATCCAAGGTACGCATTGTGACATGTTTATGTAGTTTTTTTTTTGCGAGATGATATGTTTCTGTAGTTGATGATCCACTAATAATATAAACGGACATGTTGTACAAGTGAAGACATGGGGCGCCAACTATTGACATTTAGGGGGAGAGCAGAGTATTTTAACATCTCTTCCCTAAACCTTGATATTTCGCCTGGTGCTTATGGTTCTATTCCATGCAAGGCCGAGAAATAAGGAATAGCTTGATGGTAACAATGACATGCCAACTTATAGGTGTATTGTATGTTGGTACTTGGTTGCTCTTTTACTGGAAGAAAATGATTCGTGTTTGTTTCTGATCTGTTTGACAAAATTGCTCTATAATGGCACGGAACTCATTTTTTTCATCCTCTGAACTGCTCAGCATACATGTAAATATTTGGACTGCGAAATGGATCTCAGCCATTGACTGACAAAGAAGGGCGCGTTCTTTCACCGAAGGTAAGTCCTTGCCTTCAAGTTTGCATGTCATGTGTGGTGACTTTTGTTAGAATAACTTTGCATATTGTAAGGATATACTGCCATATTATCCTATAAACTGCTATTCCTATTTTGGCAAGCAAAAAAAATCAGAATACCATCAAATCAGTAGGGAGACTTGCATGTCCAATTGTAATTGTTTCTTTTGTACTTTCCAGAACATTTCTGTGTTTATTTTCTGCATTCTGAAATCTAGCTAGCAGCAAACTCATATTTTACCAATGCAATAATATGCAGTGCTGTTACATCTACAATATAAGGTGTGCTCTGTTGGAAACAAAGGCGTTCGTGTCTTGTATCATGGATACGTACAAACCTTTGCCCTTTGAGTAAAGGTGCATTTTGGCACTCAAAAAATCATTACAGAAATTCTCATGTGTATTTTATACTGTCAAAATCTTAACTCATTATCCTAGGGCTAATGCCTTCCCAGTTCCATCTCAAATATTTTACAATCTTTCTAGCTACTATCACTTCCTATCTTTGGTTGGTTAAATAAAATATACTTTAACTGCATTTTATTCCAATCATAATTTTACTCCAAGGTTATATTTAAGCTGATTGGAACACTGCATCAGCTTATGATTGTTAAGTTGGGAACTTGGGATCAACAATTTGGATTCTTATGTCATGTTGCCAACGGGCCATGATGTTGGTTTCTTATGTCATGTTGCGAATCAGGTTTTGTGGTTGTGCTAATAGTTCCTTGGTTTTCTCTGAACATAAAACTTTTCCCTTCTCCAACTGAACTAAACTGGATAGTCCACTGCCTTACTCCAATCAGGCAGTGACGACAGAGAAGAAGTTCTCGGACAGGAGACCACTGCCTTATGTTAGAAGCCCTTCCAACTGAACAACTACCTATATAGATGAGCCAATTTGAGGAGATCAGCACTGCAGCGACACAACGGGGAAGGAAATCCTATAATAACTTGGCATGTAACTGTTCTCTTTGTCAAACCTTTGTATTTTTTTTTCTATTTTTATGTGGTGAGTGTACTCCTTGGTATGCAATTTACTCCAGTTATTGACAATTTAGTGAGTTGGTAACGCACACTTCTATATTTAACTCTTTCATCTGAAACAAATATATGAAGCAGATTATGCTAATTCAATTCTACATCTTCATATATTTACAAAAATGCCTACCACTCTTTTGTCAAAATGGACGGGCGCCGCAACGCGCGCTCACCATGATCTAGTACAATCACGTTACTCAACATCCCCCCGCAGTCACAACGGTAGCGACGCAGACGGTGAGACTGGAGAAGAATCCGAAGGCAAGCCGACGGACACCCCCACAACGTGGCGGCCGACGCATCGCGGAGTCATGGCTGGAGTGGAAACCAACGAGGTTGCTCAAGCAGGCGGTAGCCCTTTGTGCCGTTGTCGATGTAGCCAAGAGCGTGGGTGGTGGAGCCGTGGTCGAGGTAGCCGTGCGAAGAATGCCGTGGTCGATGTCGAGTCGAGGTGGCCGGTGTCGAGGAAGTCGCCGTGGAGCCGCGGGCGCAAGAGGGCGCCGAGTTAGCATGGGCGCAGTGGTGTCGAAGTAGGGGTGCGCCGGGAAGAAAATGTTGTTGACGACGCGTCGCGGCGGATTTGCCAAGCCCGGGGACACATAGTGGACGAAGGCACGCGCGGTGTTGCCAGCACTGGGCATGCGTAGACTGACGAAGACGAAGATGACGAAGCGCCGACCAGGCTTGCCTGGCCCGGGGACACGTCGTGGATGAAGGCACACATCAGTGTTGCCAGCACCGGGCATGCGTAGACGAGGGACCTGCACGAGCTGTACGCTATGTCGGAGAAGTCGAAGCGGCCAGCAAAGAAGAACTCGACGACGAGTGCAGCGTCCATCGATGCGGGGCCGATGTCACCAACGGTGGTCGGAGTATAGACGAAGTGGTCGGGGTAGATGACGGCGACGCTGGCGACGGGCTGGTGCTTAGACGAAGACGAAGGGGGTGGACGGGCGACGGCGGCGGCTACGAAGGTAGCGGCGGCGGCGGCCAAAGAAGAGCGGCGGCGGCGGCCTGACGACGGCGGCGGCGGCCTGACGACGGCGGCGGCGGCTAGGTTAATTAGGAGTGCGGCATCGGTGCTCGAAGTAGGCGTGAACCCTGACAGTGCGACAAAGACCGGCGCGGACGGTGGCGTTCCCGCGCCAAGGGAGACGGCGCGGCGCATACCACGGGAGGTCGACGCGCGATGACGGCGGAGTGGACCGCGGGCCGCGGCGCTACGGCCCGAAGGGGCGATGCAGTGGCGGTAGACGGGTCGGGGCGACGGCGGGAAGACCTCGGAGCGGTGGCGGGGACCGCGGACCGTGACGCTGCGGCCCGAAGGGGCGACACAACGGTAATTCGTGAGTCGGTGCAACCGCGGGGACGACCTCGGGACGGCGGCGTGGACCGCGTGGCTCGCTCGCTATGGCCCGACGGGGCAACGCAGCGGCGACGCGAGGGTCGATGCAGCCATGGGACGGCCTAGAGCGGACGCCCTCGGGGCGGCGGGGGACCGCGGGCCGCGGCACTACAGCCCGAAGGGGCGACGCAACGGTGACGCAGGTCGGTGCAGCCGGGAGAAGAACCACGGGGCGGCGGCGCTGCGGCCCGACAGGGCGGCGCAGCGGCAGCCCGATGCTCGATCGGTGGAGAGGCGCGCTAAACTCGGGGACGGTCTTCACGGGACCTGCGGTGGCGCGTGCAACCAACGGGCCAGGTCGGTCGCGCGGCCTAGATGAGGCGGATCGCGACGGCGAGCGGTGAAGGAAATATGCCCTAGAGGCAATAATAAAGTTATTATTTATTTCCTTATATCATGATAAATGTTTATTATTCATGCTAGAATTGTATTAACCGGAAACATAATACATGTGTGAATATATAGACAAACAGAGTGTCACTAGTATGCCTCTACTTGACTAGCTTGTTAATCAAAGATGGTTATGTTTCCTGACCATGAACAAGGAGTTGTTATTTGATTAACAAGGTCACATCATTAGTTGAATGATCTGATTGACATGACCCATTCCGTTAGCTTAGCACACGATCGTTTAGTATGTTGCTATTGCTTCCTTCATGACTTATACATGTTCCTATGACTATGAGATTATGCAACTCCCGTTTACCGGAGGAACACTTTGTGTGCTACCAAACGTCACAATGTAACTGGGTGATTATAAAGGTGCTCTACAGGTGTCTTCGAAGGTACTTGTTGGGTTGGCGTATTTCGAGATTAGGATTTATCACTCCGAATGTCAGAGAGGTATCTCTGGGCCCTCTCGGTAATGCACATCACTTAAGCCTTGCAAGCATTTCAACTAATGAGTTAGTTATGAGATGATGTATTACGGAACGAGTAAAGAGGCTTGCCGGTAACGAGATTGAACTAGGTATTGGATACCGACGATCGAATCTCGGGCAAGTAACATACCGATGACAAAGGGAACAATGTATGTTGTTATGCGGTCTGACCGATAAAGATCTTCGTAGAATATGTAGGAACCAATATGGGCATCCAGGTCCCGCTATTGGTTATTGACCGGAGACGTGTCTCGGTCATGTCTACATTGTTCTCGAACCGTAGGGTCCGCACGATTAAGGTTTCGATGACAGTTATATTATGAGTTTATGAGTTTTGATGTACCGAAGGAGTTCGAGTCCCGGATGAGATCGGGGACATGACGAGGAGTCTCGAAATGGTCGAGACGTAAAGATCGATATATTGGACGACTATATTCGAGTTCGGAAAGGTTCCGAGTCATTCGGTATTTATCGAGTACTGGAGAGTTACGGGAATTCGCCGGGAGAAGTATTGGGCCTTATTGGGCCTCAAGGAAAGAGAGGGGCTGCCTAGGGTAGGCTGCGCCCCCCTGCCCTAGTCCGATTTGGGCTAAGGGAGGGCCGCACCCCTCCTTCCTTCCCTCTCTCTTCCCTTCCCGCCTCCTACTCCTAATACATGGAAGGTCTCCTAGTTGGACTAGGAAAAGGGGAATCCTACTCCCGGTGGGAGTAGGACTCCCCTAGGGCGCGCCATAGAGAGGGCCGGCCCTCCCCCTCCTCCACTCCTTTATATACGGGGCAGGGGCACCCCATAGACACACAAGTTGATCCTTGAGATCGTTCCTTAGCCGTGTGCGGTGCCCCCCTCCACCATATTCCACCTCGGTAATATCGTAGCGGTGCTTAGGCGAAACCCTGCGTCGGTAGAACATCAAGATCGTCACCACGCCGTCGTGCTGACGGAACTCTCTCCCCGGAGCTTTGCTGGATCGGAGCCCGAGGAGCGTCACCGAGCTGTACGTGTGTCAAGAACTCGGAGGCGCCGGAGTAACGGCGCTGGATCGGTCGGATCGCGAGGAGAACGTCTGACCGCTTCCTCTACGTTGTGATCGCTTCCGCTTGGTCTACAAGGGTATGTAGACAACACTCTCCCTCTCGTTGCTATGCATCACCATGATCTTGCGTGTGCGTGGGAAATTTTTGAAATTACTACGTTCCACAACAAAGGCATCCGAGCCTAGGTTTTATGGTTTGATGTTTTGCACGAGTAGAACACAAGTGAGTTGTGGATGATACAAGTCATACCGCCTACCAAAGATGTCATACTTTGGTTCAGCGGTATTGTTGGATGAAGCGGCCCGGACCGACATTACGCGTACGCTTACGCGAGACTGGTTCTACCGCCGTGCTTTGCACAAAGGTGGCTAGCGGGTGTCAGTTTCTCCAATTTTAGTTGAACCGAGTGTGGCTACGCCCGGTCCTTGAGAAGGTTAAAACGGAGTCTATTTGATGAAGTATCGTTGTGGTTTTGATGCGTAGGTGAGATTGGTTCTTGCTTCAGCCCGTAGCAGCCACGTATAATTTGCAACAACAAAGTAGAGGACGTCTAACTTGTTTTTGCAGGGCATGTTTTGATGTGATATGGCCAAGACGTGATGCTATATTTTATTGTATGAGATGATCATGTTTTGTAACCCAAGTTATCGGCAACTGGCAGGAGCCATATGGTTGTCGCTTTATTGTATAAAATGCAAACGCCCTGTAATTGCTTTACTTTATCACTAAGCGGTAGCAATAGTCGTAGAAGCAATAGATGGCGTAAACGACAACGATGCTACGATGGAGATTAAGGTGTCGCGCCGGTGACGATGGTGATCATGATGGTGCTTCGAAGATGGAGATCACAAGCACAAGAAGATGATGACCATATCATATCACTTATATTGATTGCATGTGATGTTTATCCTTTATGCATCTTATCTTGCTTTGATTGACGGTAGCATTTTAAGATGATCTCTCACTAAAATTATCAAGTAGTGTTCTCCCTGAGTATGCACCGTTGCCAAAGTTCGTCGTGCCAAGACACCACGTGATGATCGGGTGTGATAAGCTCTACGTCCATCTACAACGGGTGCAAGCCAGTTTTGCACACGCAGAATACTCAGGTTATACTTGACGAGCCTAGCATATGCGATATGGTCTCGAATACGGAGACCGAAAGGTCGGCGTGAATCATATAGTAGATATGATCAACATAAGATGTTCACCATTGAAAACTACTCCATCTCACGTGATGATTGGTTATGGTTTAGTTGATTTGGATCACGTGATCACTTAGATGACTAGAGAGATGTCTGTCTAAGTGGGAGTTCTTAAGTAATATGATTAATTGAACTTAAATTTATCATGAACTTAGTCCTGGTAGTATTTTGCAAATTATGTTGTAAGATCAATAGCTTGCGTTGTTGCTTTCATATGTTTATTTTGACATGTTCCTAGAGAAAATTGTGTTGAAAATGTTAGTAGCAATGATGCAGATTGGATCCGCGATCTAAGGTTTATCCTCATTGCTGCACAGAAGAATTATGTCCTTGATGCACCGCTAGGTGACAGACCTATTGCAGGAGCAGATGCAGACGTTATGAACGTTTGGCTAACTCAATATGATGACTACTTGATAGTTTTGTGCACCATGCTTTATGGCTTAGAATCGGGACTTCAAAGATGTTTTGAACATCATGGACCATATGAGATGTTCCAGCAGTTAAAGTTAATATTTCAAGCAAATACCCGAGTTGAGAGATATGAAGTCTCCAACAAGTTCTATAGCTAAAAGATGGAGGAGAATCGCTCAACTAGTGAGCATGTACTCAGATTGTCTGGGTACTACAATCGCTTGAATCAAGTGGGAGTTAATCTTCCAGATAAGATAGTGATTGTTAGAATTCTCTAGTCACCATCACCAAGTTAGTAGAACTTCGTGATGAACTATAGTATGCAAGGGATGATGAAAATGATTCCCGAGTTTTTCATGATGATGAAATCGATGAAGGTAGAAATCAAGAAAGAGCATCAAGTGTTGATGGTTAACAAGACCACTAGTTTCAAGAAAACGGCAAAGGGATAGAAGGGAACTTCAAGAAGAACGGCAAGCAAGTTGCTGCTCAAGTGAAGAAGCCCAAGTCTGGACCTAAGCACGAGACTAAGTGCTTCTACCGCAAAGGGACTGGTCATTTGAAGCGTAACTACCCCAAGTATTTGGCGGATAAGAAGGATGGCAAAGTGAACAAAGGTATATTTGATATACATGTTATTGATGTGTACTTTACTAGTGTTTATAGCAACCCCTCGGTATTTGGTACTGGTTCGGTTGCTAAGAGTAGTAACTCAAAACGGAGTTGCGAATAAATGAAACTAGTTAAGGGTGAAGTGACGATGTGTGTTGAAAGTAGTTTCAAGATTGATATGATCATCATCGCACACTCCCTATACTTTCGGGATTAGTGTTGAACCTAAATAAATGTTATTTGGTGTTTGCGTTGAGCATGAATATGATTTGATCGTGTTTTTGCAATACGGTTATTCATTTAAGTAAGAGAATAAACTGTTATTCTGTTTACATGAATAAAACCTTATATGGTTACACACCCAATGAAAATGGTTCATTGGATCTCGATCGTAGTGATACACATATTCATAATATTGAAACCAAAAGATGCAAAGTTAATAATGATAGTGCAACTTATTTGTGGCACTGCCGTTTAGGTCATATTGGTGTAAAGCGCGTGAAGAAACTCCATGCTGATGGGATTTTGGAATCACTTGATTATGAATCACTTGATGCTTGCGAACCATGCCTCATGGGCAAGATGACTAAGACTCCGTTCTCCGAACGATGGAGCGAGCAACCGACTTATTGGAAATAATACATCCGATGTATGCGATCCAATGAGTGTTAAGGCTCATGGCGGGTATTGTTATTTTCGACCTTCACAGATGATTTGAGCAGATATGGGTATATCTACTTGATGAAACATAAGTCTGAAATAGTTGAAAGGTTCAAAGAATTTCAGAGTGAAGTGGAAAAATCATCGTGACAAGAAAATAAGGTTTCTACGATCTGATCGCGGAGACAAATATTTGAGTTACGAGTTTGGTCTTCAATTAAAACAATGTGGAATAGTTTCACAAATTCATGCCACCTGGAACACCACATCGTAATGGTGTGTCCGAACGTCATAACCGTACTTTGTTGGATATAGTACAATCTATGATGTTTCTTACCGATTTACCAATATCGTTTTGGGATCATGCATTAGAGACAACTGCATTCACGTTAAATAGGGCACCATCTAAATCCGTTGAGACGACACTATATGAACTGTGGTTTAGCAAGAAACCAAAGTTGTCGTTTCTTAAAATTTGGGGCTGCGATGCTTATGTGAAAAAGTTTCATCCTGATAAGCTCAAACCCAAATCGGAGAAGTGCGTCTTCATAGAATACCCAAAGGAGACTGTTGGGTACACCTTCTATCATAGATCCGAAGGCAAGACATTCGTTGCTAAAAATGGATCCTTTCTAGAGAAGGAGTTTCTCTCAAGTGAGTGGGAGGAAAGTAGAACTTGATGAGGTAAGAGTACCAGCTCCCTTATTAGAAAGTAGTTCATCACAGAAATCGGTTCCTGTGACATCTACACCAAATAGTGAGGAAGTTGATGATGTTGATCATGAAACTTCAGATCAAGTTACTACAGAACCTCGTAGATCAACCAGAGTAAGATCCGCACTGAGTGGTATCAGTAATCCTGTTCGGAAGTCATGCTACTAGATCATGATGAACCTACGAACTATGAAGAAGCGATGGTGAGCCTAGATTCCACAAAATGGCTTGAGGCCATGAAATCTGAGATGGGATCCATGTATGAAAACAAAGTGTGGACTTTGGTTGACTTGCCCGAGGGTCGGCAAGCAATAGAAAACAAGTGGATCTTCAAGAAGAAGACCGACGCGACGGTAATGTTATCGTCTACAAAGCTCGACTTGTCGCAAAGGGTTTCGACAAGTTCAAGGGATTGACTACGATGAGACATTCTCACCAGTAGCGATGCTTAAGTCTGTCCGAATCATGTTAGCAATTGCCGCATTTTATGATTATGAAATTTGGCAAATGGATAAACAAAACTGCATTCCTTAATGGAGTTATTAAAGAAGAGTTGTATGTGATGCAACCAAGAGGTTTTGTCGATCCTAAAGGTGTTAACAAAATGTGCAAGCTCCAGCGATTCATCTATGGACTGGTGCAAGCATCTCGGAGTTGGAATATACGCTTTGATAAGTTGATCAAAGCATATAGTTTATACAGACTTGCAAAGGAAGCCTGTATTTACTAGAAAGTGAGTGGGGCGCTACAAGATTTCGATAAGTATATGTGAATGACATATTGTAGATCGGAAATAATGTAGAATTATTCGCAAAGCATAAAGGAGTGTTTGAAAGGAGTTTTTCAAAGAAAGACCTCGGTGAAGCTGCTTACATATTGAGCATCAAGATCTATAGAGATAGATCAAGACGCTTGATAAGTTTTTTCAATGAGTACATACCTTGACAAGATTTTGAAGTAGTTCAAAATGGAACAGTCAAAAAAGAGTTCTTGCTTGTGTTACAAGGTGTGAAATTGAGTAAGACTCAAAACCCGACCACGGCGAGAAGATAGAAAGAGAATGAAAGTCATTCCTATGCCTTGGCCATAGGTTCTATAAAGTATGCCATGCCGTGTACCAGATCTATTGTATACCCTGCACCGAGTTTGGCAAGGAGTACAATAGTGATCTAGGAGTAGATCATCGACACAGCGGTCAAAATTATCCTTAGTGGAATAAGGATATGTTTCTCGATTATGGAAGTGACAAAAGGTTAGTAAGTAAAGGGTTACGCCGATGCAAGTTTTGACACCGATCCGATGACTCTAAGTCTCGATCTAGATACATATTGAAAGTGGGAGCAATTAGCTAGAGTAGCTCCTTGCAGAGCATAGTAGACATAGAAAATTGCAAAATACATAACGGATCTGAATGTGAAAGACCCGTTGACTAAGACTCTATCACAAGCAAAACATGATCACACCTTAGTACTCTTTGGGTGTTAATCACATAGCGATGTGAACTAGATTACTGAATCTAGTAAACCCTTTGGGTGTTGGTCACATGGCGATGTGAACTATGGGTGTTAATCACATGATGATGTGAACTATCGATGTTAATCACATGGTGATGTGATCTAGATTATTGACTCTAGTGCAAGTGGGAGATCAAGGAAATATGCCCTAGAGGCAATAATAAAGTTATTATTTATTTCCTTATATCATGATAAATGTTTATTATTCATGCTAGAATTGTATTAACCGGAAACATAATACATGTGTGAATATATAGACAAACAGAGTGTCACTAGTATGCCTCTACTTGACTAGCTTGTTAATCAAAGATGGTTATGTTTCCTGACCATGAACAAGGAGTTGTTATTTGATTAACAAGGTCACATCATTAGTTGAATGATCTGATTGACATGACCCATTCCGTTAGCTTAGCACACGATCGTTTAGTATGTTGCTATTGCTTCCTTCATGACTTATACATGTTCCTATGACTATGAGATTATGCAACTCCCGTTTACCGGAGGAACACTTTGTGTGCTACCAAACGTCACAATGTAACTGGGTGATTATAAAGGTGCTCTACAGGTGTCTCCAAGGTACTTGTTGGGTTGGCGATTTTGAGATTAGGATTTGTCACTCCGAATGCTCTGAGAGGTATCTCTGGGCCCTCTCGGTAATGCACATCACTTAAGCCTTGCAAGCATTTCAACTAATGAGTTAGTTATGAGATGATGTATTACGGAACGAGTAAAGAGGCTTGCCGGTAACGAGATTGAACTAGGTATTGGATACCGACGATCGAATCTCGGGCAAGTAACATACCGATGACAAAGGGAACAACGTATGTTGTTATGCGGTCCGACCGATAAAGATCTTCGAGAATATGTAGGAACCAATATGGGCATCCAGGTCCCGCTATTGGTTATTGACCGAGACGGTCTCGGTCATGTCTACATTGTTCTCGAACCGTAGGGTCCGCACGCTTAAGGTTTCGATGATGCTTATATTATGAGTTTATGAGTTTTGATGTACCGAAGGAGTTCGAGTCCGGATGAGATCGGGGACATGACGAGGAGTCTCGAAATGGTCGAGACGTAAAGATCGATATATTGACGACTATATTCGAGTTCAAAAGGTTCCGAGTCATTCGGTATTTATCGAGTACCGGAGAGTTACGGAATTCGCCGGGAGAAGTATTGGGCCTTATTGGGCCTCAAGGAAAGAGAGAGGGCTGCCTAGGGTAGGCTGCGCCCCCTGCCCTAGTCCGATTTGGGCTAAGGGAGGCCGCACCCTCCTTCCTTCCTTCTCTCTTCCCTTCCCGCCTCCTACTCCTAATACATGGAAGGTCTCCTAGTTGGACTAGGAAGGGGAATCCTACTCCCGTGGGAGTAGGACTCCCCTAGGGCGCGCCATAGAGAGGGCCGCCCTCCCTCCTCCACTCCTTTATATACGGGGCAGGGGCACCCCATAGACACACAAGTTGATCCTAGAGATCGCTCCTTAGCTGTCAGGTGCCCCCCCACCATATTCCACCTCGGTAATATCGTAGCGGTGCTTAGGCGAAGCCCTGCGTCGGTAGAACATCAAGATCGTCACCACGCCGTCGTGCTGACGGAACTCTCTCCCCGGAGCTTTGCTGGATCGGAGCCCGAGGAGCGTCACCGAGCTGTACGTGTGTCAAGAACTCGGAGGCGCCGGAGTAACGGCGCTGGGATCGGTTAGATCGCGAGGAGAACGTACGACTGCTTCCTCTACGTTGTGATCGCTTCCGCTTCGGTCTACAAGGGTATGTAGACAACACTCTCCCCTCTCGTTGCTATGCATCACCATGATCTTGCGTGTGCGTAGGAAATTTTTTGAAATTACTACGTTCCCCAACAAGCGGGTGATCAAGCCGATCACGCGCGAGGTCGGGGACGCCGCTCGGTGGAGGCGTGGTGACGACGGAGTCCGAGATGAAGCCGCCGGCGGGGGGCGGCAGGGTGGCTATGATTGGCCGCCACATGGCGCGAGGCCGCCGGGTCGGGGTGATGCAGGTGTCCTAGTCGGAGTAGGGCGGTGACGGCCGGCGCAGGGCGACTGGCGGACCGACGCGCGTGGCCGCCTGGTCGGAGGAGAGGTCGGCTGATCGCGCCGGGGTCGGAGTAGAGGCGCTCGGGGTCGACGGCGGCGGTGGACGACGCAAACTGATCAAGAAGAGATCGGAAAAGCAAAAATAAACCGCGCGATAAAGATGACCGGCGGGAGAGAGAAAACCCCGAAGCAAGGCTCGGGGAAAAGAATCTCTAGGGCAGCCGGTCAATACGACCGGCGGACGAACCCTAGGTACGGGCTGCGCGGCCCCCGGCGGCAATCATGGAGGCCGACCGCCCCGGGGGCGGCGCGCGGGTGCGGAAGCGGCGACGGCTAGGATTTAGGATCGACTTGCGATAGATACCATGTTAGAAGGGAGAGAGAGGTTTGTGGAATAGTTGTTGTATTGCTTGAGCCTCGTGGGCATATATATAGGAGTACATGATCTACTTGGAGTATAAGGCAAGCCAGAATATTTCCTAATCTAACCTATGTTTCCTAATACAATCACGTTACTCAACATCCAGCAACTCGGTATTTGGAGATGTATAAATACGCGCCGTCCAGGGCGCCGGTATACGGGTATTTGGAACCGACGCGCGGGCGTTCGGGTGTATGTACGATTCAGCGAGGCGTCGACGGGAGCTGCACCGAGCCTTTACATCTGCATAGTTAGCTAGATATACACAATCAAATAGGTGTAGTGTAACTCATACCATGCATGTAATCGACAAGTACTCCCTCGGTTTTTAAACATAAGTCTTTTTAGATATTACACTATGGATTACATAAGGACTGAAATGAGTGAATATACACTCTAAAATGTGTCTATATACATCTGTATGTAGTTTCTAGTGAAATTTTTAAAAAGACTTATATTTAGGAACGGAGGGAGTATACGTGCATGCATGCATCAGTACGTGGCCCATTTCCATGCACAACCGACAAGGCCGAAGATGAGCTAGTACGTGCACGCACTAGTCGATGTGTAAATATACATATAATCTTCCTCATACTTCATGCGCTTAAAAGAAAAATCATCAAATATTCAAAATAGATTACGTGAGATCCATAAGCACACTGAAAAAAGAAATAATGACAAAAACCCGTCGAACACCATCTCCGGTGGATTTTGAATCAGGGATGTCATAGGGCGCACAGACGCTTCTTTTGGAATCCAATTATCTTCCCAGATGTTTGTCCTTTGCCAGAGGAGGTAGAAGAGGAGAAATGACGTGATGAGGAGCAAAAGAGGAGAAGCAAGCGAACCGGCCAGTGTAACTGGGCCGGTCCAATAACGACACGAGTGGTAACCCTTCGACACGATCGAACTCTAGCGCGTCGCTTATGGCGAAAAATAGTTGTTGCAAGAGGAGGTCCCATATAGGGAACCCCTCGCCAGCCGGCCCACGGTTTAGGGCCAGTTCTTTTGGGCAATTCTCCCAGAATTGACCCCCTCCCCAGCTTCTTCCAGAATTGCCACTCCATCCTTTTTTGCAATTCCTAGCTAATTAGACCTTAACTAGTTAGGAATTGTAAAAAAAGAT
Source organism: Aegilops speltoides (assembly GCA_021437245.1). Classification (NCBI taxonomy): domain Eukaryota; kingdom Viridiplantae; phylum Streptophyta; class Magnoliopsida; order Poales; family Poaceae; genus Aegilops; species Aegilops speltoides. The sequence continues at coordinate 39,295,323 of CM038145.1, read as the reverse complement.
GGAGTGACACTAACCTTAACCCTTTGCTACGTGTGTATGAGTTTTTTTTTATTTTCAGGACTTGTTGAGCTGTGCCCTCAGCACTAACTCTTTGCTACCTCTTTATCTGCGAGACTTGTGTGTGTGGGTGTGTGAACCTTGTTGGATGTTTGGCTTGGGCGGTTTGCTTTATAATATAAAGCGGGGCGAAAGCCTTTTTGGTAAAAAAAGATGGAGTGGCAATTCTGGAAGAAGCTGGGGAGGGGGTCAATTCGGGGAGATTTACCCAAAAGAACTGGCCCTTAGACTTTGTTGTACTCCTGGAAAATCTCCCGTTAGCCTCTTGCCTAGCAGCCCAGCAGGCCGATGCGTTGGCCCACTTCATCTGCACCCGACGAGAAACCTAGATAAATACCCACCAAACACCATCTCCTTCCCTAAAAAAACATCGTCTCCATGGCATTTCCTATTTGGCGCTGCATGCGCCCGTTATTGTGCAGCTTTGCAAACGAGCGCCTGTAGCAGTCCAAACTGGGCCGTCCCATTCTTGTTTTCGAAAGATCAAAAATAGTGCTTGAAGTGGGGTTCGAACTCGCAACATTTCTTTGTAAGTGATCGCCTCTAGGCACCAGGCTATCCACCCACGGCTGTTGGGTAGTTCATTTTTCTATGTTTATTTCATTCTACAGCTCGGTTTATTCTTTTATCTCATCTATTTTATTTTCCTTATTGCGCGGTTTTTTAATACGTGAATTTTTTCGTTAAATAAGTGAACTTTGTTAGAAAATCGCTGAACTTTTTTATAAATTGTTGAACTATTTTCAAATTTGATGAACTGTTTTTCAAATTTGTTGATATTTTTTGAAATTCGATGAACTTTTTTTAAATTCAATGAACTTTTTTTGAAATTTTATGATTTTTTTTCAAATTCTATGAACTTTTTTCAAATTTGATGAACTTTTTTTCAACTTTGATGAACTTTTTTCAAATTCATGAACATTTTCCATTTTTGTGAAATTTTCCTTTCAATTCATGGATTATATGAATGCCTTTTCAAATATATGTTTTCTTTATTCAAAGAATTTATAGGGGGTATAAAGTACTAGTATAAAGTTAGGGCTTTCACCCGGGAGACCTAGGGGAAGGTGAAGTGAGGAGATCAGTCCATACCGACACCTCCAAGGAGGGGAACTGCGCCCTCGGGAGTCACCGTCGGCACGGCCGGTCATGGCCGGCCAGGGATTTCGCTCGAACTAGATCCCCGCCACCAGCAACGCCTCTTGCATAAAACTGGCGCCCAAGAGGAAGTGCAGCCCGGCCAGGTTGGCCCGCACAACGAACAGGGGAGGAGGGGAGGCGCCAGATCGCGCGCACCGTCCGCCGCAGAAGCCGCCGCCGGCCGCTAACGACCACCGGATCCTAGCGCCCGCGCGGCCGGGACACCAGATCCACCGCTCGCACGGCTGCTAGTCAGCCATGCCTTGCCAATGGAGCTGCCGCTCCAGATCCGGGGTTCCTCACGCAGAAGCAGGGCAACCGAGGCCCCGCCGCCACCATCCTTGGCGCCCCAGACTTTCCCGGCGACTGCCTCAGGTGGCGGCAAAGAAGGGAAAAGGAGGAGCGGCTAGGGTTGGGAGGAGGAGGGGCAGACGGGGGTTGGGAGGAGGAGGAGGAGGAGGAGGAGGAGGGGCAGACGAGGGTTGGGAGGAGGAGGAGGAGGAGGAGGAGGAGGAGGAGGATCGGCTAGGTTGGGAGGAGGAGGAGGAGGATGGAGAAAAGATAGGTAGTGTTGCTGATTAAGCTGCAATATGCATCCCCGATCAAGAAGATAAATAAGAAAACAAAGCTATAATGCCATCAAGGCTGGTAATGTATGCCTGGTGATGATAAATTTAAGGTTTGTTTCTCAAAACATTCGCAGTTGCCGCTAAAAGAGCTTTTGCCAAGCCAGGCTTGAGAGCTAATGCTGTTAGATCCTTTCTTGGATATCTAAGGGCACATTTGACTTCACTGTTTAGTCTCCTTTTTCATCCTTCCTTTTTTGTTCTTGAAACTGTTGATACTATGTTTTTTCCTTCGATTTCTGACTGCAATTCTGACGTCCAACCCTCAAAAAGTTTAAATTTGACCTATGTAGACCTGCATGTTTGTGTTTTTGTTAATGTTTGTCCGGTGATGAAAAACCTCTTAATCATACCATCTTTCGGGACTGATCGGTCGCTATGCGTCCATGTTGTCATTCCATAATTCTGGGGACAAATTTATCAGCTTTTGAGTGTTAGTTCATGTTGAACAACACTTTTTGTTTGGAATCATGTGACTCAAGCTCCTTGATTATTCAGTCCCTCTGTTATATTTCACCGGGCTTGAATTTTCCGAAAGGGCTATACTTTATGGGATCTGCTTTGCCTGCTGCTAATTGCCCCTGCTTATCGTTGTATGTTTCATGGTTTTTAAGTTCCTTTTCTCTCCAATTTAGCCAGTTCTGCTAGTCCAGTGATGGCACATCTTTGAGACCTGAGTTTTCTTCGTTGATGAACACCATAAGCATAATCCCTGAGGGCTACCGATTCGGTCTTCTATTGTTCCTTGATGCTATTTTCTCCGCTTTTCCTCTACTATTCTTTTGCTTGATGGAGATGTATTTGCCTAGAAATCATTGGCTGATAGCTCAACCATCAATCAGAATGGTACTTGTTCTGAAATTCTCAATGTGGAAGAAATGTTGACCTGAGCTGATGATACTGCAGTTTGATTTTTCTTTCCTAGTCTGTTTCCTTTCATATGGATCAGAGATTTGTTGTTCTTGGATCCTTGTGATGGCCTGTGATGTTAAAGTAGTGGCATTGATGAGATCTCTATTATCACCCAGAGGGACCAGAAGCAACGGCATACATGATATTGTTATTTATTTTTTTTGACCGTAACTGCAGGAGCTATGCTTTTTCATTAAAGTAGGGGAAAAAATATACAAGGCTGTGAACAGCCGGAGAGGAACAAGGGGGTGGGAGATATGAATGGCAGCCTAGCTGCCAGAAACTAAAAGAGGACTATTCCCATGCCTCCATTAGGAGGCCTAACTCATCCTTTGCCATCAAGAGAAGCGTGGCGCTTGTGTTTGTCTTGTCTCTGAAGATCCGGCTGTTCCTTTCTAACCAAATATTCCAAGCAATGTACACCGCTGTAGTGCACTCATCTGAATCCCTACCTCTTTTTTTGAGGCTCCGAACTGTGCTTCACCAAGATATAATCGAATTCGCGTTCAATGCAGCCTGTGCAGCAAGAGGGAAATCATCACGAGCCTTGAACCAGACCTCTTCTGCAAAGGGGCAATCAAGGATTAGGTGCTTGGCATATTCCAGCGTTTGATCGCATCCTGGGCAAGCATCATTGTGATCCCAGTTTCGAGCCAATAGCCTGTCTGCAGTCCATAGTCTGTTCTGGAGGAGGGTCCATATAAAGAATTTGACCTTGCTTTCGGCCTTAATGTTCCAAACCTTCTGAAGATGCGGCTGTGGAATCCTAGTGAGGAACTGTACCATGTGGGCTGACTTAGCTGAGTACTCTCCATTGGTAGAGAGGTTCCAAGAGATTGTGTCCGGCCGCGGGTACAAGACTGTATTCTGTAGTCTCCACCATAGGTCGATGAAAGAGTCCAATTGGTCAGGCAAGTTGATATTCCTTAAACCTCTCATCCAAGCCCCATTTTCTAAAGCCTCGCGCACTGAAAGCTGCTTAGATCTGGCCAAATGGAATAGATCCGGGGCCAATTCACTTGGTGATACTCCAGAGAGCCATCTGTGGGTCCAGAATTTTGCCGTTGTGCCATCTCTCCTAGAGTGATCGAGGTGCAGGCCGCGAAGAGATTCAGATCGGCCTTCTCGCAGGGTACTGGGGTTCCTTTCCAGGGCCTGTCCGAGTTGTCCGACTCATACCAAGGCCACCTAAGCCGAAGGGCTCTGCTAAAGGCCTGAACGTCCTTGATGCCAAGGCCCCCCACACTCATTGGAGCGCAAATCCGCTTCCAGTTGACAAGGCATTTTCCTCCATGGGCCTCTTCATCAGCATTCCAAAGGAAATTCCTCCTCATCTTGTCGAACTTCTTAGTGAACCAGGCATTGGGGGCAAAAGAGGTAAGGAAGAAGGTGATCGTAGCCGAGAGGAATGAGTTGATGAGGTCAAGACGGCCAGTCCGGTTCATGAGCTTTCCTTTCCAATTGCTCATTTTACCCGCACTCTTGTCAAGCAGAAGCTGCAGATCAATCCTTCTGAGACGCCTGCAGGAGAGGGGCAGCCTAAGTATTTGCATGGGACGGAGCCAGCCGAGCCCTCAAAGTCCTCAAGTAGGCCCTGCAACTCATCTTGGTGGCAGTGGATTGGCTATAAGACACATTTTGCAGGGTTGATACATAAGCCAGAAATGCTACCAAAGACATCAAGGATCCTGAGGATGGTCTGAATCTGCAAAGGGTCAGGAGAAGCGAAAATTGCAGCATCGTCTGCATAAAGGCTTGCTTTCATTCTAACAGCATTCTGAGGAATTGGGTGGAGCAGGCCTCGTCTTGTAGTGTCATCCAACATCCATAGCAGGGGGTCCATAGCCAGGATAAAAAGCATCGGAGACAGAGGATCTCCTTGTCGCAGCTGTAGCTGACCCTAGTTATATGTTGGTGCAGATCTTACTTTTCCTTGGGAATTTGAAAGACCTATTTAAACTATATGTGTTGGACTTTATTGGTGTAAACTAATTCCTGTTTTTTGCGTCAATATTATATGATGTCCCCTTGGATTTCTAGAATATTTGATAAAACATTGCTACATAATCATCCAATTATAGTAAACACATTATACAACTTCTGTTTTGATGCATATACTAATGTTGCTATGCAATTCCATAATTTGACATCCAAACATGATTACGTATTGAAACCTGAGTAGGATTCCGTGAGCCAATTCAATTAACACCCAAACAGCCGAATTTGTATTCATGTCCATTACAGTTTCCTGTCCGAATTGGAATTGAAACCAATTTAATACGGAGGCCTCGAATACAGACATCCAAACACAGTATAAAGAAAATCAAAGTTTTTTGTGGTTATAAAGTTGCTCACATTCGGCCTGGTACAATTTGATCATCTTGTAGGGAATCATAGATGATCGGCAACACCGGCAGCTTGACCTTTTCTAAGTGGGGACGGCGGGTTACCACCACTGGCGGCGCTGAGGGTATTCGTGTGTATTGGTATGAATACCCACTATTGAGCGCAAAAAAAATAATACATAGCTGGCACCGCACGCGCCCACCGCTCGCTCCCTCTCTTGCTGACTCGCTCATTCCCCAATCCCCACTTCCCCTGCTTGTTGCTCGAGCACTGGACCAGGGACACAGGCACGCAGCCCTAGCCGCCCAGCGACCCCCGCTCACCGAGTTACCGGCCGCCGCCCCGCCCTCAGCCGCTCAGCGCCGCTAGTGCTTGCCGGCTGCCAGCCCCAGCCCCCTCTAATCTTCACCAGGGTCGACTGGGGGACTACGCCGATCGGACTGCATCCCGCCCCGCCCCGGCGCTCGCTGGACGTTGGCCGCCCCGCCCCAGCCCCGTCGGCCACCCATCTTCTGCTCTTCATCTGTTCATCAGTGTCCAGTCCCAGCCGCCCATCGCCCGCCGTGGCGCCGCCCAGCCCAGGGACCAGCGGCAGTTTCTCCCCCCTGCGGTCAGGTACAGTCCTAAAGAAAACAGAGTTTCGGTTTTTTAGTTGATTCGATTTTGCTTACCTAATTATTGCAAGTAGTTGATTTAATTTGTACTCCCTCCGTTCCAAAATAGATGACTCAGTCTTGTACTAACTTTAGTACAAAATTGGGTCATCTATTTTGAAACGGAGGGAGTAGATGCTTATTTCTTCCTTGTTTTGTTGTAATGTAGATGAAGAAGAAGAATGGGATTGGTAGTGGCAGTAGGATTCTTGCATTGTGGGAAAAAGCTTCAAAAGCAAAGAAGATTGATGAAACATCTACACCGAATCAGAGTGCAGCTGCATCGGGTACTTGTACCTCTCATGTTCAGCTTGAGAGCAATTTGCAATTGGCATTAGTGCAAGCACCGGATGCGGAACGTGAACCGGAGAGCAGAGAAGCAACGCCAACCCCAACTAAACATGTATGTTACTCATGTGCATAGAGATGAAAGGTTTCAAAACTTGAAGAATCTGTGTGAGCTTTCAGTTATGCTTGTCGAGACAAACAAGCATGAACAATACTACTCCCTCCGTCACAGTTTAGAAGGCACAGTTAAATTTGCGTGCGTTTCCATAATAGACAAGGTTTAGGGCGCATTGCATTTATTTCTAGAACCTAATTAGTACTCCGGAGTACTATTTCTATATGCATGCATAGTGTGAATGCTATTTTTTAGTCCATCTCACAACCAATAGATAACCACCTAGGTCCCAGAGAATTTCCAAGCGCGCCTTCTAAACCGTGACGGAGGTAGTATATTGTTTACAAGCTTCTTAAGTTGGTATTAATTCTGCCCGTAGCTACTGCTAGTGTTGAAAGGGTGTTCTCTTCAATGAACTATGTGAAGAATAAGCTAAGGAGCAAATGGGTGATGATTACTTGAACAATTGTTTGGTTACATTTGTGAGAGAGAATTTTTTAATCAAGTAAAAGATGAGGATGTCATCAATCTCTTCCAAAAAAGCGATCGCAAAGTTATATTGTAAGATGGGATATCGTCAATCTGTCAATCAAAAGGAACGGGTGTTTTTATGTTTATGTATAATTAGTATGGTTTGATGCATTAAAAAATTACTATTGTCGTACTGGTGTCTTTATAGTACATTTAGAGTAATTTTTTTTGTCAATGAATACCCAGCCTTAAAATCCTGGCGTCGCCGCCGGTTACCACGTGGACGGGCAGCTGTGGAGCTGTGTGTGGCCGCGGATGCCGGTGGGGTCTGCTGGCGTGGGCGGCATTGGTGCCTTGTCACCTGAGGTAAGGTAGTCCGCTGGGTTTGGAACAACTCTCAGCTGGGTTTGAACCAGATTACTCTGCAACCTGACTCTGGATACACCATCCGCTGGGTTTGGAACAGCTCTCAGCTGGACACCTCCGCCTTACCAACGGCAATTTGGCGGTGCATGAAATTCCCCACAATGATGCATACAAGCTCTGTAACCAAGCCGATGAACCGCCCCTGCACCTGTTTGGCTACTTCTTGCAGATTGGTCTGATAATCCTGCACTAGTGGTGGAATGAAATGAACGCACTTGCATCATGGACAGAAAGGTTGTTGCTGCACAAATCTACGCGGCTTGGAATCCATTCAAAGGGCCAATGCATTTCCTGAAAAAAAATTGTCATGCATGCGTGCAACTCTAGCTGATCCCCTTAAAATAGAGGGGGAAAACGGCGGAGTAAACTTTAGTGAGGTATATTTACTCCGCTAAATTTGATCGGTTCTAGCCCATCTCCTATATTTAACGGAGTAAAAATCAAAATTGAATGTAAATGAACAAAGATTCGACAAACCACGGAAGCATAGTTCACTTCGATGACCACGGAAGCATAGTCTAATTCAACACATAATTTACATCTTAAACCTCTGAAGCATAGTCTAAAACCTTAATCGCCGGACTTGTAGAGGGCGAGCCACTCCACCCATGAAATCCGGCCGCCCATGGGATCCGGCTCTGTGTCATCGTCGCCGCAGTCGCGAAAGATCCTCCGCCATTCTTCTACGTCGAAGTCATCGTTGGCGCCACCATCCTCGTCGCCACTCAAGACGTCGATGACGTTCCCCTCCACTGCGCGCTCCCTGAAGATCTTGCACTCAGCCTCCACAAGCTCGGGTTACTGGCGGCGAAGGTCCACCATGTACTCCTCGTCGGCGGCCTCCGACGCGATCCGCTCCCTTGCCTCCGGGTCCTCCCTAGCCAGCGACACACTCACCACCCCCAACGGCGGCGGGTCGTCGAGTGGCGGCCCCCGCCCAACGGGAAGTTGAGTCGAGAACGCGCCGCGCTTCGCTCTTGGCGACGCGGATCCGCACAGTGGATGGGTGGTGACCGGCAACCACGAGATTCGGCCATTGGGGAGGAAGGGGTGGCAGGGAACGTCGGGGTCGCTGGCTACGGGGATGGAAGGAGGAGAGGGAAGGAGGGTGGATATTTTACTCCGCCTCCGAACGGTGGAGGAAATGTAGGTGCCGGATAAGCGGTGGAGGAAAAATTATTCTCCTCTATGGATTTTAGGGGTTCGGCTAGGTTAGAAGTAAAGCCAGGTTTTTACTTCTCTAACCGATTATAGGGGATCAACTAGAGTTAGCCTAAGAAGAGTAAATCGTTGTTATGAGTGTGTGCAATAAATTAGGAAGAGTTAATTCAAGAGATTAAATGCAATGGTTGTCGTGATTTTTAAGAGATTACAGCTCTGCATGCATTGATTTGTTGCAATAACGGAAGCCTTGAAATACATAAGAGCAAGTATAATAAGTCCTACTCAGCAGGCTATAAGATCTGCCATGTCATAAAAATCCTAGGTGGAAGAGAGAGAAGTGAGGAGAGAGAGCAGAACGGGCGCTTGAGCAGTCGCCCGCCTATACACAAGGCACGAGGCATAGCAGCTGGCTTGCAGCCCGAGCTGCTAGCTATAAGCTGGCGATTTGTCTTTCCTCCCAATCCCAGCATGCTGATATTAATAGTTAAATCCAACCCAACAGCCAACTTATAGCTATCTTATTATATGGTCTTGGCTATATGAAGACTATAGATGACATGGACATAGCTATAGAGCCGGCTGTTGCCTCTCTTATTAACCATGCTCTAATATAGATATATATTTATTAGCAGAACTGAGTTTTTTTTGGGGGGGAGGGGGGGGGGCATTATCAGCCGTGAGATTGAATTGGATGGCTGATATCGATGCTACAGCACCCGTGCCGTGGGTGTTAACAACGTGACCGCAGAGGACATGCAGATAGCGTGGCGCCGCCGCCACCGTCGCCAACGGCTCCCTCGCAAACTTTGGCTGGCTGGCAGAATCACAGACAAACCGTAACCGCCAAGGAAGACTAGCAAATACCGCCACCGGTGTCAACATATATATAGGCAATAGCAACGCAGGTCGCGGGCGGCAGGGGAGCAACGACATAGTACACAAGTTCTTCAGGATCGTCTTCTCCAACTCCGGCGGCGGCGGGTACGCACGTATCTCTTCCCACACTTACCCCGCTCCTCCTCCTCCTCCTTGCACATGAATATACTCTCCGATAAAGCCGATCGAGGACCATGGAGCGAGAGACCGACGAACGCATAGATTAGCTAGTATTCTGGGCGGGCGGAGAGAGCATGCCAAAACCCGTGCACATCGAGTTGAACTTCAAGTGAATCTGATATGTCGTGGTAGTTTATTCAGTTCGGGTTTAGTAAAAAACAAATCACTTTCATGGTGATTAATCTGATGGACGTGTGGTAATCTATTGTGTCTTGCTTTAAATTTGTTATGACTTATGACATTTTTACTCCCTCTAGCGAGTGCTCCAAATCATTCAGTTTCTTGCAAACTTTGCAGGGACGAAGAAATCAGTGTGTTCGAATTTGTTTATTTCTGGTTTTTCTTACGAAAACAATCAGTGTGTTCATTTATTTACTTCGGCTTTTTTGCGAAAACAATCAGTGTGCTCATTGAATATCCAGAATTAATTCCAGATTCGCAACCTGAAAAATCATATCTCAATTGATGATGAAGAAATCAGTGTGCTCATTGATCATGCATGTCATGCGTATCCAGAATAAATTCTAACCTCTCAACTGACTGATGCCTGCAGGTGGTTGAAGGCAGCCCCCCCTACTGAACCGAATCGCGTGTTCTCCATCAAACAGGGCCTCTCAAGATGTTCGTCGTAGAAGACAAGGGTAGTGCCATTGCTCTCATGTGTGCCGCCCTCCTCTTCTTGGGCACATGGCCAGCATTGCTCACCCTCTTGGAGCACAGGGGCCGGCTACCGCAGCACACCTACCTTGATTACTCGATCACGAACCTCCTCGCCGCCGTCCTCATCGCGCTCACCTTGGGCCAGCTTGGGGACAGCAAGCAAGACATGCCCAATTTCTTCATCCAGCTCAGTCAGGTTAGCTTAATTAGCTGTCTAAGTAATTGTTCATTTATTTCCTGATGAGACAGACACTTGTTCCTTCGGTTTGCTGACTCTGAATGAATGAATTTTTTGGATGAAGGATAACTGGCCTTCGGTGCTGTTTGCAATGGCAGGGGGCCTTGTGCTCAGTATTGGGAACCTTTCTACACAGTATGCTTGGGCATATGTGGGTCTCTCAGTTACTGAGGTTATCTGCGCAAGCATGGTTGTTGTTATAGGTAAGTTGATCTCCTCTGCTAACTCAAGTGCGGTGAACATTCTTATTTTTGTTTTTGGTTTTTGCTTATATATGTTTCTGATGATACATGTGATGTACATCCCATTGTTGATCATAATTAATCTTCCTTTATTAAGTATTACAGGAGGAACTGAATTACTAGGTTAGCACTAGTTGGTTTAAGTTAGCCTTTTGCCCAATAACACTGGATATCTGACAGTTCTGGTTGCTTGAAGAAAGTGTCTGTCGACCGTAGGCAGATCATTTATCAAGGCATTGTTGTCTAGTCTAGGCTTAAAAACAGCTCAAGATATGAACAGATTTGAAGATATGAGTGCAGCTGATATCCGGTTAATTAATTAAACAGATGCACCAAATTACCTGCTGGCTCTGCTATATATTATCCGGAGTCCTCAAAGAATTTCAACTCATTTTTAGCTGCCTCTTTATTTTATGAATATTTATTTCCGCTAAGTCGCGTGTTGTATTTTCAGGCACAACACTGAATTATTTCCTGGACAACCGCATCAACAGGGCTGATATTCTTTTCACTGGAGTGGCTTGCTTCCTTGTTGCAGTCATCCTTGGGACGGCTGTACACTCTTCCAATGCAGCTGATAATGAAGAGAAACTAAGTGAATCCACAAATGGCTACAACCTTGGGTAACATGTCACTTTCTTGCACATTTTTTCCGTCACAGCGAATCACATTACCCACCGAGTCACTTACATCGGCTACGTGCATTAGGTGTCAATCTTGGTAAACCATTTTACGCCTTTATGATTGCTTCTCTGACCATTATTATAATGTCTAATTTAACAGGACAAATGGAGGTATGGAGCCAAGCAAACAAGGTATGCATGATGCACTAGAGGTGGACATAGAGAACGGAGCTTGTGCAGAAGAGGCCACCAGAGCTGAAGCAGGAACCGCAGAATACCTAATTGAGCTCGAAGGCCGGCGTTCGGTTAAGGTAAAATCGTAGCACTAATTCTGTCACAAGTCATTTTATTTCAGAGAGCAAAAAAAATCAGATAGTACTGGATTTTTGCAACACCAATGAGGTGAAGTGATGTAATCAAACTTGTTGATCATTTTCCAGGTGTTTGGATCGAGCACCCTCAAGGGGCTTGGGCTGGTTTTCTTTGCCGGGGTGTGCCTCTCGCTCTTCTCCCCGGCACTCAACCTCGCCACCAATGACCAGTGGCACACACTGAAAGGCGGCGTCCCGCATCTGGTTGTGTACACCGCCTTCTTCTACTTCTCCATGTCGTGCTTCGTCATCGGTGTTGGGCTCAACATCTTGTTCCTCTACCGCCCGATGGCCGGCGTGCCGAAGTCGTCCTTCAGGGCCTATCTGAGTGACTGGGAAGGCCGGCAATGGGCTCTCCTCGCCGGCTTGCTTTGTGGTTTGGGCAATGGCTTCCAGTTCATGGGTGGTCAGGCTGCTGGTTATGCTGCTGCTGATGCTGTTGAGGTCTGTTTTGCTGAATCAATGTCTAGTCCTTACTCCTTATATGCATGTTCGCATCCAGCACAGTAAAAAAAAGCATGTTTACATTGTTTATATGATTCAAGATGTTAAAAGCAATACTACTGAATCTCTAAAAAGTATCATATCCTGCGGTAGATATAGTTTTTAACTTTTAAATAAGATGTTAGCAACTTACAAGAAAGATATTCAGAGAGAACTATAAATATGATCTAACTGTTTCTGCATTGTTGGCTGTTCATCAGGCATTGCCACTTGTGAGCACATTCTGGGGCATCGTGCTATTCGGGGAGTACCGCAAGTCGTCCAAGAAAACATACACTCTGCTCATGTTGATGCTGCTCATGTTTGTCGCGGCTGTAGCAACGCTCATGGCTTCAGCAGGTCACAGGAGCACAAAGTGATCATTCTGGGGCCACAGGAGTACAAAGCGAAAGTTCGCTCTGCTCGTCGAGTTCATGCTGCTCATGTTGGTCGCCGGCTATGGCCACGCTCGTGGCTTCGTCCGGTCAAAGGCGCACAAAGTGATCGGCTGTCCCATCCTTTCATCTCTTCTTCTAGTTTGGGACTCCTCCTGCCACAAGGCATAGGAATATTGGATGAAGTAAGAAGGGAAGGCAAGTGACATTGATCCATCCGGGAAGCAGGCCATGCCATGACAAAGTGGACTTTATTCCTGATGTTTTGGTCTCAATGGAGTTGTTAGATGTAGCCGCACATAACCTGAAACAAGAGATTTTGTAGTTGAAAGAGAATTTTTAGGAATTTTGGAGGATTGGAATCGTAGAAATACTTTCTAAAATCCATTTTGTATTGCAAAAAAATTCCAATGAGTCCAACCACATGGAAAACTATTGTATCAAATGTTTTGTCTTTTGAGTTATTATAAGATTTCGCTCTTATATCACTCCAGTTGGAGAAATCAAGTTCCCTCCTTGTCAGTGAATTTTTTTCTCCAGAGCAAGTGGTTGTGATTGAAGCCTTGTTAGTAAGGGTAATGTGATGATATATAATTTATTTGCAGCAAATACAAATGCTCAGAAGAATATGCCTCCATCTTATGTTAGTGTATCTGCTAGTGTAGAATTTCATTGGCGACCCCATGTCGTTGAACTTTTGTCCTAATGAGACCAATCAACTTTGGTTGCACCTACATGCTCTAGTCCTATTATGGGTGTGCCCAATTTGGCACAACACCCATGAACACAATCATGTTTAGTCTTCTGTTGAATTATGGTTGGGCGCCCACACCACAAGGTGCATCCTAGTTAGTATCCATGTTACTCCTATGCTCTCACCAAGCCTCTTCGTCTACCTCAGACCCAATTTTAGCCAAATTAAGAGAGGATTTGCATAAGATATCAAGAAACTTTTGGAAACGAGCTGAAAGTAAGGAGCCGTGTGTACCAAAAGCTTTATCTTGAACGCTTTGAGGCAGTTTTGTACCCTCAAGGTTATAAAGTTTCTGATTTTACTAAATTTAATGGTAAGGGTACGATAATACCTAAAAACACATTAGTCAAAATCTAGCACAATTGGGTAAAACGGGTTTCATTAATGAATTGAAAGTGTGTTTACTTTCTATATCTTTAACTAGCATCACATTTTCATGGTTTGCTGCTTTACCCCATGGCTCTATTTACTTATGGTCGCAACTACAAGAAAAAAATTCACCTTTATAGCGACGATAATGAGCTTAAGTTGTCACATCTTACATCAATTAATCATAACACATATTGAACCGGTCACCGATCACAAAACTACTTTGGTACGCGAAATCTTTGGCTATTAATTCAATTTGTAGGTACCTGGTTAACTTGAACTCTTTGATCAATCTTTGGCTGGCAAAGCGAAAGCTTGGGTATTAATTCAATCTGTAGATATATACCTTTGATGCTCGGAAAAAATTATCTAGGCTATCCAGTGTAGAAATCCTATGGAGCGACATGTGTGATCTGTAAGACAAAAACCAGGTGAAGTGTTATCAAAGCCTACAAAGGTACCATACTTTACTTGATAGTTATCCTCATCATAATTTCCTACCTTGGTTGGAATTACATATCTTCTATGGAGAAATAGATGATCAATCTAAGCAATGTGGATTTTAAATTCGGAAGAGCTTTTAGGAATATAATGTTGCCTCACACACTAATTGTGTTGGCCTCATGCGCAACCACGCGCCCGACCTCGCGCAGGAAATGTAGTTACATTCGAGGGCATGGCTCGCCCTTGTACGCCTACCTGCACTCAGGTTGGAACAGTCAGCGATCGTTCGATACTATCCCTAAAGTTATAATAATCGCTAAATAATTGCGTCCAAAATTTGTATTCCACATAAAAACAGAGTCTGTCGTGGGGTGTTAGAGCAACTCTCGCAGAAGGATGACTAACTACAAGTATGCGAGCAATTGGAAGGGTGGGGTGCTGAGAGAATGATGGAAAAAGCCAATGAAACGGAAGCTACTAATCGATGTTGATGATGCGTCTAGAGAGGATTCAAGTGGGTTATCAGAGACTATAAAGGTGAGTGCATCAGTGTACCCAGTGCCATCTTCCCCATGTTGTCGATGCAGCGATGGTTGAAGCATTTGCTTTCAAAAAGGGTTTGCAAATTGCACAATAAAATAGGTACCAACTCTTTCACAATTCACAATGACTGTCTTCAGGTTGTTCAAACCATTAATAATAGAGGTTTCACGACTACTTCGGCAAGTGTAGTTTACATGGATTATAATATTCTTCTCATTGGTTTGATAATATTGTGAGGCCAATGTTGTGGCTATGGCTAGAACTTGTGTTTGGGATGTTGATCCCCCTGACTTTATTTTCATGATTTTGGTGAATGATGTAACTCTTTTATCTAATCAATAAAGCTTGATTTGATGGCTTTTCCTCAACGACAACAAAATTCTAGCAGAGACGACGTATTGACCAAAGAAAGACACTCTAGCATAGTCACCATACATGTTAGAATCGTCGTAATTTATTTCATATTTGGCGTCTCATGACTGACTTATGAAAAGAAAACTTTGCGTGTTCTCTCACTCACATGGATGGCAGGGAGACTGAGGAAACGGGATGCCCTATGGACAAGTGGGTCCCATGTTTATTTCAGGGTAATCGTGTATGTCAGTATATACTAAAGTAAAATTACATGAACCCATACATAATGAAATTACTAGACAGGCACGACAACTGCCCTGGAAGCTCTATGAAGAAGCCCAGGAAAACAATTCTATTAGGCCCCCTGCACAAATCGGTCGTCTTTTGATCCCCAAAGCCGCTGAGGTAGTCGCCGGAGACATATGAGAAGTACCTTCTTCATCGTCATAGCCAGGAGGGCATCATCACTGTCAGGGCTTTGTCAACCAAAGACCGGCCTGCTGCACGCGTGGGCAAACATAAACTACCTATATGCTTTCATCAGTTATCCACTTCGTACTTTTGCTACCCAGCGTCTACCATAGGCATGATAACTAGCACACCAGTAGTACGTCCTTCCCGGTCCTCTCGTACTAGGGAAAGGTCATGTTAGCCGAGTGTTGTCCTCGTGCCATGCAGACCTCGTAACCGGCGCCGCCCATTGACAAAATCGAGAAAGACTAGACATGCCGTCCTCGCGCCTCTTTCCATGCTTCATGCAAATCACCTTATCCCACGAGCCAACACCATCACCATGGGCTATAACCATCGGCCATCCACGAACACGAACCACACTGCTCTTCAACCATGATTATGGAGGCAACAAATATGGAAACTCCAAGTTTGCGCACCAGCTCGATAACCTTGCCCCATAAGCATTTTTTATCAATATGACGACTTTGCTAGAGTTGCTATTAAAAGACAGCGCAATACTAGGATGGAACAGACAAAAGAGTTGAAGATGGAGAAGCTAGGTATTGTTTCTCCTTCACATGGGTTTTATTGCAAAATGAGCGACTATTGGAGAAGTGGAGATCCTAGCAAAATGACGCGGTTTTTTTACGTTCGCGTTCCGTATACAGCGCGAGTCCAAGCCGGTCATCATGCATGTTGTCCAATCAGTTAGGTCCACCGTTGTGTCAGCCATGCACCAACCACAGACTAGTAGATTCGTTTCTCTAGCTAGGTCCTATGCATGCTCTGCCCACTTTTCCCTCCCATGCTCCTGTTTAGTGGCAGGCCAGCCTCATAATTATATCTGGCGTGGACAATTAACGTGGCTAGTTACTTTTTTTTGCGGTATAACATCACTAGTTACTGTGGGGTTATTACATATTAACCCACAGCCTCACTAAAAAATCACGCGCGTGCAATTTTTTTGAAGGCTTTGTCGGACTTTATGAAGGATGTGCCTGAACTTTGCCATGAAAATCAGAAGGACTTTTGAAAAAACAAATAAAAATGAAAAGTTCTTTAGTTTTGGCGACAAAGTTTCAAAAATATGGTTAAAAAGTTCTCTACCTATTTTTCAAAAGTTGCGAGCTATGTCAGAGTTTTCCAAAAGTTCTTCTATTTGTCATGACAAAGTTTATATACCAGTTTTACAAAGTTTGGTTCTATTTTAAAACTATTTAAAGAACATTCTTTAAGAACAATTTAAATAATAAGATATTTTAATTTTGTGATGTTTAAATTACTTCCAACAACATAGGCTAGAGGTAATCACAGGAATTAATTCCACAAATGGAGGGTAGCTTAAATCTAAAGAACAAATACGCTACTACCTGACAAGACTAAATTTCCCAACAAGCCCTAGCTTTCTTACATGCATCATGGGCAGATTTGGGCGGTGGAGATACGCAAACGCGAATGTGAATGCCTTTTCCCTTAGCAAAAAGGCTACATGGGCTGCCCTGACGCTGTGACCCCACACAGCCTGCTCCGGCTCGTCGGCCGGTGAGCCGCCCGCCGCCGCCACCGGCACACTCCGGCCAGTGCCAATCGCTTTCCTAACCACCAAACGCGCACACAAGCGGGCGCCATGGCTGGGCATCTAGCCAAAAACCCATTGCTCCTCCTCCTCCAGCCCCGCCGCCTGTGCACCGCCGCCGCATCCTCCTCGGCCGCCGCGGGAGAACTCGCCCCCGCGTCCGTCGTCAAGGAGACGCCCCGCGACGATGACCTCGCGGAGGAGTCGCGCAGCCGCCTCGTGCGCGACACCTGCAAGCTGCTCGAGCTCCGCGGCTCGTGGACCCCGAAGCTGGAGGCGCAGCTCCGGCACCTGCTCCGGGTGCTCTCCCCGCCGCAGGTCCGCGCCGTGCTCCGCGCGCAGGCGCAGACAGACGCCCGCGCCGCGTTCGAGTTCTTCCGCTGGGCCGACCGCCAGTGGCGCTACCGGCACGCCCCGGAGGTGTTCGACGAAATGCTGAGCCTCCTCAGCCGCACCAGGCTCCACGACCCTGCCCGGCGCGTCATGCGCCTCATGATCCGCCGCCGCATGAGGCGCGGGACGCAGCAGTTCGCGCACCTCATGCTCTCGTACAGTCGTGCAGGGAAGCTCCGCTCCGCCATGCGCGTGCTCCAGCTCATGCAGAAGGACGGGTGCGCCCCTGACATATCGATATGCAACGTGGCAGTGAATGTGCTTGTGTTTGCGGGGCGCATCGACAAGGCGCTTGAGTTTAGCGACCGGATGCGGCGTGTCGGGGTCGAGCCGGATGTAGTCACATACAATTGCCTTATCAAGGGGTTATGTAGCGTGCGGAGGGTTGTTGAGGCGCTGGAGATGATCGGTGTGATGCTGCAAAATGGGTGCCCACCTGATAAGATTACCTATTATACAGTGATGGGCTTCTTGTGCAAGGAGAAGAGGGTGGCAGAGGTGCGGGGTTTGCTTGTGAGGATGAGAAATGATGCGGGTCTATTTCCAGATCAGGTCACATATAACATGCTCATCCATGTGCTTGCAAAGCATGGGCATGCGGATGAGGCGTTGGAGTTCTTGAGGGAGTCAGAGGGGAAAAGGTTCCGTGTTGATGAGGTTGGATATAGTGCAGTTGTGCACTCTTTCTGCTTGAATGGGAGGATGGCTGAGGCAAAGGAGATTGTAAGTGAGATGATCTCAAAAGAATGTCACCCTGACGTTGTGACATATAGCGCAGTTGTTGATGGGTTCTGCCGGATCGGGGAAATTGATCAAGCAAGAAAGATGATGAAGCATATGTATAAGAACGGCTGCAAGCCAAACATAGTCACACATACTGCATTATTAAATGGTCTCTGCAAAGCTGGAAAAACCTCAGAGGCTTGGGAATTGCTAAACAACAGTGCAGAGGAGTGGTGGACTCCAAGTGATATCACATACAGCGTTGTGATGCATGGGTTTAGAAGAGAAGGGAAACTAAAGGAATCATGTGATGTCGTTGCCCAGATGTTGCAGAAGGGTTTCTTTCCCACTACTGTGGAGATTAACTTACTGATCCATGCGTTATGTAAGGAAGGAAAGCCGGCAGAGGCCAAAGACTTCATGGAGCAGTGCCAAAGCAAAGGTTGTACCATTAATGTTATCAACTTTACTACTGTAATTCATGGATTTTCTCGGCAGGGGGATTTGGAATCAGCGCTGTCTTTGTTGGATGACTTGTATCTCAGCAACAGGCATCCAGATGTTGTGACTTATACTGTTGTTGTCAATGCTTTGGGGAAGAATGGTCGGCTGAAAGAAGCGACAGAGCTTGTGAAGAAAATGCTTAATAGAGGAATTGTCCCTACACTTGTTACATACAGGACAGTGATACATAGATTCTGTGAGAAGGGTAAAGTGGAAGAATTACTCGATCTACTGGATAAGATGTTAGCAAGACAAGAGCTTAAGAGTGTATACAATCAGGTCATCGAGAAGCTATGTGCATTAGGTAAAATAGATGAAGCTTACAGTCTCCTCAGCAAGGTACTGAGAACTGCCTCACAGAGAGATGCTCAGACATGCCACATTCTGATGGAGAGTTTTCTTAATAGAGGTCTCGCAGTTCAGTCATACAATGTGGCGTGCCAGATGTTTCAGAGAAATTTAATTCCTGATATTAAATTGTGTCGAAAAGTTGACAATCAGCTGACCTTAGAGAAACAACCAGCTGCTGGAAAGCTTATGGTTAAGTTTTTAGAAAGAGGTCTTCTGAAACAAGAAAAGTAAGCTATTGCTGTCTGACATGTTGATGTATCATCCGTTTATTGGCAACTGGCAGGTATGTTTAATATTTGATGTGAGATTCAGAATCAGATGCATTACATGCTGTAAAGCTTACTCACTTTCTTTTACCTAAAACTGACAGATTTATAGTTTTGGGTTTAGTTGGTAACGTTTCATGCGTTGTGCTCATACACTTGCAGCTTTCACCAACTTATTCACAACCAGCCAATAGACTGGTAGGTATGGCACCTGAATGTTAGTTAGCTGCCACTCAAAGGGCTACTGAACAGTACACATGTTCGTGCATATATCAGCATCACAAAGGCTTGGTCCATAATGAACTAGACCAAGTGAAGCACTTAAGGGGAGGAGACAATGGAGGGAGATGGCAACGTTGTGACGGCGCCGTTGCTGGAGTTCATCGATGACCGGTCAGCCGCCTCGGAGGAGCTGCTGCGGCAGGAGCCGGTGCCATTTGATGTGCTGTCGCGGCTGGCGTTGTGGGAGGCCGGCAACCTGTGGCGCATTTCATGGGCGTCCATCCTCATCACGCTCTTCAGCTTCACTCTCAGCCTCGTCACGCAGATGTTCGTTGGCCACCTTGGTGAGCTTGAGCTCGCCGGGGCCTCCATCACCAACATCGGCATCCAGGGCCTAGCCTACGGCATCATGGTAACTAGCTGCGCTCGTTCTTGCACTATGTAGTATAGTCCTTTGTGCTGCTTAGAACGACGTCTTCTCACTTGTATGCGGAATGCAGCTCGGCATGTCGACTGCAGTGCAGACGGTGTGCGGCCAGGCCTACGGTGCGAGGAGGTACAGGGCGATGGGCGTTGTTTGCCAGAGAGCGCTCCTCCTCCAGTTTGTGACGGCCGTCGCCATCGCTTTCTTCTACTGGTACTCTGGCCCATTCCTGCGGCTCATTGGGCAGGCTGAGGACGTGGCTGTGGCAGGGCAGCTGTATGCTCGTGGACTGGTGCCGCAGCTGCTCGCGTTTGCACTCTTCTGCCCGATGCAGAGATTCCTGCAGGCTCAGAACATCGTCAACCCCGTGGCGTACATGGTGCTTGCTGTGCTCGTCTTCCACATCCTCATCTCGTGGCTTGCTGTGTTCGTTCTCAGCTTTGGCCTTCTCGGCGCGGCTCTGACGCTGAGCTTCTCTTGGTGGGTGCTCGTGGTGTTGACATGGGCGTACATCATCTGGAGCCCAGCCTGTAAGGAGACGTGGACCGGACTGTCCATGCTCGCTTTCAGAGGCCTCTGGGGATATGCCAAGCTCGCCTTTGCGTCGGCTGTTATGCTAGCGTGAGTAAATTTATCAGCCATTGCTACTAAACTGTTTGGTAGTTCTTGCTTGTTTATGTCTTGCATCATTGTGTTCTTGCTCAGATTGGAGGTCTGGTACGTGCAAGGATTTGTGCTTCTGACTGGCTTCCTCCCCAACTCGGAGATTGCTCTTGATTCACTCTCTATCTGGTAGGCCACACGATGATTCAGCTCATGTTATAGTTACGCACCTTGTTGGAAGTTCTAATGTCTAATCCATATTCACACATAACTTGCGTTGCTATCTCTTTTACTTGTTTCAGCATCAACTACTGGAACTGGGACTTCCAAATCATGCTTGGTTTGAGCTATGCGGCCAGGTCAGTGCAAATGATCGAGACCTACCAGGATGTATACCAATTCCTCCGTGCTGATCAAAAATTTGCATCGACGTATCATGCAGCATTCGTGTCAGCAACGAGCTTGGCGCTGGTCATCCAAATGTCGCAAGGTTGTCAGTCATGGTGGTCGTCACGGCGAGCATCGCCTTCAGCATTGTCGCCACGATCGTTGTCATGGCCCTCAGGTACCCGCTGAGCACCCTCTACACGAGTAGCACAACGGTTATAGAGGCCGTCATCGCACTGATGCCGTTGCTGGCCATCAGCATCTTCTTGAATGGGATCCAGCCAATCCTCTCAGGTACATGCAACACTTGGCAGTAACACAACGTGCCTAGTTTGCACTCAACCAAAGGAACTGAAAATTCGTTCTGAAATATCTGCAGGAGTCGCCGTCGGGAGCGGGTGGCAAGTCATAGTTGCCTATGTCAACGTCGGGGCTTACTACATCATCGGGCTGCCAATCGGATGCGTTCTAGGGTTCAAAACAAGCCTGGGAGCAGCTGTAAGTCTTCAGTTAACTTCTATATATCTTGCAACATTTTTCATGAGGTCTGATGATCATATCTTTGTGGTAATTCAGGGGATCTGGTGGGGCTTGATCATAGGGGTGGCGGTGCAGACAGTGGCTCTGATCGTCATCACGGCCAGGACCAACTGGGACAGCGAGGTGAGCTCGCCCTTTTCCCATTCACGCATGATCTCGGCTGAATCTTCTGCTCAGTTTCTGTTTGTCGCGGTGCTCATGGCGACACGGCTATGTCATGTATGTGTGCAGGTGGAGAAGGCGATCCAGCGGCTGCGGCACACCGCCGCAGACGAGGGTGGCATGGAGGTCGACGGCGACGTCTAATGACCGAGCCCATGGATGTGTCTGGGGCTCTGTTTGGTGGTCATTGTTTGCTAGGAGCACTCCCCATGAGGAGGGAGGGAGGAAGTAGTAGCTGTGCCGAACTTTTATTATCAAGAGGCTATGGTGCCTTTGGGTTTGTGCAATAAGTTGGAGTGAGATGATGGAAAGTTGAAATGCCTTTCGTCTTTTTCGAGGATGAACTTGTAGTAGTTAAATGGTTAATTAACCTTGGTTGCTAGACTAGAAATGGTTTGATTTCTTGAGCTCTTACGCTTTGAATTCTTTTTAGAGAAGCTCTTACTCTTTGATGATGCCCCCAAATTATTGTGGCCAAGGTGGACCATGCTGGTCAGCGTGAGGTTGCGCGCCATGGGCCCGTTTGTCAGCCCCAGCAAACTATTATGGATGCATACATGCATGATGCCTATTGCTTCTTTGGCCGACTTTCAACGGCCTCCCGAGTTCAAAGCTACTCCCTCCGTTCCTAAATATAAGTCTTTGTAAAGATTCCACTATGGACTACATACGGAGCAAAATGAGTGAATCTACACTCTAAAATGCATCTATATACATCCGTATGTGGTTCATAGTGGAATCTCTACAAAGACTTATACTCCCTCCGTCCGGAAATACTTGTCATCAAAATGGATGAAAATGGATGTATCTAGACATAAAATACATCTAGATACATCTATTTCAATGACAAGTATTTTCGGACGGAGGGAGTATTTAGGAACAGAGGGAGTAGGAAGCAACATAGATCAAAGCCTTCAAGCTTCTCGACCAGTTCAAAAATCCCGTGTGTGTCCTAAAGCTACCAAAAGCTGGTCTTCAATAGTTTCCATTATGTTGCACCAGACTAGCATGTGTTCTATAGCTTCTGCAAAGAAACCTTAAAATAAGGGCTTCCTATTCACATTTAAAAACCATACAGGAAGAATTGATCAACGAAAGCACAAGTGAGCGGGTGAAGGAAATGAGAACAACAAACAGAATTGACAATTACTCCCTCTGTCCCACAATATAAGAACATTTTTTACACTAGTGTAGTGTCAAAAACGCTCTTATATTATGGGACAGAGGGAGTAGATGCTACGGTTCGTGGTGGTGCCAAATGATGCTAGCATAAACAACAGGGAGAAACAGAGGTTATCTTGGATACATCAAAAGCGGTAAGTTCATTTGGTTACTCACTAGCCACTAGGCATACCATTCGACTGATTCCTGGACCAGGTTTGAACAGCATACATCACAAAATGGCACAATTTGGCATCTCAATCAATCCACAGGTAAGTGACATCTCCAGATACCATGTGCTAGAAAATAGGGGTGGGCATCTCATATTTTAAATGACTGTAGTAATGACTTTGCTTTTCTAGATGGAAAAGGTTGTCTATTTTAGATTGGCGATACAGACCTAAGAATCTTAGATATGGACGTAAACAACAATTCCGTTTTTTTTCCTTGAACATCTTGACCGGTGATGTAAATATATTTGTATATCAACTGGGCCACCCTAACCGAAAATTCTGACTACTCCACTGTCTCTAGCCTATCTTCACTCAACGGCTTTAATACCTATAATCCACAGGGATATCAAGTCTGCTAATATACCTTTGGATGATACTCTAATAGCTAAGGTAGCAGACTTTGGATTATCAAGGTACATTCCATTAGACAAATCAGGTTTAACAACAATGGCGCACACTAGTGGAAAAACAGGCTTTCCGTCCAGCCCATAAGTCGCGAAGCTGTAGGAACCGCGACTAATGGGACCTTTAGTCGCGGTTCTGGAGGTGAACCGCGACCAAAGGCTCGGGCCTGGGCGCTCGGTGGCCAGTGGTGCACGTGAGGGGCTTTAGTCGCGGCTGGCCAGCCAACCGCGACTAAAGGCCTTCGGCATTTTTAGTCGCTGGCTGGCTCGCCAACCGCGACTAAAGCCCTCCCTATATATACCCATCCAGCAGCCAACACTTAGCCATTTGGAGCCATTCTCTTCACAAGTGGGTGTAGGTTTGCTTTTGGTTCCTCTTATGCACATAAGGTGTTTGATGAAATGCCCCAAGAGCATGAAACAAACATGACATGAAGTGTTGGAGCCACACTCTTCGATCGCGGTTAGCAACTTGATGAACCTTTGATGTGTCAATATGCATGTGTGTGTAGTTCATAACAAATGCATGATGGTTAATTATATATTTTATATTATAATAATGCGATGAATCGGCAATGGATGTACGGTAACCGACTCTCCGCGAAGTTCACTACGGGTTTGAAAGATTTCCTCGTAGTGGCTAATGCGAACAAGCGGGGGTTTTGTTATCTGTCCATGTGTTATCTGAAGAATGAGAAGGGTTACTCTTCCTCAAGAGTTGTTCACATGCATCCGCTTGAAGGGTTTCATGCCAAGCTATAATTGTTGGACCAAGCATGGAGAAAGAGGGGTTATAATGGAAGAAGATGAAGAAGGGATGATTTCATCGATGAAAGCTATCTTGCTCATTTCGGTGATACTTTCATGGAGGATGTCAAGGTGAAGGGAAGGTGAAGAAGAGGCACGTGATGATCCCGCTGATGATCTTGGTCGGACCATTGCCGATGCACGGAGACGCCGCTAAACCGAAAAGGAGAGGAGAATTTGGATCGCATGTTAGAGGATCACGAAAGGCGCTGTACCGGATGCGATGATGGTCTCAAAAGCTGGCTGGGCATAATCGGATTTGCTGAAATGGAAGGCGAGGCAGTGTAGCTGACTCGGCATTTGAAAACTTGCTGAAAATGTCAAGAATATGTTTCAAAGGATAACGAGTTGCCCGCCAAGACGCACGAAGCAAAGAAGGTTGTCCGCCTCTAGGTTTAGAGGTTCGAAGATACATGCATGCATCAACGATCGCATCCTCTACCGCGTGAATACGAGAATTTGAATGAATGCCCGGTATGCACCGCATTGCGTTATAAGATCGAGTCGATGACCCCGGTGACGATGTTGAGGGCCGAAACCCGTGAAGAGGGTTCCGCCAAGGTGATGTGGTATGCTCCTATAATACCACGGTTGAAACGTCTGCTCATGAACAAAAAGCATGCCAAGTTGTTGCGATGGCACAAAGAGAAACGTAAGTCGGACGGGAGTTGAGACACACCGCAGATGGAACGCAATGGAGAAAGATCGACGATGGTTCACAGATTTTGCAAATGCGCAAGGAACATAAGATTTGCTCTAAGCACGGATGGCATGAATCCTTTTGGCGAGCGAGCTCCAGCCATAGCACTGCCCGTGACTCTATGCATCTACAACCTTCCTCCTTGGTTGTGCATGAAGCGGAAGTTCATTATGATGCCGTGCTCATCCAAGGTCCGGCAACCCGCAACGACATCGATGTGTACCTAAGGCCATTAGTTGATGAACTTTTACAGCTGTGGGTGGTGTCCGTGTGGGATGAGCACAAACAAGAGGAATTTGACCTCGAGCGTTGCTTTTCGTAACCATCAACGATTGGCCTGCTCTTAGTAACCTTTCGGACTGTCAAATAAGGGATACAATGCATGCACGCACCGCTACATGAGACCGAAAGTGTACATTTGCCAAATTGTAAGAAGAACGTGTACCTTGGGCATCGCCGATTTCTTCCAAAACTCATCCAAGAAGAAAGAAAGGCAAGCATTACAACGGCAAGGCAGATCACCGGCCGGCTCGCGGAACGACCGGTGCCGAGGTATTTGATATGGTCAAGGATTTGAAAGTCATCTTTGGAAAGGGTCCCGCGACAATCGGTTCAAGGGAGCCGACGGCACGCAGCCATGTGGAAGAAGAAATCTATATTCGGGAGCTAGAATATTGGAAAATCCTAGAAGTCCGCTCTGCAATCGACGTGATGCACGTTACGAAGAATATTTGCGTGAACCTCCTAAGCTTCTTGGGCGTGTATGGGAAGACAAATGATACAAAGGAAGCACGGCAGACCAAAGAACGTTTGAAAGACCACGATGACCGCATCCGAATGGTTTCAAGGTCGTGCCGCCTACGCCCGACCAAAGAAGAGAAGGTCATCTTTTTGAATGCCCGAGCAGATGAAGGTCCCGTCTGGATTCTCGCCCAATATAAAGGGAATAATAAACATGGCGGAGAAAAAGTTCCAAAACTCAAGTCTCACGACCGCCACGTGATTATGACGCAATTGCTTCCGATTGCTTTGAGGGGCTCTGCGGAAAATGTTCGATTAGCCATTGTGAAGCTATGTGCATTCCTCAATGCAATCTCTCGAAGGTAATCAATCCAAGTTCTACCACGTTACTGAACGATGTGATCCAATGTCTTGTCGGGCCGAGTTGGTGTTCCGCCATCCTTCTTCAATATTATGACGCACCTCCTGGTTCACCTAGTCAAGAGATTTCCGCTCGGTCCCGTATTTCTACACAATATGTTCCCTTCGAGAGGTTCATGGGAGTATTAAAGAAATATGTTCAGAACCGTGCTAGGCTGAAGGAAGCATCGCCAAGGGCTATGGAAATGAGGAGGTAATTGAGTTTTGTGTTGACTTTGTTCCCGACCTTAAGCCGATTGGTCTTCCTCGATCGCGCACGAGGGGAGACTAAGTGGAAAAGGCACGATCGAAGGAAATCAACGATATGTATGGACGGCCATTCTCGATCAAGCACACCACATCAGGTCGACCAATTCCAGCTTGGTGGCTCCGTACTTTGAGAAACACAAGAATATTTTACGCCGGACAACCCGGGAAGCTCGAATCTGGATTAGGAAGGCCCACATGGAGACTTTCGGCAGTTGGTTGAGAAAACATTTAATGAATGACAATGATGTTGTAGATCAGTTGTACATGTTGGCCAAGACACCATCTTCGACTATAACGACTTTCCAAGGGTACGAGATAAATGGGAATACATTTTACACGATCGCCCAAGATAAAAAGAGCACCAACCAAAACAGTGGTGTCCGCTTTGATGCAAAGAACCGAGAATGGGCAAAAGGTCACATATTATGGTTACATAGAGGAGATATGGGAACTTGACTATGGACCCTCCTTTAAGGTCCCTTTGTTCCGTGCAAATGGTTCAAGCTAACAGAGGTGGGGTAAAGGTGGACCAGCAATACGGAATGACAATGGTGGATTTCAACAATCTTGGTTACCTTGACGAACCATTCGTCCCTAGCGAAGATGTCGCTCAGGTTTTCTATGTGAAGGACATGAGTAGCAAACCGAGGAAACGGAAAGATAAGAAAACGATCAAGACATCATGCGATGATTCAAAGCGCCACATTGTTCTTTCAGGGGAAAGAAACATCGTGGGAGTGGAGGACAAGATGTACATGTCAAGATTATAATATGTTTGCTGAAATTCCGCCTTCAAAGTGAACACCGACCCAAGCATTAAGTTAAATGATGAGGATGCTCCATGGATACAAGACAATCGTAAGCAAGCGTGGACACAAGGAAGAATTGATGTGTAATAATTTATTGTACCAAACTTTGTATTTGGTCGATGAACTGAATGATGTATCAAACCTTTTATTTTTCCGATTAAGTTAAATGATGAGGATGCTCCATGGATTAGTTTTATTTTTCTGAAAAAAGGAAAAACAGAAGAAAAAAAAAGCATGAAAGAAAAACATAAGAAAAAAACAAATGTAAGAAAAACAGAAGAAAAAGGAAAAAGGAAGAAAGGAAGAAAAAAAGAAGAAAAACAAGAAAAGGAAGAAACAAATGAAGAAAAAAAAAAGAAGAAAAAGGAAGAAAAAAAGAAGAAAAACAAGAATTTAAAATGAATTAGTTTTATTTTCTGATTTTTTGATATATAATTGTATTTTTAAGATTTTAATAACATAAATAAATAAGTAATTGGAAACTTTAATTGCAAAAATAATTATCATAAAGTAAAATAAATAAGTAACTAGAAACAAAATAAAATAAAATAAATAAGTTTTTTGTTGTAAGTAGAAACAAAACAAAATAAATAAAGCAAAAATGAAAACAAAAACAGGCAAAAAATAAAAATATGCCACCCATCGGGCCACCACGGCTGAATACGACTAGAAACCCATTAATGGGCGAGATTCAGCCCGCAGAAGGCCCAATAGGCCCACAGCACAGAGTAATGAGAATAGGCCCGTAAGCTCAGATTTGAGAGGAGCTCGAAGTGGTGGCGCAGCCGCCGCTTATAAACCACTCGCCGATGCCTCTCGGCTAGCGAGGTGGGACTAAACATCCCACCGCACCGCGCCAGCCTTCAAAGATGCCCTTTAGTCGCGGTGGGGAGGCGGGCAGCGACTAAAGGTACCCTTTAGTCGCGCCCGCCTCCCACCGCGATTAAAGGTTCTTTCAGCTGAACGAAGCGGTGGCAAAACACTTTAGTCGCGGTGGGAGGCCGATCCGCGATTAAAGGTACCTTTAGTCGCGTCCGCCTCCCGGCCGCGACTAAAGGTTCGTTTATAACATCTGACTTAGCAGTTTGCCCCATTCGCCTCTCTCTTGACGCCTGAAGCTTCGACGCCGATCGACGCTGAAAGCGCTTGACCCGACGCCGACCGACGCCGACGCTGAAGCCTGAGCCGCCGCTCCCGTCCCGGGCGCCGCCGCCCCGTGTCGCCGCCGCCGCCTGCGCCCTGCTGCCCGCCCGCCGCCCGATCGCCCGCCCTGCCCTGCCCTTGCCGCTTGCCCGCCGCACGCCGCCCACAAGCCCGCCGCCCTACGCCCCTGCCCCGCCACCCGCACCCGCCGCCTGACGCCGCACACACTTGCCACAAGCAAGAATAAAGAAAAAAAAAAAAAAAAAAAGGAAAAACAAAAACAACAGAAAACAAGAAGAAAGAAGAAAGAAAAGAAAAAGGAAAAGGAAGAAGAAAGAAAGAAAAGAAAAGGAAAAGGAAGAAGAAGAAAGAAAAGAAAAGGGAAAAGGAAGAAGAAGAAAGAAGAAGAAAGGAAAAGGAAGAAGAAGAAAGAAAAGAAAAGGAAAAGGAAGAAGAAGAAAGAAGAAGAAAGAAGAAGAAAGGAAAAGGAAGAAGAAGAAAGAAAAGAAAAGGAAAAGGAAGAAGAAGAAAGAAGAAGAAAGAAGAAGAAAGGAAAAGGAAGAAGAAGAAAGAAAAGAAAAGGAAAAGGAAGAAGAAGAAAAGGAAAAGGAAAAGGAATTTTTTTTTTTTTTTTTTTTCTTTTTATTTTAACTAGTTTTAGTTTAACAAGAACGGTAAATAACTTAAAACCCTAAACCCCAAAAACAAAAAACAACAGAAAACCGGTCAAAGAAAAACAAAAGGAAAAAGGAAGAAGAAGAAAGAAGAAGAAAGAAGAAGAAAGGAAAAGGAAGAAGAAGAAAGAAAAGAAAAGGAAAAGGAAGAAGAAGAAAAGGAAAAGGAAAAGGAATTTTTTTTTTTTTTTTTTTGTTCTTTATTTTAACTAGTTTTAGTTTAACAAGAACGGTAAATAACTTAAAACCCTAAACCCCAAAAACAAAAAACAACAGAAAACCGGTCAAAGAAAAACAAAAGGAAAAAGGAAGAAGAAGAAAGAAGAAGAAAGAAGAAGAAAGGAAAAGGAAGAAGAAGAAAGAAAAGAAAAGGAAAAGGAAGAAGAAGAAAAAGAAAAGGAAAAGGAATTTTTTTTTTTTTTTTCTTTAATTTTAACTAGTTTTAGTTTAACAAAAGCGGTAAACAACTTAAAACCCTAAACCCCAAAAACAAAAACAACAGAAAACCGCCAAAGAAAACCGCCAACTTAAAACCCTAAACCCTAAACCCGCCCGTCTTTGCGCTCTATCATGACACCTCTCCCACCCCTTCTCGCCTCCTTTTGCCACCGCCTTTCGCCACCGCCACCGCCACCCTTTCTTCACTTAATTAATTTGTTTTACTACATGTTTTCAGATCGACATAATGTCGGACGATAGAGTGACCGATTATGGACAACTATGATCCGGACGGTGAAGCACATATGTTCGCATCATAAACGGCGATATTCAATATGTGCCGACCGAGAAGAAGAAGATGATATCTCTTCTTATCTCGAACCTTGACGGTGAAGATGAAGGGCGCCACAAGAAGATGATGTCAAGAAACGCCGATAAACGATTTATCTTCAAATGGAAGTAGCAACCACCTCCGCGCCGAGGTATATATATACATTGAGCCTCTGGTGATACAAACTAACCGATTTGAATAAATATGTGTGTACTAACGCGCGACTCTCTTTCTTATTTTAGCCCTCGGCGGATCGTCAAAACAATCGAGTACGTCGTCAAAGCGTGGCGCAACCAGACGATGAAACCAGGAGAAACATGCACCATCCAGGTTGTCGACTTTGCAACCGCAGGTCACTGGAGCCCCGCAAGAACGCCACCAAGTTTATCAGCCAATGCGGAGCCATTGTTAGAGACAACGCCTCGATCACCGTCCAGAGTGGAATGAGCCAAAGAAGGCACGAATTGATGGTTCTTTTGTCGATAAGAGAACAAAAAAGATTGCTTGACGAAGCTTATGGAACATTTCGTTCTACCTCCGAATACAACAAATTCGATGAGGAGGGTAACAAGATTGAGGAAAACAAGGAGAGGAGGAGGAAAGTCAAACAGTTCGCTCTTCATAAGATGGCCGACGATTCGGAAATTCAAGCAAAATCTAGCCCGTGACTTTGTCAAGCGTAACAAGACTCGGATTTCGTAGGACAATATGAGAAACGAAAGATGATTGGCCAGAATTTGTGAAGCAAAAGAAATCGGAGCAGTTCCTTCAAATATCGAAACAAAATAAGGAAAATGCGGCTAAGAAGGAGTACAATCATGTTATGGGGCCAGGAGGGTATCGCATTTGGGTGCCTAGGTTCGAGAAGATGGAGAACGAAGTGAGGGCGCGAGGAATCCGTCCAGTGCGGAGGATGGGACCCAAGGGCCAAAAGCTGGTGGTACGGGCATGGGGAACGCTCAACCCGGAGACAGGGGAGTGTGTTTACTGGGCAAATTAATTAAACCCACCCAAGCCCTTATTGACGCAATGAAGGCTGCTCAAGAGGGAAGATCAAGTTCAACAGAGAGAACGACGCTACCGACAAAAGCCCTCGAAATCCTGAACACGGAGGACGTAGACGAGGCATGGGGCACATTCCGTGGAAAATAGGGTTCCCCGAGCGATGACCCGTCTGATTCTGAAGCCGTAAGAGAAAGATGGATCGGGAAGCGATGTTGTGGGGCGGTTGGCATCGAAATGGAAGTGATGAAGAAAACCATGAGTGTACTAGTAGCGAAAGAGATTCAGCTCGGGTGCAAAGATGAAGATCATCCAATGGATCTCGGAAGCCAGCAGCGTAGAAGCAGCGTGGCTTCCACGGAGGCCCCACCGGCTGGTGTAGATGCACCGACGATCGAAATTATGCACCGGAGCCTCGGTGGTCGAAATTACTGCACCGAGCCTCCTCGCTACCCGTGGGCGATATAAAGGAGATGAAAGAATGTCATCTGTATTATCCTATGGGGAACATATCCATGAAGGTAGCCATCGGCGTGCTTTACCATGTTTACAGAGCACTCCACCACAACAACCCCATTAAAGATGGCTATGCTCGTGTCACGGTGGAGGACATAGTCAAAGGGTTTGAGGACCGGAGATTGAAATTGCTACACCAAGGGGAGAAAAGACTTGAAGATGTCAAGCGCCATTACATTCTATGGCAAAAGAAGTTTATCAAGTTTCGAGCGAGGCGCCAAGGACAACAAGTCCACCCCCTCGGTGGTGGTGGTGGCGGTGGCGGTGGTGGTGGTGGTGGTGGTGGTGGCGGTTCACCTACACCTCCGTCACATCACCGACGCCGCCCCGATCCTAACGTCCGGCGGTGATCATCCGCCGCCCAGATCCTCGTCCGGCGGGTGATGAGACGCCGCCCCAATCCACCTATGGCAAAGAAGGTAAGAAGTCTCGAGTATTAACCCGGACCCTTATGTACCTAAGACCACAAAGGTACCGGAGCCATCATCAAGCCTCTCCCCACAAGGCCTTGGGAACGTAGTGCCGAGGAAGTCGACGCGGCGCGCGATCGCTGATTTGGAGAAATGGAAGGCGGACTGCAAGAAGAAAAGAGAGCCCGAGCCCAAGCCAAGATATTCGATCAAGAAAAGAAGTGGGCTAAGTCATTTTTGAGCACACCGTCCCAAGCCGCCAAGAATCTCCCTAATGACTATGCACGTGAACTTAAAAGCAGGCACTCATGTTCAAGGAGAACAAAGAGCGGAGAAGGCCGAAGTATAAAAAGCGGAAACAAGTTGCCCAGCTCGGGAACAAAGTAAACAATCGATTGCCCGCTTATAGTGGAATCCTTCCGTCCGGATGCCCCGAGATCATACAAGCTGCGGCAGACAGGATTATCATGTGAGTGCGCGAGAACAAGCGCCAACTTAGGTATTACTCTTCGTGAACTGTTAGGCCTTGATGAGTTGCCGAGAGGGAGGTAGTAATTACATATGTCAAGAATGGGCCTCTCGTCGAGCTGCTTGAGAAAAGGATCTACCTGACCAAATGAAACGTCTGCTGAATTGGTACAAGGGTTACATAAAAATTAAAAACGCCAAAGATTATATTTATGCGGAAGTTAGACATGAGCATCACTTCAAACATTACTATGTACAAGTTGAACTGAGTGAATTGTTCCACTTTTCAATCTGCTTGAGCTCGACAAATCTATCATCGGTTGCTACATTCTCGTAAGTGATTTATTAATTTCTACCCCATCTCGTTCATATTGCCTCGCACTATATATATGTCCTAACTATATTGTTGTGTCCTCTATTATACATGCGAATGAAGAAAAGGAATGCGAGTAAGGAACATCCATGATGTTGGGTTCATTGACCCACACATCGTTAATGATGTTGTGTTGGAGCATTACCCGACGACGTGGAGGCGGACTGTGGCGATTTCTTACAAAGCAGAACTCAAAAGTGATATTCTATTTCCTTACCATTTTGGGTGAGTGTTTCGCCTTGAGCACATTCTCTTTTGTTTACTCCATGCATGGTATGTGGCGGCTAATCGATGAGTTATGCATGACGTCTTGCATGTATCGTGTCCGCAGTTCCACCGGATTCTGCTAGTAATTAAAGTGAACACCTCGTAATGTCTCGTCCACGACTCTCTGGATAAGGATCCAAAGCTTTGGGCCGACATCGGAAAAATGCTGCAAAGTAATTATTTTCATTCATTTGCGCTCTATATCGATCGGCCTATTTCGCTCATTTCCTAATATCAAGTAACTAATAACTCTCTTGTCCATTTAATTTTCTTTGCCTCGTAGGGTTTGGAGACGGTTCAGAGATACAAAGGTCGGTGAATTCAAAAAGACCTAGAATTCAAAAGGGTAAAGACTAAGATCGGGGATATTCAGCCACCGTTGACCAATCTATGTGCATACTTTGTTCAGGAGATGATCCGAGATACACCTCTGGCGGGTTGATCCGAGTGATACCAATGCTCGAGGAATAACCTCCGGTGGACGCTTAGTCCGAAGCTCGCTTCGACCACTTCAAGAGGAACTAGCTGGATGGTTCTGCAGGAAGTCCTCCATCCTAAAGGAGAACACTATCACGAGGACGAAGAACTTTATATGGATTAAATCATGTATGGAAACTTGTTCAAAATTGTATATGGTCATCCGATGATATTGAATATATATTGTATATTCCTCTTGAATTCTTTTGGTTCTAATTTCAAATTTATTTGAAATTGTACATTCATATGCATGTATGTAGTACCGTAGAATATATGAAACTCCTTCAAAATTAAAATAAAGCACAAAAGAAATAAAACAAAACAAATTAAACAGAAAACAGGTTTAGGGGGCTAAAACCCTAAACTCAAGGGCGGCCTTTAGTCGCGGTTGGCGAAGAACCGCGACTAAAGGTCCTCCGCCTGACGGCCACCTGGCGCCCACGTGACGGGCCTTTAGTCGCGGTTCAGAAGCAGCCGCGACTAAAGGTGGCGGGCTTTAGTCGCGCTTTGCTGGTCGCGGTTGCGCAGCCGCGACTAATGGCCGTTGCGAACCGCGACCGAAGGCTATTTTTCCACCAGTGGCAAGGTACATTAGGATATTTGGAACCTATGTACTTCTACACCGGAAGCCTCACAGAGAAAAGTGATGTTTACAGCTTTGGTGTTATGCTCATAGGACTAGTGACGAGAAAGAAGCCGTTTTCCTATATGGATTCTGAACGCGATGGCCTTGTGGCACATTTTGCTACCTTGTTTGCTGAAGGCAATTTATTACATATATTAGATCCATGAGTTGTTAACGAGGATGGGGACAAAATTGAAGAAATCACTGCAATTGCGGTAGCATGTATAGAATTAAGAGGGGAGGAACGCCCAACCATGAGACAAGTTGAATTGAGGCCGTAAGGAGCTCAGTTACATGTGGACCATGTTGCAGCAGTAGTGGAAGAATTTGATGCGAATGGTATTGTGATAAATTCTCGAGTAACCAAAGATGCATGGAATAAGCGACCAAAAAGGCCTTACTAGGCAGTATAGCATGGAAGAAGATTATACATTATTAACAAGATATCCACTGTAGTTGTGCTTACGTGTGAGCTGGGCCATAGTTGGTTTCCGACAATTTATGTGCATTCAGTTACATCGGTGAAGCTAAGTGGGCAATGGCAAATTTGTAAGGACTTTGGTTGTGTACTGTGGCCCGAGGGGGGGGGGGCAGGGGCATTAGCCCCCTCATCTAAACACATAGCCCGGCGATGCAAATATATTTTTATACCCTAACCAAAATTATGGCTATGCTACTGATTCTGCTGACTACCACCATCGGTCGTGTCGCATCGCTATAGACCAAAGGCGATCAGGATCTAAGGAGCTACGCTTCAACTGGCACAGCTGTCCTTCTCGCCGCAGTGGTGGGCCATGCGTCGTCCAGAGGCGGCGGCAATGACCCATTTCACGGTGATCTTGATGACCGTAGTCACATCAATCTGTCTGCGAGGTGCGTATACCTCACGCTCCACGAGCTACCGGGGAATGTGAGGCGAGGAGCTATACAAGGATGTCGTGCCCTGGACGTTGTGGAGAAGTTCCGCGCGCTCTGCACCGGCGAGAAGGATACCTGGTGGTGGAATGATGATGTCCAGAAGGCGATTAAAGAGAAGAAAGATTGATTTAGACGCCTATACATGGATAGAAGTGCAGACAACATAGAGAAGTACAAGATGGCGAAGACCGCAAAGCGAGCTGTCAGTGAAGCAAGGGTTCGGGCGTATGACGACTGTTGGGGAACGTAGTAATTTCAAAAATTTTCCTACGCACACGCAAGATCATGGTGATGAACAGCAACGAGAGGGGAGAGTGTTGTCCACATACCCTTGTAGACCCGAAGCGGAAGCGATCACAACGTAGAGGAAGTAGTCGTCGTTCTCCTCGCGATCCGACCGATCCGGCGCCGTTACTCGGCGCCCCGAGTTCTTGACACACGTACAGCTCGATGGCGTCCCTCGTACTCGATCCAGCCGAGTGTCGAGGGAGAGTTTCGTCAAGACGACGGCGTGGTGACGATCTTGATGTTTCACCGGCGCAGGCTTCGCTTAAGCTTCACGACAGTATGACCGAGGTGGAATATCGTGGAGGGGCACCGCACACGGCTAAGGAACGATCCGTAGATCTAACTTGTGTGTTCTAGGGTGCCCCCCCCCTCAGATATAAAGGAGCAAGGGGAGGGGCTGGCGGCCAAGGGTGGCGCGCCAGGAGTCCTACTCCCTCTGAGTAGGATTCCCCCAATCCTAGTTGGACTAGGATTCCTGGAGGAAAGAGAGAGAGGGGGCGGCCCCTTTCCTAGTCCTAGTAGGACTAGGGAAGGGGCGCCTGACCACCTAGGGCTGGCCCTTCTCCTTTCCACTAAGGCCCACTATGGCCCATTTACCTCCGGGGTTCCGTAACCTCCGGTACTCAGAGAATTTCTGTTTTACCGGAACCATTCGAACTCCAAACATAGGCTTCCAATATATCAATCTTTATGTCTCGACCATTTCGAGACTCCTCGTCATGTCCGTGATCACATCCGGACTCAACTTCTTCGGTACATCAAAATACATAAACTCATAATAACCGCCATCGAAACCTTAAGCGTGCGGACCCTACGGTTCGAGAACAATGTAGACATGACCTAGAACTATTCACGGTCAATAACCAACAGCGGGACCTGGATGCCCATATTGGTTCCTACATATTCTACGAAGATCTTTATCGGTCGACCGCATAACAACATACGTTGTTCCTTTGTCATCGGTATGTTACTTGCCGAGATTCGATCATCGGTATCCAATACCTAGTTCAATCTCGTTCGGCAAGTCTCTTTACTCGTTCAGAATACATCATCTCACAACTAACTCATTAGTTGTAGTGCTTGCAAGGCTTCATGATGTGCATTACCGAGAGGGCCCAGAGATACCTCTCCGACAATCGGAGTGACAAAACCTAATCTCAAATACGCCAACCCAACATCCGCCTTTGGAGACACCTGTAGTACTCCTTTATAATCACCCGATTCGTTGTGACGTTTGGTAGCACCAAAGTGTTCCTCCGTAAACGGAGTTGCATAATCTCATAGTTACAGAACATGTATATGTCATGGATAAAAGCAAGAGCAACATACTAAGCGATCGTGTGCTAAGCTAAGGGAATGGGTCATGTCAATCGATCATTCTACTAATGATGTGACCTTGTTAATCAAATAACAACTCCTTGTTCATGGTCGGAAACATAACCATCTTTGATTAACAAGCTAGTCTAGTAGAGGCATACTAGTGACATATTGTTTTGTCTATGCATTCACACATGTATCATGTTTCCGGTTAATACAATTCTAGCATGAATGATAAACATTTATCATGAAATAAGGAAATAAATAATAACTTTATTATTGCCTCTAGGGCATATTTCCTTCATCTCCCACTTGCACTAGAGTCAATAATCTAGATTACATAGTAATGATTTTAACACCCATGGAGTCTTGGTGCTGATCATGTTTTGCTCGTGGAAGAGGCTTAGTCAACGGTTCCGCCACATTCGGATCCGTATGTATCTTGCAAATCTCTATGTCTCCCACCGGACTAAGTCCGGATGGAATTGAAGCGTCTCTTGATGTGCTTGGTCCTCTTGTGAAATCTGGATTCCTTCGCTAAGGCAATTGCTCGATATTGTCACGAAGATTTTCATTGGACCCGATGCACTAGGTATGACACCTAGATCGGATATGAACTCCTTCATCCGCACTCCTTCATTAGCTGCTTCGAAGCTGCTATGTACTCCGCTTCACATGTAGATCCCGCCACGACGCTTTGTTTAGAACTGCACCAACCGACACTCCTCCGTTTAGTGTAAATATGTATCCGGTCTGCGATTTAGAATCGTCTGGATCGTGTCAAAGCTTGCATCAACGTAACCGTTTACGATGAGCTCTTTGTCACCTCCATATCTGAAAACATATCCTTAGTCCTTTTCGGTATTTCAGGATGTTCTTGACCACTGGCCCGATGATCCACTCTGGATTACTTTGGTACCTCCTGCTAGGCTTATAGCAAGGCACACATCGTGTCTGGTACACAAGATTGCATACATGATAGAGCCTATGGCTGAAGCATAGGAACATCTTTCATTTTCTCTCTATCTTCTGCGCAGAGTCGGGCATTGAGTCTTACTCAACTTCACACCTTGTAACACGGCAAGAACCCTTTCTTTGCTTGATCCATTTTGAACTTCTTCAAAATTTTGTCAAGGTATGTGCTTTGTGAAAGTCCAATCAAGCGTCTTGATCTATCTCTATAGATTTTGATGCCCAATATGTAAGCAGCTTCACCGAGGTCTTTCATTGAAAAACTCTTATTCAAGTATCCCTTTATGCTATCCAGAATTCTATATCATTTCCGATCAGCAATATGTCATCTACATATAATATCGTAAATGCTACTGAGCTCCCACTCACTTTCTTGTAAATCAAAGCTTCTCCAAAAGTCTGTACAAACCCAAATGCTTTGATCACACTATCAAAGCGTTTATTCCAACTCGAGATGCTTGCACCAGTCCATAGATGGAGCGCTGGAGCTTGCACACTTTGTTAGCTCCTTTGGATCGATAAAACCTTCGGTTGCATCATATACAACTCTTCTTCCGTAAATCCATTCAGAATGCGTCTTTACATCCATTTGCCAAATTTCATAATCATAAAATGCGGCAATTGCTAACATGATTCGGACGGACTTAAGCATCGCTTCGGTGAGAAGGTCTCATCGTAGTCAATCCCTTGAACTTGTCGAAAACCCTTTGCGACAAGTCGAGCTTTGTAGACGATAACATTACCGTCGGCGTCGGTCTTCTTCTTGAAGATCCACTTGTTTTCTATTGCTTGCCGACCCTCGGGCAAGTCAACCAAAGTCCATACTTTGTTTTCATACATGGATCCCATCTCATTTCATGGCCTCAAGCCATTTTGCGTAATCTGGGCTCACCATCGCTTCTTCATAGTTCGTGGGTTCATCATGATCTAGTAGCATGATTTCCGAACAGGATTGCCGTACCACTCAGTGCGGATCTTACTCTGGTTGATCTACGAGGTTCTGTAATAACTTGATCTGAAGTTTCATGATCAACATCATTAACTTCCTCACTACTTGGTGTAGGTGTCTCAGAAACCGGTTTCTGCGACGAACTACTTTCAAGTAAGGGAGAAGGTACTATTACCTCATCAAGTTCCACTTTCCTCCCACTCACTTCTTTCGAGAGAAACTCCTTCTCTAGACAGGATCCATTCTTAGCAACGAATGTCTTGCCTTCGGATCTGTGATAGAAGGTGTACCCAACTGTTTCCTTTGGGTATCCTATGAAGACACATTTCTCCGATTTGGGTTCGAGCTTATCAGGTTGAAGCTTTTTCACATAAGCATCGCATCCCCAAACTTTAAGAAACGACAACTTTGGTTTCTTGCCAAACCATAGTTCATAAGGTGTCGTCTCAACGGATTTCGACGGTGTTCTATTCAGGTGAATGCGGTCGTCTCTA
Source organism: Aegilops speltoides (assembly GCA_021437245.1). NCBI lineage: Eukaryota > Viridiplantae > Streptophyta > Magnoliopsida > Poales > Poaceae > Aegilops > Aegilops speltoides. The sequence goes on along the minus strand of CM038145.1, from coordinate 39,256,803 downwards.
GAGCATAACCCCAAAACGATAGCGGTAAATCAGAAGAGACATCATAGATCGCACCATATCTAGTAAAGTGCGATTCTGACGTTCGGACACACCATTACGTTGTGGTGTTCCGGTGGCGTGAGTTGCTAAACTATTCGCATTGTTTCAAATGTAGACCAAACTCGTAACTCAAATATTCACCTCCACGATCGGATCGTAGAAACTTAATTTTCTTGTTACGATGATTTTCAACTTCACTCTGAAATTCTTTGAACTTTTCAAACGTTTCAGACTTATGTTTCATTAAGTAGATATACCCATATCCGCTTAAGTCATCTGTGAAGGTGAGGAAATAACGATATCCGCCACGAACCTCAACATTCATCGGACCACATACATCTCAGATGTATGATTTCCAACAAATCTGTTGCTCTCTCCATAGTACCGGAGAACGGTGTTCTAGTCATCTTGCCCATGAGGCACGGTTCGCAAGTGCCAAGTGATTCATAATCAAGTGACTCCAAAAGTCCATCAGTATGGAGTTTCTTCATGCGCTTTACACCGATATGACCTAAACGGCAATGCCACAAATAAGTTGCACTATCATTATCAACTCTGCATCTTTTGGTTTCAACATTATGAATATGTGTATCACTACTATCGAGATTCATCAAAAATAGACCACTCCTCAAGGGTGCATGACCATAAAAGATATTACTCATATAAATAGAACAACCATTATTCTCTCGATTTAAATGAATAACCGTCTCGCATCAAACAAGATCCAGATATAATGTTCATGCTCAACGCAGCACCAAATAACAATTATTTAGGTCTAAAACTAATCCCGAAGGTAGATGTAGAGGTAGCGTGCCGACCGCGATCACATCGACTTTGGAACCATTTCCCACGCGCATCGTCACCTCGTCCTTTGCCGAGTTCGCAATCCATAGTCCTGTTTGAGTTGCAAATATTAGCAATGAACCAAGATCAAATACCAGTGCTCTGCGAGCTCTAGTAAGGTACACATCAATAACATATATATCACATATACCTTTGTTCACCTTGCCATCCTTCTTATCCGCCAAATACTTGGGGCAGTTCCGCTTCGGGACTATCGCTTGCGGTAGAAGCACTCGGCCAGTGCTTAGGTCCGGACTTGGGTTTCTTCTCTGAGCAGCAACTTGCTTGCTATTCTTCTTGAAGTTCCCTTCTTCTTCCCTTTACCTTTCTTCTTGAAACTAGTGGTCTTATTGACCATCAACACTTGATGCTCCTTCTTGATTTCTACCTCCGCAGCCTTTAGCATTGCGAAGAGCTCGAGCATAGTCTTTACTAACCCTTGCATATTATAGTTCATCACGAAGCCTTTGTAGCTTGGTGGCGATAATTGAAGAATTACATCAATGACACAATCATCCGGAAGATTAACTCCCAATTGTGTCAAGTGATTGTAGTACCCGACATTCCGAGTATGTGCTCACTAATGTAACTATTCTCCTCTATCTTGCAGCTATAGAACTTATTGGAGACTTCATATCTCTCAATCCGGGCATTCTGTTGGAATATCAACTTCAACTCTGGAACATCTCATATGCTCCATGACGTTCAAAACGCGTCGTTGAAGTCCCGGTTCTAAGCCGTAAAGCATGGCACAATCGAACTATAGAGTAGTCATCGGCTTTGCTCGCGGGACGTTCTTAACGCCGTCGGTTGCATCAAGAAGCAGTTCGCACCCAGCGGTGCATCCAGATGTAACTCTTACGTGCAGCAATGAGGATAATCCTCGAGTTACGGACCCGATCCGTGTAATTGCTACCATCATCTTTCAACTTTGCTTTCTCAAGGAACGCATTAAAATTCAACGGAACAACAAAGACGAGCCATCTATCTACAATCAAAATAAACAAGCAAGATACTATCGGTACTAAGTTCATGATAAATTTAAGTTCAATTAATCATATTACTTAAGAACTCCCACTTAGAAAGACATCTCTCTAGTCATCTAAGTGATCACGTGATCCAAATCAACTAAACCATAACCGATCATCACGTGAAATGGAGTAGTTTTCAATGGTGAACATCTTATGTTGATCATATCTACTATATGATTCACGCCGACCTTTCGGTCTCCGTGTTCGAGGCCATATCTCGCATATGCTAGGCTCGTCAAGTTTAACCCGAGTATTCTGCGTGTGCAAAACTGGCTTGCACCCGTTGTAGATGGACGTGAGCTTATCACACCCGATCATCACGTGGTGTCAGGCACGACGAACTTTGGCAACGGTGCATACTCGGGAGAACACTTCTTGATAATTTAGTGACAGATCATCTTATAATGCTACCGTCAATCAAAGCAAGATAAGATGCATAAAAGGATAAACATCACATGCAAATCAATATAAGTGATATGATATGGTCATCATCATCTTGTGCTTCACGATCTCCATCTTGCAGCACCACCATGATCACCATCGTCACCGGCGCGACACCTTGATCTTCATCGTAGCATCGTTGTCGTCTCGCCAAACTTATGCTTCTCGACTATCGCTACCGCTTAGTGATAAAGTAAAGCATTACGAAGCGATTGCATTGCATACAATAAGCGACAACCATATGGCTCCTGCCGATTGCCGATAACCGGTTACAAAACATGATCATCTCATACAATAAAATATAGCATCACGTCTTGACCATATCACATCACAACATGCCTGCAAAAACAAGTTAGGCGTCCTCTACTTTGTTGTTGCAAATTTTACGTGGCTGCTACGGGCTTAAGCAAGAACCGGTCTCACCTCGCATCAAAACCACAACGATACTTCACAAATAGACTCGTTTAACCTTCTCAAGGACCGGGCGTAGCCACACAGTTCAACTAAAGTGAGAGAGACAGCACCCACCAGTCACCTTTAAGCAACGAGTGCTCGCGGCGGTGAAACCGGTCTCGCGAAGCGTCTGGCGTAATGTCGGTGCAGGCCGCTTCATCTCACAATACCGCTGAACCAAAGTATGACATGCTTTGGTAGGTAGTATGACTTGTATCGCCCACAACTCACTTGTGTTCTACTCGTGCAAAACATCAAACCATAAAACCTAGGCTCGATACCATTTGTTGGGGAACGTAGTAATTTCAAAAATTTCCTCGCACACGCAAGATCATGGTGATGAACAGCGAACGAGAGGGAGAGTGTTGTCCACATACCCTTGTAGACCCGGCGAAGCGATCACAACGTAGAGGAAGTAGTCGTCGTTCTCCTCGCGATCCGACCGATCCGGCGCCGTTACTCGGCGCCCCGAGTTCTTGACACACGTCAGCTCGATGGCGTCCCTCGTACTCGATCCAGCCGAGTGTCGAGGAGAGTTTCACAAGACGACGGCGTGGTGACGATCTTGATGTTTCACCGGCGCAGGGCTTCGCCTAAGCTTCGCGACGGTATGACCGAGGTGGAATATCGTGGAGGGGGGCACCGCACACGGCTAAGGAACGATCCGTAGATCTAACTTGTGTGTTCTAGGGTGCCCCCCCCCTCAGATATAAAGGAGCAAGGGGAGGGGCTGGCCGGCCAAGGGTGGCGCCACAGGAGTCCTACTCCTCCGGGAGTAGGATTCCCCCAATCCTAGTTGGACTAGGATTCCGGAGGGGAAAGAGAGAGAGGGGCGGCCCCCTTTCCTAGTCCTAGTAGGACTAGGGGAAGGGGGCCTTGTGACCACCTAGGGCTGGCCCTTCTCCTTTCCACTAAGGCCCACTATGGCCCATTTACCTCCCGGGGTTCCGTAACCTCCCTTACTCGATAAATTCTGTTTTACCGGAACCATTCCGAACTCCAAACATAGGCTTCCAATATATCAATCTTTATGTCTCGACCATTTCGAGACTCCTCGTCATGTCCGTGATCACATCCGGACTCGAACTTCTTCGGTACATCAAAATACATAAACTCATAATAACATCCATCGAAACCTTAAGCGTGCGGACCCTACGGTTCGAGAACAATGTAGACATGACCTAGAACTATTCACGGTCAATAACCAACAGCGGGACCTGGATGCCCATATTGGTTCCTACATATTCTACGAAGATCTTTATCGGTCGGACCGCATAACAACATACGTTGTTCCTTTGTCATCGGTATGTTACTTGCCCGAGATTCGATCATCGGTATCCAATACCTAGTTCAATCTCGTTCTTCGCAAGTCTCTTTACTCGTTCCGTAATACATCATCTCACAACTAACTCATTAGTTGTAGTGCTTGCAAGGCTTCAGTGATGTGCATTACCGAGAGGGCCCAGAGATACCTCTCCGACAATCGGAGTGACAAAACCTAATCTCAAATACGCCAACCCAACATCGCGCTTTGGAGACACCTGTAGTACTCCTTTATAATCACCCGATTACGTTGTGGCGTTTGGTAGCACCAAAGTGTTCCTCCGTAAACGGAGTTGCATAATCTCATAGTTACGAGGAACATGTATATGTCATGGATAAAAGCAGTAGCAACATACTAAGCGATCGTGTGCTAAGCTAAGGAATGGGTCATGTCAATCGATCATTCTACTAATGATGTGACCTTGTTAATCAAATAACAACTCCTTGTTCATGGTCGGAAACATAACCATCTTTGATTAACAAGCTAGTCTAGTAGAGGCATACTAGTGACATATTGTTTTGTCTATGCATTCACACATGTATCATGTTTCCGGTTAATACAATTCTAGCATGAATGATAAACATTTATCATGAAATAAGGAAATAAATAATAACTTTATTATTGCCTCTAGGGCATATTTCCTTCAAGGACCTCTACCAACGGTTAGGCACGAAGGAAGGCGAAAGGGACATCTATAAGATGGCCAAAATCCGAGAGAGGAAGACAAGGGATATTGGTCCAGTCAAAGGCATCAAGGATGGAGCATACCAACTCCTGGTGAACGACGAGGAGATTAAGCATAGATGACGGGAGTACTTCGACAAGCTGTTTAATGGGGAGAATGAGAGTTTTACCATTGAACTGGACGACTCCTTTGATGAGACCAGCATGTGTTTTATGCGGCGAATCCAGGAGTCTGAGGTCAAGGAGGCTTTAAAAAGGATGAAAGGAGGCAAGGCGATGTGTCCTGATTGTATCCCCATTGAGGTGTGGGAAGGCCTCGGGGACATAGCGATAGTATGGATAACCAAGCTTTGCAACCTCATTTTTCGGGCAAACAAGATGCCAGAAGAATGGAGACGGAGTATATTAGTACCAAACTTCAAGAACAAGAGGGATGTTCAGAGTTGTGCTAATTATCGTGGAATTAAGCTGATGAGCCATACAATAAAGATATGGGAGAGAGAGTCATTGAGCAACGCTTAAGAAGAATGACTAGCGTGACCAAAAATCAGTTTGGTTTCATGCCTGGGAGGTCGACCATGAAAACCATTTATGACAACTTATGGAGAGATACATGGAGCAAAAGAAGTACTTGCATATGGTGTGCTTTGACTTGGGGAAGGCCTATGATAAGATACCACGGAATGTCATGTGGTGGTTCTTGGAGAAACAAAACCCCAACAAAGTACATTACTGTCATCAAGGACATGTACGATAATGTTGTGACAAGTGTTCGCACAAGTGATAGCGACACTGGTGACTTCCCTATTAAGATAGGACTACATCAGGGGTCGCTTTGATCCCTTATCTTTTTGCCTTGGTGATGGATGGGGTCACAAGGGATATATAAGGATATCCCATGGTGTATGCTCTTTGCGGATGATGTGATGCTAGTTGATGATAGTTGGACGGGGGTAAATAGGAAGTTAGAGTTGTGGAGACAAACCTTGGAATTGCAAGGGTTTAGCCTTAGTAAACTAAAACCGAGTACATGATGTGCGTTTTTAGTACTATTGGGTATGAGGAGGAGGAGGTTAGCCTTGATGGACAGGTGGTGGCTTAGAAGGACACCTTTTGATATTTGGGGTCAATGTTGTAGGAGGATGAGGGTATTGATGAAGATGTGAACCATCGAATCAAAGCTGGATGGATGAAGTGGCGCCAAGCTTATGGCATTCTTTGTGACAAGAGAGTGCCACAAAAGCTAAAAGGCAAGTTCTACAGGACGGCGGTTCGACCCGCAATGTTGTATGACGCTGAGTGTTGGCCGACTAAAAGGTGACATGTTCAACAGTTAGGTGTGGCGGAGATGCGTATGTTGAGATGCATGTGTGGCCACACGAGGAAGGATCGAGTCTGGAATGATCATATACGAGATAAAGTTGGGGTAGAACAATTGAAGAGAAGTTTGTCCAATACCGTCTGAGATGGTTTGGGCATATTTAGCGCAGGCCTCCAGAAGCTCCAGTGCATAGCGGACGGCTAAAGCATGCGGAAAATGTCAAGAGAGGTTGGGTAGACCGAATTTAACATGAGAGGAGTCCTTTAAGAGACATGAAGGATTGGAGTATCACCAAAGAACTAGCTATGGACAGGGTTGCGTGGAAGCTTGTTATCCATGTGCCAGAGCCATGAGTTGGTCGCGAGATTTCATAGATTTCATCTCTAGTGTACCCCAACTTGTTTTGGACCAAAAGCTTTGTTGTTGTTGTTGTTGTTGTTGTTGTTGTTGTGTCATGATTGTTACATAGATTGAAATTTTTTCTCAAAAAGAAAGTCTTTTTCACGTGATTTTTTCTACATTTCTACCCGAGGCTATTTCCAAGATTCCCACAGGGGCACTGCTACGCGCCCGCCGGGTGATTAAATCGATTAGATCAACCACCTCGGTAGTCGTCGGATGCCACCCAAAACAGCCGTCCGATCCATCGTCTCAGCCAACTGAGGACCTTTGCAACAACTAGCTTGAGCTTAGTGGCTTTGCAACAAGGACCTTGTTGCAAAGGTCCACCGAGACAACACCGCCGCTCCGCCATGGCCTGAGCGCCTCGGCCATGGAGCACCGCCGGCCGCCGAAGTTGTCGCGCCTCCTCCGACCCAGCACCCCGAGCAGCTGCCTTTACTCTAGCACGACGACGAGCTCTCACACTGGGCACTCCTCTGACGATTTCTGCAACTGGAGCTATGTTTCTGAAACATGCATCGTGTTGCAATGCTTCGCCTCGTATGCTCTAACACCGGGCGCTCCCCCGACACTTTCTGCAACCGGGGTTATGCTTCTGAAACAAGAGCCCTGTTGCAGAAAAAAATCTTCACCGTCGAACCAAAATTTTCTTTCCGAAACAAGACCTCTGTTACAGAAACTTTCTGAAACCAAATCCTGTTGCTGAAAAAAACTTCACCAGTGATCTTTTTTTTTCTTAAACAAGACTTCTGTTGCAGAAACATTCTGAAACCAATATGTTTGTTGCAAAAAAAAAAGCTAACATGACTGGTGGCCAGCGCTCAGCTCGATCAAAGTCGATCTGACGGCTACGCAGCCGGCGGACCTTGCGCGTGCATCAGCCGGCTGAAGGATAGCGTTTTCTCACAGGAAAACAACTTTCCCGCTGCCCCAAAGCCAAAGGTCCCCTTCCTTTTAAGGATGAGGTTGTATTCCTGAAAAAAAAAACCTCCTGATCATTAAAAAACAGATTTTTTTAAAAAGAAATATTTGAATTACTATTGAAAGTTGAAAGCATGGATACATTCAAGAGTTGGGAGCCCCTGCCTGATATTTTGCCCGTCCGGTCCGGACGCCGGCGCCACGCTCCAATACCGCATCCTCTGCTTCTCCTCCCACAGCCCTCCTCAAAGATGCCGCCACGGCTCTAGTCCAACCTCCCGCGCCCCACCGGCATCGCCCCATTCCGCTCCCCACCACCGCCCCAACCCCCAAGCTCGGGCCTTTTCGCCGCCCCCACCGCCCCGCTGGCCATGGCGTCCCACCTCCGCCTCCACCTCGCCGCGCCGCCGCCCCCTGCCCTCCGCCACCAGCACCTCCCCCGCCCCCGCCTGCCCCGCCCGCCCAGACTGCCCCTCCTCAGCCTCCCGTCCCCGGCAGTGTCCTCCTCCTCCCTGCGCCCCCGCCTCCTCTCCTCCGGCCTGGTCCGCGCGAGGGTCGGCGGCGCCGAGGCGGAGGACTCGGACGGCGAGGGGGATGCTGGTGGCCTCGTCGGGGAGGACTCCGCCGTGTTCCGTCTGGCTGACCAGCGGGTGGTCTCGTGGGCCTACTTCGCCGGGATACTCTCCGTGGTGCTCTACGGGCTCAACGTGCTCTGGATCGACCCGGCCACCGGGGTCGGGACCCGGTTCCTCGACGCCGTCGCCGCCGTCTCTGACAGCCCCGAGGTGCGTCTCCCCAAGAACCATCTCTGCCTATACGGAGCAATTGATCCAATCATTCCGCTATGCTGCCTGCTGCTAACTGCAGTAGTACTGCACTAATCGCATCTACTAGAATTTGTGTGGGCTTGCACTGTGGTGTCTGAATTACTACTCTACCCACTGAGTTAAGTAGGCACTCTGCTATTTATTTCTTCTTTTCAAATTGGAACCCCTTTTTATCAAGTATTGATCAAATTTCATTAAAAAAAAGAGAATTGAACAAAGTTACATCACATAAAAGATGGAAACCAGCTCACTAGAAAGTTTTTCCATCCACTCACAACTACCATATATACATTCTAGCAATCTTAGCAAGTTCGCGAGCAACTGAACTTGCCTCCCTGTAGCTCGCCTTCGTCCACGGGAAGATTCCATATTTGATCATCTTGTTGTTGCCTCTAAAGAGTGGCTTCGACTTCGTAGCTTCATCGTTGAGTGGCTTGACTTCAAAGCGTTCATTTGAAATTGGAACCCCTCTTTATCAAGTATTGATCAAATTTCATTTAAAAAAAGAGTATTGATCAAAGTTACTACGTCACAAAAAAGAGGGAAACCAGCTCATTAGGAGGTTCTTTCATACACTCATAACTACCATACGTTCCAGCCATCTCAGCAAGTTCGTGAGCAACTGAATTTGCCTCCCTGTAGCTCGCCTTGGTCCAAGGGAAGATTCCATATTTGATCATCTTGTTGCTTGCCTCCAGAGAGTGGCTTCAGACTTTGAAGCTTCATCATTGAGTGGCTTGACTTCAAAGCGTTCTAGCACAAGGTCCTGAGAAAAATTTCATGGCAATCCATATGCCCTTAGGCCGGCGACAAGCTTGTGCCGTGGCTACAGAATGCTGTAGAGCATGACTGGGCTGATAAGGTGAAGGGTGCACGCTCCCCTGATCTCTCTGATGATATGACACGCATGGCTTCTTCGGAACGACTGCCTCTTCGACAGAGCGGCCGGAGATGCAGACGTGGGTTGATTCAATCCTCATGGAAATGGAGGCCCCGGGGAGGTTGCCACAACAAGCTCGGCCATGTGATGTCTTTTCAGAAGTAGTAGCATAGGAGTAGTTTAGCTGTACAGCTCGTTTTGCGCTCTTCTTCTGCTTCTTTTCTCTTTCCTGTCTGTTTCTGTTTTTCTTGCTTCGTTTTTGGATGTAAGTTTGACGTCACTTGGATGTTTTCTTCTAGTACAAACCGGTGCACACTTACGTGCATATTCAAGAAAAAAACATGAACCTTAGCAAACGCAGTCCTTTGGCCGTGGGCTTACTGTAGCAATTTTTAGTTCGATGTCACACGGCAGTTTAGATCATCAGTGGTTTTCATTTTTTGACTAAAATCCAGTTCTCAACAAATTTCCTCAACAATGTCACGCCCTATATTTTAACAATAACCAGGTAAAACCTCTTTTGCTGATTAGTAAATACATGCCGCCTGGTATGAGTTACACTTGCTTTGCTATATCTATGAGAAAACCACACTTTATCCATATTAGTAAGGCTAGTGTAAATCTAGTGAATGTACAACTAATAATGAATCAAAATAAATAGTCTGTATTTGTGAATCCAAATTGATTTGTAATAACATGCTTCTGTTGGTATTTTTTGGCTGCATTGAGCATTTGTAGTGAAATGCTTTTCAACATCAATCATATATACTCCTTCTTTCTATGTTTACAAGGCCTATTAATCTTGTCTTAAGTCAAAATTGTTCAAGTTTGAACAAGTTCATAGAAAAGATATCAACACCTACGGTAATAGCATGCTTCTGTTGGTATTTTTTTTCATTTTTTGGCTGCACTGAGCATTTGAAGTGAAATACTTTTCAACATCAATCATATATGCTCCCTCTTTCCATGTTTACAAGGCCTATTAATCTTGTCTTAATTCAAAATTGTTCAAGTTTGACCAAGTTATATCAACACCTATGGTAACTAGTAAATATAATTTCATGATAGATCCAGTTATATTGATTTCATATTGTAGATGTTTGATATTTGTTTCTTGAAACTTGGCCAAACTTTAAAAGGTTTGACTTAAGACAAGATTAATAGGCCTGGTATAAATGGGAGGAGTGCTAAATTGCATCGCATTGCACTCATTTATATGATCCAGTTCATTAGTCATGTCTTGCTCTTTTGCTTTATATTCACCCTTTACTGCTTGTTTTTTTTTTGTTATTGCGTTGATGGCATCGATCCATAAAAATATTTATACTCTACCAGCTATTTCTTAGCTTGGCAATTAATCGTAATCATGTAGCTAGATACATATCTTTACCATCTGTATCTCCGTTGCAGGTCGTTTTGTTGCTCCTTACCCTCATCTTTGCTTTAGTCCATAGTGGCATGGCAAGCTTACGTGAAACTGGTGAGAAAATAATAGGCGAGCGAGCTTACCGCGTGCTGTTTGCTGGAATATCACTACCTCTGGCACTTAGCACTATTGTGAGTATTTTGTATATTGTTTTTCTTTTTCTTTTGTTAGATGGTAAGCCTTCCTGTATCTTAGAAAGTTGTCATATATAACTTGCAGGTCTACTTCATAAATCATCGTTACGGTGGTATTCAGCTGTGGGATGTTAAAGGCGTCTCAGGCGTCCATGAGCTTGTTTGGCTGTCGAATTTCATCTCATTCTTGTTTCTGTATCCATCTACTTTCAATCTTTTAGAAGTGGCAGCTGTGGACAAGCCGAAGTTACACATGTGGGAAACTGGAATAATGCGCATCACGAGACATCCACAGGTAGTTTCACGAAGGCCGTGCTAGCTTATACTAAGATATATATGGGTCATGATTCATGAACTTCTTGTGCTAGGAGTTTGAAACTCCTTTTCTTTATTGTGCATCATGTTAATACGTGCTTTATCTAATCAGCAATTATCTTTTTAGTTTGTTGGGCAGGTGATCTGGTGCTTAGCTCACACGCTATGGATCGGCAACTCGGTCGCCGTCGCGGCCTCCGTCGGGTTGATCGGTCACCATGCATTCGGCGTTTGGAACGGCGACAGGAGGCTTGCGTCACGCTACGGCGAAGCCTTTGAGGTCCTGAAGAAGAGGACCAGCGTCGTGCCGTTCGCTGCGATCCTTGATGGGCGGCAGAAGCTGCCTGATGATTATTACAAGGAGTTCATCCGGTTACCGTACATCACGATCGTGGCTCTGACCCTGGGCGCGTACTTTGCGCATCCGTTGATGCAGGCGGCCAGCTACCGGCTTCCCTGGTAACTAACGGTGAATGCAGGTTGATGATGTGTGTATGTATGTATGTATGTCATTTTGTAGTACAGTATTATGGAAACATGACAGCCAGCCAACAGAAAAAAAAAATAGTGGTGCATTTGCAGTGTGTATGGTGCCCCATGAGCAGATGGATGAGCTTGCTGCACTTAGGGTTGTAATGCTACTACTGGCCTGCTTGTTCAGGCATTCATTTTGTAAGTAAAAGAGGACCACGCACCAAAAGAAACAAGTACCCAGCTGATGCTGCAGTCTAAAGCTCAAGCCATGCTGCAGCTTGGGAAACATCCCATAAATTGTGCATGTACTCACTGGTTACCAAATCAACTGAAGTTCTATCTTTGCTCTGACTCAATTTTTCAAATTTATAGAAATATATATCAACACCTGGAGCATCAAATTAGTTTCCTTGCCTACTTTATATAAAATATATTTTGTACTATGTATGTTTAATGTTGTAAAAAAATTCATATTCTTTTGATAAATTTGTTTGAGGGAGGGAAAAAAAAGTAGAACTTCAATTCATTTGGAATGGAGGGAGTAGAAGAACAAACAGTGCCGGCACACTGGAAGTTGTGGTACTATTATCAGCAGCCATTAGAGGGCATATACGATAGTATTGTTGTATTTGTCTTCTAAAACGGGAAAGTTTGTTTTTGCCACTAGCTTTATATTTTTTTGAGAAAACTTCAAATCTATTCATCTTTAATCGTGACAATACAACGAGCACCAGAAATAACAAAAATTACATCCAGACCATAGACCACCTAGCGATGACTACAAGCACTAAAGCGAGCCGAAGGCGCGCCACTATCATCGTCCCTCCCTCGCCAGAGCCGTGCAAAACTTGTTATAGTAGATAGTCGGGAAGTTGTCATGCTAATGCCCCACATGACCAGCGCACCGGAAGAGCAACCACTGTCATTGAAGAGTAGCGTAGATTGGAAGGATCCAACCTAAAAGCACAAGAATGTAGACAAACTACAACTAGATCCGAGCAAATCCATCAAGGGCAGACCTGTCGGAGACACACCTCCACACGCCCACCGACGATGCTAGACACACCATCAGGGCGTGGGCTAGATGGGGAGAACCTTATTTCATCTTTAGGGAGCCGCCACCGTCTTGTCTTTCTGAGTAGGACACAAGTCCTAACAAAATCTCGAAGGAGCATCTAAAAATAAAGCCCCCCCCCCCCCCGGGCAAAGGATCGGGATCCATCACGCCGCCATGGCCCTAAGGCCACCGGAGATGAGGCGGACCGGTGATGGCGCTGACGGATGGTACAGGAACCCTATACCTTTTTGGGCATGCTAGCGTATGCCACCAGAATTTGACATCTCACTTTTGCCACTTTTAACTTTTGACAATGTATCTAAAATGCCATTTTGTAGCAAATGTAAGAAAAATCCTTTCGCTTTTGTCACTCCTAACTTTTAACAATGTACTCCCTTCATCATAATGTAGTGCGCCCACGCTTTCCGAGATCCAAATTTGACCGTAAATTTAACCAACGAGACCGGCTGTGGCGGGAGCAAAAATTATTTTTGATATAAATTTAGCGGTATAATTTTTGCTCCCACCGCAGTCGGTCTCGTTGGTTAAATTTACAGTCAAACTTGATTCTCGGGAAGCACGGGCACACTACATTATGAAATTGAGGAAATATCACATTGCCACTTGGTTTTTGTAACGGAATAGCAATTGTGATGTATTGTCAAAATTTAAGAATGGCAAAAACAAAATGTTAAATTTTAGAGTGGCATAAGCAAAGTGGACAGAAACTACAATGTCAAAAACAAAGTTTTTACCTTTGTATCACAATATATGCGAAATCACCGCATTTTACTACCTCGGTAACTAAGGTGTTGTTTGGTTTTCGCCTACATCCGCCCCATCAAATTGTGGGCAGCCAAAAATTTGACGGACGATTTGCCTGCCCAGTTCGCCATGAAGTTAGCATAAAAACTGATGGAACCAGCTGTGATAGGGTGGGAATGCTAAAATATTGAACCCCATCCAAACAACCTTATAAGCCTTGGTCATTGGCAGGGCACATGAGGCTTCGACCCAAACCGCCTCTAAACGTAAGATGTTTTCAAACTGTAAAACATCTCACATTTAGTTACAGCGGTACAATTACGAAATCCTCGTACTAAACCAGCGTCAATTAATATGAATCGGATGAAGTATTATTTCTCAAAAACTGCCCTGTCACACACTCCCGAAAATCAACCAAAGACAGAGTTCGCTTAATCCGAGTGGGGCCCACGTGTCAGCACCCGTAACGTGGGATTTCATCTGAGCCGTCCGTGCAATGCTCCTCGTGATTCGTGCAGCGATGGTGGCCATGTCCTGGCCCACAAGGCACCGCGAAACGACCAAACCCCAAACCCTTCTCCCCTTTTCTTCCCCAACCCTTCCGGCGGCGGCGGCGGCGCGTAGGCTCTCGCTCCCTCCCCACCGTCTCCGATGGCCCTCGTCGCCGGCTCCTACGAGCGCTTCATCTGGGGCTTCTCCCTCAAGTCCCTCGCCGCCGCGGCCCCCTCCGACGAGGAGGCCCAGGCCCTCGCGCCGCTCTTCTCCTACCCGGCCCACGCGGGGCCCATCCGCTGCGTGGCGGCCGCGCCGCGGGCGGGGCTCGCGGCCTCCGGCGGCGCCGACGACTCCATCCGCCTCTACGACCTGCGCGCCGCCGCCGACCTCGGCCCGCTCCTCGACCCCTCCGCCGCCGTCTCCGCGCTCGCCTTCCACTCCATCGGCCCCGTCCCGCGCAACCTCCTCGCCGCCTCCGACGACGGCCTGCTCCACCTCTACGACGCCGACGGCTTCGCGCTGCTCAGCTCGCTCCGCGTCTTCCCGCGGGGCCGCGAGGCCGCCGACGCCCTCGCCGTGCACCCCTCGGGCCGGGTCGCGCTCGCCGTCGGCCGCGCCGGGGGCCTCTCCATGGTCAACCTCCTCCGCGGCCGCCGCAGCTTCACCTGCCGCCTCGAGCGCCCCGCCTCGGCCGTCGCCTACGCCGAGGACGCCGCCGGCGGTGACCGCTTCGTGATGGCTGCTGAGGAGAAGGTCACCGTGCATGACTCCGAGGACGCCAGGATCATCCATGAGATGCGCTGCGACAAGAGGGTTCTCGCCTTGGCTCCAGCAAAGGTATTCACATTTGCTCCTGATAAACCACCTACATAGTTGTTAAATCATGTCATGATAATAGATTCCTCTAGGAAAAAGATCATGGTCATAAGAGTGCTTATATGGCTTAAATATTAGTAGTTTCTTACCTAGGATTTAAATGATTATGGCTGGTTAAGAGTGTACTTTGTATGGCTTGAGAAGTTCCTGGAAACTGTTACCCATTCCAATGCAAATTTGGCAAACCTTTGATCAGCCATCTAACAGCCCATAATGCAACTTGTTTACCTTACCCAATGCAAATTTGTTATCCTGTCCAATGCAAATTTGTCCTTTGGTCAGCCATCTCACAGCCCATAAGACTCCTTGGTTGAACTTCATGTTGTGGTCTAGCTATCAGGACTCACTTTTGTTTCCCATTGTCAAGTCGTTGGATCTTCAGATACTTACTGTCATAGCACTTTAGCTTCACTTCCATTGCTTTTCTATTCTTTGTGCTATATAAATCTTTCTTCTAGAAATAGAAACACCAATACTTGCTGTCATAGCACTTTATCTTCACTTCCATTGCTCTTCTATTCTTTGTGCTATGTAAATCTTTCTTCTAGAAATAGAAACACCAAACGAATATGGGTGTATGCTTAATGTCATAGCATTTTAGCTTCACTTCCATTGCTTTTATATACTTTTTGCTATAAATCTTTCTTCTAGAAGCAGAAACACCACACGAATATGGGAGTATGCTTAATGTCATAGCATTTTAGCTTCACTTCCATTGCTTTTATATATTGCCCACTTGTTTATCATGTATGTGCCAGAATGGAGTTCTTTACACTGGAGGAGAGGATCGTGGTATTACTGCTTGGGATCTGTTGAGCGGCAAGGTTTCATCGCGCATCGAGGGCGCTCATTCAACCCGTGTAAAAGGGATTGTCGTTTTCGATAACCGGAATGACGGATCTGAATCGAGCACTTTAGTTGCTTCAGCTTCATCTGATGGCATCATAAGGATCTGGGATGTTCGGATGATTGGGAGCGAGAAGCCTACTCCATTGGCAGAGGCCAACACAAAAGCAAGGCTAACATGCCTTGCTGGGACATCATTGAAATGTAAGTCCCTGGAAGCTTCGTCTCTACATAAAACATAGCATATCATTGATTATTCTCAGAAAAAGAATCCTGATTGATGTTAATCCTGGTTTCATGAGTCAATACTCTGTTTTTTATCAGTAGTCATGAGTTGATAGTTGATACTTGAACAAAATGACATTTTTTTTCTTCATATAATCATATTAGTCACTCGCATCTGTGTTCACTGGTGTCTCTTGATTCTGCAGGAGTTAATCAAGTGAGATGTTGAGTTTGAGTTAAACTATCAAAGAGAGCCTGGACTACCAGTTTTGTGATGTTAGTGTAGTCTATGTAGTTCTTACTGGTGGAGGAAACTCCAAGCTGGAAATCTTGAGGGCACTAGCTGGATGCATGGGAAATGTATGGTATGAGAGCTAGTCATCGATTATACATCATTATAGTTTGGATTGAGGGCATGGACTGGTTAGATTAATGTCAAGCGATTGCAAGATCCGGTTGTATCAATCAAAAGTCTTCAGTGTGAACCATTTTGTTCTAATATTAAGCGTGCAGGTTTCCACAAATATGTAGCCCCCATGTATGAATTTATACTCTCCTTTTTGCACTGTTTGATGATGTTCGACTTCCGCACCGACAACGAGTTTTCCAGTCATATACTGAATAATATGAACTGGTGTCCCACACTCAAGCTGGGAACACTTGTCGACATGTGGGTCGACTGATGAATATTTAGCTTGAGATGCTCATGCTAAATTGACCATTGTTATCTTTTCGACTGGAGGATGCTAGCTTGAATTGCAGGGCAATCCCCACTAGTGCAGCACTGGTTTCGATATCAAGGATCTTGATATCCTAATATAAACTACTACTCCCTCCACTAGTACAAAAAACTAATGAGACTTGGGGGAGTAGTATGATGGATGAAACCAATCTATTTGAGCATCACCTCTGATAACAATTAAACAAAACCCACAGAAAACAAACAAATACATGTTGAGATTCATAACTAGCTCTCATTATCTTTCTTGGTTTACACTATGCTGAGATTTATTTTAAGGCATGTTGCGACTAGAGTTTCTTGAGCACGATGGGCGCGCCATGGTCAGGCTGCAGGGTGGAGACCGGGAACGGGGCGTGCCTGTAGGACGGCGACAACCCGAACTCGAAGCGCTGCAGTATCCTGCTCAGCGCCATCTTCGCTTCGATGAGCGCGAAGTTCTGGCCGACGCAGACCCGCGGGCCCCAGCCGAATGGGAAGAACGCCGGCGACGAGCTCCCGGACGCCTTGGAGACGCCCTCGGCGAACCTCTCCGGCCTGAACTCGTCGGCGTCCTCTCCCCAGACGTCCGGGTCATGGTGGAGGAACACGATGGGCAGCGAGAGGATCACGCCCGGCGGGTACCTGACGCCGCCCAGCTCCACCTCCGTGTACGTCTGCCGGTCGAACTGGATCACCGGCGGGTACAGCCTGAGCACCTCCTGCAGCACCATGGCCACCACCTTGAGCTGGTTTACGCCGTCCAGGTCCGGCTGGTCCTTCTTCCCGAAGACGCGCAGGACCTCCTCCCTCGCGCGGTCCTGCCACTCGGGGTGCATGCTCAGAGCGACGAGCGTCCAGGTGAGCAGCACGGCGGTGGTATCCATTCCGGCGAAGTAGAAGAGCTTGAGCTCCCCGATGATGTCGTCCATGGTCATGATGGGCTTGGAGTTCCCGGCTTCCTTGGTCTCTGCAATGTTGCACTCCATCAACACGCCTAGCAGGTCCTCATTGCTGGCATTGCCTTCTCTCATGGCCTTCTCCCTCTTGCTGATTATGCCTTTCAGCAGCGACTCGACCTCGCGCGCGTTCGCCTTCACCCGTCGGTTGAGCCGCATCGGCAAGAACCTGCAGGAATGACAAACCCGAGCAAGATCAGTGATCATAAGCGGGTAACTAATGTGCAAAAGTGACCAGAGAGAGACCAAGAGTCTAAGGGTGGGAGACTCACTTGAAACCTGGGAGGTATAGAGTGTTCAACATCTTCACTACGTTTTGAGCCTGCTCTGACTGTAATTGGAAAATCCTCCTCCCTTCGCTGAAGCTGCTGCCGAACGCCGCACGGGAGATGACGTCGCCGGTGAGGTTCTGGAACTCCGGCCACACGTCTATCTCCTTGGCCTCGTCGGACCCCACGTGATCCTCCCACCTTGTTACCAGCTCATTGCAGCAGGCAACGAAAGCGGGCATCATTTTCTGCATCACAACCAAGGCAAAATAACCATCATTCAGACACTCGATGCGAGTCGGGCCTCAGAGTTTCAAGTTGTAAAAGAAATCATAAAGGAAGAACCTTGAGTTTCTCGAGATGGAACGCGGGGTTGATGATCTTCCGGTGAGCGGCCCATTTCTCGCCGTCGTGGCTCACCAGCCCGTTGGCCAGCCGCCTGACGATGCCGTTGCTGAACTTGCGCTTCCGGAAGTGGCCGGACTTGTTGGCCAGTATCTCCCGCACCAGTTTAGGATCGTTCACGATCACCCTCGGCGTCGGGCCGAACCAGGTCACCGAGATCTTCCCTGCAAATTTTCAGCTTCCTTGAGTTTCAGACATGCAAGTCTGAACAAGTGGCCATCACAGCCATGTTCACTAATAACTTCTTTAATATGCAAAAAAAAATATAGTATTATGTAACGATGGATTTAGTTTATTTACCGTGCTCCTTGATCAGGCTGTGGTACAGAGGGGCCACCCGGGCTGTGATATCATGTGACGGCGGTAGCATGGGCTCCGACCGGGCCACGACAACCAGCCGGGAAAACTCTTGCAGATCGCCGAACGGGAAGCGGTACGCCCTGCCGCGGAGGCCCTGGGCCCGCAGCGCTCGGCCCAGCCTCCGCGGGGTGATCCAGGTCAGCTCCAGCACCCTCCAGGCCCACCACAGAGCCACGAGCGCCGCAACCGAGAGAAGCAGGCTCCATTGTTGCGATAGCACAGCTCCGATCGCCATGGCTGCTGATCAGAGCTCTGAAGCCTAGATCACTGTTTGGTGTTGGGCATGCAATGCAAGAGGTGAGTGCCAGGAGGGGAGCTATGCTATGCAGAGAGGTAAACCACTTATATAATAGGCGGCAAACTCCTATGGATGTTATGATACTGTTTTGATGGAGTAACCAAAGCTGAATGGGACTAATTTTGCTGACAAGCTTCTGCCATCAGTGCGTACGTACGTACATATATAGTTGTCGCCTTGTCGGTGCAGGGAAACAAGGAGAGAAAGAAACAGAATGAAGAGTTTTGCAGCCTTGTGGCAGTTATTTACCTTGGAGGTCCTAATTACCATCCTCTGCAGTCCTGGACTGTACCTGGCTAGGGATTCAGGGTAATCAGCTTCTGCTCAGCAGGGTGTGACTGCAATTTGTATAATGGTTGGCTAGTGATAGTAGTCGTGGGCGATGGCGACCGAGTTGTCAGCCGATGGCAATTTGTATAATGGTTGGCTAGTGATAGTAATCGCATGCCTTATGCCCATCACCGATAGGGTATTCGGTCGAAACGGCAACTGAAGCACTGGGAAGATCACATGAGTAATACCACCGTGGACACCCCTCAATTGCAGCTTGTATGTCTTCACGCCTGCAGGCATCCACATCAGGTTCAGGGAATGGCCAGTGCTGCTCACCCAACAGAGAAATAGAGTCGTCCAGCTTGTGATAAACATAAGTGAGCGTAGAGCGACAAGCTTGCTGCATTATGAGCACCAACAGCTCGAATGCACTCTCAATCCCATAGCTATTCTGCAGTTGCTGAGAAAGTAAGAGTGTAAGTGCACCTCCTCGTGGTGGCGGGGCGCCCGACACGTCACATCCGGTCGCTAAACTCAAGCGCCTCGTCGATGCGCCAGGCAAAAACAAGCACATTCACTGCCAGGTTGCATATCGATATGTCAGGCGCGCACCCGTCCTTCTGCATGAGTTGGAGCACGCGCATGGCGGAGCGGAGCTTCCCCGCATGGCTGTACGAGAGCATGAGGTGCGCGAACTGCTGCGTCCCGCGTCTCATGCGGCGGCGGATCATGAGGCGCATGACGCGCCGGGCGGGGTCGTGGAGCCTGGTGCGGCTGAGGAGGCTCAGCATTTCGTCGAACACCTCCGGGGCGTGCCGGTAGCGCTACTGGCGGTCGGCCTAGCGGAAGAACTCGAATGCGGCGCGGGTGTCCGTCTGCGCCTGCGCGCGGAGCACGGCGCGGACCTGCGGCGGGGAGAGCACCCGGAGCAGGTGCCGGAGCTGCGCCTCCAGCTTCGGGGTCCACGAGCCGCGGAGCTCGAGCAGCTTGCAGGTGTCGCGCACGAGGCGGCTGCGCGACTCCTCCGCGAGGTCATCGTCGTGGGGCGTCTCCTTGACGACGGACGAGGGGGCGAGTTCTCCCGCGGCGGCCGAGGAGGATGCGGCGGCGGTGCACAGGCGGCGGGGCTAGAGGAGGAGGAGCAATGGGTTTTGGCTAGATGCCCAGCCATGGCGCCCGCTCGTGTGCGCGGGAGGGAATGCGTTTGGTGGTTAGGAAAGCGATTGGCACTGGCCGGAGTGTGCCGCCGGCGGCGGCGGGCGGCTCACTTGCCGACGAGCCGGAGCAGGGTGTGTGGGGTCACAGCGTCAGGGCGTCACTGGCCGACGAGCCGGAGCAGCCCATGTAGTCGTCATACGATTAGTCGTACGATTTTGCAATAAAACCCATGTGGAGGAGAAACAATACCTAGCTTCTCCATCTTCAACTCTTTCGTCTGCTCCGCTCTAGTCTTGCGCTGTCTTTTAAGAGCAACTCTAGCAAAGTCGTCATATTAATAAGAAATGCTTATGGGGCAAGGTTATCGGGGAAAATATCTGGTGCTCCGGGAGCACCTAAGCTTAGGTGCTCCCGTGCGACCTCGGCCGTTGGATCTCAAATCCAACAGCTCCTGTGAGATGGTGAACATTTTTGCAAGAAAGCCCTCATAGAATCTAAAAAATGCGCGCAAGTACAGCAGCTTTTCATACACCGTTGGATCTGAGATCCGATGGCCCAAAAGCCCGTATCATGGGAGCATCTAAGCTCCCGTATCACAGGATACTCTCCCAAGGTTATCGAGGTGGTGCGCAAACTTGGAGTTTCCACATTTGTTGCCTCCATAATCGTGGTTGAAGAGCAGTGTGGTTCGTGTTCGGGGATGGCCGATGGTTGCAGCTCATGATGGTGGTGCTGGCTCGTGGGATAAGATGGTTTGCATGAAGCATGGAAAGAGGCGCGAGGATGGCATGTCTAGTCTTTCAGGTCACGTGTGCGGCAGGCCGGTCTTTGGTTCACAAAGCCCTGACAGTGATGGTGCCCTCCTGGCTATGACGATGAAGGAGGTACTTCTCCTATGTCTCCGCCGACTACCTCAGCGGCTTTGGGGATCAAAGACGATCGATTTGTGCAGGGGGGGCTAATAGAATTGTTTATATTTTAATTCCTTCCTGGGCTTCTTCATAGAGTTTTCAGGGCAGTTGTCGTGCCTGTCTAGTAATTTCATTATGTATGGGTTTGTGTAATTTTACTTTAGTATATTGACATACACGATTACCCTGAAAAAAACATGGGACCCACTTGTCCATAGGGCATCCCGTTTCCTCAGTCTCCCTGCCATCCATGTGAGGTGAGAGACCATGCGAAGTTTTCTTTTCATAAGTCAGTCATGAGACGCCAAATATGAAATAAATTACGACGATTCTAACATGTATAGTGACTATACTATAGTGTCTTTCTTTGGTCAATACGTCGTCTCTGCTAGAATTTTGTTGTCGTTGAGGAAAAGCCATCAAATCAAGCTTTATTGATTAGATAAAAGAGTTACATCGTTCACCAAAATCATGAAAATAAAGTCAGGGGGATCAACATCCCAAACACAAGTTCTAGCCATAGCCACAACATTGGCCTTTCTATTACAATATTATCAAACCAACGAGAAGAATGTTATAATCCATGTAAACTACACTTGCCGGAGTAGTCGTGAAACCTCTATTATTAATGGTTTGAACAACCTGAAGACAGTCACTGTGAATTGTGAAAGAGTTGGTACCTATTTTATTGTGCAATTTGCAAACCCTTTTTGAAAGCAAATGCTTCAACCATAGCTGCATCGACAACATGGGGAAGATGGCACTGGGTACAACTGATGCACTCACCTTTATAGTCTCTGATAACCACACCAACTCCACTGTCACTTGAATCCTCTCTAGACGCATCATCCACATCGATTAGTAGCTTCCGTTTCATTGGCTTTTTCCATCATTCTTTCAGCACCCCACCCTTCCAATTGCTCGCATACTTGTAGTTAGTCATCCTTCTGCGAGAGTTGCTCTAACACCCCACGACAGACTCTGTTTTTATGTGGAATACAAATTTTGGGCGCGACTATTTAGCGATTGTTATAACTTTAGGGATAGTATCGAACAATCGCTGACCGTTCCAACCTGAGTGCGGGTAGGCGTACAAGGGCGAGCCATGCCCTCGAATGTAACTACATTTACCGCGCGAGGTCAGGCGCGTGGTTGCGCATGAGGCCAACACAATTAGTGTGTGAGGCAACACTATATTCCTAAAAGCTCTTCCGATTTAAAATCCACATTTCTTAGATGATCATCTATTTCTCCATAGAAGATATGCAATTCCAACCAAGGTAGTAAATTATGATGAGGATAACTATCAAGTAAGGTATGGTACCTTTGTAGGCTTTGATAAGACTTCACCTGGTTTTTGTCTTACAGATCACACATGTCGCTCCATAGGATTTCTACACTGGATAGCCTAGATAACTTTTTCCGAGTGTCAAAGGTATATACCTACAGATTGAATTAATACCCAAGCTTTCGCTTTGCCAGCCAAAGATTGATAAAAGAGTTCAAGTTAACCAGGTAGGTGCCAATGGGGACAAAAGTTGATAAAAGAGTTCAAGTTAACCAGATTCTGAGTGTCAAAGGTATTTCGCTTTCACTTTCGCTTTGCCAGCCAAAGATTGATAAAAGAGTTCAAGTTAATTGGGCACACCCATAATCTGGCTTCGCATGTAGGTGCAACCAAAGTTGATTCGTCTCATTAGGACAAAGTTCAACGACATGGGGGCGCCGATGAAATTCTACACTAGCAGATACACTAACATTATCGCTAGAAGATGGAGGCATATTCTTCTGAGCATTTGTATTTGCTGCAAATAAATTATATATCATCACATTACCCTTACTAACAAGCCTTCAATCACAACCACTTGCTCTGGAGAAAAAATTTCACTAGGAGGGAACTTGGTTTCTCCAACCGGAGTGATATAAGCGAAATCTTATAACTCAAAAGACAAAACATTTGATACAATAGTTTTCCATGAGGTTGGACTCATTGGAATTTTTTTTGCAATACAAAATGGATTCTAGAAAGTATTTCTACGACTCTAATCCTCCAAAATTCCTACAAATTCTCTTTCAACTACAAAATCTCTTGTTTCAGGTTATGTGCGGCTACATCTAACAACTCCATTCAGACCAAAACATCAGGAATAAAGTCCACTTTATCATGGCATGGCCTGCTTCCCGGATGGATCAATGTCACTTGCCTTCCCTTCTTACTTCATCCAATATTCCTATGCCTTGTGGCAGGAGGAGTCCCAAACTAGAAGAAGAGATGAAAGGATGGGACAGCCGATCACTTTGTGCGCCTTTGACCGGATGAAGCCGCGAGCGTGGCCATAGCCGGCGACCAACATGAGCAGCATGAACTCGACGAGCAGAGCGAACTTTCGCTTTGAACTCCTGTGGCCCCAGAATGATCACTTTGTGCTCCTGTGACCTGCTGAAGCCATGAGCGTTGCTACAGCCGCGACAAACATGAGCAGCATCAACACGAGCAGAGTGTATGTTTTCTTGGACGACTTGCGGTACTCCCCGAATAGCACGATGCCCCAGAATGTGCTCACAAGTGGCAATGCCTGATGTTGAACAGCCAACAATGCAGAAACAGTTAGATTCATATTCATAGTGCCCTCTTCTCTCTGAATATCTTTCTTGTAAGTTGCTAACATCTTATTTAAAAGTTAAAAACTATATCTACCACATGATATGATACTTTTTAGAGATTCAGTAGTATTCTTTTTAACATCTTGAATCATATAAACAATGTAAACATGCTTTTTTTTACTGTGCTGGATGCGAACATGCATATAAGGAGTAAGGACTAGACATTGATTCAGCAAACAGACCTCAACAGCATCAGCAGCAGCATAACCAGCAGCCTGACCACCCATGAACTGGAAGCCATTGCCGAAGCCACAAAGCAAGCCGGCGAGGAGAGCCCACTGCCTGCCTTCCCAGTCACTCAGATAGGCCTTGAAGGACGACTTTGGCACGCCGGCCATCGGGCGGTAGAGGAACAAGATGTTGAGCCCGACACCGATGACAAAGCTAGACATGGAGAAGTAGAAGAAGGCAGTGTACACAACCAGATGGGGGACGCCGTCTTTCAGGGTGTGCCACTGGTCATTGGTGGCGAGGTTGAGTGCCGGGGAGAAGAGCGAGAGGCACACCCCGGCAAAGAAAACCAGCCCAAGCCCCTTGAGGGTGCTCGATCCAAACACCTGGATAATGATCAACAAGTTTGATTACATCACTTCACCTCATTGGTGTTGCAAAAA
The DNA here is from genome assembly GCA_021437245.1 of Aegilops speltoides. Classification (NCBI taxonomy): domain Eukaryota; kingdom Viridiplantae; phylum Streptophyta; class Magnoliopsida; order Poales; family Poaceae; genus Aegilops; species Aegilops speltoides. Next base: position 39,232,395 of record CM038145.1, on the reverse strand, counting down.
TCCAGTACTATCTGATTTTATTTTATTTTTGCTCTCTGAAATAAAATGACTTGTGACAGAATTAGTGCTACGATTTTACCTTAACCGAACGCCGGCCTTCGAGCTCAATTAGGTATTCTGCGGTTCCTGCTTCAGCTCTGGTGGCCTCTTCTGCACAAGCTCCGTTCTCTATGTCCACCTCTAGTGCATCATGCATACCTTGTTTGCTTGGCTCCATACCTCCATTTGTCCTGTTAAATTAGGCATTATAACAATGGTCAGAGCAGCAACCATTAAGTCGCAAAATGGTTTACCAAGATTGACACCTAGCCGATGTAAGTGAACCAGTGGGTAATATATGTGATTCCGCGTGAAGGAAAAATGTGCAAGAAAGTACCCAAGTTTGTAGCCATTTGTGGATTCACTTAGTTTTTCTTCATTGTCAGCTGCATTAGAAGAGTGTACAGCAGTCCCAAGGATGACTGCAACAAGGAAGCAAGCCACTCCAGTGAAAAGAATATCTGCCCTGTTGATGCGGTTGTCCAGGAAATAATTCAGTGTTGTGCCTGAAAATACAACACGCGTTAAAAATGAGTGGAATTCTTTAAGGACACAGGATAATAGCAGAGCCAACAGGTAATTTGGTGCTTCGGTTTAGTTAACCGGAAATGTTCATTTGCATATGTCAGCTGTACCCATATCTTCAAATATGTTCATATCTTGAGCTGTTTTTAATAAATGATCTGCCTACAATTGACAGACACTTTCTTGAAGCAACTAAAACTGTCAGATAACCGGTGTTATGGGGTAAAAGACTAACTTAAACCTACTAGTGCTAACCTAGTAATTCAGTCCCCTCCTGTGATGCTTAATAAAAGAAGATTATGATCAAGAATGGGCTGTACATGCATCACATGTATCATCAGAAACATATATAACCAGAAAAAAAAAGTAAGAATGTTTACAAATTTACCTATTACAACAACCATGCTTGCGCAGATAACCTCGGTAACTGAGAGACCCACATATGCCCAAGCATACTGTGTAGAAAGGTTCCCAATACTGAGCACAAGGCCCCCTGCCATTGCAAACAGCACCGAAGGCCAGTTATCCTTGATAAAAAAATTCATTCATTCAGAGTCAGCAAACCGAAGGAACAATTGTCTGTCTCATCAGGAAGTTGTTGCATAAATAAATAAATAAATGCATGATTACTTATAGACAGCTAATTAAGCTAACCTGACTGAGCTGGGTGAAGAAATTGGGCATGTCTTGCTTGCTCTCCCCAAGCTGGCCCAAGGTGAGCGCGATGAGGACCGCGGCGAGGAGGTTCGTGATCGAGTAATCAAGGTAGGTGTGCTGCGGTAGCCGGCCCCTGCGCTCCAAGAGGGTGAGCAATGCCGGCCATGTGCCCAAGAAGAGGAGGGCGGCACACATGAGAGCAATGGCACTACCCTTGTCTTCTACGACGAACATCTTGAGAGGCCCTGTTTGATGGAGAAGACGCGATTCGGTTCAGTAGGGGGGCTGCCTTCAACTACCTGCAGGCATCAATCAGTTGAGAGGTTGGAATTTATTCTACTGGATACACATGCATGAAGCTTGATCAATGAACACACCTATTTCTTAATCATCAATTGAGATATGATTTTTCAGGTTGCTGGAATTAATTAATTATAGATAAACGTGATCAATTAGCACACTGATTTCTTCATCATCGATTGAGATTTGATTTTTCAAGTTATAAATCTGGAATTAACTCTGCACATTCAATGAACAGACTGATTTTGTTTTCGCAGCAAAAAAAAGAAAAAACAAAAATAAAATAAAATGAACACACTCATTTTTTTCATCCCTGCAAAGCTTGCATGGAACTGAATGATTTGGGGCACTCGCTGCACGGAGTAAAAATGTCATAACAAAGCAAAACTAAATAAACATTTACCACGTGTCCATCAGATAAATCCTCATGAAAGTGATCCAGTTTTTTCTAAACCCAAACTAAATAAACTACTACTCCATCCGTCCCATAACATAAGATGCTTTTTAACGCTACTAAATATCAGATTTCACTTGAAGCCCAACTCGATCTGCGCGAATTTGGCATCCTCTTTCTGCCCGCCCAGAATACTAGCTAATCTATGTGTTCGTCGGCGAGGACGCCGGCCTCTCGCTCCATGGTCCTCGGCTTTATATATGCATGCATGTACAAGGAGGAGGAGGAAGAGGAGCGGGGTAAGTAGGAAGAGGTACGTACCCGCCGCCGCCGGAGATGGAGAAGACGAATATGGATCTAGGATCCTGGGGAAGTTGTGTACTACTGTACGTATGTTGCTCCCCTGCTGCGAACTGCGTTGCTATGTATGCGTATATATATGTTGAGACCGGTGGCGGTTGTCTTCCTTGGCGATTACGGTAACGACAGGCGGGGTTTGTCTGTGATTCTCCCTGTTTGCCAGCCAACCAAGTTTGCGAGGGAGGGAGGGAGCCGTTGGCGACGGTGGCGGCGGCGGCACGCTATCTCCGCGTCCTCTGCAGTCACGTTGTTAACTCACGGTACGGCTGCTGTAGCCGCGATATCAGCCATCCAATTTCAATCTCACGGCTTGCATCCCCCCACTCAATTTTGTTCCTAATAAATGCATATCTATAGTATTATTTATTTATATTTACTAGCAAACATGTCCGTGCGTTGCAACGGGAACGAAAAAACATCTTTCATAAACACTCTCGAGACATCAGTAAATCTCTTGAAATCGTGAACGATGTCACATGAAAACAAAATGATAAGTGATGTTGCGCAAAAACATAAAGACGTGATGATTTTTGAAGTGTATTCAAGGTGTTTCCAATTTAGACAATATAAATATCTATCTAGTTGCATTCCTTCTCTCGGTGGTGCCTAACAAATATTTGCATTACGATGAAAATAGCATTTGCAAAAGAGCATTATTTTTGCCTCGTTGATATATGTGTTTTTTATAATCCAAGTCAAGTATTAATTTGGTCGCAAACATGTTAGACAACTCCATCGAAAACAATCAATTTGTAAGGGCATGCATACCAAATGTTCAAGGTTGCATATCAACATCAATGTTCTCAAGAAAAAAATTATGGAAACAATTTAAAACAATATGAAAATTAAAGTCAAGCCATCGGTTTACGTAAAGCTTGTATCAGCAATATTGTACATTTTTTCTACATCAGAAACATTTTTATATACATGCTTAATACTTTCCAATTTCATGGTTAACATTTTCCAAAACCTATTTATTTTTTATGTCTACTACTTTTATACACATTCTACTTTTTTTATACATCAGGAACATATTTTACATACACGTTTAACAACATGATACATGATAATATTTTTGAAAACTTATAATTTTATGTCTACTTTGTTCCATACACATTGTATTGTTTTTGTCTACATTTTTATATATATACATCAGAGACATTTTTTCTCACATTTTTTTTAAATGCACGATTAACATTTACTAAAGAATGAAAAATATATTATTATTTTTCTATACATACTGTACTTGTTTGTATATAATGAAAATATTTTTTCTATACAAGCTTGACATTTGTTTAATGCATGATTAACATTCTTTCAAAGTCCGCATATAAGTGATTTTTATAATTAAAATATTTATAGCATTTGAAAATAAAGCCAAAAGAAGAAAATAAAAGGTGAATGTAAAAGAAGTGAAAAGAGTAAATAAAAAGTGTTGTAGGCGGCGTTGGGGTCGATCCTGGGTCTCCCAGCTGGAGCGCTACGGTCTTGCCAGTCGGTCTGGCCATGCACTGGTGATTTTCTGGTGGTTTGGCTCCTTATTCTATCAAAAGAAACGGACGACTTAAAGAAAAAGTAAACCGAATCGTTTTTCCCACTTACTGGTGGCATAGGTGGGTAATTCATGCGAACTCTAGGGGCAAATTGCGCGACGGACGACCAGAAACCGAACTTTCTTTATTATTAGGTAAGGATATTTATTGCTTATAAGAGCACCAGTTGTAATAATTCTTTTAAAGCCATTAAATTTTAGTGTACACCAGACACCAATGCCATACAATCTAATGCATTTAAAACAATAATGAGGCTAGCCAACTCACCTCCAGAAGGCTCCCCAGATTGGTCCTTCATTGGCCGTCGGATCTGCTTTTTCGTCCGTCTGGACCGTTGATCTTCGCAACAGTTAAACTCAGTTTTCACCTCGCAGTCGTTTTCATTGTCCAATGACTTGTGGGCTCGCGCCGCACGCTGGTTGGCTGGGTTACCCGTTTTGAGGTGCAACTGGTTTTGCCCAATCAGCTTCGCGCGCCCGCACCCAATCACCCGTGTCTCACCCCACTCCCACCCCAGCCGCCAAACGAACCCTAGCCCGCAGTTCCCCGCGATCCCCATGAGCTGCCGCACCCCTCCCTCGATCCACAGTTCCCCGCGATCCTCTCCTAGCCCGCAGCCACCGGCCTTGTCTCTCCACTCGCCTCCTCCTTTCCTCTACCATGTCATCGTCGATCCCACCGCTGTCCCTCTCCTTTGCTTGCCTCCTCCGGTCATCTTCCATGTCGCCGTCGATCTAGATCGGACGTAGGTCATCGTTGTGGTAGAGCAGCGACGGCGGGGTCTTCGCGGTGCGGGTGGGGATGTAGGGGAGGGGTGGGATGCGGACGGCGGCGAGGAAGGCAAGAAACAGCGGGGAAGGAGAAGGTGAGCGATCCTAGCGTGGGGAAGGGGCAGGGTGGGGCCTCGCGCACCTGCCGGCGGCAGGCGAGAGCTTGAGCTCGAGACGATGGAGGTGCTAAGGCGGGGCAGGAGAGGACGGCTCGCCGACGAGATCGAGTTGGAGGCGGTGAGATGTTTTCCTTCATGGCTTCCCACCCGCTGAGCTCGTTGGTCCTCCTCCCTCCCCCGTGCCGCCGGGCCTCGTCCTTCGTCGCTCGACTTACCATCGACCCCTGGTACGCCTCCATCCTTCGTCCCTTGCTTCGTGGCCCGGATGTCGAGGGAGGGCGAGAGGCGGTGATATGCAGGGGTGAGTGAGATGGAGGCGGTGACCTGCAGCTCCTATTGAAGGGGCGGAGAAGAGGGGGTGCTCTTGTGGAAGAACAGTTTTAGGTTCTCTCTTTACCTGCTTATTTCTTGTCATTGGTCTTGATTTCCTGATATACGATTTATCTAAAGACCACAATCTTCCAGATCTGAGAAAGAAGATGAACATAAGAATCCAATAGAAGATTTGGTGAAGAACAAGGTGACCAACTCTCTCTCGTGTGAATGCCCGTCTCTCTTTTGTAGAAAATTGGTAGGTGACCTCATATTTGTGTTTCAGGTTACTTGGCTTCTTCTTTCAACCAATCTTTTAAAATTATAGTGCATTTTTTGTGGGGCGGGTTAAAGAGACCATGTTATTTTGCTTGGCTTATATTCAGAAGGGAAAATACAATGCTCTTTGGAGTCAAGTTTTTTTTTTATAAATTCTGATTGTTGTATTAGTATTTATCAATTGAGGCATGATTGTTGTGTGCTCTTCTTGCTGAAGATTATCATGGTGTTATTTGCTTTGTGAAAAAAGAAAGAGATGAATTGATTTGCATTCTTATCAATCTCTTTTATAATTATTTATCTATGTAATCTCCTGTTATTAGATGATGAAGTTATGTTTGCATTTGTTAGTCACTTCGTGGATCATCTGTGCTTGTGCAGATTTTATTTCTGTACGCCTACAAGGTGTTCGACGAAAATCCCAGAAGGCTGGCAGGGGAAGAATGATCTATGTAAGCCATGTGATTTCCTTATTCAGGTGGCTATACTGTATTCCTCATTTAGTAGTTTATCAAGTGATCAGATGTTTTACTCTCAAGAATGTGTTTTGAGAACTGCTTGTTTACCCATTCCTTTGTTTTTAGCTGCAGTAAGTAATTCGAATAGGAAGACTGTTGGTTCAACTGAAGATCCCGAGTCAGCGTGTGGACAGCTTGTTGGTAGAGTCCATAAAAAATTCCAACCAGTCATGACCGCCCCGCCTTGCTTCCGACGGTGCTGCTGGTTGCTCAGGTTCCTAGGGGATGTTTCATGGTTGTTATCTATGGGAGGAGAGGATGACAGCCACAGCAGCAAGCGCCAAGCGGCACGCTGCCCCAGCCAGCCGCCGTACATGGCCACGTCAATTTTCCGTTACCTTGCCTCCTGCTGTTCGATTTTCCTCTTTTGCTTACTTCTCCTTCCAGTGTTGGTGCAGGATCGTTTGATTCATTGTTCATTGTTCCGCTGGCTGCTCAGGTTTGCCAATGACATTAGCTCCTCCATGACCTGATTTCTTACCTTGCTGGTTGTGTCATATGGCAGTCGGCATTTGCTTGATGAATGTTTCAGTTCCTCTTGTTTGTTTGCATTCTGATCAAGCCATGGCGCATATTGCCTCTGATTTGCTTATTTGAGCGTTCTGTTATACAGAAAATTTAATTTGCTTGTTTTTCACTTCTATAGGGATATGAGGAGAGAGCTCTGTTGTTGGTAGCGGCTGCATCATTTCAACAAGTGACATGGTTGATCTTTGCTGCATGGTATATACCTAAGGTTGGCGATGTTGAATTAGGTAAGAAAAAGATGACAACCATTTGCTTGAGAGAGCTCTATTGTTAGTCAGCTGCTTCCGTTTTTGGATGATTAATTATTTGCATGAAGGTTCAGAGAATGGCCTCTGTTGCCTTACAGTCCAACTGGTAAACAGAACAATGCCTTACATGAGCACTGATGGCGATCTTATATACTTATATGTATATGTTTTCGTTATGCAGAACACATGAGAAATCGTTGATGTGCATGGATGACAGCTTTCCCATGACGAAGCAAAATTGGCAGGTGCTTTTCTCTACTTTCTAATATTATCCATATACCACAGGGGAATGGTAGTTAGTTTTAGCAGTGATTAGTTGAGGCGCCACCTCTTCTTGAGATGTTGATCAATGCGAAATTGCATCTTCCCATTGCTTTCTTTTAGTTGCCAGGATAAGTGTACTCTCGACCTTCGTGTCTCTGCATTCTCTCTCAGCGGTCTGGTTGGTTTCCTGTCTGCTATCGGCAAGAATTTGGTTAAATTTTGTGTTGCTTTCTTCACTTAATTACTGCTGCATATCCAAATTTTCCATGTAATTAATTCCATGTCAGTTCTGTGAAAACTATGATGATTTGCTTGCAGATTGTTTAACATTGGAGAATCGGATTTGGTGTAGGCATTTGCAAGGTTCAACAAATGATGACCTTTACTGGCGAGGAAACGATGAAGGTGAGATGATAATTGTATTTCAACAACCACATTATCTAGAGATGATATTTGGATTAAACAGCAAGAATTGTCTTTGTCTCCTCTGTGCACCCATCGTTTTCTAACCTCCTCTCATCATCAGGTATAAGAGGAGTTGCATCCCTGGTAGAGGTGCAGATCAAGGAGGTCGGCTAATGGGATGAGGTTGGGTGATGTTCACTAAGGAGGAAAAAGGTGCATGTCCCGGTTTTTTGGTGATGGCAGCGGCATATTTCCTTCAATGAAGGAAGGAATCCTCTGCCGGAAGCTTGGCATAGGCATGTCTGAGCGTCTTATTTGTTAGTGTTGCTAGCTCTGGGAAATGCATGCCGAGTGGTTGTTGGCTTGTTGCATGTATGTTATTGCTACATTAATAAATTCATTTTAGGTGAGAGAAAATGTTTTCTGTTTCCTACGTCGTTGTTTCAATTAGTAGTGAATATTGATGATGCCCATGAAAACTTTCAAGACATCGCTGAACTGTATCTCGTCATTTGACAACTTTGATTTCTGATTAGCATGTCGATCCCCACCAATATTTATGTCAAAAAGGAAATTAGTTGGAATTTGAGACTTTCTACATCAAAATATTCTTTTAAACAAGGGTATTAGTGCGTGGATGGCAACTCAGGATCAGCCTCATAAAAATCTTATATTCCCTGAGGAGGTTCTACCACGTGGAAACACTCAGTTTACTATCCTGCTGAGATTAAATATCCATATCCCAAGTGTCTAGGCTGATTCCTGTTTTTCTTTATTTCTTTTTCATTTTCATCTAATCTTCACTGACCAATTTCTTACATCACTGATTCAGTTTTAGTTTTTCACTCAGACATACAGTTGTTAGTGTTGTTAATCCATACATAGTAGTATTTGTTTTATTGTATCTTTCATTCAAGATCTTGTGCAAAATTACATGCATATTTTCCTTTGCCGTAGACCCATGTTGATTTTTGGACCCAAATTTTAATGGGCCTCTTGCAGGAGACGTGAAGGTGAGCTACCGTGATTAAGGAAATTACATGTATTTGTGTGGTTTGTTCCTGCTGTTGATCGGTGCTACTAAATGCTATATAAAACTTATAGCTGTGCATAAAATGCCTTGATATGCAAATAACCCACTTAAAATAAATGGCTTGCGCCATCTGGCATTAGATGTTGACATGCCAAACACTTTGCCGCCTAGGATAGTATATATTTGTATTGCCATCAGTTATCTCATTTTTTAAATAAAGAAAAAAAATTATTTGCTTTGGTTTTTTGGAATAATGTTCAGGAAGTTCATGACGAGTGTAGTGTAACCATTGTGCTTGCTGCAGTTTTACTTTAGTGTTGAAATGTTTTTGTTAGCTTGTTCTGTACTACGAAATATTTTTGTTTTCCCAGCCATTGTTTTCTAATCCTATCAGCATATTACCTGATATGGCCTTTGAAGTTTCTGTTTTATAACGAGCTTTGCACCGGTCAACTTGAGTATGGTATGGTTTATTCTTTTCGGTTGCGGCTATTCCAGAGAAATTTAGAGCTCCACAACCTTCTGAAGACTTAGCAGAGATGAAACAATCAATCAGTTGAGACGCATCACATGATCTTTTTCTCTTGACATTGATGGGTATTGAACCCATAGATAAGCTTATCAATGGAACTCTTATCGGGTTGAGAAGGTGTCACAAAAACTAAAGAGCAGTTTTAACGTTGTTGGGGATATGACTATTTGTGTAAGCCGCCCAGGAGGGTCTGGGTTACGCAAAGAGTATTCGTCAGAGGAAGCCCAAGACCAAGCATGAGGATGGCGGTTCAATAAAGAGCTTAAGGCCCACGGGCGGCTTAAGCCCATTGTAGTAAACCGCCATGATGGCATGACTTGTAACGTAAGGTATATTTAACTGGTCACCGAGCCGAACTCTGTTTATAAGCCGATCGGGACTCTGTTAGCCGCAGGTGTCAACCCGTGTATATAAGGGGACGACCTGCGGGCGACTTAGGGCCAGAAACAACTCATCGAGAGCCGGGCATAGAGTATCTCGCTCCCTGGTCATCGAAACATCAATACCAACCCAACTAGGCGTAGGCCTTACCTTCACCGTAAGGGCCGAACTAGTAAAACCCTCTCGTGTCTCTTGTCCCGATTTAACCCTTCAAGCTTCCTAGTTGCGATGGCTCCACAACTAAGTCCTTTCACGAGGACATCGGCGTGACTATTCCACGACGGTTGGCGCCCACCGTGGGGCCGCGACGGTGGATTTGAGTTCTTGAAGGGCAACTTTGAAGGGCTCAAGGGGTACGTAGTGGGCCGGATGACCAAGAGTCGTCACGGCAAGATCTACATCGACGATGAAGGCTGGGGCCCCGACGACGGCTCAATTGAGTACGGGTACCGGGTCCCCTTCGGTGGAATCCACGTCTTCATCGGCCGGATCGGTAAGCCGGGTCCTGAGCCGGACAACTGCACCGACCTCGTCGAGCCGGCTCAGCGTGCGAGGAAGACCCGGACTCAGCCGGTCATAAGGCGTGCCTTCGTGGGTTGCGTCCACGGAGAGGAACTTTCTGGATCTAAAGATGGGGTGAGACGGCTGTCCTTTCAGACGGTGATTCGTCCGCCGGCTCGACAGATTCGTTGTATCAGGTACAAGACGGCGCGCTCGGAGGCTGTTCCGATGGCATCAGTATTCCAAACCCCGATGAGCCGCCAAGATGGGCCGAAATCTTCATGGCTGGAACTCAGCCCGACTCAAACTCTACAGCAGCTGCGGCGATCACGTCTGGATCAGGAGCAGCCGGGCCGGCGGCCCCGTGCGCCCACCAGCTCAGGTGTTGATGGACCTCATGGACAAGCTTACAGCCCTGTTAACTGCCACAGTTATTCCTGCAGATAAAGATGAGCATGACGCAGGGGTAGCGCAAGTACGTGAGGAGATAGCTCAGGCCAAGGAGGCCTTAGCGGTGAGGATACTAGACTAGGCTGCGAGCGGCGGCTCTCGACGCCCGGCACAACGCTTGCGATCGAAGCTTACCAGCTCACGATGAGCTTAAACGCATCCAATGAGGTAATGAGGAGGAGACATCAGAAAACGCAGTCCCGTCTACCTCCGAATTACGACCCTCGGGTTCTCTTTGCTACACCCAGAGCCGGCCCTAGTAACCCGCCAGAGGCCGATCGGCTTATGATAGCCGGAACAGGAGGACCGGCTCAGCCTAGGGATATGGTGCCGCCTCACGTGAGCATGCCACCACCGCGTTATGTGTCGATTCCACCGGGTCACTTTTCCAACCCCATGGAGAACTTGATCGCAGCTTCAGCGCGTTTAGCGGCTCTTCCTATGGAAGGAGATGACCCGACGGCGGTGGAGACTCGGAGGGTCAGGGAGCTCCTCCAGACAGCCACAGCTCGGCGGGAGACCTATTCTTACAGGGGACAGATTCATTCCACTCCCCCCTGGTTAGCACCACCTCGCGTAACCGAGCTGAGTTACAACAGACGCATGGAGTCGGAAGCTTTGTCAAGCAATGCCCAATGACGTAACCATCCCGGGGGCTATGTCCGGCGCAGGACCAAGTACGTCAGGAGAATGATCACCCGGAGCATCCAATGACATCTGTTGAGGCGGGAGTAGCCACTAGAACCGGCGGAGTCCCTTGCACAGTGCCGCTCTGCGCGATGTCGCGTCGCCCAAGGACTTTAAGGGACCTCGAAAGGTACCAAATTACACGGCCGATTTACAGCCCGGAGCGTGGATTGAGAGTTACGAGATGGCCATGGAGCTGCTAGAGGTCAGTGACGCGGCAATGGCTAAGTATTTCACCATGATGTTGGATGGAACGGCCCGGTCTTGGCTAAAGGGTTTACCACCCAATTCCATTGGTTCATGGGGCGAGTTAAAAGCCCGGTTCATCCAGAACTTCAAGGACACCTGTAAGCAATCCATGTCGATTGTGGACTTGACGGACTGCAAGCAGGAGGAAGGCGAATCCACCACCCATTGGGTGCGCCGGGTCAAAGAGATAATTCATTCCTCTGATAAGATGGACGCCTTGCTCTGCAGTTCTTATCTTTGGAGAAAATTGCCGTTTTGAGCGGCGAGGCGTAAATGGCGCCTTAAGCGTGACCTCACAGATATGGGTACGCTGATGGCAGCTTTGGTCAAATACGCCGATTCTGATAGTACCAAGGATCCCGCATCTGACGATGAGAAGACAGGGAAGGGAAAAAGGAACAGCAATGGAAAGGGTCAGCAGCATAACCCGGGGAATCAAGGTGGCAATAAGCGTAAGCCGGACGGTAACCCAGAGTTTGTGGCCAATGCCAACGCACGAGGTAACAATCAGAGACGTAAGGGTAAACCGCCTCGCTCCGGCGGGTCAGGCCCATCGCTGGAGCAACTACTTAATGAGCCCTGCCCGAGACACGGCACCCGGGAGTGGTTGGCCACACATCTATGGAAGGATTGTGCGACCATGAAGGCGTTTAAAAACCCCAACACCTTCGACGGTGGTCAAGGATCTGGTGGCGGCTCACGGGCCGGCGGCTTTCATGGCCCGGGCGGCGGTTCAAATTCCGGTTTTCAAGGGCATCCAGGTGGCAACAGTTAGCAGCAATCTGGTCAAGGCGGACAGCAGCAGCAACAGTCGGGTTATCAAAGCCATCCGAAGCAGTTGAGTGGTGGACAGTATCACGTGTTTACCACTAGCTTGTGCAGACGTGACCAGAAGGTTCATAAATGGGCTGTGAATTCCGTTGAGCCAGCAATCCCTCGTTATTTAAGGTGGTCAGAGCAGCCCATCATATGGAGCAGGGAGGATCATCCTCAGCGGGTTGATAACCCGGGTCAGTTGGCTTTGGTAGTGGCGCCTCAGGTTGGTGGGTATAAGTTCACCAAGGTGCTCATGGATGGGGGTAGTAGCATCAACATCCTTTACTACGAGACCTTTCAGTGCATGGGGTTGACTGATAAACATCTGAGAACATCCAACACTGTGTTCCATGGAGTTGTCCCTGGTAAGTCGGCTTACCCAGTTGGCAAGATTGAGCTGGAGGTGGCTTTTGGAGACGAACATGACTCCCGAGCTGAGAAGTTGATGTTTGAAGTGGTCAAGATCAGGAGCCCATACCACACTCTGTTTGGACGGCCGGCTTATGCTAAGTTTATGGCCCGGCCATGTTACCTTTATTTACAGCTCAAGATGCCGAGTTACAAGGGCACCATCACTGTACATGGCAGTCGTAAGGTAGGATTGGAGTGTGAAGAGGGGACGGCTTATCTTTGAGTCGGCTGCGTGAGAAGGAGCTCAAATTTTACCAAGATAATGTTGACCGGCGGATATGACATCCTGAAGAAGCCAACTCTGAGCATCACCCGGCGTTGAAGTTTAAGTTGGCAGTGAGACAAAGCTTGTTGACTTTACCCGGGTGATTCTTCTAAACAGATTCGAGATCGCAACAACTTGGATCCCAAATAGGAAAGCGCGCCATCGAGTTCATCCGTGAGAACCGGGCATCTTTGCATGGAAACCTTCCGACATGCGGGTGTACCGAGGAACTCGTGAGCACACTCTCAATATTGATCCAAAGTATAAGCCGGTCGAGCAGTTTCTTCACCGTTTTAATGAAGAACGACGAAAGCTATTGGGAAGAAGTCGCCCGGCTCTTAGCGGTCGGGTTTATCATTGAAGTTTTTCACCGGAGTGGTTGGCTAACCCGGTGCTCGTCCTCAAGAAGAATGGCACTGGCGCGTGTGTGTGGACTACACGGACTTAAACAAGGCTAGTCGGTGACCTTTTGCTCTTCCCGTATTGATCAAATCATTGATGCTACTGGCGGGTTGTGAGTGTTTGAGCTTTTGGATGCTTACTCCGGTTATCATCGATTAAGATGGCGATTAAGACCAGGAGAAGACGGCTTTCATCACTCCGTTTGGAGCCTTCTGCTATGTATCTATGCCATTTGGGCTCAAGAGTGCCCAGGCGACTTATCAACGGTGTGTGCAGAACTGTTTGCACGAACAAATTGGGCGTAATGTCCATGCTTATGTGGATGACATTGTGGTGAAGTCCAGAGAAAAGGAAACCTTGATATCCGACTTAAAGGAGACCTTTGATAATCTCCGGGTCTACAAGATGATGCTTAACCCGGCCAAATGTGTGTTTGGTGTTCCTGCAGGCAAGCTTTTGGGCTTTCTGGTGTCCAACAGAGGCATCGAAGCTAACCCGGAGAAGATTAAGGTGATTACCTCTCTGGCTAAACCGGCGTGCATCAATGATGTTCAGCGACTGACGGGTCGCGTCGCCGCCTTAAGTCGGTTCATAAGTCGGCTCGGTGAGAAAGCCCTCCCATTATATCAGATGATGAAGAAAACTGACACTTTTGTTTGGAGTGAGGCCGCTGATGCTGCTTTTGAAGACTTAAAGAGACAATTGTCCGAGCCACCGGTTCTCGCGGCTCCAATTGACAAGGAGCCTTTGCTGTTATATGTGGCTGCCAATTCACGAGCCGTCAGTGTTGCCATTGTGGTGGAGCGTAAGGAAGCCGGTAAGGAACATCCGGTTCAACGGCCGGTTTATTACATCAGTGAGGTGCTCATGGAATCCAAGCAAAGATACCCGCATTGGCAGAAGCTTGTTTATGGGGTGTTCATGGCAAACCGGAAGTTGAAGCAGTATTTTCAAAGCCATCCTATAACTGTGGTAAGTTCTGCCCCTTTGGGAGACATCATTCAGAACAGGGAGGCCACAGGACGAGTTGCCAAGTGGGCTATTGAGCTTGGGCCTCATGGCTTGAAATACATGCCCCGGACGGCTATTAAGTCTCACGCCTTGGTGGACTTCATCAATGATTGGATAGAGTTGCAAGCCCCTGAGGAGAAGCCGTATAACACATACTGGACTATTCATTTTGACGGGTCTAGGAAGTTAGAAGGCTCGGGGGCTGGAGTGGTGTTAACTTCCCCTCGAGGTGACAAATTTCGTTATGTACTCCGGCTTATGTTTCCATGTACTAACAATGCAGCTGAATATGAGGCATTACTCCATGGTCTCCGGATGGCTAAGGAGATGAACTTAAGCCGGGTACGATGCTTGGGCGACTCAAATTTGGTGGCTCAGCAAGTGTCAGGCAAGTGGGATTCCAAGGACCCCCTCATGGCGGCTTATTGTCATGAGGTAGATGTTGTAGCTGGTCACTTCACGGGTTATCAAATGGAGCACATTGATCGAAGGAAGAATGAGGCGGCTGACGCTTTAAGCCGGTTGGGATCCCAACGTAAGCCGGTGCCGCCCAATACCTTTCTCGATGTGTTACATAACCCCTCTGTCAAGGTGCCTACCGAGGAAGAATTAGCAGTACCAGACCCGGAGGCACAGCTGGTGGAGGCTCTTCATGTTATCCCGGATTGGACGGTGCCTTACTTGGCTTATATGACCCGGGGTGAGTTGCCGGAGGATGAGACGTTGGCGAGACAAATCGTCAGGCGTTCCAAATCCATGACAATTGTTAACGGCGAGTTACATCACCTCAGTGTCACGGGGGCGTTTCAACGCTGCGTATCACCTACAGAAGGCCAAAAAATACTCCGTGAGATCCATGAAGGAGATTGTGGCCATCATGCCGGGTCAAAAATCCCTTGTAGCCAAGGCCTTTCGTCATGGTTTCTATTGGTTGACGGCTCATCTTGATCTGAGAGGACCAGGTCGATAAATGTGATGGGTGTCAAAAGTTCTCACGACGAGCTCATGCGCCGGCTCAAGAATTAAGGATGATCCCAATCACTTGGCCATTTGCGGTCTGGGGGCTTGATATGGTTGGACCTTTCAAAATGTCTAAAGACAAAAAGACACATCTACTGGTGGCAGTGGATAAGTTTACCAAGTGGGTTGAGGCGAGCGGTCAAGAATGTGATGCAGCCACGGCGGTTCAGTTCATAAAAAAGGTGATCTTTCGTTTTGGTTTTTCACATAGCATCATAACTGATAATGGCACTAATCTCTCTAAGGGTGCCATGGAAGAGTTCTGTCAAAGAGAACATATCCGGCTTGATGTTTCGGCCGTTGCTCATCCTCAATCCAATGGTCAAGCACAAAGAGCTAATCAAGAGATCCTGAAAGGTATCAAACCCCGACTCTTAGTCCCCTTACAGCGGACTCCGGGTTCTTGGGTGGAGGAGTTACCCTCCGTGTTATGGAGCATCAACACTACGCCTAACAGATCTACAGGATACACACCTTTCTTCATGGTTTATGGAGCAGAGGCGGTTCTGCCAAGTGACATCCGGCACGACTCACCCCGTGTGGCGGCTTACGTTGAGGCGGATAATGAAAAGGCTCGTCAGGATGCACTTGACTTGTTGGACGAAGAGCGAGACTTGGCAATAGCCCGTTCTGCGATTTACCAACAAGACATGCGCCGCTATCACAGCCGCCGGGTTAGAAGCAGAACTTTTCAGGAAGGCGACTTGGTGCTCCGGCTCATCCAGGATCAGTCTGATATGCACAAGCTATCCCCGCCTTGGGAAGGACCCTTTGTGGTCAGCAAGAATCTGCATAACGGGTCATATTATCTCATCGATATTCGAGAAAACAAGGACTCATTTAAATCGGAGGAAGAAACCCGCCGGCCGTGGAACATAGCTCATCTCCGGCCTTACTATACTTAAGTTACTTTTTTCAGATACTTTTATAATGTACATATTATATAAAGCAATAAAGCAGGACCTCTGTCCTTTTTTCCCATAAAGAAATGTTTCATGTTTTCTTTATCAGGTGATGGACATTGCCAACAGGGGACGGATCATATCTGAATCTGGCTTTCCCTTTGGTCCGGCTTATGATCATATCTGAATCTAGCTTTGGTCACTTGGGGGCTTCCTGTTCAAACATAGGTCATATTCGAACCAAAGAGAACATAGCTGTCGATACCCACTTGATCGGCATATTGCCAAATCCACTTGGGGGCTTCCTGATCAAATTTGAATCATAGCTTAACCCCTTTGGGTCTGACATGGATCGTATTCGAATCAGCGTCATTAAACAACTCTTATGTTCACTTGGGGGCTTCCTGTTCAAACATAGGTCGTATTCGAACCAAAGAGAACATAGCTGTCGATACCCACTTGATCGGCATCGCCAAAGCCACTGGGGGCTATATGATCGTATCTGAATCTTAGCTTAACCCCTTTGGAACGGTTTTCTGATCGTATTCGAATCAGGAGCCTATGAACATTTGCAAGTATGATTAGTTTCACTATCATTGAAACCTTCTTGAGGAGATGGTTCTTGATCTTTCCGGTTTATATTAGTTACTTCAGGTTCTAACAAGTGCCATGTAAAAACTTATATGAGCCGGAGTGGTTATTAAAAAAGGGTCGGAGGTATGCTGCTCTGATTATGTTTTAAACTAATCATGAACCGGCTTATACATATGATTTTTGATCATGTCCGGGTTATCAATATTCTTTAACCCGCTGGTACAGTGAATCGTCCAGGAAAGCTTTGCCTGTTTTACGTGCAGGTTAAAATGGAGCAAGGTGAAGGATCAAGGAAACACTTGATTAACATAAGCAAGATGAATTTGGTACTGGCGGCTTAACCAAAGCAATAAGTACCATAAAGCATGACAGGCATTAAGGAGTTTTTTCTATCCTATTACAAGACTCCCCGAGTCTGAATAAGTGAAGTATTGTTCTTTGCCAAGTTATGACCCGGCTGGCGGCTCATTCCTCCGGTTGGCTTGATGACTCCGGGTTATCCTTCCCCGCCTCTCCTTTGGTTGTTACGTCTCGAAGGTGGGCGAGGCCCGATCAATGCCGCTCAAAGCTTCAAATTCAGCTTCATCATCTATTAAACTGGCCGGGTCCACTTCAGGGGCAAAGGTATGCTTACGCGTTGGAGGGAGCAGGCTGACTTGGTCATATGGGACATTTGGGATTCTCCGGTTCTCGCTATCATAACCCGGCGAATACTTGGTGAGATCAGTATCCTCCCCAATGAGAGTCGCCAGAGGGCGTACGATTTTAACACAGGCAGTGAAGTCATGTTCGCCAAAAGCAGTGCCGTCCTCCTTAAGACTTGGATATCCAAGAGAGAGGTCAGCAAGGTCAAGCTCTGGCACCCATGCTTTTGCCCGACTCAACGCAGCCACGGCTCCGGCTCTCGCGGATGCCCGCCTTAAGTCTTGAATGTGTTGAGGTAGCACCGACAGATGTCTCAACACGTCTTGCAGGAGCTGGGGAGAGGTGTTTGACAAAGCCACAGCGGTCAACGCACGCCGTGACCCAGAGTATAGCTGCTCT
This sequence comes from Aegilops speltoides, assembly GCA_021437245.1. Classification (NCBI taxonomy): domain Eukaryota; kingdom Viridiplantae; phylum Streptophyta; class Magnoliopsida; order Poales; family Poaceae; genus Aegilops; species Aegilops speltoides. The sequence goes on along the minus strand of CM038145.1, from coordinate 39,214,826 downwards.
ACCAGGGTGTACACTGCCTTAAGCTTGACAAGCATATTTTCCTTCAGATTGGTACTTCTGGAGCCTGCATGTTCACAGGTATAACAGTAAGCCGGAGGCAACTATTACGATAACTCTTGAAGGATTACAATATTTATGAGCGGCTTACCAAAGATAGCTGAGACCATTTGGGATATGTGCCGCTTTAAGTCGGACAACTCATTTGTTGCCTCGGCGAGAGATGCCTCCGCTGTTTCCACCCGGGTCACCAGTGAAGCCCTCTCATCAAGCCAAGCCTTCTTCTCCGATTCAAAAAATTTCTTCAGCTTGTCTTGTTCAGAGATACTGAATTCAAACTTGGAATTGGCTTTCTGAGCTTCGAGCTCTTGGGTTTTCAACTGGCTTTTCAAATCAGCAATCTCTGCCTCAAATTGACTTACGGCAGCCTGCATTGACATCAGGTTATGGTAAGAAGCTTGGTAAGATAACATTTAAGTCCCAAGTACATTACAAGTAAAGATACTTGGCACTTGGGGGCTAATGTATGTTTAAAGAATTTTTAGTCTATTTTACCAAGTCACACATATTAAGTCTCAAGCACTTTACAAGTAAAGGTACTTGACACTTGGGGGCTAATGTAACCCAAATTTAAAGTTTCATGTTATCTCCGGGTTAAACATATTCAATTTAAACCGGACAAAACTAATAGCTGACAGATTATTCAGTCTACAGCATATTCATTCATAAGCAATAGACTTGGGGGCTGGTACAGTAAGTAAGATTCAGAGTGAAATCTTAAGTTTTACCTCAGATTTATGCTGTATTTGCTTCACCATGTCAATTTCCAGGTCACAACTACTGTGTACTTGGTTCAGATAGGCCGAGACTATATATCACCAATACTTAGGTGAGAGTAATCAGTGATGTCTTGTTTGGACTTTCGGTGCTGGGCAAACTCTTCCTTGGCGGTGCATTGGGCAAGGGCGGTAGGCCGGCCCGGTTCAACGTATTGGCTCTTCACAATTTCAACCTCCGGGTCAACGGTCTTGGCCGGGCTAGGAGTTTCCGGGTCATCCGAGTTGTGAATCACGTCTTCTGCAGACGGGTCAGAAGTTGGCTCTGGAATGTCAGAAGCCGGTTCAGGCGGTGGCTGATGAGTGGAGCTGTCTGGAACGGATGAATGAAGCACCGGTTCAGTAACCACCGGGTCTTGGGACGGCTTATTCTTCTTTGCCCTCTTGCTGGGTTTTACTTGCAAGCTGTCAAACAAAGTGGAAAGATAAGTATCAAAATATAAGTATCGATAACCTCAAAGTAAGAAAGGTTATATTACCCGGGAGCCGTTTTGAAAGCCGGCATGTTCGATTGCATCGACTCATCAGAAGAAGGGGAGGTATCCTGATAGTTGGAGTCAGATGAATTGAGAGGTTGGCGAATCAAACCCATCAAGGGTAAAACGAAACGTGAGTCGGAGATAACCTCGGTCCGACGCTTCCTGGTTACATCGGGTAAGCCGGAGGAAAGCTCTGCGTCCTGGTTGGCCCGAGTCTGCCGCCGGTTCTCAAGCTGCTGTTGCTTCAAAAGAAATTGAGGATCTTGGTAAGCGAGAGGGTGTGGAAACCTTACTTTCCGGGTCACCCTTCGGATTCTTTGTGTTGGCAAAGGCTCTGAGTCGGAGGAAATTATAGTTACCTCTTCGCTAGCTGCTTGACTGTTCCCAGTATCCTCCTGAAAGGATCAAATGTCAGTAAGGTAACGGCGAAGGAATTAAAGAGAATTAAAAAGATTACCTCTTCCTCATCTGTAGAAGAGTCATCCAATTTAAGCATATCAGAGGCGCTGGGGTTCTTCTTTTTAGAGGTACCCCTCCTGGCGGCTTTCCTTTCGGTCTTCTTGGCCGCCCGGGCCAGTTTTGCAGCCTCATAGTCATACTTGACCTTCCAGAAGTTGTCATCGGCCTGTGGAAAAAGACAAATAATCATAAGTACCAGAAGGTAACATATTAAAGAGTATTTGTGCAGGCTAGTAACTTACTGCAGGAGCCGGATTTTTCTTGCAAAAGGGAAGCAAACTGAAAGTATTACTGGTTACAGTGCCCTCCTTCAATAGCGATTGGACTGTAGCATCTACCACATCATCTGGTAAATCCTCAGAACTATGACGCATTGAGTCGTCCTTTTCGCCTGTGTAAGTACACATTAAGCCGGAGCGGCGGCTTAATGGTAGTATCCGCCAGGTGACCCAGACCCGGACCAAATCAATGCCAGTTAACCCGTTGCCCAAAAGGGCCTTGATCTTTCTGATGGTGGGGTTAAGAGGCAGGCGCTCAACAACAGTTAACTTGTCCGCCAGATGATGATTGGACTCAAGACGCAGGGCGCGAAAGCCAGACAGAGGCTTCTCGTTAGACGGAGAGGTATCTTGGCAGTAGAACCACGTCTGGTTCTAGTCTTTGGGATGACTCGGCAGCTCAGCGTAAGGAAAAAGGTAGTCTCTCCGCCGCTGGATTGAGATGCCGCCAAGTTCAAGACTAGGTCCGTTGGCGCGCTCATTCTGCCGGTTCAAGTAAAAAAGCTCTCTGAACAGCAGCAGACTTGGTTCCTCTCCTAAATATACCTCGCAGAAGACTTGGAAATTACACAGATTGGACACAGAATTGGGTCCAATATCCTGAGGCCTCAGGTCAAAGAAATCCAGAACTTCCCTGAAGAATTTTGAGCTGGGAGGGCAAATCCAGTTCATATGGTGCAGTGAAAACGACTACCTCCCCGTCTTTGGGTTGAGGTATCTCCTCAGACGGGTGAGGGGCACGATACGACATGGTCTCCTTTTTGGGCAGATGGCCAGATGTCACAAGCTCAGCAAGTTTGCTTTTGGTGACTATGGATGGAACCCAGTTGCAAGTCACAGGGGCCTTGGCCGCCTTAGGAGCCATAACAGCAATGGCCTACGACAAAGTAAAAAGTTCCGGTTCACATTTAACCCGGGAAAAATATTCAAATTTATTTAAAATAGTGGCTTAAGCAAGGGGCCTAATGATATAAGGGTGATTGTGCAGTAAAGTTCAAGCCGCTGACAGGATCAACAGTGATTCAAAGATTTTTAAGGTCATGAGAGGAAGGCAAGGTTTACAGTTCAGTGTCACTTATTTAAGCCGGATGCCTATACAGTGGTGATAAAAGTAAGTTTTCCAGAAGAAGCTTTCCGGGTGATAGAAACAAGTTTCACGGACAACAGCCTTTATTATGGATCAAACTATTGTTCTGAAGGAGAAAATTTCTAGACCTAAAAACAGGGCAGAGAAGTTCATGCATTTAAAGGAGGTTTCCAAACAAGAAAAATGAGATCTATTTCTATACAAGGTCAACGCAAACAACTACCACAGCAATTCTGCATAGTTTTTACGATCTAAACAGGCTGTGGAAGTGCGAACTAGCAAGGGTTTGCATGAGGCGGTGATGAACCCGACGAACTTGGCAGAGCATCAAGATAGATCTAAGAAAAGAGAAGAAAGGAACTCACGGATGAAGATGAACTGCGGAGGCCCGCCGTCGATATCTGGTAAAAAGTCAGGTCGATGCAGCGGCCTGAGTCGACGAAGATGAGGGGGTCGAGGGTGACGGCGGCGGAGCTTGAGCGGCAGAGAGGAGAGGAAGAAGACGACTGAGAGGGTAAAAAGGAAAAGACCCGAGTCGTGGCTATTTATAGGGAGAAGATGACTGAGACGGCGCGAGAAACGAGGAGATAACAATTATTATCCAGCGGCCCTGACGCCTCGATTTTCGGAGAAGTCAGCAAAGAAGAGATCCGTTGAAGGATTCGGTGGAATAAAAAATGAGTTAAAGGAAGAATGACGTCACGCCGAGTTAAGATGGATCCAGAAGATGACGTCATGGCGGGTTAACAAAAACCCTCTATGTAGTCAGAAGACGGAAGATTTAATTCTTTAAAAATATTTTTTAGACTGACATGAACAGGTTCAAATCAATCTGGGGCCTAATGTTGGGGATATGACTATTTGTGTAAGCCGCCCAGGAGGGGCCAGGTTACGCAAAGAGTATTCGTCAGAGGAAGCCCAAGACCAAGCATGAAGATGGCGGTTCAATAAAGAGCTTAAGGCCCACGGGCGGCTTAAGCCCATTGTAGTAATCCGCCATGATGGCATGACTTGTAACGTAAGGTAGATTTAACTGGTCACCGAGCCGGACTCTGTTTATAAGCCGGCCGGGACTCTGTAAGCCGCAGATGTCAACCCGTGTATATAAGGGGACGACCTGCGGGCGACTTAGGGCCAGAAACAACTCATTGAGAGCCGGGCATAGCGTATCTCGCTCCCTGGTCATCGAAACATCAATACCAACCCAACTAGACGTAGGCCTTACCTTCACCGTAAGGGGCCGAACTAGTATAAACCCTCTCATGTCTCTTTTTCCGATTTAACCCCTTCAAGCTTCCTAGTTGCGATGGCTCCACAACTAAGTCCTTTCACGAGGACATCTGACCTGACTATTCCACGACAAACATGGTCCCTGATTAACTCTTACCTTCTTACCAATTATGTGAAGGGGGTAAGAGCGACCTTGTTAAAATTAGCGAAAACTCAAAAACAGGGCGATTAGCTAAGGAAAGAAGCTAAGAAGCATTAGGAAGGACTTTTAGGATGATACCGCGGTCAAATGCATCCTAGGATAGGTACTTTAAGAATTATGGTGTGTTCTTCTCCTTTTTTTTGTTTACCTTAGCCACATAGGTTAGCCTCAATTTATTATTATCCTTCTGTTTAGAGTAGATACAGAACTGAGTCTTACCTATGTTTTTTTGATAGAAAGACTTACCTAGGTTGTGAGAGCTGATGATGATGAGTCTATTAAAAGTCCTTGCTACATGCACCATTTGTCTTTGTAAACAGCATAACTAAGGCTGTATGGTTTCTAATGTGACTAAGATCTAAATTCTTGCCGAGTGTAGTTTATAAAGCACAGAGTTGCTGAAAAGTTGAAATACATCCTTAACTGCATGTACATCTTATACAAATATGTTTTTTTCAAGCTCAAATTTCTTTGCGTGATAACCATATTTTCAACTAAAAAAATGCTTCCTTGATTGATTTGTACATGTTATACAAATATGATTTTTTTAAACTCACATTTTTAACCGTGATAAACATATTTTCAATATAGAATGATTTAACACATGGGCTTTCTACTACCAATACCGAATGTCCTTGCAAAATGAAACTATTTTCATCGACAACATGGCTTTAGCGGGTCTCTGCGCCATTTGGTGTAATGGGTCAACTTTTGTCAACGTGCGCAATAAAACAGCAATCCTTCTACAGATTAAAACACAGTGCATATACAAACCTTTTTAGATCTTGTGAGCGGTGAATTCTGGTTTCCCCTTGTGAGCTCGAACGGAGAAAACGCAGATATCCTCTTTTGGCAGCTTTGCTTTCTCTGCAAAGTCACCCCATGGTAGCCCTGTTGTCCACACCATTAATAAGGCGAACACGCCTTACGCTGCGTCAAGATGATAGCTTGATCTTCACCCCATCAACCGGAGTAGTGATGAAATCCGCCAGATGCTTCTTAGTAAACAAAGCAAAAAAGTACTACAAAAAAACACCAGGGCTATAGTCATGTGCTATGATAAACTAATATGCTAATGCAAATATAAATGTTTTTGGAGATTTCAAACCATTCTCTGCCCGAGCTTGGCAAAAGTCTTATTCAGCTCGCAAACGTAGTGGTTGATAGCAGGCTCAACTACTCAACATAATGCTTGAGATGCTTTCGAGCACACATTGACATCTTAAATTTCTTTGGATACATCCACTTAGCATTAGAGTTTGGATTCTAGCCTAGAAACAAAACTAAACAAGTTAATTTGATGCAACCATCAAGCAGCGATGTTAGAGTTGTGTCGAATATAGTGTACAAGGTAGGTTACAGTTGGACTTGTAGTTGTATCGTGTTTACATAGGATATGTAGTCGTGTCCAAGTAGGACACTTGTATCCTAGGCTTCTCTTATATAGCGGGGGTAGACACACAATGTAACCTATGCCAACATAATAGCACAGTGCGCAAGGGAGAGCCGGCATGCATGTGCGCCGCCGGTGGCGGTGTGCGATATTGTGACGGTGTCACGGGGAGGAGCGCCCGTAGTCAGGCCCCGGGGATGTAGCCATATCGGTGAGCCTCGTTAACAAATCTCGGTGTCATGCCTTGTGTGATTGCTTGGTCCTCGGATGATCGACGGTATGCCTCAGATTTATTCTAACAAGTGGTATCATGAGCTAGGTTATCTGGAGGTTGTGGATTGTTGATCTAGAAGAGAACACGTGAAAGCTGTCGATGGGATCTAGCGAGATGCAATGTGTACGATTGGAGGCATGGCAGCCGTAGTTGTCGTGTCGGTGGATCGAGGTTGTTGATATAAGATCCGTGGAAGACAGCATCATGTTTGATGAAAAGAGCAATCGAAAGCAGCGCTTTTGTTCGGGAACTCGGCAAGATCGGCATCCGCAATTGCTGGGTTCGTGGCGGTTTGATCCGAGCGGAACACGTACAGCGGTGGCCACCAGGTGCGTGTGCAGGGCTGCAGGCAATGGGACGCACGCGCAAAGCCGAGGCGGCTCGTGGGCATGCCTAGGACGTAACTGGCCGTCGTGTGCGTGCTTGGTGGGCAAGGCCCTTATGTAGCTACGAGGTATAGGCGTGCAGTGGCCAGGATCAGCAGCTGGTTGTGCAAGGCCGAAGGAAAGCATGCATGTGTGCTCTGGAGAACTATGCGCTGGCCAGCCACGTGCGCGGAGCTGGATTTTAGGAGAATTGGCATTGTGCTGGGACTGGAGCGTTGCATGCACTAGTGATTTGTTTGAGACAAAAAAACAGGCTACAGGACCACGTGTGTATGTGCATGGTAGCAGTTTGGTTGGATCAAGTTCGGCCGTTTTTCTGCTATAAGGTACACGGAGAAGCAACAGGAAATAGTGACAGGAAAGAAGAAGAATTGTGTAGTTTGCATGGAAGTTCTTTCTGGGTTGATTTGCTGAGATGGCTTGGAACACGTGGACAAGTGGTGTAGGCGCACGGACAAGCGCGTCATGAGGATCATGCAAACACAGGGCGTCCAAGACGTGCACGGATGTGCAAGCGGTCGTGACGCAAGGTGGAGCATGATTACAGTCGGACAAGTTCGGCTGGGTTGGACTAGATGGTCTGACGGATCGATGCAAGTCGATTGATACAGAAGACGGTGGTGGGATCGGCGAAGACGACATAGGAGCGTGATGCTGATGGTGACCGACTTCTGGGCGTGGAAACACGTGACACAGGCCCGAGGCTTGTGTGGCTTCGACAAGACTATGGCGCGGGGTTGATTCAAGGTGATGTACACACGGAGCTTGAAGTCGACGGGGCGCGAGGGTGGACTGATCATCTACCATGGAGTCATGTTGAAGGTGGAGCTGGATTGAGGGGCTGCGGTGTAAGGATCTAGAGAATCGAAGCCTATTCAGCGGACAGGAAAAGCGAGTGACACGCAATTGGATTGGAGTCAATGGTCGATGAAAGCATGAAACTCGTCATCGGTCGGTGATGATCGGTGGTACTCTGTAGTGGTGGTTGAGTGGTGTGGGTTTGCGACCCTTGAGACTCGACCGGGACAGCGGAGGCTCGACGTGGTAATAGCGGCGAGGCGTGCGGTATGCACGGGACATGGAGACGGGCCAGGGCTCTGGTGGTCATACATGTGGTGAGACAACTGCGAATTTGACTCGGAGTGACTACAAGCAATGGTGAAATTCTTTCAAGTTTCAGACAAGCGGTCAAGAAAAGAGCGGTGATGTTGAGTTCAGGTAACTCTTATGTGTGACACCCAGTATGTGAGTTGTTCACTTTCACGCAGGTCAGTGATCGGTGTGTGATGGCGTTGTACTGATACTCTGGAAGTTGGGAGCACAAACTAGAGTAACAAGGAACTTAATTTTGCTCGAGTGTTGATCGTGGTCAAGAAAAGAAGGGACTACAAGTTGCAGGTGGAGTCACATGGAGTCTTTGGAGTAGCAGCGGTGCTCATGGGATAAGCTCAAGTCTAATGTACATGGAAGTTTGACGCATTGACGAATTCAATGTGGTGGAGAATATTCGCCAAGGTGGAGTTTGTTAGAGTTGTGTCGAATATAGTGTACAAGGTAGGTTACAGTTGGACTTGTAGTTGTATCGTGTTTACATAGGATATGTAGTCGTGTCCAAGTAGGACACTTGTATCCTAGGCTTCTCTTATATAGCGGGGGTAGACACACAATGTAACCTATGCCAACATAATAGCACAGGTGCGCAAGGGAGAGCCGGCGGCATGTGCCGGCGCCCGGGTGGCCGGTGTGCGATATTGTGACGGTGTCACGGGGAGGAGCGCCCGTAGTCAGGCCCCGGGGATGTAGCCATATCGGTGAGCCTCGTTAACAAATCTCGGTGTCATGCCTTGTGTGATTGCTTGGTCCTCGGATGATCGACGGTATGCCTCAGATTTATTCTAACAAGCGAAAACAATAAACCATAAAGAAATAACACTTACCAACTGTGTAGTGTTTAGGACAATCACAGATGTCCATGCATAGCAACCGAGGCTTCTTTTCCTTCATGCGCCTATGCACACCTACATCATTGAACAAGCCAAGAAAGTATAAGTTCAAAAGATTATAGTAGCAGACATGGTTATATATCACAATTTTCACACACCTTAGACAGTGTAACTTAGGCTGCGCATCTAGGAAAACTATAGGAACAAAAAATAGCCCAGGCCTGTATCGATTGATCGTTACTGAACATATGCAACAACAGAAACACCAAACGGACAACATCATTCTACTTCTATTGTGAACAATGGCATTCCCTTCCATCAAAGATGCATGCTGACTTTCGGCATAATCAATCTAAATGAACTTGATTTTATACTGCCATACATATCAACAGCCCACAAACTAGAAAATATCTCATTGAAACGCATATCAATACCTTTAGCAGGGGTGATGTGAGCGCCTTCATCAGAGCTGTTGCTCATGTCTTCATCAGAGCTGGTGTAGACGCCCTCATCTAAGCTGTTGTACTCGCCTTCATCAGAGCTCATGTACTTCCCTTCATCAGAGTTGATGTACACCACTCCGTCGGAGCTCATGGACCCTCCTTCATAAGAGGAACTATCACCATATCCATCTGAGTTGTTGTCCGAGTTTTCGTCAGAGCCACTGTCGGTGCTTCCATCGGAATTGATATCCACAGGGTCAGTTCGAGATCCCCTCATGCTCAACCGTCGCACTGACCTACGACACCATCGATTCTCAATCAAAACAAGCAGCTTATAAATAACCATTGGAATAACTGCAGAAATTTACTTCCATATGAGTGCATCCCTAAATAGAAAGGATCGCATCACAAGATCTATAATGCCTAGAAAACGAGACAGAAGGGGTAGGAATCGCCACAAAAAAGAGGGGAGATGCAAGATCAAGATAAATGGAAAGTAAATCCATGCATGCAGACAAATCCGAAATCAAAAGAGGTAAGAAATCGCACCAGTCGGCGGCTGAGGAAACGCCTCTGTCACCCAGCTGAGGAGTCGAGAAAGAAAGGAAGGGGATAGACAGTCTCCGCTGGATCCGCCCCCTGCCGCTTCATATTCAGCTCCTCACGGGCCACATGCATCGCTCTACGTGGGCTGGGCTAAATAACATTTGGGCTATCCTAATACCTCCTGATCCCTATATCTCCGTATATGCACAACAAAGAAATGTTTTTTCTTAGGTTTCTTATCTTTTTCCCTCTTTTTTGCAGGAAAAAGATGCACGACCAGGTTTCTTATCATGATAACCATGTTTTCAAACTTGCTAAAAAAATACAACCATGCCAACTTTACTCTCTCATCATAGTGGCCATATTTTCAAATTGAACATATTCATATTATGCAAAGTTTCCCTTTTCCCATACTATTATTTAACAACGTAATAAACATGTTTAAAAAATAGCATGATTTAGTTGAATGTTCTTGCAGCATGAAACTATTTTCATCGACAGCATGTCTTCAGCAGGTCTCTGCGCCATTTGGCGCAACGGGTCAACTAGTTTAATCGTATGGAAGAGTCCATTTGGCTTCCGTGGTCTGTCACCAAATCCAACGGCCGAGATTCAATGTTCGGCCACACGCACGCCCTGCCCCTTCAAAATCAGCAGGACCAACATATAATTAATGATATACTTAAACTTGGCAACGATAATTTCAAGGCTTCGGTTATTGCAAGAAATCAATGCATGCAGAGCCGTAATCTCTTGAAAATCGCGACAACCATTGCATTTGATTTCTCGAATTAACTCTTCCTAATTTATTGTACTATGCAGGCATTACATCGATTTACTCTTCTTAGGCCAACTCTAGCTGATTCCCTATAACCGGTTAGAGGAGTAAAAACCTGGCTTTACTTCTCTAACCGGGGCCTAGAAGCGCGGGCGTGTTCTCGACTCAACTTCCCGTGGGGCGGGGGGGCACCACTCGACGACCCGCCGCCGTTGGGGGTGGTGAGTGCATCGCTAGGTAGGGAGTACAGGGAGGCGAGGAGCGAATCGCGGCGGAGGCCGTCGACAGGGAGTACATGGCGGACCTGCACCGCCAGTACCCAAACTTGTGGAGGTGGAGCACAAGATCTTCGGGGAGCGCGCAGTGGCAGGGAAGGTCATCAACGTCTCGAGTGGCGACGAGGACGACGGCGCCAACTATGACTTCAACGTAGAAGAATGACGAAGGATTTTCCCTGACCACGGCGACGATGACGCAGGGCCAGACCCCATGAATGGCGGGATTTCACTGGCAGAGTCCCTTCCACTGCGTCGATCAAGGTTTTAGACTATGCTTTGGTGGTTAAGATGTAAATTATGTGTCGAATTAGACTATGCTTCGGTGGTCAGTAAACTATGATTCGATGGTTTATCAAATCTTTGTTCATTTACATTCAAATTTGATTCTTACTCCCTTACCTAGGAGATCGGCTAGAAGCTAGTGGAGTAATGTAACTCCACTAAAGTTTACTCCACCGTTTTTCCTCCATTTTTAGAGGATCGGCTAGAGTTGGCCTTAGTTTATTTTTCATGCATGGCAAAAAAAAAAAAAACAGGAAATGCATTGGCTGCTTCCATAGATTCCAAGCCGCGTAGATTTGTGCAGCAACAACCTTTCTGTCCATGATGCAAGTGCATTCATCTCATTCCACCATTCTTTGATAGAGATAGCCTCTTGTGCATGAGCCGCCAGTGCAGCTGGATTATCAGAACAATCTGCAACTAGTAGCCAGACAGAGATAGCGCAAGGCATTGCAAAATAAGGTGCAGGGGCGATTCGTCGGCTTGGTCACAGAGGTTGCAGCATCATTTTTGGGGAATTCCGCGCATCGCCAAATTGCTGTTGGTACGCAGCCAAAGCCGCATGAAGAAGCGGCACTTAGGCTCGACCTAGGCTTGTCAAATCTGAAGAGGGCGACAGAACCAATGAGTTGGGAGCGGTACGCAGATGCAGAAGTGTACACCTGAAAGCTGTTCCAAACCCAGCGGATAGATTCAGACGCAGCCATAGCTTGGGTTCTGTGGGCACCGAAATCATGCGCAGATAGATTTGTACCAGGCCAAACGTGAAACAACATATCAAACCACGCAAAACTTGGATTTTTTCTTTACTCTGTTTCCTCTGCAGAAAGACATGATAATCGGAAGTATTGTAGCCTGATCAATCACCAGACAAAGATCCCACAGAACAAATTGAATTCAAAACTAGTATTAAATTTACATGTTTTTTGAACACTCTGCAGGGGGGATATGAATTTACAAGTTAAAACCCATGGTAAATGACAGTGCATCAATTCCTCTACAACTCACAAATCTGCTGCAATAGCTAGCAGAAGGCAAGAACCTTCAACTGAACCTCTTTCAGTGCTAGGGGAAGACGAGGCAGCAGTGTCAGCATGGGGAGGAAGATCTTCAGCTGAGCACGTATCAGCAACCAATATCGCAAGGTAAATAAAGTATGATGCTGGTCGGTTCATCTATTATAAAAAGCTCGATTTCGAAACGTCAAATGAGTCAGAATAACCAAGAGGACTAAACTTAGAATACATCTCTTGCATTGGCTACTAAGATAGAGGGGACAAGTGTAGAGAAGAAAGAAAACATTAGACAGGCCAGCCATCAGTTTTAAAAAGCTCGATTTTGTATTCCTCAAAGAAAATCTCAGGAATATCTTGTTTTAGCATCATCTGACCAGCCCATCAAAAAACATCACGCAAGAGGAAGGGTCACTACTAAGATTCAGTGGGCTATGGATTTCTGACAGGCTGAGCTTCAATTTTAAAAAGCCAAATTTTGAAACATCAAGTGTGTGAGAATAAACATAAGAGTCCCCATTTTCTAAAAACATCTCCAATTCTAAGTAAAATCAGATGTTGAATTACTAACCCTACTCAAAACACAAGTGGCAATCATATTGTACAAAAGAGGACTATGTAAGCAGAAATTAATGGATCAGATTTTTGGCTTGGAACCCTCTGATGAGGATTACATGTGCGCACAGTATAATCATAATAGATCATTTGGGGAAAGGATCCTCACATCCATTCAAAATTCAATTTCTGATAAGCAAAAAAAACAGGGTGGCAAACATAAACAAAGATGGATCAGAGATTTCTGGCTTGGGATCCCGATGGGATTACAGTTTTTTTGGGGGGGAACCGATGGGATTACAGTTGCCCATAGTATAATCATAGTCGATCATTTGGGGAAAGGATCCTCACTACCATTCAGTTTACAAATCAGAATAGATAAACAAAGGAAAAATGCAAACAGAAAAAAGAGGGCTAGAGAATCTTCAGATTTCTGGCTGGAATCCTATGATAAAGGATCACATTTGCGCACAGTATAATCATAGTCGATCAGCTGGGGAAAGGATCCTCATTTCCATCTAAATGATGGAAGCCAATGTTTAGACACAGCATATGCACCCAAACTACACCTCCAACATTGGTATAAGAAGCTCAGAAATAAAACAAAACCAGAAATTTGGACATTTTGTAATGTTACAAAATGTGCCAGAAGACAGGTAACATGACGCAGTTTGATAAAGCACTGTGCTGTTTAATGCTGGCTGGTGTTTCTGTTCATCTATGCTTCCCTCTACAGACTAAAGGATGACCAAACTGCTAACAACAGGTCATTCTTCCAGCTGTGAAGCAAAAAACACAAACTTATGTTCAGCAATCAAACACAAAATCAAGCTTTGGGGGATGAAAAATATGATCAACTATATCCTCAGTTCAGGTCTCCAAATTGCTTCCGCACCGCGCCATTAGATAGCGCATCAGAAGAACGAAAGTATTTAGTTTGATCATCATCGGACAGTTTTAAACATCAGATCGATGAGAAAACCATCAAACCTGGTGGACCATTCGTAATAAAATTCAGTCTCTAAAATTTGAACATAGATCACATCAGAATCACAGAAAACAAAAGTTCTATTTTGGAGAAAATATGGTAGGTGGACATCAGAATCGCACATTTTCACAGCATGGCACACAGAGTGCACCAATCAGTCCCGAAAGATGGTGTGTTTTGTTTGTGGATTTCATCACTGTCCAGCCATATTTTACTCGATGATACACAAAAGAAAATATACATGGTAAATAACAAAATCAAGAACAAACAGAATATCAGACTACATACCCAATGAATTTTGTTAGTATTATACATACTTAAGAGCTGGTCAAACAATGTTCTGAATCTAAGAGTGCTACACCTCACAAACAATTGAGTGTTTGCTTTCATCCACCAAATGAATGCAGGAGCAACAAAATCAGAAACAAAACAAGAACCTAAAGAAATAAAATCATAGACTAGGCAAAATATGGACATATCCTTATTCTTGTGTTAATAAATGTGCCCGAAGACAGGTAGCACAACATGATTTGATATAATAAACACAGAACATTTTCACATTGCCAACTACAAGAGGAAAACACGATATAAACAACATTGTTTTGGGGCAGGAAGAAGACATAATAAAGAATTTCCTCAGTTCAGGTCTCCAAATTGCTTCCGCACCATGCCATGAGATGGCGCATCAGAAGAGCGAAAGTATTTAGTTTGATCGTCATTGGAAGGTATTTAGGTTGCCCTCCAGAGAACAAGATAGTAAAAAACAAGTAAAATTCCCAAGAGCAACCTCAGAACATTTGTATAATTGTATCAACAGATTAGTATTTTTCATAGAAGGCTGCCAAATAGCAAAAACCAAATAGAGAAGAAGAAAAAAGAATAAAACTCTTCGATCCATATGAAAGAAAACACCCTAGGAAAAAAATTAAACTGCACTATCCTCGGTTCAGGTCTCCACTTCTTCCAAATAGAGGATTTCAGAACAAGGAAAGTTCGATGGTGAATGATGGTCGAGCTGTCAGAGAATGCATTCTAGGCAAATACATCTCCATCAAGCAAAAGAACAGAACAGCAAAAGCAAAGAAAGAACATCAAGGAACAATAGAAGATCATGGGTAGACCAGGAACAATAGAAGATCCAATCAACGGCCCTCAGGGATTATGCTTATGATGTTCATCAACTAAGTAAACTCGGGTCTCAAAGTTGTGCCATCACTGGACTAGCAGAATTGACAGAACTGAAGAGAAAAGGATCTTAAAACCATCAAACATGCAACGATAAGCAGGGCAATAGCAGTAGGCGAAGCAGATTCCATAAAGTATAGCCCTTTTGGAAAATTCAAGCCCGGTGAAATATAACAGAGGGATTGAATCATCAAGGAGACCGAGTCACATGATTCTGAACAAAAAGTGTTGTTCAACATGAACACTCAAAAGCTGATAAAATTTGTACTCAGAGTTACGGATTGACAGCATGGACACTACAAAAAGAATATTTAAAACCAAACAAAATTGTAGGGATAACGAAAATAAGAGAAGGGGATCGGGGGAGCCGGAGGCAGATGCGATCAGAGCCTGTCGGGATGTATGCGTGTCTTCATATTGTGACATCAGGGGATTGACAGACTATCATACATAACATCATCACCTCGCATCGAAAATAAATCCAACATGCCAATACTCGGAGGAATAAACATCCAGAAAACGACGGGAAACTTGATCAAATGGGGGCTCAGAACTTCTTAGAGGGTTGTGTTACCGACATCGGCGCATCCACCTCCGGCACAGGTTTCGTTCCTCATTGCGGGCGATAGCTTAGCACAAAAACCAAGGACAAAACCAATCATCTCCAACAGGAAAAAGACTCACGGGATACGAATAAGTCAAAAAAACAGATGCTACAAATACCGTCTGATAAAAATCAAGTAACCGTATCGGTACAATTTAGACAAACAACTGCTAGTTGTGACGAACGCAGCCTCAGACCGTCCTAGTTCATGCGAAATGTCCACAGAGTCCAGGCAATCAATGTGCCTGTTCACCAACCAATACAAGTCATCACCAGCTAGCTAATATCTTACACGATTAAAAGAAGATAGAAACAGAATTACTGTAATCGTGTCAGATTGCAAGTATTCTCAGCACCCTTCCGAGGAAGTAAGACAGGGATAACTGTATTTTTACTTGTGATCTCATCATCCACATTCATTCACACTAATCAGTTCGAGAAAACAATAAAAAAATCAAATGCTTGTACAGTCCATCAGATCAAACAAGCAAGAAATAACACAGAGAAAAGAAGAGAAGAGAAAACGGAGAGGAGGGCACGTGGTGAATATATGTGGCGTTTCCAGGATAAGCTGGCACGGGGAACGCCACCAATCAGGATATACCACACATCGGAGAATCGCGTGTGGCGTCCGAGACTAATTGCCGCGAGGAACACAAATCATCCTCAGGAATTGGTAATGAACGCGCATCAAACAAACCAAAAATACAGAAAACAGAAGAAGGGACAGAGGGATGGGATGGATGAGATATGGGAGCTCAGACAGCCAAGGGGTTGTCTGCAGACGCTGCTCAAGAGGCGGCGTCAGAAACTCTAGTCCACAAATCTGTCATCACCGCTACATACAACCTCTCATCGACAATCGGAAGGAACAAGACACGAACCGTACCATTGAACGAGCGACGCGGATGGGGGAAGGGAGGGAGGGAGGAGAAGGGGGAGAGAGCCGCAGCCCGCAGGAGCAGGGGATGAACTTTGAGGTTGGGGGTACGGAGACGGCGTTGGTGGGGATTAATAGTTTTTCTCGAGGAGGTGGGGATTTATCTAGGGTTTTCGTCGGGCGCAGATGGGGCGGGCCCACGCATCGGCATGCTGGGCTGCCGAAAAAAGATGCTAACCTGGGCCGGCTCAATAATGTAGCGAGACGATGCGATCCCAGAAACTCGTCCTGAGAGACAAAAATCATTTGGCGATATTTGGTGTCAGGTATTTCAGATCTATTCAAGAGTGCAACGACGGCGACTGCGGCGCTGGTCCTTAGGGGCACGTGCGCGAAGACTTCCCGGTTGTCATCGACAACGTCAAGCCGGCTCCAGTAGGGGAGCGGCGATAGCGGCGTATCGGCAGCTCGTTCACACGACGGTAGTGGTCGTTTCGTGGTCTCGGAATCTTGATGTAATTTTTATTATGTTTGAGGTGTTATGTACTTCCGGTGAACTTTGATAATAGATCTGAATCATTTTCGCAAAAAAGACTATGAAGGGGGAATAGAGTGCTTAGATTAGGAAAGAAATAGTATTTTGCTCCCCTCAGACGTTTAGGGTTTGTCTTTTGTCCCTACAAAAAAAAATCTTATCTAGCCCCACCACTGATGCCGATGACAACAAAACTAACTATAGTAGCAACATCTTTGATGTAGTTCAATAGATGGGCAACATGAGCAGTGAGCGTGTCTGGAAGGGCAGCAATTGAAACCTGGATCGTGAGACCATTTGTAGCAATAGTGGTTGTTGTTAGAAGCGGTGTTTTTGCCCTCAAGTAGTCACTCAAATTATTATCTAACAAACCTTCAAGAAATTAAACAGCTCACGAATTACCAGTTAGCGGATTGGCGAGGTATTGCAGCATGGCTTGTCTCCATGTCCTGTACACAGCGCTAATCTCTACCATTAAAATGGAGTTTGTACATTTCGCTTCCATCACTTCCACCTCCTTCCACCTTGTACATACACTACTAGGGAAAAGCCTATACAGAATCTTATCTGCAGCGCGCTTCAAAATACCACGCTATCACTATTTAGCAGCAGTAGCGTAATATAAGCAAACGCTCTTGACTTGGAAGTAGCATGGCGCGTTTGAGAATCTGGCAACATCTTGCTATAGTTGCCATGACCTTGGCCTCCGCTAGCTATAGCGATGGCGCGTTACATCAGAGAACGCCATCTCATTACTTGCGTTAGTGTGGCGCTTTTGCCAAACGCTACAACTATCCCTACCTACCACATGCTTGGCTGATTCCTCTCCTCCTTCTCCCCATTCCGACCCACCGCCACCACTGCCGTCTCCCCGACCCGCCTCTGCCGTCTCCACCGACCCATGCCTCGCTTGGCGCCTCGGTGCCGCCGTCTCCCCGACCCGCCTCATGCCTCTCCGACCCGCCTCGCTGCCTCTCTCAGACCCGACCTCGCCTCTGCCTCTCTCACTGCGGCCGCCTCGCCTGCGCCTCGGTGCCGCCGTCTCCCAGACCCCATCTCTCTCCCGCCTCTGTAAGCACTCTCCCTTCCGATCCCTCTCTCCCTCTCGATCCTCTTCTCTGCTTAGTATGAACCCTAGGTATTTAGTGCTAGTTAGTATGAACCCTAGGCTATTTTTAGTGCTAGTTAGTTAATTACTTAGATGGTAATTAGGCAGTAGTTCTTAGGTACTAATTAGTTAGTAAGAATTAGGTACTAATTAGGTACTAGAATATTTTTATTTATAGTATTATTTTTAGTAAGAACTAGTTGAATTAATAGAACTAGTTAGTAAGAACTTGTTTCTATTTTTTAGTTAAAAGCAATTTTTCCCGCCTCGGCGTGGGCGATGCCTATCCCGCATCCTCGTGCCGAGTCGGCGGAGGACTACACCGCTTGACCAGATCGGCCATGTTGGGACTAGGCTCACCGGGTGGTACTGGAGGCGCTACCTACCGGGGCGCAGTTGGTTAGGAGCCACTGTCGTTGACCGAACCTTGCTTGGTGGCGGTCGCGTGGGCGATGGCGATCCAGAGGCTCGAGGACTCCATGGAGGTGGTGCGTCACCGTGTCGATGAGGAGGACGCGCGTCCGTCGCTACTTGTTTGCGTTGGAGCACGTGCCGTTCTCCAATACTGGCGGGTTCTCGGGATCTCACCGGAGCTATGATCCCGTGATGGTGTCTTCTCTGTGGGTGTCCACCGCCTGCGCCGATACCCGTCGTGTGCTAGAGTTTTAGTTGTATTAGTGATGTTATATGTATGACACTATTCGTGATGTATTAGTGACAATATTTTGAAATGCATGAGATGATCTACTTTTGCTTATTGAATGCATGCTAATTTGAGTCCTATAAGATATTTTGAAATGTATATCTTGTGTTGCTCAATATCCAAGTGGCGGTCATGTTTGCAGTTACACCTCCGAGTGGCCTATGTTTTGCCGGAGTGTTGATTCATTTCGTTCCGCAAATTTGAGCGCCGATATGTCCTATTTTAGCAAAGGTCATGCGGGATTTTTCCGTGAATTTTGGCATGACTTGTGCTAGAATATATATGTAGGAAATATCGAGTGCCACGGATTTGTGTGTTCATATCTTGGTAGTTGTCTTGATCGATTTTCAATTAATGTTTTAACTATGAACATATAGGAAATGTCGGACGACGAGAAGGATTTCGGTATTTGCAAATCTGCGAAGACGAAGCGCGACTTTGTCTGACGGAATCTTCCTAGATGATGATAGGCGCTTGACATCAAGCTGGGCGTGAACTTGAAGTGGATACTGATGAAGTCACAACGACAAGTCTTTTTCGTAATTAAGCATGACATCTGCTTTCATTTGCTTCAACTTATATTTTTTACTATTCTACTAGCGTATCCCCGCCATGCAAGAGTTTTTGTATTGGATAAGATAGGTTTCAGTCATAGTATGGAGGAAAAGAAAGTTTACTTGAAGACCGAGCATGGTTATATTTTCCATGCGGTTATACAATTCAGACGACTACACCTATTTTGGATGCAAAACATGGCAAGCACTATGCAAGACTTATGCATTTGAGCCTGGTATGGTTATCACCTTTGATATTCGTCCGGAAGATGATATTGAAGGTAATACCGACATCTGGGTCAATGTGCAAATGCCTCGATTATACCATTATGTAAGTTTCTCAACCATATTTATGTCTTTGATATTGTTTATTCAAAATTAATTGACAACTAATTTGTATTGTCACTTATTTCCGTGCAAGCAAATATGTCCAGCGCTTGGTAGACAGGACCGATATCTTGTCACGGGCTGAACTCAACTGCGAGGAGCTCACATTATGTTTCATGGCTTGAGGATCTTGATCTTGTCAAGACAAATTTTCTTCGTGCATTTAGAAATCTTAGTACTGAAAATGTGCGACCCATAGTGTTCATACTGAACTACGGTCACATCCATTTAGGAAGGATGGTAAGATTTTTACTTTTTATCCTCATTGCATCTTTTCCATACATTATTTTTGAAACTAAACTTCATTGCTAAGTATGTTACCATCGATGTTCTTCAACAGGACTCCGATGAATGTTGTGCCTTATGGGATCGAGACTAAAGGTGTCATGAGTATTGTCAACTTACGGGCAAGATATCCTACAGCTTACTTTAGTGCATTCAAGATTAGCGACGGATGCTTAATAGTGCAAGACTGGACCAAATATGTGTTGGGGGAGCGCAGAGAAGTACTAGGGAGCAGCAACGAGAGACGCCTTCCACGATTAGGAGACAGGTTCATCTGCATGCTTCAACTTGATCAAGGAGGAGAGCTATACATGTTTTATGTTCTTTTACCTAAGAGAGAGCAGCAGGAGTGAGTAGCGAGGAGTGAGTAGCTGGCTAGAACTGAGTTTCAGGATGATGATGTGCTACACTATTACTATGATGATAAAATAGCTAGTGTTCGTGGTAATGACTATGATGTTTATTATTAGCTAGTGTTAGTGGTGATTAAATAAATAATGTTGATGGTAATGACCATGATGATGATTACATATCTTGTCTTTGGCGGATTAGATTCAAGTGGAGGCAACATGTGGTGCACATCGAAAGTACTACTAATCCAAAGTAGATCAAGTTTGGATTAGTAGTATACTGTTGACATGCACCACATATTGCCTCCACTTGAACCTAATCCACCTTCATTTAATACACTGTTATGGACATAATGATGTAAACATCATAACATCTGGTATTGTACCAATATTTGTATGATGGCGCATAAATACACTAAAAATAAAAAAAATATAAAAAAAATACTAGTAGCGATGGGTGGGAAACACGCTGCAAGTAGATAACTTAGCGATGGCGCAGTACCAAACAAGCGCTGCAGCTATTTGTACTAGCATGGCAGCGTGGTGGCACGCGTTACTGCTAAGCATTAGCTGTAGCGCCTTATTAGTAGCGCGGCCTACCGCGCTACTAGTAGGCACAAAACACGCGCTACTGCTAGGGTTTTCCCTAGTAGTGATACCTAACCCCTCCCATCATGTTTTTTCTTCAAATGGATACCGCACGTCCTATTTCTACTTTATAGCAATTTTTCCTTCCCTAATGTTTTACTCTCCCCCCCCCCCTCACTAAAAAACCTCTAAAAACGGACTAAGCATGCACCAAAAATTCAGAAAACCACCCCACCCCTTCCTTTCCTCCACCCCTTTGGTACGAGCCTCATACACATGCATGATTTGATAGGGCACAGAAGAAACACGTGCTGCTTGGCCGTCCTGTTTTGCGAAAAGAATTCTTGCATTACTCGAAACTTAGGGATTACAATCGCCACACTACAGTTTAGCATTGCAACTTGCGAAAATTAGCCATGAAATGACTAGCACTATTCTCGTTCTATCGAATACGAGTAATGCAAGAACCACTTACCTCCATACTACTAATGATCTCTCTAATCAAGAATGAATACTTTGATTTGTCATGATCTCCACCTTTCGTCATGGCTAAAGCCTACAAGCAGTCAGATTCAATGTCAACAGGTAAATTACTCCACTGAAGAATCAAAGAAGCACCTTCCACAATTGCCAAAATGTTAGCTTCCAAAACAACAATGCCTGTGTGGAGATGTTAATAAGAGCTAAAGATTATGGAGCCCACATGGCCCCTCGGGATCATACCTTCTTCTGCCTTTTATTCCAAGACTCAGTCGTTCGGTGTTCAACTTTCCTCGTCCAGGGACCGGTTTAGTCCATGGTATGGCTACATCTGAGTTGGTGATATTACATGTAAACCTTGTGTGCTGAAACCCCGTAATAGTTATTGAATTTCCTTTGATTGGATTGCCATTATGATTAAGTTGCAAAGATTACGGAGGTGCCAAATAGCAAGGTAGGAATCGAACAGAGACATCCATGAGAGGTGCAGGTTTTGGGTGAACAATTTCATTTCTACCATGCTAGATCCCCCAAAACAACAGCATCAAGCACACTCGAGTAGGCTCATCGATGTCATATATGAGGGGATGAACCAGACAATTTCAACCGGTTGTATCTTTGTATTCTCCAGGAGATTCGACTCTGCAGCCATGCCCTTCCAAAGTCACACGGCATGGTTCTACGCACAGAACACATGAAACGAGTCCTCAACTTCCCTTCCACACACCAGGCAAATTGTCGTCACCTCTAAGCTAAGCGCCGCACAAAAGATTGCACCTTCAAAGGTGTTGTTGGCCACGCGAGAAAGCTTTCCATTCATCTCGGCTATCATCATGGCATCTAGAAGAAGCAATCGACGAGCCGCCAGTCGATAGTCACTCCCGTAGAGAGAACACTCTGTTGTTTTCAGGCACACAAGCTATAAAATCATCTCCAAATCGAACCGCAGTCGGATCTCCTGGATTTCAGTAATACCAATTGGAAGAAAGTGTTGCATGGTTTTTGGCATGTCCCAAGCGGTGGCAGCTCCGCAGCAATGAGGCGAAACGTGACCGCTTGTTCAATGAGATCGCAACAAAGGCGACACATGTGGTGGCTGACGGGATGGCTGCCAGTGTCAGCGACTCTGCATTGTACGATAAGGCCGGGCTATCTACTCGGTCATCGACCTTACCACCACCAACGATGTTGACGGTTAGGCATCAGACTCCGACGAGAAAGAGTAGAATATGAAACATGGACGTGCACACAGCCACACGCCCGCGCGAACAGTAGGACGTATAACACGGATGTGTCCACGAACCGGCAAAGAGTAGGCTATAGTCGGTTACTATGTAAAAAAAAACTAAATATTGATGAAAATGCGTGTCGGGTTTATTTAATGCATAGTGTTGGGTGACCATCACGATATACGATTGTCCACGAACATGTCCCAAACGATGTATGTGCGGACGTGTCCGATTTTATTCACGGCGTGCTGGAGAGATACCCTATCACGCTTTCCCGGGCAAGGAGTGCCTCGCGTGAGCAGAGGTTTCCAAAAAGAGTAAAAGTCATCTACGGTACTCAAACTTATGCAGCGAGTTCATTTTGGTCATCGTACATAAGAAGTTAGTCAATACGGCCACTACACGTCTTGATGATTATACGGTCATCGCCTGAGCATATAGATCGTATTTTTTCTAAGTTGACCGGTCAACTCTCCACCCATCACGGGTCCCACCTGACAGTAAATGTATAAGAAAGTAATAAAGAGAAGGAAAAAAAAACACTTGGTTCAGTGGGGAGTCGAACACAAAACCAACACAAGCTAGCAAGGGCTACTGCGCTAGACACCTGAACACAACACGCTTTCTGTTTTATGTTAGAGCGATTTTTCTTTATTCTTATATTAGAACGCACGCACGAACGTACACCATGCATCATGACGCGCACACAGGTATGCACCGGTGGTGGCTCACACACAGGCACACAACGCATGATGCGCACAGTCGCACAGACAAACCAGTAGGATTATTTTCGCCTCAAATTTTTAAACGAATTTTGAAATTCAAAATAAAAAAATATTTAGCACCAAAACATGTTATGTTTAACTTATATTTTGCGCAAACTACTCGATGGTCAAGTGGTCAGCATGGGTTAGTTACTTATTATCGATGGTCAAGTGGTCAGCATGGGTTAGTTACTTATTATCGATGGTCGCGAATTCAATTTTTCAATATAACACACCACAGACAGTATTTTTTTATGCTCGTATATAACGCAAAAAAGAAAAGGAAAATTGCAAGACAGTGCCTCAAAGTTAGGCCGCCAAGATGATAGGCTGCGGGTCCTACAGCTATGCCAATTGCTGATTTATGTCAAAACATGTATACGAAGCATATTTGACATTGCTTGGTCGTTTAAATTCAAAAAATGGAAATATTCTGGCTGGTGCGAAAAGAAAATCTAGTGACAATCACCCAGCACACATGCAAAACCAAAGCCAGCAAGCATACGATCTCGTCTGTGTGTGCCATGCGTGGTATTTTTGTTTACCTGATAAATGGTGTAATGCAACTATTGCGTAACAGATAGAATTTGTGTCTCAAGTGGCTAGCGCGTGTGACGATGGTGGGGAGGTCTCCGGTTCGAATCATTGCTCCCACAGGTTTTGTTTTCTTCTTTGTTTCTTTCCTCCGGTCACTGACAGGTGGGACCCGCGCGCGGGAAGAAAGAGAAAGCTGACACACAGCATGGTTGACCAGTCAACGCAAATAAAATACTAAGCCATACAGAGCTCACGGTACAAGGTCGAGTACCAGGAATGAATTTTACTCTTCCAAAAAACTCCAAGGCGCGAACAGCAATGACACACGTGTGAGCTCAGGATTCGTTCCGCCTTCTTCCCTGCAACGCGGCAGTCAATCGCTGGGACATCCATTGCCTTCCATCTGCAACCTCAGCAGAAGCAGTTGCTGGCGCCCCCACGTACACCCGTCCTCGCCACGCGTCCCCGGCGCGAAGCCTCTATATAGCCCGATGACCGCCGGGCACCATAGCTCCCTCACCCACAACAACAGACAGCTAGAGCCAACACAGCCGAGCAAGCAATCAGCCACCAAAAATCGATCCAAGAAAACAGAAGAGTCGTGAGCTTTTGAGCAGCAAGTAGAGGAGAGCAGCGATGCCGCTCGTGCCTGGGTGCGTGCAGTGCGGGACTCGGAGCAACCCATGCCGGTGCAAGTTCATCGGGCCGACACTGGGGTTCGTGGCCTTCGTGGTCACCGGCGTGGTGGAGTGGCCGCTGGGCGCGGCGGTGTACCTGTTCCGCCACCGCAAGGGCCGCCGCATCATGGGTCACCCGGCGAGGGTCGTCACCAGAGCCATCCCCATCTAATCCTGTTTTGGTCTCGTCTGATCTGATCCCCTCCTGGCTGTAGCTGTGTGTACGTATGATGTGATGTAACCTGGTCCGTCAGCCTGTGCTGTTCATTGATTCAATAAACAGACGGGGCGTTGGTTTGTTTGTGTGTGACTAGTAAGCGTGCACGTGCAACGCACGTATAACCCTATGACAAAAAGAAAAAATGCTCCAAAACAAAAGTGATTAAAGACTGGACAGTTGACTGTCTGTGGTTACATCTAGCGTTACATCTAGCTTAAAAAGTTCTGGGCCCATTGTGATGCTACTTAAAAAGTTGATGTCTGTCTTGCGGAGCAACGTATCTGACCTTCCAGACTCAGGCAGATACATGATAATTGTACTGCCAGCTTCTATTACCTCGTTACTATAAGGTATAGGTTGTATGCACTCCATGTATTTCGCATAAGAAAAGGCATTAACCAGCACCATGTAGGAGAGATGACATTCAGAAGCATTTATGTAAGAACCAGTCGAAGGAAGCTTGCGTGCACCTTCGATATACTTTGGAACCTTGGCTGTTGAAGCATTCTCTTGTATTTTGATATGCTTACCAACGCTTCTTGTATATATCCAATAAGATACCAGTAGAACCATCTATCACAGTCACACACACACCCATCTTTTCTTTAAATGCATATATACCAAGAAATATCTGCGATCTGGTAGCATAGAGCTTCACATCCTCACATCACCAGAGCCTTAACGCTCTAAACTCATGTTGAAACACCACAAAACTCAGATGTCTTGCCACGTCTGGTTCATTCAGGTTTAGGAGAGCATAGTTCTGTTGATAGAACACAACACAATTTTGGTCCTATCTTTTTATTTCAAAACAGAATGTATATTTTAAATTATCACCAAGTCAGAAATTAGAGAAGAGCAATAGTTATGCAAACAATCTAAATACATGGGGGATTCCTCTATACACATCCCCAGAAAGTACCATAGTGACCACCTTGTGGTACTAAGGTGTTAAAGTGCAGCTGTATATTTCATCTACACCCCAAGGAAACAATGCCATTGTTTAGGTGCAGCTGCATATTCCTGTTGCATATTTTCACATACACAATCTAATTAGACCATTAGGCACTCAATTTTGAGTGAACAAAACATTCTCATTAAGCGATTAAAAGTTTATCATGGTATCTATGGTATAATAGAATAAACAACCCAAATACAAGCTATATATGATTACTGAAAATGGTTGTTTGCTATCAAGAAAAGTAATGGTGTTGCAGCAAGATGATCTGAATGTAAATCAAATGGAGCCGAATGCTGAACCTACTTCTTGCGGCTAGCTCATCTAATATGAGTAGACCATTTGTATGCACTACCTTTTTGCAGTAGCTAAATGGGCCTGTCCCCCACTCGCTCATGTCATCAGCTATCAGCTATCAAGGATGATGAGATGTATCATGTATGCTCTTAGCATTACTAAAAAAAGGATACCTGATTGATAAGATATATTCTCTTAGAATTACTGAAAATCAAAGAGTTCACTTTCAAATTTCCCATCATCTGAGTTGGAACTTCATATCTCTAATTATCCTCTACTCAAAAAACATGTCAATTGCTCGCAAAACCTGCCATCACCAAGACATCAAACACTTGCAGCATACAGCATCGTATCTATCATTATATATCATCCGTACAATTCATGTTGCCTAAATCTACATGGACCAATCAAATAGATAGCATATGAAAGGAAAAACTGAACCAGTTCAAAGAAAGGCAAAGAATCTTCAGGCTCTGTACCGACAATGGGATTGCTCCTATTTTTGATAGGCTACAACCATGAAAAGATGCAGCCGATGAGCAGCCTGAAGATGATGGCGACACGGCAGCCGACAGCGGCAAGGAGGCCATAGAGAAAGGTGGCGGCATGAGGAACACGAGACATAAGGTCGGTGGTGTCAGGTGTGGTCGTAAGATGCATAAGCTTTCAGGGACACTCATAAATACAAAAACGGTGCTAAGATGCTTCATAATTTACATTCATCTGCCGACATGATTCTTCTCCTAGCATGTTATGAGTTTGTGAGAAAAAACAAACCCAAAGAACAACGCGGCATTAATGGCACAAGTTTACATTTAGAAAGGGTAAAGGTTTCAGTTTCATCAGGGAATATATCTATTTCACGATCGACTGAAAACCAATTAGCATTCATTCAATTTTTCCAGCTAGTAGAAGATTCGAAACTGTATAAATGACTCGTGTACTGTAGTCCTGTGTGGACAACCCCAAACAAAAGGACTGAAAATGGTCAGCTTCATTTAAATTTGAGACCCAATAGCCAAATAGTAAGTCATGAATATTTCAGTAGTAAATCATGTGCACTGAAATCATGGACGCTGCCAAAAAATGCAAACTTACCAAATGCCAGTGAACTTGTCGGATCATAAATTCCGAACTCCATTTCACAAAATACAGTATACCAAGATGAAAAGAACTGGAGCTGAATACTGGAAAACACACATAAGCAAAATAATGTACACTGTTAAAAAATGCTAACCTATCTAATGCCCAAAAATGACACCTGCTTGTGTCGAGATAATCTATCATCTTTCGAAAAGATATTGTATCATGTTAACTCTTAGATCCACTCAAAACCATAAGGTGCAGCAATCTAAAGCAGAACAATACGTTAAATCAGCTTTTCTAACAAAGCTCTATAACAGAACACATTATGCACAACAACAATGTACAACAGAAAGAGAAAACTCTAAACTGCTCTTTGGTAAATCGCTGCTCAATTGTAGGTTGCCTTTCACTAAAAATTATCAAAGAACTGTAAAACAATCAACAACAAGTTGCAACATAAATGATAGAGGAACAAACTGAAATTCTGTTGTAGAGCTCTGTATTTGAAAATGGGAAGCGAGGTGATTCTGGAAAAAATGGGAAGGGAGGCCCAATCAGTTTACTGAAAATCAAGAAATTGGAATTCTTTATTACAAATGCACTTCTGAAGAATGAACTGTACGACCAGTTTCCAACGGAGCTCATTTTGCCTAATATAAAAGTTAAACACCGGTATCTATAAAGTTGAAGAAACTTTGCTCCATCGAATTAGGATTTTCAATCATGAACTTCATGAGCACATAGTAACCATGCACATGCAACGCACGTGTGACCATATTACCGAGGAATGCATTTTTTTCCAGCATCTTTACTCCATGTTTTATTCTAGTGCGTTAACTGATCATGAGCTTTTACTCTATCCTCTTACACATGGAATTTAATCACAACAACATTAATTACATCAAATGTCGTTAGATATTACTGTATTAAGAACTGTAGAAATATATCTTTTTTAGCCATCAGGATCAAAAACTATACCTGGAATGCAGAATTGTTAGGTGACGCCTCCACAGCCAAATCATAGTGCCGCACTCTCGCTACTTCCCATAAGATCATAGTTCAGAAAGAAAAAATGTTTAGTCCGTTAAATGCGGCCTCAAACATTACAGACAAATCTGTTAACAATCAACTAAATTCATGTTAACAAAAGAAAAAGTCTTACATCTCTATCAACAGAACTTGGGAGCAAGCATGAATCTTTGGCCACTAATAAATACGAACTGAAAAGCTAATAAATCAGTACAGGGGAGATGAAACCTTGAAGCGAATCAGCTGTGAAACAATCCTCTTGTATCCTCTGTACAACCCAAAAATTCTGTAATAGTCACATAGAACAAATATCAAACAGTTGGTGTGCACTAACAAATATAGTTAACCATCAGTTTCTGCATGTTCATAAGGATATAATTTCAATCAGTCTGTTGATCTTATGAGCTGAAGAGTAGCTCATAGAGCTGAAAAGACCAATTCCGTCAGCAACAGAGCCACTGAATAGGCATCCGACGAACGCTCCCTCCAAGCACATGCTCACCAAGAAAATCGACAGCGAAACGAATGGAATGCGCCCAAAGGGGATCGACGGGGTTGTCGCACGGACCTGGCTTGTCGACGTCGGGATCGCTGGCTTGGTGGCGAGGGCCTCAACGTGGCGAGGGTTGCAGCCTGCGCTTGCATCCATGGGTCAGCAGAGGAGAATGGCAGGCAGCCACGGCGCCCCATGCTCACGTCCGTGGGGCAGCAGAGGTGGAGCGGACGGTGGTGCCGGAGACCCTCGCTCGCATCCATGAGGCGCAGAGGAGAGCGGCAACCGGCGGACGACGGCCTGTGCTCGCGTCCTTGAGGCAGTAGAGGAGGAGCGGACGGTGGCGACTGAGTTTTGTGCTCGCATCCGTGCAGTAGCAGAAAAGGAGCAGACAGCGGCAACGTCGATCCACGCTCGCGCCCATGGGGCAGCAGCAGAGGAGGAGGAGCGGTGGGCGGTGGCGGCGATCTGCACTCGTCCGTGGGGCAAGAGGAAGAGAGACAACGTGTTGTGAGGGAGAGAGAAGATTACGGGATAGAAATCCCCTATCCCGCTAATTGAGGGACAAGGGGGTGCGTCTGCTGGCAGAACATTTAATCTGCATCGTTCATTCGTGTGACAGACCTGTGATGTAATATGGACTGCTAGATATGATTTAGTTGGATTAATCGAACGTCTCTGGTGATTCCGTGTACACTTCGTGGTGTGTCTGTTGAGGAATTCATGTTTGCTCTTTTAATAGTAAGTATAGATGAGCATTTAGTCC
Source organism: Aegilops speltoides (assembly GCA_021437245.1). NCBI lineage: Eukaryota > Viridiplantae > Streptophyta > Magnoliopsida > Poales > Poaceae > Aegilops > Aegilops speltoides. The sequence goes on along the minus strand of CM038145.1, from coordinate 39,185,664 downwards.
TCTGAATTCCAGACCTGAGACATGTGCAGTTTGGGTGTGCGCCGAGGTGCTTCAACATGCATGACTCTGAAATTCGAACAAGTTACACGCGTCATTCCAACAGTATTCTTAGCTGGCCACAGTATTTGGAATCTTGACACCGTGACCAGTCGATCCAAGATCAAGGACAGTCAGACTGCTTAGTTTGACAACCATCAAGAACTCCTTGCCCTTTATTGGATGTGAGAGTTGCACAATGTATTGATTCGGTAGTCATCCGCGGTGTAGCGCGAGTCAGCTCATGTAACGCCCGACGAAAGCAGTGCGACCGGACCGCCCACAGTCTGTGTGAGGGGCGGGGCCTTGGGCCGGGCACCGAGGGGGCGGGGGGGGGGGGGGGGACTGGGCGCCAGGGCGCCGGGGGCGGGGGCGGGCGCCGAGGGCGCGGGTCAGGGCATGGAGGAGGCGCCAGATCTGGCGCCCTCAAAGCCAAGAGAGGCGCGCGAGCGCCCTGGGGGCGGGCCAAGAGAGGCGCGCGAGCGCCCTGGGAGCGGCGTCGAGGATCCCGCGTCACCGGTGACGGGAGGAACAGCCGGAGGTACCTGCTGGAATGGAAACACATGCTCATCAAAGTAAACGTGCCGGGAGGTGAACACACGGGTGGGAGACGGGATCGTAGCACCGATATCCCTTGGAGTTGGAAGGGTAGCCGATGAAGATGCAAGCGACAGAATGAGGTGCGAGTTTGTGAGGAGCGGAGTCCGCAGTGCTAGGATAGCAAAGGCACCCGAAAATACGCAAGTCATAATAAGATGGGGGCGTACTGAAGAGAAGTTGGTGAGGTGCATAGCTCCACCGTGGGCGGCAAGGGCGAAGGTTAAGGAGAAGTGAAGCAGTAGCGAGTGCATCCGGCCAAAAATGAGGCGGCACATTAGCGTGGAACAGGAGTGTCCGAACGCAGTCGTTCAGAGTGCGAAGGACGCGTTCGGCTCGTCCATTCTGCTGTGAAGTATACGGGCACGTGAGACGAAAAACTGTGTCGTGGTGCGACAGAAAGGTGCGGAAAGCAAGATTGTCGAACTCTTTTTCATTGTCAGTCTGAAGAGCAAGGATGGGACGCCCAAACTGCTTGCTGACATAGGAGTAAAAGGCCGACAAAGTGGAGAGTGCATCCGACTTTCGTCGTAAAGGAAACGTCCACACATAGTGAGAATAATCATTAAGAATAACCAGATAATATAAATAGCCCGAATTACTAGGAACCGAAGAGGTCCACACATTGCTATGAATCAACTGAAAAGGAAAAGAAGCTATGGTGGTGGAGTTATTAAACGGAAGACGAACATGTTTGTCGACACGACAGACATGACAGGTGTGATCCTATATCTTATTACAACTGAAACTAAAACTCCTAAGAATGTGACCAAGTGTGACGGGGTTGGGATGACCCAAACGAGCGTGCCAGAGATCGACGCCGGCGGAGAGAGCAACCGGTGCGGTGGTGGAGGTGAACGGCGGATGCACCGGATAGAGCTCGTCGAGGCTGTCACATCGGTGAAGTACCATCCTGGTTCGAGCGTCCTTGACACAAAAACCAAGCTCGTCAAATTCAACAGTAACAGGATTTTCGCGAGTTAAACAACGAACGGAAACAAGGTTCTTAATAAGATGAGGTGATACAAGAATGTTAGACAAAGTAATAGGCATAGAAGTAGAAGGAAAAGAAGTGTGCCCGACATGTGTGATAGGTAGTGTGGAACCGTCGCCGACAATGATGCGGCGGTCAGTGGTGACAGGAGTGAAGGAGGCAAGATTACCAGGATAAGCAAACATGTGAGCCGTAGCGCCGGTGTCCATGTACCAATCACCGCCTCCAGTGTAGTTGTTCGGCGTAGGCGCAACATGCAGCGCGGCGATAAGCGCCGGATCCCAAGGTGCCGGCGGCAGAGCCGGCGAGGGCGGCGCCGGGGCGGGCGACGACACAGCGATTCTTGGGCAAAGTAAAGCGACAATGAGCGGTGGGCGGGTTAAGAGAGAAAGAGGATGCGGCGGCGCAAGGGAGAAGGAGAAGCGCAGCGGCAGGGTGGCAGCGGCGGCAACGGAAGCTAGGGTTAGAGAACTTAGAAAACTGATACCATATTGGATGTGAGAGTTGCACAATGTATTGATTCGATGCAATGTGCACGGTATATATAAATACAATGTCGGGCCTCTACTTTAATCTATACAACAAACTAGAGATGTGGGCCTAATGTACAAAAGACCATATACATGCACAAATAATATCCTCAACACCCTTGCAGTCCTGTGTTGGCTAAAGAGAGGTGCTCCAATGAGGTAGCATTGAAGAGTCCATCGGGGAGAGCTTGTTGTGGCCAGATTAGATTTGAGCGCTCTTAGCAGAGAGCAACTGACATGAGGGCATCTCCAGCCGTTGGCCCCCCCAGGATGCACAAAAATCGTCCCCTGGGGGCGAGCCGGCGAGACACTTTCGGCTGCTGAGGCGGTTTTTCGCCGCCGCCGCCCACTGCCAGCGCCAAATTGGCCCACTTTGCAGCCCAATTTGGCGAATAAACGCCCATATGGGCGAGAATAGGCCCATATTCGGCGTGGTTTCATACTGCCTCGGCGTTCATTTATCAACATAATTATTCCTTATCACATATTTCATCACGTAAAAATCAAATACTTGACAAAATAGTACAACAACAAATAGTTCAATACAAATTATATAGTTCAACAAATAAAAACTCGTATTTCATCACGCGGCGTCCCCCTTGAGCCTCCATAGGTGCTCAATCAGATCTTTCTGCAGTTGATGATGCACCTCACTAGTGGAAAAACAGGCTTTCCGTCCAGCCCATAAGTCATGGTTGTAGGAACCGCGACTAATGGGACCTTTAGTCATGATTCGAGGTGAACCGCGACCAAAGGCTGAGCCCTGGGCGCTCGGTGGCGGTGGTGCGTGAGGGGCTTTAGTCATGCGATTGGCTGGCCAACCATGCGACTAAAGGTTTCGGCACCTTTAGTCATGATTGGCACAGCCAACCGCGACTAAAGCCCTCCCTATATATACCCATCCAAGAGCCAACACTTAGCCATTTGGAGCCATTCTCTTCACAAGTGGGTGTAGGTTTGCTTTTGGTTCCTCTTATGCACATAAGGTGTTTGATGAAATGCCCCAAGAGCATGAAACAAACATGACATGAAGTGTTGGAGCCACACTCTTCGATCGCGGTTAGCAACTTGATGAACCTTTGATGTGTCAATATGCATGTGTGTGTAGTTCATAACAAATGCATGATGGTTAAGTATATATTTTATATTATAATAATGCGATGAATCGGCAATGGATGTACGGTAACCGACTCTCCGTGAGTTCACTACGGGTTTGAAAGATTTCCTCGTAGTGGCTAATGCGAACAAGCGGGGGTTTTGTTATCATCCATGTGTTATCTGTAAGAATGAGAAGGGTTACTCTTCCTCAAGAGTTGTTCACATGCATCCGCTTGAAAGGGTTTCATGCCAAGCTATAATTGTTGGACCAAGCATGGAGAAAGAGGGTTATAATGGAAGAAGATGAAGAAGGGATGATTTCATCGATGAAAGCTATCTTGCTCATTTCGGTGATACTTTCATGGAGGATCTTTGAAGGTGAAGGGAAGGTGAAGAAGAGGCACGTGATGATCCCGTTGATGATCTTGGTCGGACCATTGCCGATGCACGGAGACGCCGCTGGCCCGAAAAGGAGAGGAGAATTTGGATCGCATGTTAGAGGATCACGAAAAGGCGCTGTACCCGGATGCGATGATGGTCTCAAAAAGCTGGGCTGCACTCGGATTTGCTGAAATGGAAGGCGAGGCGGTGTAGCTGACTCGGCATTTGAAAACTTGCTGAAAATGTTGAAGAATATGTTTCCAAAGGATAACGAGTTGCCCGCCATGACGTCTGAAGCAAAGAAGGTTGTCGCCCTCTAGGTTTAGAGGTTCGAAGATACATGCATGCATCAACGATGCATCCTCTACCGCTGTGAATACGAGAATTTGAATGAATGCCCGATATGCACCGCATTGCGTTATAAGATCGAGGCGATGACCACGGTGACGATGTTGAGGGCCGAAACCCGAAGAGGGTTCCCGCCAAGGTGATGTGGTATGCTCCTATAATACCACGGTTGAAACGTCTGCTCATGAACAAAGAGCATGCCAAGTTGTTGCGATGGCACAAAGAGGAACGTAAGTCGGACGGGAGTTGAGACACACCGCAGATGGAGCGCAATGGAGAAAGATCGACGATGGTTCAGAGATTTTGCGGTGGCGCAAGGAACATAAGATTTGCTCTAAGCACGGATGGCATGAATCCTTTTGGCGAGCGAGCTCCACCATAGCACTGCCCGTGACTCTATGCATCTACAACCTTCCTCCTTGGTTGTGCATGAAGCGGAAGTTCATTATGATGCCGTGCTCATCCAAGGTCCGGCAACCCGGCAACGACATCGATGTGTACCTAAGGCCATTAGTTGATGAACTTTTACAGCTGTGGGGTGGTGTCCGTGTGGGATGAGCACAAACAAGAGGAATTTGACCTCGAGCGTTGCTTTTCGTAACCATCAACGATTGGCCTGCTCTTAGTAACCTTTCGGACTGTCAAATAAGGGATACAATGCATGCACGCACTTGCTTACATGAGACCGAAAGTGTACATTTGCCAAATTGTAAGAAGAACGTGTACCTTGGGCATCGTCGATTTCTTCCAAAATTCATCCAAGAAGAAAGAAAGGCAAGCATTACAACGGCAAGGCGATCACCGGCGAAGCTCGCGGAACGCACCGTCTTTGAGGTATTTGATATGGTCAAGGATTTGAAAGTCATCTTTGGAAAGGGTCTGGCGGACAATCGGTTCGAAGGGAGCCGACGGCACGCAGCCATGTGGAAGAAGAAATCTATATTCGGGAGCTAGAATATTGGAAAGTCCTAGAAGTCCGCTCTGCAATCGACGTGATGCACGTTACGAAGAATATTTGCGTGAACCTCCTAAGCTTCTTGGGCGTGTATGGGAAGACAAATGATACAAAGGAAGCACGGGACCAAAGAACGTTTGAAAGACCACGATGACCGCATCCGGAATGGTTTCAAGGTCGTGCCAGCTACGCTCGACCAAAGAAGAGAAGGTCATCTTTTTGAATGCCCGAGCAAGATGAAGGTCCCGTCTGGATTCTCGTCCAATATAAAGGGAATAATAAACATGGCGGAGAAAAAGTTCCAAAACTCAAGTCTCACGATCGCCACGTGATTATGACGCAATTGCTTCCGATTGCTTTGAGGGCTCTGCCGGAAAATGTTCGAGTAGCCATTGTGAAGCTATGTGCATTCCTCAATGCAATCTCTCGAAGGTAATCAATCCGAAGTTCTACCACGGTTCTGAACGATGTGATCCAATGTCTTGTCGATTTGAGTTGGTGTTCCCGCCATCCTTCTTCAATATTATGACGCACCTCTGGTTCACCTAGTCGAAGAGATTTCCGTTCTCGGTCCTGTATTTCTACACAATATGTTCCCCTTGAGAGGTTCATGGGAGTATTAAAGAAATATGTTCAGAACCGTGCTAGGCCGAAGGAAGCATCACCAAGGGCTATGGAAATGAGGAGGTAATTGAGTTTTGTGTTGACTTTGTTCCCGACCTTAAGCCGATTGGTCTTCCTCGATCGCGCACGAGGGGAGACTAAGTGGAAAAGGCACGATCGGAAGGAAATCAACGATATGTATGGACGGCCATTCTCTGATGAAGCACACTACACTCGTCTTGACCAATTCCAACTTGGTGGCTCCGTACTTTGAGAAACACAAGAATATTTTACGCTCGGACAACCCGGGAAGCTGAATCTGGATTAGGAAGGCCCACATGGAGACTTTCGCAGCTTGGTTGAGAAAACATTTAATGAATGACAATGATGTTGTAGATCAGTTGTACATGTTGGCCAAGACACCATCTTCGACTATAACGACTTTCCAAGGGTGCGAGATAAATGGGAATACATTTTACACGATCGCCCAAGATAAAAGAGCACCAATCAAAACAGTGGTGTCCGCTTTGATGCAGAGAACCGAGAATGGGCAAAAGGTCACATATTATGGTTACATAGAGGAGATATGGGAACTTGACTATGGACCCTCCTTTAAGGTCCCTTTGTTCCGGTGCAAATGGTTCAAGCTAACGGGAGGTGGGGTAAAGGTGGACCAGCAATACGGAATGACAATGGTGGATTTCAACAATCTTGGTTACCTTGACGAACCATTCGTCCTAGCGAAAGATGTCGCTCGGGTTTTCTATGTGAAGGACATGAGTAGCAAACCGAGGAAACGGAAAGATAAGAAAACGATCAAGACATCATGCGATGATCAAAGCGCCACATTGTTCTTTCGGGGAAAAGAAACATCGTGGGAGTGGAGGACAAGATGACATGTCGGAAGATTATAATATGTTTGCTGAAATTCCGCCCTTCAAAGTGAACACCGACCCAAGCATTAAGTTAAATGATGAGGATGCTCCATGGATACGGCACAATCGTAAGCAAGCGAGGACACAAGGGAAGAATTGATGTGTAATAATTTATTGTACCAAACTTTGTATTTGGTCGATGAACTGAATGATGTATCAAACCTTGTCAAACCTTCAAGGATTAGTTTTATTTTTCTGATTTTTTGATATATAATTGTATTTTTAAGATTTTAAAATGAATTAGTTTTATTTTTCGATTTTAAAAGGAAAAAGGAAGAAGAAGAAAGAAGGAAAAGGAAAAAAACAGAAGAAAAAACAGAAGAAAAAGGAAAAAGAGAAGAAAAAAACAAACAGAAGAAAAAAGAAAAAAGCAGAAGAAAAAAACAAATAGAAGAAAAACATAAGAAAAAACAAACGAGAAGAAAAACAGAAGAAAAAGGAAAAAGGAAGAAAGGAAGAAAAAAAGAAGAAAAACAAGGAAAAGGAAGAAACAAACAGAAGAAAAAAAAAGAAGAAAAAGGAAGAAAAAACAGAAGAAAAACAAGAATTTAAAATGAATTAGTTTTATTTTCTGATTTTTTTTGATATATAATTGTATTTTTAAGATTTTAATAACATAAATAAATAAGTAATTAGAAACTTTAATAGCAAAAATAATTATCATAAAGTAAAATAAATAAGTAATTAGAAACAAAATAAAATAAAATAAATAAGTTTTTTGTTGTAAGTAGAAACAAAACAATGATAGAGCTTCCTCGCCCCCTCCTTTTGCCACCGCCCTTTCGCCACCGCCACCGCCACCGCCCCCCTTCTTCACTTAATTAATTTGTTTTTACTACATGTTTTCAAGACTGACATAATGTCGGACGATAGAGCTGACCCGATTATGGACAACTATGATCCGGACGGTGAAGCACATATGTTCGGCATCATAAACGGCGATATTCAATATGTGCCGACCGGAGAAGAAGAAGATGATATCTCTTCTTATCCGAACCTTGACGGTGAAGATGAAGGCGCCGTCAAGAAGATGATGTCAAGAAACGCCGATAAACGCGATCTTCAAATGGAAGTAGCAACCACCTCCGCGCCGAGGTATATATATACATTGAGCCTCCGTGATACAAACTAACCGATTTGAATAAATATGTGTGTACTAACGCTACGACTCTCTTTCTTATTTTAGCCCTCGGCGGATCGTCAAACAATCGAGTACGCCGTCGTCAAAGCGTGGCGCAACCAAGATGATGAAACCAGAGAAACATGCACCATCCGGGTTGTCGACTTTGCAACCGGCGAGCACTGGAGCCCCGCAAGAACGCCACCAAGTTTGTCGACCAATGCGGAGCCATTGTTAGAGACAACGTCTCGATCACCGCCCAGAGTGGAATGAGCCAAAGAAGGCACGAATTGATGGTTTCACTTTTGTCGATAAGAGAACAAAAAAGATTGCTTCAAGAAGCTTATGGAACATTTCGCTCTACCTCCGAATACAACAAATTCGATGAGGAGGGTAACAAGATTGAGGAAAACAAGGAGAGGAGGAGGCTAGTCAAACAAGACGCTCTTCATAAGATGGCCGACGATTCCGGAAATACAAGCAAAATCTAGCCCGTGACTTTGTCAAGCGAACAAGACTCGGATTTCGTAGGACAATATGAGAAACCGAAAGATGATTGGCCGAATTTGTGAAGCAAAAGAAATCGGAGCAGTTCATTCAAATATCGAAACAAAATAAGGAAAATGCGGCTAAGAAGGAGTACAATCATGTTATGGGGCCAGGAGGGTATCGCATTTGTGTGCCTAGGTTCGAGAAGAAGGAGAACGAGCTGAGGGCGCGAGAATCCGTCCAGTGCGGAGGATGGGACCCAAGGGCCAAAAGCTGGTGGTACGGGCATGGGGAACGCTCAACCCGGAGACAGGGGAGTGTGTTTACCAGGCAAATTAATTAAACCCACCCAAGCCCTTATTGACGCAATGAAGGATGCTCAACAGGAAGATCAAGTTCAACAGAGAGAACGACGCTACGACAAAAGCCCTCGGGAATCTCGAACACGGAGGACGTGTCACGAGGCATGGGGCACATTCCGTGGAAAATAGGGTTCCCCGAGCGATGACCCGTCTGATTCTGAAGCCGTAAGAGAAAGATGGATCGGGAAGCGATGTTGTGACGCGTTGGCATCGGAAATGGAAGTGATGAAGAAAACCATGAGTGTACTAGTAGCGAAAGAGATGCAGCTCGGTGCAGCATGAAGATCATCCAATGGATCTCGGAAGCCAGCAGCGGAGAAGCGGCGTGGCTTCCACGGAGGCCCCACCGGCTGGTGCGGATGCACCGACGATCGAAATTATCGCACCGGAGCCTCGGTGGTCGAAATTATCGCACCGGAGCCTCCTCGCTACCCCGTGGGCGATATAAAGGAGATGAAAGAATGTCATCTGTATTATCCTATCGGGAACATGTCCATGAAGGTAGCCATCGGCGATGCTTTACCATGTTTACAGGAGCACTCCACCACAACAACCCCATTAAAGATGGCTATGCTCGTGTCACGGTGGAGGACATAGTCCAAGGGTTTGAGGACCGGAGATTGAAATTGCTACACCAAGGGGAGAAAAGACTTGAGATGTCAAGCGCCATTACATTCTATGGCAAAAGAAGTTTATCAAGTTTCAGGCGAGGCGCCAAGGACAACAAGTCCACCCCCTACGGTGGTGGTGGTGGCGGGCGGCGGCGGTGGTGGTGGTGGTGGTGGCGGTTCACCTACACCTCCGTCACATCACCGACGCCGCCCCCATCCTAACGTCCGGCGGTGATCATCCGCCGCCCCAGCCCTCGTCCGGCGGGTGATCGACGCCGCCCCAATCCACCTACGGCAAAGAAGCGTAAGAAGTCTGGAGTATTAACCCGACCCTTATGTACCTAAGACCACAAAGGTACGGAGCCATCATCAAGCCTCTCCCCACAAGGCCTTGGGAACGTAGTGCCGAGGAACTCGACGCGGCCGCGGCTGTTGATTTGGAGAAATGGAAGGCGGACTGCAAGAAGAAAAGAGAGCCCGAGCCCAAGCCAGTATTTTCTGATCAGCAAAAGAAGTGGGCTAAGTCATTTTGAGCACACCGTCCCAAGCCGCCAAGAATCTCCCTAATGACTATGCACGTGAACTTCGCAGCAGGCATTCATGTTCAAGGAGAACCAAGAGCGGGAGAAGGCCGAAAGTATAAAAAGCGGGAAACAAGTTGCCCAGCTCGGGGAACAAAGTAAACAATCGATTGCCCCGCTTATAGTGGAAGCCTTCGTCCGGATGCCCCGAGATCATACAAGCTGCGGCAAAGACAGGGATTGATCAGTAACGAGTGCGAGAACAAGCGCCAACTTAGGTATTACTCTTCGTGAACTATTAGACCTTGATGAGTTGCCGAGAAGGAGGTAGTAATTACATATGTCAAGAATGGGCCTCTCGTCGAGCTCTTGCAGAAAAGGATCTACGACCAAATGAAACGTCTGCTGAATTGGTACAAGGGTTACATAAAAATAAAACGCCAAAGATTATATTTATGCGGAAGTTAGACATGAGCATCACTTCAAACATTACTATGTACAAGTTGAACTGAGTGAATTGTTCCAGCTTTTCAATCTGCTGAGCTCGACAAATCTATCATCGGTTGCTACGCTCGTAAGTGATTTATTAATTTCTACCCCATCTCGTTCATATTGCCTGCACTATATATATGTCCTAACTATATTGTTGTGTCCTCTATTATACATGCGTAATGAAGATTAAGGAATGCGAGTAAGGAACATCCATGATGTTGGGTTCATTGACCCACACATCGTTAATGATATTGTGTTGAAGCATTACCCCGCCGACGTGGAGGCGGACACTGGCGGCGCTTACAAAGCAGAACTCAAAAGTGATATTCTATTTCCTTACCATTTTGGGTGAGTGTTTCATCTTGAGCACATTCTCTTTTGTTTACTCCATGCATGGTATGTGGCCGGCTAATCGATGAGTTATGCATGACGATCGTGCATGTATCGTGTCCGCAGTTCCACCGGATTCTGCTAGTAATTAAAGTTAACACCTCGTAATGTCTCGCCCACGACTCTCGGATAAGGATCCAAAGCTTTGGGCCGACATCGAAAAAATGCTGCGAAGTAATTATTTTCATTCATTTGCGCTCTATATCGATCGGCCTATTTCGTTCATTTCCTAATATCAAGTAACTAATAACTCTCTTGTTCATTTAATTTTCTTTGCCTCGTAGGGTTTGGAGACGGTTCAGTAGATACAAAGGTCGGTGAATTCAAAAAGAGCTAGAATTCAAAAGGGTAAAGACTAAGATGGGGATATTCAGCCACCGTTGACCAATCTATGTGCATACTTTGTTCGTGAGATGATCCGAGATACACCTCTGAGCGGGTTGATCCGAGTGATACCAATGCTCGGAGGAATAACCTCCGTGGACGCTTAGTCCGTAAGCTCGCTTCACCACTTCAAGAGGAACTAGCTGGATGGTTCAACAGGAAGTCCTCCATCCTAAAGGAGAACACTATCACGAGGACGAGAACTTTATATGGATTAAATCATGTATGGAAACTTGTTCAAAATTGTATATGGTCATCCGATGATATTGAATATATATTGTATATTCCTCTTGAATTCTTTTTGGTTCTAATTTCAAATTTATTTGAAATTGTACATTCAAATGCATGTATGTAGTATCGTAGAATATATGAAACTCCTTCAAAATTAAAATAAAGCACAAAAGAATTAAAACAATACAAATTAAATGAAAACAGGTTTAGGGGGCTAAAACCCTAAACTCGCGGCGGCCTTTAGTCGCGGTTGGCGAAGAACCGCGACTAAAGGTCCTCCGCCTGACGGCCGCTGGCGCCCACGTGGGCGGGCCTTTAGTCGCGGTTCTTAAGCAGCCGCGACTAAAGGTGGCGGGCTTTAGTCGCTTTTTGCTGGTCGCGATTCTTGCAGCCGCGACTAATGGCCGTTATGAACCGCGATCAAGGCCTTTTTTCCACCAAAGCTGTGGGTCTCGGATCTCTTGACGATATCGAGGTAGGCGGTCCAAGTTGCCGTAGTCGGTGATCAACTTCGCCTAAAGGACCCCGCTCAGTAGTATGGTTCGATGTCAAACACTGGGTCTTCTTACTCGCTCTCGATGATCATGTTGTGCAAGATGACACAGCAAGTCATGATCTCCCACATTTGATCTTTCGACCATGTCCGAAAGGGTACCGAACAACAATGAATCGAGATTGGAGCACACCAAATGCCCGCCGACATCCTTCCCGCAAGCCTCCCGAACCTTCGCAAACCAGCGTTCTTGCCTCCCGGCACGTGGTTTGAGATTGTCTTCACAAATGTCGACCATCTCGGATAGATGCCGTCGACTAGATAGTACCCCTTGTTGTATTGGTGCCCATTGATCTCGAAGTTCACGGAGGAGAATGGCCTCAACGAGCTTGGCAAAAACAGAGAGCACCGCAACACGTTGATGTCATTGTGAGTTCTGGCATACCAAAGAAGGAGTGCCAAATCCAGAGGTCCTGTGTGGCTACCGCCTCAAGCACCACACTCGCAACCGCCTTTGGCGCCTTTGTACATCCCCCGCCAACCAAATGGGCAGTTCTTCCATGTCCAATGCATGCGATCGATGCTTCCAAGCATCCCAGAAATCCTCTTGCTGCATTCAGGCTAGGATCCGGCAAAGTCTTCCGCATTGGGTGCTCTCAAGTATTGTGGCCCAAACACGCCACCATCGCCTCGACGAACTTGTAGAAACACTCTATTCGTGGACTCGCCATGCGCCCATAGTCGCCGAGTGAATCACCGGGAGCTCCATATGCAAGCATTCTCATCGATGTCGTGCACTTCTGGATGGAGGTGAATCCAAGAGCGCCAGTGCAATCCATCTTGCACTTGAAGTAGTTGTTGAACTCCCGGATAGAATTCACAATCCTGAGGAAGAGCTTTCGGCTCATCCGATAACGGCACCGAAATGTTCTCTCGCCATGAAGTGGAGCATCGGCGAAGTAGTCGGAGTAGAGCATGCAAGAGCCTTGCGACGATGCGGTTCTTTGCTTTCACCCGCCCGCCGAGCCACCTCGACGCTGCTTTTCATCGCCGCCAAGAGGTGGCGAGGGCGGCGAGCACCATCGATGCTCTTCTTCCCGGGCGTCGGCGCGCTTCCTCCTCCAAAGAAGCGCGGCGAGCTCTTCCTCCTCATCGGAGTCCATCGCCGAAGTCGGTCAAAACGCCGAACACCTTGCGCTCGTGGGCGCGCCGTTAAACCGCGCTTACGCCGGCCGGAACGGCGGCGGCACCGCCTAGTGCTGGGGGGCTGCTGCCGCGGCGCCGCTATTTTCAGCGGGAATGGCTATCTAGGCGGAGTAGGCGGCGACCATCGCCGGATACAGCTAGAGGTGGCCGAGGCGCGGGGTGCGAGGCGAGTCGGGAAGAAAACTTGACTTTTCCCTGTCGGTGTGGGCCGACGCTTTTCACTAGTGCCGAGCCTAACGGCTCCCAGCTAGCCGGTTCGACTGTGACCGCCGGGCGGAAAAAAAGCCCGAACCGGCGATTTTCGGCGTCCTGGGGGCGCGACTGGGCCGTTTTTTCGGCGCCGGCGCGAAAAAATCGCCTGGGAAGGCCTTCTTGGGGCGCGGCTGGAGATGCCCTGAGAGGTGAAGCATGGAAAATGATGGGGCATTGATGCAGATAGAAGATGGTATTTGTCCTGTAAAGCTGTTATTGCTTGCATTAGTTTGACCGTCGAGGCAGTTGAAGCTGACGTCGAGGCTGATAAAGCTTGTGGAGAAAACTAATTCTATTGGTAGACTGCCTTCGAGCAAATTCTAGCCTTCTGGGACAGGTTTGAGGTGCATGGATCTATTCTTGTTTCTGGGCGAGGAAGGGAGCTCTTGCTTGGTGTTCTCAGGAGTCTCGCCTGAAAACCAAACCATATGGCTACTTGTACTGCTCTGAATACTACAAAAGATTTTTACTACTGAAGCCATGAGAAAAACAGAAAAAGGATGTTGGTCCAGTTCTTAATGGCTTGTCGCCTTATGTAAACTGGAGGAACATATGCAAATAGGCAGCTAAAATTTCCTCTTATTTTGAGGAAAGCTACACTTTTTGAAGGTGAACAGTACATAGGAGCAGCTATACCGACTTACTCCGAAGACGTGCAAATGGATGCAATGAGCTAATTCGAAATTTCTGCAGGTAGAAACTGGATGTGCAGTGCACATGATAAAATTTCAAGTCAACTCTTAAGAGAAGGATACCTACAAGAATACGCGGATTGCTGGGTAAGTACGGAGCTCCTCCAGTTTCCCGGGCTCGCCTACAGAACCGGTGATCTTGCCACAAGGTGAAATTCTCCTATAAAGTTATTCTGCCAGGCTCTGACCTTGACCGGATTGTTCATCACCTCCCACGTTGTACATGGAAGGTACTCCCAGTTTGAATTGCAGTGTGCGGGCTGTCATACGATAGGAACTATTGTCAGTAGCGTCGCGCCGACCGGTGATGTCTAGTGTTCTGAATGTCTTGCTGGAAGTTTTGCCTTGAGAAGAATTGGAGAAAAATGACCGGTGATTGCTAGATAAATGGAGGCAAAAAGATGGATGATGTCGCCGGCCATGTTTTGACCGTTCAAGATGATCATACTCTATTTTCAATTGGTAGCTCGTTTTAGCACTGCGAAGTTCAGAGTTGTGCCTTGCTCATTTCTTTGCTGCTGTGAAACACAAGTGTTCTGTTTGTACATCATCAGCTCTTACGCACAAGCCACTTTATTAGCACACAAGATGCAAACAAACTAATGGCCTTTACAGAGGAAAGGGAATCAATCACCTCAGGATCTACAAAACATGTACAGAGCAAGGCTAATCTTTCCGTTTCCCAGCGTGTGAAAATGCGCACTCCTGATTTCTCTTCACGAGGAAGACGAGAAGCTGCGTACAGAGGAGAAGAGGAAGGGGAAGAACTGCAACACCTGTGGATGGTTCCAACATTTCCCATTGTAATTGATCGAAGCTGTCACTATGAATTTTCAGATTATGTATCAGGCATTGTAATTCCCTTGTAATCCAGTCGACTTATGTGAGTGAATATGTATTCAGTGATCCGCAAAAAAAGGAAAAAAGAATATGTATTCAGTGAAGTAAACACCATTGTCGTCAAGTACTATGTATTTTCTCTGTGATCTTACATGTATGCATGAGTATGGCAGCATTTGTATGGAGCGAAATTTGCAGCAGTTCCAAATTTGCCCAGTAGTGGATCAATTGTGATCACAATTCACACTAATCAATGCTCAAATTAATGGATCAGAATTCACACTAATTAAAACTGATCCCTTGCATTAATGGATCAAGTGATTGTGATCAGAATCCACACTAATTAATCAAGTTAAGAATCACTCGCATGACTGAAAAACATGCCAGTGAAATACACTTGCAACTAAAGACTACATAGTAGCTGTCTCTGCTTTTCTAAGCTTCCTCTGCTTTGCTCAGCTGATGGTTTCTTCCTCTGCTTCGTTCGACTACCACCAGCAAGGCTGCACGAAGAAGGGCTCAGCCTCAGCCCGTCGACGAGCCATGGCGATGAGCTGAGCTTGAGCACACCACGCTTCCCGCCTTGCTTGGAGCAGCTCCTCGGGGGACTTGGCCACGTCGGAGTGATCAATCCAGGGGTCGTTGAACTGCACGGTGTCCACCATCTGCTCCACCTTCCGCCGGGCCTCCGCTCTGCGGCGCTCGATGTCGCGCCGACGGCCGGCGAGGCGAGCCTTCTCGATCAGCTCGCTCATGCTGACCGGGTGCTTCGCTTGCGTCGCGCTCTCCGGAGATTCGACCTGGTTCTTGGTCACGGAGGAGCGGAGGTGCGCCGGGCTCTTGGGATCCTCGCCGCTGCTAGGACGCGGAGGCTTGCTGCTCTCGACGTCACCCCGGCGGCTGACCTCTTCTTCTTGGGCGGCGGCGCGAGCCTTGGCGAGGCGAGCTTTCTCGATCAATTCGCGCATGCTGCGGCCGCTGGCCGGTGGCTTCGCGCTCTCCGGCGAGCCGGCCACGGGGTTGTTGATCACGGAGACGGAGGGGTGGCGGCACGTGGGGCTTTTCGGATCCTCTCCGCTGCTGCGACACGGAAGGCTGCTGCTGCTGCTGTTGATCTTGGCGGAGACCGCGGCATGGAGCTCGCCCCCGGAGCAGACACGCTTCGCCGGCGGCTGCCCGTCGTCGGACACGGAGATGGGCCGCTTCGGCCTGTTGGCGGCGGCGGGATTCGCCATCAAGGCAGGGTTTACGCGCACGCGGGAAGCGCAGGAGTGGAGGTCGGCGGCGCTACGGCGCGGGAGGAGCAGAGACGGCTGGAGCACCGTGGCGCCACCCATGGTCGCGGCCGTGGATGGAATCGCGAGAGCAACAATCAGGCGAACGCGATCCGGCGTCGCGAGAGAGAGGAAGAGGCGTCGCCGACGAGAGGGCGAGGTCAGATGGATCGGGAATTCGGGACGCGGGAGACAGAGATCTGGCGGCCCAGCAATTTGAATCCGAGTCGGCCCAGGAAGAGCTAAAACGCGCTGGATTTTATTTTATTTATTTTTTGCGGGAAAAAAAAAACGCGCTGGATTTACTAGCGTCATGATGCCATCTTTCCGACTAGCAGCAGTACTCAGCTTGCGTCTTTTTTTTTTTACCATTATTACAGTGGAAAAGTGATTTACAGAACATGTACAGAGCTAATCTTTTCGCATGAAAAAAATGTAGAGCCAATCTCTCAATGTCTCGGTGTGTCAAAACGCCCGCTGCTCGTTGGAGGCTTGGTGTGTCCGGCCTTGCGAATTTCAGTTATTCCTCACAAATTTGTTCACATGAACTGATGAGTTTGCGCTGATGTTTATATCGCTTTTATAGGTGTGATCCAGTGTGGCTTTGGAGTCATGTTTTGGCGTTCTATTAAGATCTTGCGTTCCATGAACTGTATTTTTAGGCCGATTATCCCCGGCCCAAGTACGTTTAACGCTCACAGCTTCCCATTCTTTTCCACGGGCGACTCAAGAAGGTTTCTGAAACCTATGACGGTAGTGAAGTTTACGCAGGTGTATGAGTGGTGCCTGTGGTGTGTCTCGCTGCTCTAATCTGACTGTGGTCTCCCCACGGAAACCTTGGCAGTATTTCGGGTTGCAAAAAAGAAAAGTTGTTATCTACGAGATATAGGAAGCCCTCGTCAACCCGTCGTTTACTTTCGTTCTCCTTTCTGTTTTTCATTTTCTTGTCTCATTTCATTTTTTTTTAATTTGAATTACTGTTTTGATATTCTTCTGGTTATTTTTCATTGTGTCTAATTTGTAGTGATTTTGAGATAATATTTCATGTATATTAAAAAAAATCATTGCGTATATTTATTTTCATAATATTTTGAAAAAAGACCATCACTTTATTTATTCAGCAATGTTTTAAAAATATTCAATGCCTATTTAGTAAATACTTACCATGTAAAAACCATAAGAATTTTCAAAAATGTCCATCTTGTGTTTTCAAAATGTTAATGGTATAATATATTTTAAAACATTCAATATTCACCATGTTTAATTTTTTTCATAAAGTATAAAAAGTATTCATGACATTTGTCAGAAATTTTCCCCTGTACTATAGAAAACTTCATCACATATTTTTTTTCTAAAATGTTCAGTGCATATTTGGTATGTGATCACACATTTCTAGCAAACTTAGCACCATGCCCAGAGCATCACTATGAAACTATAAAAAACAAGGAGTTTGGTCACTAGTTTAGTAAGTCATCAAGATATCTTGATATCCTGTGGTTTATGTGGTTCAGGATTAAAATGTCTAAAAATGTAACGAAGGATTACGCGACCAACATTGGAGAATCTTAAGTGGCCATATTAGGTCCTTTGAGAGAGACAACATTTTTAGTGTTAAATCATATGAGAATAAATATTAGTAAGTTCTTTTTGCGCAAAATAAAATTAGTAAGTTGACAGCCTAAGGTTGTGGACTGGTAGGAGGACAAGGTCTACCTTTGTTTTGGAATTACAATTTGTTCACTCTCTTGTTCTATGATATAGAATTGAAAGAATTTTGTTGAAAAGAGAAACCGGAAGCAAGTGCGTAATTTTGACTTGGAGTCACATATTTGCATTTGCTATTTCTGTCTTCTACAACTGTTGGTCTCACATAAAAGTATTAGTGTACTATTTTTTGCAGGAAAATGGGAGTTTTATTCCATAATTATAGAGTTACAATCCCGAGGCAAGAGTTCCTCGATACATGGATGTCCTCTCTGTAGCCAAACAACAATGCGACATTTAGTTTAGCTATAACTTGTCAAACGATCCGCCACTCTGTTTTTGTTCTCAGTGAAGATTTTGTATAATAAGCTACTGATCGACCATCAAGGCTTTTGTCATCCATAAGTGGAGCTGTCCATCAGATCTCCAAGAAGGGTCGATAATGCCATTGAAGAGTCTGACTGCACCATGACCGAAAGATCCGTGTGTTGTATAGCCAGGACCATACCTTGCATTATCAGATGTATCTCCGCCTCCAATGCATCATTGCAGCAAAACAAAAAGCTATAAGCAGCAAAGATGCCACTTCCGTCACACCTCATTTCGATTATACCAGCAACCTTCATGTCATTCCAAAGTAGTATTGTATTTTTTTTATTTGTGTTAGTCCTACATCTGAGTAAAAGTAATTTAATTATGCCTTTTGGAAGGTTGCTAGTCCCAGGTGCATGTACATATGTTTATTGGTGAAGGTTGTTGGCTCCACATGTGAACTCAACCTTTGTATTAAAATGTGCCTTGTGTAATTCAAAATATGCTTATCATGTAGTATTTACAAAATATGCACTGTGTATCTCGAAACCATTCATCAAGTATTAGAAAAATGTAAATTTTCATCATTTTTTGAAAAATACTCATAGTGTATTTTAAAAAATAAATCATTTGTGCATTTTTTTAAACATGTGAATAATTTCTAAAATTGCATGATTTTTTTATAGAGCAACAAATGTTTTTGCTTTCCTTTTTTCTTATTTTTATTTTATACACATGTAAAACTGCACTATAAACGGAAATTGGCAAAAAAAAAATAGCTGCAAAACATTGAACTAAGGCTACAAGGAAAACAAGTAGTGGACCAGTCCACCAAGTGAACGCCGCACGCCTGAGCTTTGTATAGGTTAGCCAATCTTACGCGTGAGCTTTGGATAGGTTGGCCGATCTCTAATTCAACCGGGTTTTCATTTCTTTTTTGATTTCTTTCGGTCATTGTGGTACATTTTGTTTTTATTTACTTACATACATTTATTTTTATGAAGAAAAAATCATTTTACTCATTTTTATTTTATTTTATTTATGTTTTATATTTCTCTTACCTTTTTAGCCTAGAATATTTTCCTTGTATTAGTATATGAGAACATATATTTGTAAGTCCACGAACAACCTTTCCAATCTATTACATTGTCAAAATTTGGAAGAACTTCTAAATATATTAACATAATTTTGTATACAATTCATTTCCAAATATGTGGTAAACATTCTACTTCTTATATAAAGGGGGCAGCCCCAGTGCATGTAGCTCCCGCTTGCGCAGGGTCTGGGGAAGGGTCCGACCACTTTGGGTTTCTACTTCTTATATACTTATTTTAAATTCATGAACTTGTCACATAACTTTTTAAATAGTACATGTATATAATATATTTTTAAAACGTGATGACCATTTTTATTACTTATTTATAAATATATTATTTGCATACTTTAATATTTTTAATGAACTTTTTAGTTCGAAAATTTGTTTTTATTACATTTTTTATAACTTTTGAAATAGTTTTTTCTTGAAAAAAATATAGTTCTCAACTTGTTGTGGCACTGCCATCCCATGCAAGCCGCTCCATGCATTTTCTGACTATTCCTTCGAACTAAGCAGAAAATGGAAGGGTTCGCCTTCTAGGCGTTGGTCCTTTGATCCGTCGAGAAACTAGGGTGGCTGAAGGACCAATTCGCCATAGTCTTTAAGGTTGCTCCACTTAATGCTAAGTTGTAGGCATATATTCTCTATTTCTGCTTCGTATCTATCCTATATATACACATTTTTATTTTATAGCGCTACTTTTATTTAATTAATGTTTTATAACTATACAATAATCAAACATGATAAATCATATGTATTTTCAATTTTAGTTCTCATATTATTGCTTCAAATATTCATGTTTTATACAATCAAATATAATTACAATATATTGCAAAACAACCCCGCAATAAGGTGTGGATTATCCTCTAGTTTAGTAAGAAGAGCAACCATTTGCACGTAAAGTGGCAATCGTTGTCTAACAAAGTTATTCATAATGAATTAAAATCATTATTCATGTACAACTGAATCATCAAAGAAACTCGTTTGCACCTCTAGTCACAATAATCAATTAAGAATCCTCCTTATTTTTTGTGTCAGTTTATTGCTACATATGTATGATCTAGTAACTTGACTACGCTATTGTTTTACAACTCTTGGATCCGACTTGTCGATAAAAGGTTGCGAAACTCGTTATCAGCATGTCGGTTCGATGTGTATCTTTTGTGAGCAGTCTCTCGTTGGTCATTGATGAGTTATACTTCAAATCTTATTGCAAAAATGAATTTTCCCAGCTTGTTACGATACTAGGTTTTCCAAATCTTATAGTTTTCAGTTTTTGTTTTACACCTATGGTGTGGATTTCCTCATGAGGCGTTGTGTAGTTGATGTGATCGACCAATATCGACTAATCTCGCATCCATGGAAGGACTTGTTGACCAGTGTTAGAGGGACGATGCACACACAGGCGGAGGACTCGGTAGGGCGAGGTCGTGCGCCCGCCCTACCTTGATTTAGTGCAACACCTAATATACCGCTACGCTGCATCGATGTGTACACCCGCATCTTGTCATGCATGCATCGCTGGTTTTTCTTTTTGGAATAGAAAAGTAGGGCATGTCGTATGGGACTTGGCTTCTATCCACCACAACCCAGAAAATAACAGCGCTGCTACACGGACGATGCATGCACGATCCTACTACTTGGCAGCGTCAACAGCTCGCGTGCATGTAGGAAGCGCTGTTGGTGAGGACGCATAGTTCGCTGATCGTGCGGGGCAGCGTCGTGTGTAAAGCAATTTCGAGAAAAGAAAGGCCCAACTGCCCAAGCATAGCAGCACCAACCGATCCACGCACGACTCCCGACCCGACTCCTCTGCGCAATAGCATCAGGCGCTCCAGTCATCCAACGCGAGCGTCGCCGACCGCCTCCCTAATTGTTGGTCACTTCCGCCATCCCGGCCTCCCCACTCCCTGTTCTTGGCCCTCACCATCCTTCGCGAGTCTCGGCCGCCCTGCTGCCGCCGTCGTTCATAGTCTAAAGGAAGCATTTCTATATGCAATTAATTTCATGTTTGATTGTTAAGCATTGAGTTCAGATTATAGATTTATTAAGAAGTTGAGCTTGTTTTGTAAAAAAAACGTATGTGGTAATTTATGGGAATTTTATTAGGTATTTTTGTGTATAGTTATATAAGTGGCAAAGTTATTTCTCCGCTTTTTCCTGTGGTTGCTTTAATCCTGGCTCCGCTTCTCTGCCCACGCGAGCGAGCAACCAACCCTAGCGATAATGGCCACTCTGTCGGGCAAACAACCGGAGCAGCGGAGGCTAAACAAGTCCTAGCCTTGGGCGCAGGTGAGCGGCAGCGGTGCAACGGCATTGGTGTGTGTCGTCGTGACGGTTGTCGAAGCAAGGTTCGCCCCACCTTAATTTTTTTCCGTCCTCCGCCACTGGATGCACACATGTGCTCTCGATGAGCATGGCAGAGCCATGATGCACCGGTTGTGCATATGTCTCTCCGGCTTTGCTACATCAACAGACGTTTACAGGGCGTTTACGGGGTGATAGTGACTTGTCACTTTTTGATAGGATTAAGGAGTAGGCTAGGGCCCCACCCCGGGTGAAAATCAGGGAGGCGCTAAAGAGTATAGTTGGAATGCCCGTAACAGCCCTGTACACCGTCCATGCATTTAGCATTTTTTATGTCCCCTCCATGCATGTGACGTACTGGGGACGGATACACGAGATGAAGTCAACATTCGCAGAGCTCCCAGTGCCCACATTACGATGATGTGCATCTAGGTGCACCATGCACGCCAAGTCGCCAGGTGACCCTGGAGGCAAGGTGCACTCAAGGAAGAACGAAGTTCCTTGAATGAAAGTGGGGAAGGAGGTATTACATGTCGTAGCGCGGGTTCTATACCAAGATGTGCACACTAGGAAAGAAAAATGATAACCGACGCGTTATGAGGGGTGGATAATTTGCAGAACCTTAGCATTGTTCTGAAAGTCGGAACCTTAGCATTAAATTATACTATGTGCTTATCCCCATAAAAAAATTTGTACGCGCTTAAAACTTGGTGAATTCATGGGCACATCGTATTGTGCCTTAAAGAGAAATAGCAGGTATTGTTGAATGTGATTTTTTTTCTCTCTCTAGAAGATAGGGATGTAAATACGAAACCTTTAGGATATCTTCCGACCCGCCGTAGTTCAACCAAATGAACTAAAATTTCAGAAATCTGGAGGGTATTGTCAATGTTTCAAATCTGCATCTAGAGTAAAAGGCAGACCACATGTACTGTTAGGTGTGATTTAAAGTTGTCTTTCTGGCTGATTTTTCTGTAATATAATATAACTCGGCCGACGTCCGAACGTTTGGGACCAGAGGAAGATGCCGACCGCACAAAATAAGTATTGTGATTGAAAGTTGTCCCTGTAAAGTGATTTGGACAGAATAATACCTTGCCGACTTCATCAAATAGTGTTTCTTTCGCCGTCGACCGGGAGGAATCCCATACGTGAGGGCAGCACCAGAAGCCTCCGAGGGCCAAACAGAGACACGTCTGAGCTGGGGATATGTGCTGTGCAAGTGTGCGACGCGGCAGTCAACCACTTGGATAACCACTGCTACGTGCACAGCGCCACGCGCCCCCGGCGCGACGCCTCTATAAATTGCCCTGCCGGGCGCGACGCCTCCTCCATCACCAACCGCCAGAGCATTCGTCCACCATAACCGGAAAACAGAGAGCTCGGCCGACAAGCACCGATTCATCAAGCAGCAGAGCAGGAGCTTGCTAGCCATGGCGTTCCCGGCGTGCG
Organism: Aegilops speltoides; assembly: GCA_021437245.1. NCBI lineage: Eukaryota > Viridiplantae > Streptophyta > Magnoliopsida > Poales > Poaceae > Aegilops > Aegilops speltoides. The sequence goes on along the minus strand of CM038145.1, from coordinate 39,162,959 downwards.
TGCAGTGCGGGACCAGGGAGAACCCGTGCCGGTGCAAGTTCATCGGCCCGACGCTGGGGTTCGTGGCGTTCCTGGTGACCGGCGTCATAGAGTGGCCGGTGGGCGCGGTGGTGTACCTGTTCCGCCACCGCAAGGGCCGCCGCATCATGGGACACCCCTCCAGGGTCGTCTACCCGCGCGTCTCCAGGGCCATCCCCATCTAATCCTATTCTCATCCTAATCTAATCCCTTCCTGTATGTTGTAACCTGGTCATTCCGCCTGAGTTGTGTGCATGATTGATGAAGAAGATTCAATAAAATGGGTGTTGTTTTGTGTGTTTGTGTTGTAATCTAAGGCGTTTGCAGTGTCTATATGCTTTGTGAGGAGTTTGCTACAAATTTGGTTAGTGGATCGCTGGGTTAACTGACTGACATAGGAGTTCGAGATACATGTTAATGTAGCAGAGGCCAACGCACGAGAGTCGTTCTCATCAATATTATTCTCGTCTCCCATCTTTTTTTTTTATGTGAATAGCAGAAGCTCTGCCTTTGCAGCATAGGGCAAAGGAAGTATTACAGAATACATTCATGGCCAAAACACCCACGTATAATAGCAGTACTGTTGAGTATATTTGTGTTGCATGCATTATGTATATTGTGGCCCATCTCCTAGTCATGTATAGTTGAGGTTGAGGTCCTGCCCGTACTTATATATACGTGCACCGGCACCCCATTAATACAACGAATATTGTATTGCCAAACCGTCTCTCTACATGGTATCATCCTTCAGGTCTCTGCCCTAGGGTTCGCCGCCAACGCCGCCGCGCCCTCTCGCGCAAGCCACCGTCGCCGCCGGCTGCTTCTTTGGTCGGCGGCTTCTTTGGTCCATTTGAAGTCCTTTGTCTTCTTTAAGAGCTTGTATAATGGCAACGCTTTTTCTCCAAGGCGCGAGATGAACCGGCTAAGGGCTGCGACACACCCTGCCAGTCTTTGGACGTCCTGCAGCTCTGTTAGGACTTTCTGTTTTGACAATGCTTTGATTGGCCTCAATTCCGCGCTGCGAGACGACAAACCCAAGCAGCTTTCTGGCTGCAACGCCGAAGACGCATTTTTCTGGATTGAGCCGAATACTATATTGCCGAAGATTGTCAAATGTCTCTTGGAGGTTGCTCACAAGCTGACTTACATGTTTAGTCTTGACGACTACGTCATCCACGTATGCTTCTACTGTTTTACCAATCTGTTTTTCTAGACATATTTGAATCATGCGGTGGTAAGTAGTCACGGCATTTTTTAATCCGAACGGCATGGTGTTAAAGCAGAAGGGCCCGTAAGGTGTTATGAAGGCCGTTGCAGCCTAATCGGACTCCTTCATTTTTATCTGGTGGTACCCGGAATAGGCATCCAAAAAACACAGTGAATCGTGCCCCGCGGTTGCGTCGACGATCTGGTCTATGTGCGGTAGTGGGAAAGGATCCTTCGGGCATGCTTTGTTGAGATCTTTGAAATCCACACATAGCCGCCAGGATTTATCCTTCTTCGGTACCATGACAATGTTTGCCAACCAGTCCGGATGTTTGATGTCCTGAATAAAACCGGCTTCGAGCAATTTTGCCAGTTCTTCCCCCATAGCTTGACGCTTGGGTTCGGAAAATTGGCGCAATATTTGCTTGACTGGCTTGAAGCCCTTTATTATATTTAGGCTATGCTCGGCTTTGCCGTGTGGGATGCCTAGCATGTCTGAAGGGTGCCAAGCAAATATATCCCAATTATCGTGGAGAAATTTGCGCAGAGCGGTGTCTATTTCGGGATCTAGATTAGCTTCGATGGTGGCAGTTTTGTTCGGATCAGTCGGGTGCACCTGAAATTTGATGATTTCATCAGCAGGTTTGAATGATGTGGACTTTGGTCTTTTATCGAGAATGACGTCATCCTTGTCCACCGTGGAGCGTAGTGCTGTTAGCTCTTCAGCTGCCAGTGCCTCGGACAATGCCTCAAGGGCGAGCATCGTTGTTTTGTTTTCGGCTCGGAGGGAGATGTCCGGGTTGCTTATTACGGTGATGATACCATTGGGACCTGGCATCTTTAGCTTCATGTACCCGTAGTGTGCTACTGCGTGAAATCGAGCAAAAGCATTATGCCCCAGAAGAGCGTGGTAGCCGCTTTTGAAGGGCACTATGTGGAAGAGCAGCTCTTCGGAACGATAGTTTTCGGGCGTGCCGAATACTACGTCCAAGGTGACAGAGCCGCTGCAGCGTGCTTCTTTCCCGGGAATAATGCCTCTGAAAGTAGTTGAACTACACTCAATGCGGGTTCTATCGAACTGCATTTTTTCCAATGTATCCTTGTAGATTAGGTTGAGCCCACTGCCACCGTCCATTAATACTTTTCTGAGTTGAAACCCGTCCATGATTGGGTCGAGGACTAGGGCCGTTGAGACTCTGGTAGGACAGGAGTTCGGTTGGTCATCTTCCTTGAAAGTGATTGGGATATTGGACCAGGCGTCTGTGGGTTCCATGCGATGCACCTGTTCGAGCTCCCGAAGGGCTCGTTTTCTCTGATTGCTTGACACATAGGTCTCGTAGATCATGCAGATCTCTGCCACCACCGGGGGTGTGCCTCCTTGCGGTGAGGGGCACTCGAGGATGTCTTCCCCACTTTTGGCTACCTGTCAAACTACCCAACAAGCCCGAAGGTTGTGAGTGGGGCTTGTGTTGGGTAAGACAAAATGTATGGGGCAGGGGCTATCCATCAACCCGTTAAACACCGATTTGTGACCTGGTGAGGATTTCTTTCTCTTTTCGGATGGCTCATGCTTACGGAGCCGCCGAGACAAGGTTCGCTTATCTCGGGTTGGCCTGAGCGAGTCAGCTGTAACCGAATGCAGTTGATACTGCTGCGCCTGCCAGGCGTCTTCCATAACACAATATTTGTCGACTAAGTCATACAGCTCATCGAAGGTCTGGACATGTCGGCGGGCGAGGGCGTTAAGCAAGCCATCGTCATTGCAGTTATAACGGAAGGTGGCGAGGACTTCGACATCATGGCAGTTTGGTATTTTATCCATGAAGGTTAAGAATCTTATCCAAAATTGTCGAACTGTTTCGCCGGTTTGTTTTACGTATGCCAAATCCCAGAAGTCGGGTTGTCCCGAATTATCCAGGAAGTACTTGTTGGGGAACGTAGTAATTTCAAAAAAATTCCTACGCACACGCAAGATTATGGTGATGCATAGCAACGAGAGGGGAGAGTGTTGTCCACGTACCCTCGTAGACCGAAAGCGGAAGCGTTAGCACAACGCGGTTGATGTAGTCGTACGTCTTCACGATCCGACCGATCAAGTACCAAACGCACGACACCTCCGAGTTCAGCACACGTTCAGCCCGATGACGTCCCTCGAACTCCAATCCAGCCGAGTGTTGAGGGAGAGTTTCGTCGGCACGACGGCGTGGTGACGATGTTGATGTTCTACCGACGCAAGGCTTCGCCTAAGCACCGCTACAGTATTATCGAGGTGGACTATGGTGGAGGGGGCACCGCACACGGCTAAGAGATCAAACAGATCAATTGTTGAGTCTCTAGGGTGCCCCCTGCCTCCGTATATAAAGGAGCAAGGGGGGGTGCGGCCGGCCTAGGAGGAGGCCCCAGGAGGAGTCCTACTTCTACCGGGAGTAGGACTCCCCCTTTTCCATGTTGGACTAGGAGAGAGGGGGGAAACAGGTGGAGGAGAGGAAGGAAAGGGGGGGGGGGGCGCCGCCCCCCTCTCCTTGTCCTATTCGGACTAGGGGGAGGGGGCGCGACCCTTGCCCTGGCCGCCTCCTCTCTCTTCCACCAAGGCCCACTAAGGCCCAATAACCTCCCGGGGGGTTCCGGTAACGTCCTGGTACTCCGGTAAAATCCCGATTTCACCTGGAACACTTCTGATGTCCGAACGTAGGCTTCCAATATATCAATATTCATGTATCGACCATTTCAAGACTCCTCGTCATGTCCGTGATCACATCCGGGACTCCGAACAACCTTCGGTACATCATAACATATAAACTCATAATAAAACTGTCATCGTAACGTTAAGCGTGCGGACCCTACGGGTTCGAGAACTATGTAGACATGACCGATACACGTCTCCGGTCAATAACCAATAGCAGAACCTGGATGCTCATATTGGCTCCCACATATTCTACAAAGATCTTTATCTGTCAGACCGCATAACAACATACGTTTGTTGCCTTTGTCATCGGTATGTTACTTGTCCGAGATTCGATCGTCGGTATCTCAATACCTAGTTCAATCTCATTATCGGCAAGTCTCTTTACTCGTTCCGTAATACATCATCCCGCAACTAACTTATTAGTTGCATTGCTTGCAAGGCTTAAGTGATGTGCATTACCGAGAGGGCCCAGAGATACCTCTCCGACAATCGGAGTGACAAATCCTAATCTCGAAATATGCCAACCCAACAAGTAACTTCAGAGACACCTGTAGCGCACCTTTACAGTCACCCAGTTACGTTGTGACATTTGGTTGCACACAAAGTGTTCCTCCGGTAAACGGGAGTTGCATAATCTCATAGTCACAGGAACATGTATAAGTCCTGAAGAAAGCAATAGCAACATGCTAAACGATCAAGTGCTAAGCTAATGGAATGGGTCAAGTCAATCACATCATTCTCCTAATGACGTGATCCCATTAATCAAATAACAACTCTTTGTCCATGGTTAGGAAACATAACCATTTTTGATTAACGAGCTAGTCAAGTAGAGGCATACTAGTGACACTCTGTTTGTCTACGTATTCACACATGTATTATGTTTCCGGTTAATACAATTCTAGCATGAATAATAAACATTTATCATGAAATAAGGAAATAAATAGTAACTTTATTATTGCCTCTAGGGCATATTTCCTTCAATCTCCCACTTGCACTAGAGTCAATAATCTATATCACATCGCCATGTGATTAACATCAATAGTTCACATCACCATGTGATTAACACCCATAGTTCACATCGTCATATGACCAACACCCAAAGGGTTTATTAGAGTCAATAATCTAGTTCACATCGCTATGTGATTAACATCCAACGAGTACTATGATGTGATCATGTTTTGCTTGTGAGATAATTTTAGTCAACGGGTTTGTCACATTCAGATCCGTAAGTATTTTGCAAATTTCTATGTCTACAATGCTCTGCATGGAGCTACTCTAGCTAATAGCTCCCACTTTCAATATGTATCTAGATCAAGATTTAGAGTCATCCAGATCGGTGTCAAAGCTTGCATCGACGTAACTCTTTACGATGAACCTTTTTGTCACCTCCATAATCGAGAAACATATCCTTGTTTCACTAAGGATAATTTTGACCGATGTCCAGTGATCTACTCCAGATCACTATTGTACTCCCTTGCTAAACACATTGTAGGGTATACAATAAATCTGGTACACAGTATGGCATACTTTATAGAACCTATGGCTGAGGCATAGGGAATGACTTTCATTCTCTTTCTATCTTCTGCCGTGGTCGGGTTTTGGGTCTTACTCAATTTCACACCTTGTAACACAGGCAAAAACTCTTTCTTTGACTGTTCCATTTTGAACTACTTCAAAATCTTGTCAAGGTATGTACTCATTGAAAAAACTTATCAAGCGTCTTGATCTATCTCTATAGATCTTGATGCTCAATATGTAAGCAGCTTCACCGAGGCCTTCCTTTGAAAAACTCCTTTCAAATACTCCTTTATGCTTTGCAGAATAATTCTACATTATTTCTGATCAACAATATGTCATTCACATATACTTATCAGAAATGCTGTAGTGCTCCCACTCACTTTCTTGTAAATACAAAGCTTCACCGTAAGTCTCAGATAAAACTATATGCTTTGATCAACTTATCAAAGCGTATATTCCAACTCCGAGATGCTTGCACCAGTTCATAGATGGATCGTTGGAGCTTGCATATTTTGTTAGCACCTTTAGGATTGACAAAACCTTCTGGTTGCATCATATACAACTCTTCTTTAATAAATCCATAAAGGAATGCAGTTTTGTTTATCCATTTGCCAGATTTCATAAAATGCGGCAATTGCTAACATGATTCGGACAGACTCAAGCATAGATATGAGTGAGAAACTCTCATCATAGTCAACACCTTGAACTTGTCGAAAATCTTTTGCGACAATTCTAGCTTTGTAGATAGTAACACTACTATCAGCGTCTGTCTTCCTCTTGAAGATCCATTTAATCTCAATGGCTCACCAATCATCGGGCAAGTCAATCAAAGTCCATACTTTGTTCTTATACATGGATCCTATCTCAGATTTCATGGCCTCAAGCCATTTTGCGGAATCTGGGCTCATCATCGCTTCCTCATAGTTCGTAGGTTCGTCATGGTCAAGTAACATGACCTCCAGAACAGGATTACCGTACCACTATGGTATGGATTTTACTCTGATTTACCTACGAGGTTCGGTAGTAACTTGATCTGAAGTTACATGATCATCATCATTAGCTTCCTCACTAATTGGTGTAGGAGTCATAGGAACAGATTTCTGTGATAAACTACTTTCCAATAAGGAGTAGGTACAGTTACCTCATCAAGTTCTACTTTCCTCCCACTCAGTTCTTTCGAGAGAAACTCCTTCTCTAGAAAGGATCCATTCTTAGCAATGAATGTCTTGCCTTCGGATCTGTGATAGAAGGTGTACCCAACTGTCTTCTTTGGGTATCCTATGAAGACACAATTCTCCGATTTGGGTTCGAGTTTATCAGGTTGAAACTTTTTCACATAAGCATCATAACCCCAAACTTTAAGAAACGACAACTTTGGTTTCTTGCCAAACCACTGTTCATAAGGCGTCATCTCAACGGATTTCGATGGTGCCCTATTTAACGTGAATGTAGCTGTCTCTAATGCATAACCCCAAAACGATAGTGGTAGATCGGTACACTGGTGGAAAAACAGGCTTTCCGTCCAGCCCCATAAGTCGCGAAGCTATAGGAACCGCGACCAATGGGACCTTTAGTCGCGGTTCTCGAGGTGAACCGCGACCAAAGGCTCGGGCCTGTGCGCTCGGTGGCCAGCCAGTGCACGTGAGGGTTTTAGTCGCGGTTGGCCAGACAACCGCGACTAAAGGCTTTCGGCACCTTTTAGTCACGGTTTGCTGTGCCAACCGCAACTAAAGCCCTCCCCTATATATACCCATCCAGCAGCCAACACTTAGCCATTTGGAGCCATTCTCTTCACAAGTGGGTGTAGGTTTGCTTTTGGTTCCTCTTATGCACATAAGGTGTTTGATGAAATGCCCCAAGAGCATGAAACAAACATGACATGAAGTGTTGGAGCCACACTCTTCGATCATGTTAGCAACTTGATGAACCTTTGATGTGTCAATATGCATGTGTGTAGTTCATAACAAATGCATGATGGTTAATTATATATTTTATATTATAATAATGCGATGAATCGCAATGGATGTACGGTAACCGACTCTCCGTGAGTTCACTACGGGTTTGAAAGATTTCTCGTAGTGGCTAATGCAACAAGCGGGGGGTTTGTTATCTCGTCCATGTGTTATCTGAAGAATGAGAAGGGTTACTCTTCCTCAAGAGTTGTTCACATGCATCCGCTTGTAAGGGTTTCATGCCAAGCTATAATTGTTGGACCAAGCATGGATAAAGAGGGGTTATAATGGAAGAAGATGAAGAAGGGATGATTTCATCGATGAAAGCTATCTTGCTCATTTCGTGATACTTTCATGGAGGATGTCAAGGTGAAGGGAAGGTGAAGAAGAGGCACGTGATGATCCCGCTGATGATCTTGGTCGGACCATTGCCGATGCACGGAGACGCCGCTAAACCGAAAAGGAGAGGGAGAATTTGGATCGCATGTTAGAGGATCACGTAAAGGCGCTGTACCTTGGATGCGATGATGGTCTCAAAAGCTGGGCTGCACAATCGGATTTGCTGAAATGGAAGGCGAGGCAGGTGTAGCTGACTCGGCATTTGAAAACTTGCTGAAAATGTTGAAGAATATGTTTCAAAGGATAACGAGTTGCCCGCCAAGACGCATTTAAGCAAAGAAGGTTGTCGCCCTCTAGGTTTAGAGGTTCAAGATACATGCATGCATCAACGATCGCATCCTCTACCGCGTGAATACGAGAATTTGAATGAATGCCCGGTATGCACCGCATTGCGTTATAAGATCGAGGCGATGACCCCGGTGACGATGTTGAGGGCCGAAACCCGTGAAGAGGGTTCCGCCAAGGTGATGTGGTATGCTCCTATAATACCACGGTTGAAACGTCTGCTCATGAACAAAGAGCATGCCAAGTTGTTGCGATGGCACAAAGAGGACCGTAAGTCGGACGGGAGTTGAGACACACCGCAGATGGAACGCAATGGAGAAAGATCCACGATGGTTCAAAGATTTTGCAATGACGCAAGGAACATAAGATTTGCTCTAAGCACGGATGGCATGAATCCTTTTGGCGAGCAGAGCTCCAGCCATAGCACTGCCCGTGACTCTATGCATCTACAACCTTCCTCCTTGGTTGTGCATGAAGCGGAAGTTCATTATGATGCCGTGCTCATCCAAGGTCCGGCAACCCGCAACGACATCGATGTGTACCTAAGGCCATTAGTTGATGAACTTTACAACTGTGGGTGGTGTCCGTGTGGGATGAGCACAAACAAGAGGAATTTGACCTACGAGCTTTTTTTCAGAACCATCAACGATTGGCCTGCTCTTAGTAACCTTTCGACTGTCAAATAAGGGATACAATGCATGCACGCACCGCTACATGAGACCGAAAGTGTACATTTGCCAAATTGTAAGAAGAACGGTACCTTGGGCATCGCCGATTTCTTCCAAAATTCATCCAAGAAGAAAGAAAGGCAAGCATTACAACGGCAAGGCAGATCACCGGCCGGCATCGCGGAACGACCGGTGCCGAGGTATTTGATATGGTCAAGGATTTGAAAGTCATCTTTGGAAAGGGTCCCGCGGACAATCGGTTCGAAGGGAGCCGACGGGCACGCAGCCAAGTGGAAGAAGAAATCTATATTCGGGAGCTAGAATATTGAAAGTCCTAGATGTCCGCTCTGCAATCGACGTGATGCACGTTATTTAAGAATATTTGCGGAACCTCCTAAGCTTCTTGGGCGTATGGGAAGACAAATGATACAAAGGAAGCACGGCAGACCAGAACGCTTGAAAGACCTCGACGACCGCATCCGAATGGTTTCAAGGTCGTGCCGCCTACGCCCGACCAAAGAAGAGAAGGTCATCTTTTTGAATGCCCGAGCAGATGAAGGTCCCGCCTCGATTCTCGCCCAATATAAAGGGAATAATAAACATGGCGGAGAAAAAGTTCCAAAACTCAAGTCTCACGATCGCCACGTGATTATGACGCAATTGCTTCCGATTGCTTTGAGGGGCTCTCGCCGAAAATGTTCGATTAGCCATTGTGAAGCTATGTGCATTCCTCAATGCAATCTCTCGAAGGTAATCAATCCAAGTTCTACCACGGTTACTGAACGATGTGATCCAATGTCTTGTCGGGCTTGAGTTGGTGTTCCCGCCATCCTTCTTCAATATTATGACGCACCTCCTGGTTCACCTAGTCAAGAGATTTCCGCTCTCGGTCCCGTATTTCTACACAATATGTTCCCTTCGAGAGGTTCATGGAGTATTAAAGAAATATGTTCAGAATGCATAGGCTGAAGGAAGCATCGCCAAGGGCTATGGAAATGAGGAGGTAATTGAGTTTTGTGTTGACTTTGTTCCCGACCTTAAGCCGATTGGTCTTCCTCGATCGCGCACGAGGGGAGACTAAGTGGAAAAGGCACGATCGGAAGGAAATCAACGATATGTATGGACGGCCATTCTCTCGATCAAGCACACCACACTCAGATCGACCAATTCCAGCTTGGTGGCTCCGCACTTTGAGAAACACAAGAATATTTTACGCCGGACAACCCGGGAAGCTCGAATCCTGATTAGGAAGGCCCACATGGAGACTTTCGCAGCTTGGTTGAGAAAACATTTAATGAATGACAATGATGTTGTAGATCACCGTACATGTTGGCCAAGACACCATCTTCGACTATAACGACTTTCCAAGGGTACGAGATAAATGGGAATACATTTTACACGATCGCCTAAGATAAAAAGAGCACCAACCAAAACAAGTGGTGTCCGCTTTGATGCAAAGAACCGAGAATGGGCAAAAGGTCACATATTATGGTTACATAGAGGAGATATGGGAACTTGACTATGGACCCTCCTTTAAGGTCCCTTTGTTCCGTGCAAATGGTTCAAGCTAACAGGAGGTGGGGTAAAGGTGGACCAGAATACGGAATGACAATGGTGGATTTCAACAATCTTGGTTACCTTGACGAACCATTCGCCCTAGCGAAAGATGTCGCCGGTTTTCTATGTGAAGGACATGAGTAGCAAACCGAGGAAACGGAAAGATAAGAAAACGATCAAGACATCATGCGATGATTCAAAGCGCCACATTGTTCTTTCAGGAAAAGAAACATCGTGGGAGTGGAGGACAAGATGTATATGTCAAGATTATAATATGTTTGCTGAAATTCCGCCTTCAAAGTGAACACCGACCCAAGCATTAAGTTAAATGATGAGGATGCTCCATGGATACGCACAATCGTAAGCAAGCGTGGACACAAGGAAGAATTGATGTGTAATAATTTATTGTACCAAACTTTGTATTTGGTCGATGAACTAATGATGTATCAAACCTTTGTAAAACCTTCAAGGATTAGTTTTATTTTTCTGATTTTTTGATATATAATTGTATTTTTAAGATTTTAAATGAATTAGTTTTATTTTTCTGATTTTAAAAGGAAAAAGGAAGAAGAAGAAAGAAGGAAAAGGAAAAAAGCAGAAGAAAAAAAAAGAAGAAAAAAAGGAAAAAGAAGAAAAAAACAAATGAAGAAAAAAGGAAAAACAGAAGAAAAAAAAAAATGAAGAAAAACATAAGAAAAAAACAAATGAAGAAAAACAGAAGAAAAAGGAAGAAGGAAGAAAGGAAGAAAAAAAGAAGAAAAACAAGAAAAGGAAGAAACAAACAGAAGAAAAAAAAAAAAAAAAAGGAAGAAAAAACAGAAGAAAAACAAGAATTTAAAATGAATTAGTTTTATTTTCTGATTTTTTGATATATAATTGTATTTTTAAGATTTTAATAACATAAATAAATAAGTAATTAGAAACTTTAATAGCAAAAATAATTATCATAAAGTAAAATAAATAAGTAATTAGAAACAAAATAAAATAAAATAAATAAGTTTTTGTTGTAAGTAGAAACAAAACAAAATAAATAAAGCAAAAATGAAAACAAAAAAGTGCAAAAAATAAAGCAAAAATGAAAACAAAAAACAGTAAAAAACAAAATAGCAGGTACCCTTTAGTCGCTGTTGTTGTCCCCAACCGCGACTAAAGGGTCTTTTCATGGAACGAAGCGGCAAAAAACCCTTTAGTCGCGGTTGGGAGGCGGATCATGATTAAAGGTACCTTTAGTCGCGGGTCTCGTTACCAACCGCGACTAAAGGGGGCTATAATACAAGCCTCGACGCCGCCCGCCGCTTTGTTGCTTGCTCGCCTCGCCGCCGACGCCGCCGCCCTCGCCGCCGCCCGCCGTCGCCGCGCCGCTGCCAGCCGCCGCCGCCATCGCCGCTGCGCCATCACAGGCCGGCCTCCGGCCCGCCTCGCTCTCCTCAGAATCCCTCCGCCTCTCCAGAGCAACCGCCGCCGCCCGCTCTTCGGCCGCCTGCCTCGCCACGCCACGCCGCCTCGCCCCATCGCCGCAGACTCGGCCGGCCTCGACCGCCCACGCCTGTCGCCTCGCTCCACCATGGCACGGGCGATGAGCCACGCGCCGACGCCTCCCTCGGCCATTGGTGGCCTCGCTAACTCCGCCTGCTTGGCCTCTAGGCCACCGCCAAACGGGCCCACTACCCGATCAAAAAAAAAGAGGAGACAAAAAAATATTTAAAATATTAATTAATTAATTAATTAATTAACTTAATTAAATTAACATTAACCTAATTAATCTGCTAATTAAACTAATTAACTTGGTTAGTTAGTTAGTAGTGAATGACATGGGGACCCATCGGTCTGCTGACTAGTCAAAGCCCACAGTTGGTCGATGACGCCATGCTCGACATCATATTTGCAATTTCAATTTAATTAATTTCATTAATTCTAAAATGTCCTAAAACTTTAAAAATTAGTATAAAATAACTCAGAACTCGGATGAAAATACTTTGTACATGAAAGTTGCTCGTAACGACGAGACGAATCCGGATACGCAGCCTGCTCGACCGCCACACCTCCCTAGCATAGCAAACCTGCAACTTTCCTCCGGATCACTGTTCAAAAACGCTAAACACCGGGATACTTTCCTGATGTTTCCCCTCGTTGGTACCACCCATCGCCGCGTTAGGGCACACCTAGCACCGCGATTGTCATGTTATGCTTTGTGATGCTTATAAAGTGAAAAACAAAAACAACAAAACCGCCAAAGAAAAACAAAAAATAAAATGGAGGGGCGGCGAGGGCGGCGAGGGGGCGGCGATGCGCGTGTTTTTTTTGGGATCGAGAGGGGCGGCGAGGGTTATACATGTGTGTTGTCTCGCCTCCCTCTCGTGACGCCGCCTCTGCCGCCTGCCTCGCTTCACCGCGACACCCTCTCCCACCCTTCTCGCCTCTTTTGCCACCGCCTTTCGCCACCGCCACCGCCACCGCCCCTTCTTCACTTAATTAATTTGTTTTACTACATGTTTTAGGATCGACATAATGGCGACGATAGAGCTGACCCGATTATGGACAACTATGATCCGAACGGTGAAGCACATATGTTCGCATCATAAACGGCGATATTCAATATGTGCCACCGAGAAGAAGAAGATGATATCTCTTCTTATCTCAACCTTGACGGTGAAGATGAAGGGCGCCACAAGAAGATGATGTCAAGAAACGCCGATAAACGATTTATCTTCAAATGGAAGTAGCAACCACCTCCGCGCCGAGGTATATATATACATTGAGCCTCGTGATACAAACTAACCGATTTGAATAAATATGTGTACTAACGCGCGACTTTCTTTCTTATTTTAGCCCTCGCCGGATCGTCAAACAATCGAGTACGCCGTCAAAGCGCGCAACCAAGACGATGAAACAAGGAGAAACATGCACCATCGCGGTTGTCGACAAGGAAACCGCAGGTCACCGGAGCCCCGCAAGAACGCCACCAAGTTTGTCACCAATGCGAGCCATTGTTAGAGACAACGCCTCGATCACCGCCCGTGAGTGGAATGAGCCAAAGAAGGCACGAATTGATGGTTTCACTTTTGTCGATAAGAGAACAAAAAAGATTGCTTCAAGAAGCTTATGGAACATTTCGCTCTACCTCCGAATACAACAAATTCGATGAGGAGGGTAACAAGATTGAGGAAAACAAGGAGAGGAGGAGGCTAGTCAAACAGTTCGCTTCTTCATAAGATGGCCGACGATTCCGAAATTCAAGCAAAATCTAGCCCGTGACTTTGTCAAGCGTAACAAGACTCGGATTTCAAAGGACAATATGAGAAACTGAAACATGATTGGCCAGAATTTGTGAAGCAAAAGAAATCGGAGCAGTTCATTCAAATATCGAAAAAAATAAGGAAAATGCGGCTAAGAAGGAGTACAATCATGTTATGGGGCCAGGAGGGTATCGCATTTGGGTGCCTAGGTTGGAGAAGATGGAGAACGAGCTGAGGGCGCGAGGAATCCGGCCCAGTGCACGGAGGGATGGGACCCAAGGGCCAAAAGCTGGTGGTACGGGCATGGGGAACGCCGAACCCGGAGACAGGGAGTGTGTTTACCAGGGCAAATTAATTAAACCCACCCAAGCCCTTATTGACGCAATGAAGGATGCTCAACAGGAAGATCAAGTTCAACAGAGAGAACGACGCTACGACAAAAGCCCTCGAATCCTGAACACGGAGGACGGTACGAGGCATGGGGCACATTCCGTGGAAAATAGGGTTCCCTGCAACGATGACCCGTCTGACGGTTACGAAGCCGTAAGAGAAAGATGGATCGAAGCGATGTTGTGGCGCGGTTGGCATCGGAAATGGAAGTGATGAAGAAAACCATGAGTGTACTAGTAGCCGAAAGAGATTCAGCTCGGTGCAGATGAAGATCATCCAATGGATCTCGGAAGCCAAGAGCGGAGAAGCAGCGGGCTTCCACGGAGGCCCCACCGGCTGGTGCAGATGCACCGACGATCGAATTACTGCACCGAGCCTCGTGATCGAAATTACTGCACCGGAGCCTCGGTGGTCGAAATTACTGCACCGGAGCCTCCTCGCTACCCCGTGGATTTATATAAAGGAGATGAAAGAATGTCATCTCAGATATCCTATCGGGAACATGTCCATGAAGGTAGCCATCGGCAGTGCTTTACCATGTTTACTCGAGCACTCCACCACAACAACCCCATTCAAGATGGCTATGCTCGTGTCACGGTGGAGGACATAGTCCAAGGGTTTGAGGACCTGAGATTGAAATTGCTACACCAAGGGGAGAAAAGACTTGAGATGTCAAGCGCCATTACATTCTATGGCAAAAGAAGTTTATCAAGTTTCAGCGAGGCGCCAAGGACAACAAGTCCACCCCCTACGGTGGTGGTGGTGGCGGCGGTGGCGATGGTGGTGGTGGTGGTGGTGGTGGCGGTTCACCTACACCTCCGCCACATCACCGACGCCGCCTCCCCACAACGTCCGGCGGTGATCATCCGCCGCCTCAGCCCTCGTCCGGCGGGTGATCGACGCCGCCCCAATCCACCTACAAAGAAAGAAGGTATAGTCCTCGATTATTAACCCGACCCTTATGTACCTAAGACCACAAAGGTACCGAGCCATCATCAAGCCTCTCCCCACAAGGCCTTGGGAACGAGTGCCGAGGAAGTCGACGCATGCAGGGCTGATTTGGAGAAATGGAAGGCGGACTGCAAGAAGAAAAGAGAGCCCGAGCCCAAGCCAAGATTTTCTCGATGAGCAAAAGAAGTGGGCTAAGTCATTTTGAGCACACCGTCCCAAGCCGCAAGAATCGCTTAACGACTATGCACGTGAACTTCAGCAGGCACTCATGTTCAAGGAGAACAAAGAGCGGAGAAGGCCGAAGTGAAAAAGCGGAAACAAGTTGCCCAGCTCGGGAACAAAGTAAACAATCGATTGCCCCGCTTATAGTGGAAGCCTTCCGTCCGGATGCCCCGAGATCATACAAGCTGCGGCAAGACAGGATTGATCAGAACGAAAGCGAGAACAAGCGCCAACTTAGGTATTACTCTTCGTGAACTATTAGGCCTTGATGAGGCGCCACCAAGGAGGTAGTAATTACATATGTCAAGAATGGGCCTCTCGTCGAGCCTCAAGCAGAAAAGGATCTACCCGACCAAATGAAACGCTCTGCTGAATTGGTACAAGGGTTACATAAAAATAAAAACGCCAAAGAATATATTTATGCGGAAGTTAGACATGAGCATCACTTCAAACATTACTATGTACAAATTGCAATCGAGTGAATTGTTCCAGCTTTTCAATCATGCGAGCTCGACAAATCTATCATCGCTTGCTACGCTCGTAAGTGATTTATTAATTTCTACCCCATCTCGCTCATATTGCCTCGCACTATATATATGTCCTAACTATATTGTTGTGTCCTCTATTATACATGCGTAATGAAGA
Organism: Aegilops speltoides; assembly: GCA_021437245.1. Lineage (NCBI taxonomy): Eukaryota > Viridiplantae > Streptophyta > Magnoliopsida > Poales > Poaceae > Aegilops > Aegilops speltoides. The sequence continues at coordinate 39,147,226 of CM038145.1, read as the reverse complement.
TTAAGGAATGCGAGTAAGGAACATCCATGATGTTGGGTTCATTGACCCACACATCGTTAATGGAATTGTGTTGAAGCATTACCCCGCCGACGTGGAGGCGCACTGTGGCGCTTTCTTACAAAGCAGGAACTCAAAAGTGATATTCTATTTCCTTACCATTTTGGGTGAGTGTTTCGCCTTGAGCACATTCTCTTTGTTTACTCCATGCATGGTATGTGGCCGCTAATCGATGAGTTATGCATGACGATCGTGCATGTATCGTGTCCGCAGTTCCACCGATTCTCGCTAGTAATTAAAGTTAACACCTCGTAATGTCTCGCCCACGACTCTCTCAATATGGATCCAAAGCTTTGGGGCGACATGAGAAAAATGCTGCAGAAGTAATTATTTTCATTCATTTGCGCCTATATCGATCGGCCTATTTCGCTCATTTCCTAATATCAAGTAACTAATAACTCTCTTGTTCATTTAATTTTCTTTGCCTCATAGGGTTTGGAGACGGTTCAGAGATACAAAGGTCGGTGAATTCAAAAAGAGCTAGAATTCAAAATGTTAAAGCCTAAGAATGTGGGATATTCAGCCACCGCCGACCAATCTATGTGGATACTATGTTCAGGAGAGGATCCGAGATACACCTCTGAGCGGGTTGATCCGAGTGATACCAATGCTCAGAGGAATAACCTCCGTGGATGCTTAGTCCAAGCTCGCTTCCCACCACTTCAAGAGGAACTAGCTGGATGGTTCGTAGGGAAGTCCTCCATCCTAAAGGAGAACACTATTACGAGGACGAGAAATTTATATGGATTAAATCATGTATGGAAACTTGTTCAAAATTGTATATGGTCATCCGATGATATTGAATATATATTGTATATTCCTCTTGAATTCTTTTTGGTTCTAATTTCAAATTTATTTGAAATTGTACATTCATATGCATGTATGTAGTACCGTAGAATATATGAAACTCCTTCAAAATTAAAATAAAGCACAAAAGAAATAAAACAATACAAATTAAATGAAAACAGGTTTAGGGGGGCTAAACCCTAAACCTGCAAGGGCGGCCTTTAGTCGCTGTTGGCCGAAGAACCGCGACTAAAGGTCCTCCGCCTCGACGGTCACTGGCGCCCACGGGACGGGCCGTTAGTCGCGGTTCTTAAGCAGCCGCGACTAAAGGTGGGGGGCTTTAGTCGCTCTTAGTTGGTCGCGGTTGCGCAGCCGCGACTAATGGCAGTTGCGAACCGCGACCAAAGGCCTTTTTTCCACCAGTGGTAAGAGACATCATAGATCGCACCATATCTAATAAAGTACGGTTATGATGTTCGGACACACCATTACATTGTGGTGTTCCAGGTGGCGTGAGTAGTGAAACTATTTCACATTGTTTTAACTGAAGGCCAAACTCGTAACTCAAATATTTTACCTCTACGATCATATCGTAGAAACTTATATTTTTGTTACGATGATTCTCCACTTCACTCTGATATTCTTTGAACTTTTTAAATGTTTCAGACATGTGTTTCATCAAGTAGATATACCCATATCTGCTCAAATCATCTGTGAAGGTAAGAAAATAATGATACCTGCTGCGAGCCTCAATATTCATCGGACCACATACATCAGTATGTATGATTTCCAACAAATCTGTTGCTTGCTCTGTTGTTCCGGAGAACGGCGTTTTAGTCATCTTGCCCAAGAGGCATGGTTCGCAAGCATCAAGTGATTCACAATCAAGTGATTCCAAAAGCCCATCAGCATGGAGTTTCTTCATGCGCTTTACACCAATATGACCTAAACGGCAGTGCCACAAATAAGTTGCACTATCATTATTATCTTTACATCTTTTTGGTTTCAATATTATGAATATGTGTATCACACGATCGAGATCCAACAAACCATTTTCATTGGGTGTATGACAATAGAAGGTTTTATTCATGTAAACAGAACAACAATTATTCTCTAACTTACATGAATAACCGTATTGCAATAAACATGATCAAATCATATTCATGCTCAATGCAAACACCAAATAACACTTATTTAGGTTCAACACTAATCCCAAAAGTATAGGGAGTGTGCGATGATGATCATATCAATCTTGGAACTACTTCCAAAACACATCGTCACGTTACCCTCAACTAGTCTCTGTTTATTCTGCAACTCTCGTTTCGAGTTACTACTCTTAGCAACTAAACCAATATCAAATACCGAGGGGTTGCTATAAACACTAGTAGAGTACACATCAATAACATGTATATCAAATATAGCTTGTTCACTTTGCCATCCTTCTTATCCGCCAAATACTTGGGGTAGTTCTGCTTCCAGTGACCAGTTCCTTTGCAGTAGAAGCACTTAGTCTCAGGCTTAGGTCCAGACTTGGGCTTCTTCACTTGAGCAGCAACTTGCTTGCCGTTCTTCTTGAAGTTCCCCTTCTTCCCTTTGCCCTTTTTCTTGAAACTAGTGGTCTTGTCCACCATCAACACTTGATGTTTTTCTTGATTTTTACCTTCACTGATTTTAGCATCGCGAAGAGCTCGGGTATTACTTTCGTCATCTCTTGCATATTATAGTTCATCACGAAGTTCTAGTAACTTGGTGACAGTGACTAGAGAACTTTGTCAATTACTATCTTATCTGGAAGACTAACTCCCACTTGATTCAAGCAATTGTAGTACTCAGACAATCTGAGCACATGCTCACTGGTTGAGCTATTCTCCTCCATCTTGTAGGCAAAGTACTGTCAGAGGTCTCATACCTCTCAACACGGGCATGAGTATGAAATACCAAATTCAACTCTTGGAACATCTTATATGCTCCGTGGCGTTCAAAACATTTTTGAAGTCCCGGTTCTAAGCCGTAAAGCATGGTGCACTTAACTATCAAGTAGTGATCATACCGAGCTTTTGTCAAAACGTTCATAACGTCTGCATCTGCTCCTGCAATAGGTCTATCACCAAGCGGTGCATCAAGGACATAATTCTTCTGTGCATCAATGAGGTTTATCCTCACGGACCAAGTCCGCATCATTGCTACTAACATCTTTCAACTTAGTTTTCTCTAGGAACATATAAAAAATTAAACGGGGAGCAACATCGCGAGCTATTGATCTACAACATAGATATGCTAATACTACCAGGACTAAGTTCATGATAAATTTAAGTTCAATGAATCATATTACTTAAGAACTCCCACTTAGATAGACATCCCTCTAATCCTCTAAGTGATCACGTGATCCATATCAACTAAACCATGTCCGATCATCACGTGAGATGGAGTAGTTTCAATGGTGAACATCACTATGGTGATCATATCTACTACATGATTCACGCTCGACCTTTCGGTCTCCGTGTTCCGAGGCCATATCTGTTATATGCTAGGCTTGTCAAGTTTAACTTGAGTATTCCGCGTGTGCAACTGTTTTGCACCCGTTGTATTTGAGCGTAGAGCCTATCACACCCGATCATCACGTGGTGTCTCAGCACGAAGAACTTCCGCAACGGTGCATACTCAGGGAGAACACTTATACCTTGATAATTTAGTGAGAGATCATCTTATAATGCTACCGTCAATCAAAGCAAGATAAGATGCATAAAAGATAAACATCACATGCAATCAATATAAGTGATATGATATGGCCATCATCATCTTGTGCTTGTGATCTCCATCTCCAAAGCACCATCATGATCACCATCGACACCGGCGCGACACCTTGATCTCCATCGTAGCATCGTTGTCGTCTCGCCAATCTTATGCTTCTACGACTATCGCTACCGCTTAGTGATAAAGTAAAGCATTACAGGACGATTGCATTGCATATAATAAAGCGACAACCATATGGCTCCTGCCAGTTGCCGATAACTTGGTTACAAAACATGATCATCTCATACAATAAAATTTAGCATCATGTCTTGACCATATCACATCACAACATGCCCTGCAAAAACAAGTTAGACGTCCTCTACTTTGTTGTTGCAAGTTTTACGTGGCTGCTACGGGCTTAGCAAGAACCGCTCTTACCTACGCATCAAAACCACAAGGATAGTTTGTCAACTTGGTGCTGTTTTAACCTTCGCAAGGACTGGGCGTGGCCACACTCGGTTCAACTAAAGTGAGAGAGACAGACACCCGCCGGTCACCTTTAAGCAACCAGTGCTCACAACGGTGAAACCAGCCTCGTGTAAGCGTACGCGTAATGTCGGTCCGGGCCGCTTCATCTCACAATACCGCTGAACCAAAGTATGACATGCTGGTAAGCAGTATGACTTATATCGCCCACAACTCACTTGTGTTCTACTCGTGCATATGACATCTACGCATAAAACCAGGCTCGGATGCCATCATGGGGAACGAGTAATTTAAAAAATTCCTACACACACGCAAGATCATGGTGATGCATAGCAACGAGAGGGGAGAGTGTTGTCCACGCACTCGTGAGACCGAAAAGCGAAGCGTTAGCACAACGCGGTTGATGTAGTTGTACGTCTTCACGATCCGACCGATCAAGTACCGAACGCACGTCACCTCCGAATTCAGCACACGTTCAGCCCGATGGCGTCCCTCAAACTCCGATCCAGCCGAGTGTTGAGGGAGAGTTTTGTCAGCACGACGGCGTGGTGACGATGTTGATGTTCTACCGACACAGGGCTTCGCCTAAGCACTGCTACAGTATTATCGAGGTGGACTATGGTGGAGGGGGGCACCGCACACGGCTAAGAGATCAAACAGATAAATTGTTGTGTCTCTAGGGTGCCTCCTGCCTCCGTATATAAAGGAGCAAGGGGGTGCGGCCGGCCTAGGAGGAGGGCGCGCCAGGAGGAGTCCTACTCCTACCGGGAGTAGGACTCCCTCCTTTTCCATGTTGGACTAGGAGAGAGGGGGAAAGAGGTGGAGGAGAGGAAGGAAAAGGGGGGCGCCGCCCCCCTCTCCTTGTTCTATTCGGACTAGGGGGGAGGGAGCGCGACCGTTGCCCTGGCCGCCTCCTCTCTCTTCCACCAAGGTCCATTAAGGCCAATAACCTCTCGGGGGGTTCCGGTATCCTCCCGGTACTCCGGTAAAATCCCGATTTCATCCGGAACACTTCCGATGTCCAAACATAGGCTTCCAATATATCAATCATCATGTCTCGACCATTTCGAGACTCCTCGTCATGTCCGTGATCACATCCGGGACTCCGAACAACCTTCGGTACATCATAACATATAAACTCATAATAAAACTGTCATCGTAACGTTAAGCGTGCGTACCCTACGGGTTCGAGAACTATGTAGACATGACCGAGACACGTCTCCGGTCAATAACCAATAGCGGAACCTGGATGCTCATATTGGCTCCCACATATTCTATGAAGATCTTTATCGGTCAGACCGCATAACAACATACGTTTGTTCCCTTTGTCATCGGTATGTTACTTGTCCGAGATTCGATCGTCGGTATCTCAATACCTAGTTCAATCTCATTACCGGCAAGTCTCTTTACTCGTTCCATAATACATCATCCCGCAACTAACTCATTAGTTGCATTTCTTGCAAGGCTTAAGTGATGTGCATTACCGAGAGGGCCCAGAGATGCCTCTCTGACAATCAGAGTGACAAATCCTAATCTCGAAATACGCCAACCCAACAAGTACCCTTCGGAGACACCTGTAGAGCACCTTTATAATCACCCAGTTACGTTGTGACGTTTGGTTGCACAAAAAGTGTTCCTCCGGTAAACGGGAGTTTTATAATCTCATAGTCATAGGAACATGTATAAGTCATGAAGAAAGCAATAGCAACATACTAAATGATCAAGTGCTAAGCTAACGCAATGGGTCAAGTCAATCACATCATTCTCCTAATGATGAGATCCCGTTAATCAAATAACAACTCTTTGTCCATGGTTAGGAAACATAAGCATCTTTGATTAACGAGCTAGTCAAGTAGAGGCATACTAGTGACACTCTGTTTGTCTATGTATTCACACATGTATTATGTTTCCGGTTAATACAATTCTAGCATGAATAATAAACATTTATCATGAAATAAGGAAATAAATAATAACCTTATTATTGCCTCTAGGGCATATTTCCTTCAGTACTCGATGTGGGGGGCGGGTGGGATTGAAAATTTCATCCCCAGAGGACGTGAGTCCGGTCCATCGTGCGTCGTATCCTGTGCTGCAGCCAGACTGCCCGATCGTGCCTCCAGGGCATGTTCGGGTTCGACCTGCGGGCGAGCGGTGGAAAATTCCTTAGGGTTTTCTTCGGCCCGTGTATTCGGAGCATGACGCTCGGGCGAGGAAGCGTATTCTCCTGTGGATTCTTCAACAGACGTAACTAGGAGAGAGTCCGGCGGGGTGTAAATTACCCTATCGTCAGGTCTGATCCCAATCTGATCATTGATCGAGATCGGGCCGTCATCCAGACCCATTGCCTGGATCCGATCCAAGATCGCATTTAAATACACCAGATCGGTTGGATCCATCTTCTTAGCGTCTTCGGGGTTAATCCGAAGATGATCCGTTCTCGGGGTGACCAAAGTTGTCCCAGAGTTCGGGTCGTCGAGTCCGGGCGGAGAGATCGGATCTAAACTCTCGATCGGGGCCGCGTCCGAACTTGCCTCTTTGGTAAGGAGGGCTGTTTGACCTGACGTCGTAGCGCCGGGGGAACAGGCCGGCTCCGAGGGAGCCGAAATTCCGGTCAGGACAATATCGCCCCTAGAATCGATGACGTATTCCAAATTTCGGAAGCGGATCTCGTAATTCGGCGCGAAGCCGTCGACCCACCCTAAGTGGGCGGTAGAATCGGCGTGCAGCACCACACTCCCGAATGCAAAAAGTTGTCCGGGGGTGAAGACGTCCGTGCCGCGTACGCCCTTTGTCGTGGTTCTAAGTCTGACAGTAGAAGTAGGGGTAGGTTAAGGAGAGGCGATGTCCTAGCTATGGAGCAGTTGTGGAGACAAAGGATGTACGAGTTCAGCCCTTCCCGAAGAAGTAACAGCCCCACGCCTCTGAGCCCCGAGGCGGTCGAGTGGATTATGAGTATGAGTATTACAAGAGTCTCGAACCCTTCTACCGTGGAGGGGGGTGGCTTATATAGAGTGCGCCAGACCCCACCAGCCCACATAATGGAGGGATTAAAGTACATTAAGCTAGGGGGTTACCGGTAACGCCTCATAAGGTGCCTTAACTATCATTAAGTCTATTCAATAGCACACCGCTGCGCAGAAGGAGTGTCTTCGACCTTCGGTGGTCGAGTGAGTCCTCCATGGTCGAGTCCTTCCAAAGATGGTCGAGTGGATTCTCTTGGTCGATCGAGATGATCTCTTCTACGAGTACCCTTGGTAGGACGCTTAGGTCGTGCCTATGACCCTACCCTAGGTACATGAATCCATCATTAGCCCCTAATGGATTGAGGCTTGAGTGAAGGAGGAGTTGAAGTTGTTTCGATCGCTTTTGCATTCGGCAACGTGTCGCCTCGGATCAAGATCTTCTTTGTTGATAACAAGAAACCTTCCTTCATCGACTTGATCCATTCTTGTTCTTTAGTCGAGTGACTATTTCGCTATACCGAGTAACAAATCGCAGAGAATCTCGCTGACAGATCCGATCCGTCGCTGCGGATCTCGCGGGTACGAATTTGGGGACGCGCGCGAACGGAAACAGATCGCGGCGCTTGGATGGGACGTAATAGGCGCCGATTTTCGCGCGCTTTCTCCGCACACGATCGCGCCGCGCCGCCGATATGATTAGATCGCTGGTCCACATGTCATCCACTCGAAGAGATGCTATAAATGTAACTCCCGGAGGCTCGTGCACGATATCCTGTTCTTTCTCCCCATTCTCTCCGCTCCGCTCTCCACCTCCGCCGCTGCTTTTTGCCATATCTCTCCTGCGCATTCACGCCGCGCCATGGGCAAAGAGAAGACGACGATGCGTGAGCGCGCGAAGAAGGCGCCGGCGGCGGAGAAGATGCCGGCGGCTGAGAAGGCGAAGGAAGATCCACCGGTCGCGCGTTCCTCGTCGAGATCCAAGCTGCCGAAGGCTGGGTCCAGGGGATCGGATCCATCCGACGATCGTGGAGAAGGATCTCCTTGATATGGCCAATGATGGTTTGATTCCTCACAACGCCGCAAGACTTCCGCCGAGAGTGGCAGCCTCAACCGTAAGAGGGTGAGTGTGTGCTTTTGGCCACCCATGTCGACCGAGGTTTCGCTGCCACCGAGTGTATTCTTCCGAGGTTTTCTGAATTTCTTTGGAGCTCAGCTTCACCATTTCACACCAAACTCCATTGCATACCTTGCTGCGCTTTGTATCTATGTGTGAAAACTTCCCGATGTCGACCGTGACTGGGCTTGTTCAAGTACATCTTCACATGTCGCCTCTCGACCGTGAAGAAAGCAAGTCCCGTGACGAGAAGACCTGTAGTCCAGATGTGCGGTGGTTTAGGAGTCCAGCTTGAGGAGCAAAAGCACTTTTCCAGCTATGCATTTTCCCGAGTCGGTCGAGGTTGGCAATGACCTGGTTCTATTGCTGTAACGAGACGACGCTCGACGATCGGACCGCCTCCCGAGTTTACCATGAGTCGAGTGAATAAACCTCCTCCCCGAAAGTTGTTCCTCAAGAGAGGGCTGAAGTGAAGATGCTGATGGACCGAGTGGTGCAGCTGGTTAGGGACGGAGGACCGGCATGGACCTTCCGGAGGTTTTTCTTCGAGGCTAATCCAGCCCCTTCGGGCCCGGAGCCATCAGATGTGGTTGTATTGCGGCATCAAGACGAGACTCGGGCCCACCCGGAGGCGCCGACGATGCCGTAGTGGAAAGATGGATGGCTTCAATCATCGAAACAAGGACAATCTCGCGATCCCGGAGGATTTCTCCGCTGATCGTGACAGCTGCCCGATAAGGTACACTTGTTCTGCTTTCGCTGTATGTCCGCCGAGTGTGCTTCGTGATTTGGTCGATCAACTCGCTTGATATCTCCAGCCCTCACAGAGCTGTACTCAATGCCCAACGGCGCCTGTGTTCCGACCGAGGAAGGGAAGCCAAGGAGGTGAGAGCCAAGAAGAGTGGAATTCAGATGACGCAGAGACGCACGACAACGACGATGACGATGACGAGGACGACGAGGATGACGAGGATGAAGAGGAGGAAGTCGCACCACCGCTTTGGAAAGGCGGTCAAAGCTTGTGCATGACCTTCGGCTGAACGCGTAGGAGGTCGCGATCGCCTCGCAATCGACCAAACGCCTCGGACCGCTTCTCCGTGCCGACCGAGAAGGCGCCAAGCAACCAAGGTAGTTCCGCCGAGGACGACCAAGCCTTTGCCAAAAATGAAGGTGTCCATCCCTACCATCTCGTGGTAAACACATTGCTTAAGTCTTCTTGCTTCAAACAAATTTTGCCTCCGATTGATATATGAATTAGTCGATCGACTTTTGGAGTTTCAACATGCGACTTCAAACCTCGCTAAAGTTGATGACCATGAGATGGAGGACGCCACCACCTCAAATCTTGGTATTATATCCTTAATTCCTGTTCTCACCGACCGACTCAAGATTCCTAATCTCAACTTTTTCTTGAAGCTCCACCGATAACATCATCACTCTCCTCGATGACGATGATGAGGATGAGGAGCCACCAAGGCTAGGAGGAGCAGGAGGCAACCGCCGGCAGAGAAACCCAAGGAGCAACGGCACCCGAGACCATCATGACGGAAGGGAGGGCGGCACTCGACATACCGTGACCTTCGCGGTGTCACCGACCGAGTGCTCGACCCACTTCGCCGAAAGTGCTGGCCAACCTTCGATCTTCACCACGCACCACGCCCCGGAGGACCAAGGTGATGTCGCTAAGGAGGCGATCCGTCAAGCAGGGATCATGATGGAGCAGTGAAGATCGCCGATGCGAGCCAAGCAGCTTACGATGCCACCTCCTCCTTCGTGAGCAATGTTCAGTCACCGACCACCACATGCTCATAGGATATGCTATCGAGACTTTTCTTTCTCAAATTTATAGCAATAGCAATCACCCACCGGGTGTGTCGATAAAAACTCCGTGTGAGCGGGGCACGCTGAGTGCACCCGCCGGTGTAGTCCCCAGGCTAAGGTCGATCGCCAAAGATGGTCTTAGGCTTCATAAGTAAATATTGATCATCACCAATGAAACGAATGTAGCTCGAGACCAGTGGGGCACGCTGAGTGCACCCACCGGGTGTAGTCCCCGAGGCTGTGATCGATCACCGCGCTTGATTACATCTGGCGATTTCTCGTCGATCGATCGACACATTTTTTTTTTTTTTTTGTTGGTCGATCGTCGACTCGCCTTTAGGCTTACTAAGAATGGAACCGGGTCGATCGGTCGACTCGCTTTTTTCATCGGGTCGATCGGGTCGACTATGTCTTGAATAAGACCAAGCAAGCACGCTGAGTGCACCCACCGGTGTAGTCCCCGAGACTACGGTTGAATGCTTGCATTCGATCGTAGTCTTAGAAACGCATCATTTTTCTTGATTCACTCGAAGTGGATTATCTCTCGATATTTTCGAATCGACTCTTCGCAAAATCTTGTGATCTTATGCACGCTACAATCGAATTGGAGCAGTAAACATATTCAGCTGGAGTTGGATTTGAAGCTGGTGCAAGAGAACCTCGATGAAGGCGAAGGAGGAGACCAAAGGTATGTTTGGTGAGATTTCGACGACTCGCCTTCCTCCCACTTGTTTCAAGCTTGACTTTGCTGTGATTTACAGTGCAAGGTGAAGGAGGCTCAAAGGAAGAAGGAGCTCGAGTTGTCCGAGAAGATCAAACTTGCCGATGAAAACTGGCCTCCGCTGCAAGCTTGAACAAGAGAACGCCGATCTGAAGGTTGCTCCGTCGCCGCTGCCGCAAGGATGCTGAACGGATGAAAGCCGACAAGAAAAATCTGACCGAGAAGATCCTCCAACTGGCTGGGAAGAAGAACGAGATGGAAAGCTTCTTGGGCGGCCTTGCTAAGAAACTGCTTTCTCCAGCTCAAGGTAACCTTTTCCACTCGACCAATCTCCTCAACTGCTATGTTTTCATTTGACTGCTTTCCCGACTCAGTAGTTTTGTTTTCGCAGAGTTCGCCGAACTTTGAGGAAGAGACCAGCCACCGAGACGAACCTTGATCCACCAATTCCCGTGAATGATGAAACTGCCATGAGTGTCTTCCGATCGAGTCCGTGCTGTCTGTTGTGGATTACCTCGCAAGATCAAGGTGGCTACGCCCCGCATCGACTCGACGCCTCGCCCATCGAGACACTCCAAAATGACCTTGAGTCATTGATGGTCGATCAACGCCGCCCCGACCGAGTGCAAGAGTGGAAGAAATCTTCGCCCGGTCGCGGTGCGGACGCTGCCCTATGTCCGGCGCGAGTCCATTGCAAGGAAGCTCGAGAAGATAAGTTGGCGATTCTCCGAGTGGCCAATACCAAGAAGCACGACTTCGTAACCTTCATGGAGACTTTCATCGCTGCTGCCACGCTAATTGCGGACGGGATTGATCTTGACGAGTTCGTTGCTCCATCCAGCCCTCCACGTGAGGGGTAAAAACTTTCTTTGACCTTAAATTTGCCTCGGTATGTCGAGTGGAGTTGTAACCGATAAAACCTTAACAGTGCTTGGTGCCCGAGCACTCTCGGTTATTTTAGGTATCGACCTAAATTTGGATTGAATGTTTGGGTATGATTGCTCTTGGCTTGAATTGCTTTTGCAGTGTCAACAATGGGATGTCGATCGCAATGACTTATTCCTTAGGCGAGCACGAGCTGCAGTTAAGCCTCCGAGTGAAAGCATGGCTTATCACTCGGTAGGATTTAAATAACTTAGGCGAGCTGGGTTGTAGCTAAGCCCCGAGTGGAAGGTTTGCTCTCCACTCGTAGGATTTCTTTTATCTTAGGCGAGCACTGGGCTGCAGCTTAAGCCTCCGAGTGGGAGGTTTGCTCTCCACTCGTAGGATTTCTTTTATCTTAGGCGAGCACTGGTTGCAGCTAAGCCCCGAGTGGGAGGTTTGCTCTCCGCCTCAGTGGATTTCTTTTATCTTAGGCGCAGCACTGGTTGCAGCTAAGCCCCGAGTGGGAGGTTTGCTCTCCACTCGGTAGGATTTCTTTTATCTTAGGCGAGCACTGGGCTGCAGCTAAGCCCCGAGTGGGAGGTTTGCTCTCCGCCGGTAGGATTTCGCAATGACACGTTGTATTTGTGTCGAAGCTCGAGAAGAGGGTCGCAATGGGCCTGCACCTTGCTTTCTCTTGTAATATACTTCATACTTAGGCGCAGTCCTGGACTGCAGCTAAGCCTCCGAGTGAAAGTCCGCTTACCACTCGGTAGGATTTTTAATAACTTAGGCGCAGCACTGGCTGCAGCTAAGCCCCGAGTGGAAGTCTGGCTTACCACTCGGTAGGATTTGTAAAACACTTAGGCGAGCACTGGGCTGCAGCTAAGCCCCCGAGTGGAAGTCTGGCTTACCACTCGGTAGGATTTGTAAAACACTTAGGCGAGCACTGAGCTGCAGCTAAGCCTCCGAGTGGAAGTCTGGCTTACCACTCGGTAGGATTTTTAATAACTTAGGCGGAACGGATTCGCGACTAAGCCACCCACTGGGGGAGGTGAAAATTGTACTTGACTCAAAGTAAAAGTGACAAAATTATGAAGGATTTAAGACACTATTGCTTCAAAACGCTACAAGAGTGCTTTATTACAATTCTTCCGAGTGAAAAACTTTATGTAAACGGGCGGAGTAGATCCGCTGCTCCAAGCTCGGGCTCATCGATATCGTGTTCGACATTGTAGAGACGATATGCCCCATTGTGGAGAACCTTGGTAATGATAAAGGACCTTCCCAGAAGGAGCAAGCTTATGTTGCTTCGCGATCCACCAAGGACCAGATCCCTTCCCGGAAGGCTCGACCTCTCACATTTCTCGCGACAAAGCGCGCAAGTCTTGCTGGTAAATGGTCGAGCGGATCAAAGCCATTTCCTTTCCTCTTCCAGAGGTCGATCAGATCCCGACGCGCTTGCAGCTTCGCTTCATTATAAAGTTCAATTCGTGGAGCATTGTGAAGGAGATCACTCGGTAAAACTGCTTCGCCCCATAGACCAGAAAAAGGAGTTCTCCCAATGACCGATTAGGCGTGGTCCGCAGACCCCAAAGCACCAAGGAAGTTCGTCGACCCAAGCACCAGCCGCATGCTTGAGATCTCGTGATCAAACGGGCTTCGCACTTTGAGGATCAATCCATTGGCTCGCTCGCCTGCCCATTCGATCGTGGATGGGCAATCAAGCGTAGTCGACTCGTATGCCTTGGGAGTTGCGTAAACCCTTGAATTCTTCCGAGTCAAAATTCACCCATTGTCTGTGATAATACTGCAAGGGACTCCATATCTCGAACGCCAACTTTCGATGAAGGAAACAGCGAAGACCAGCGTCAAGTTTTTTGATCGGCTTAGCCTCAATCCACTTGGTGAACTTGTCGATCGCTACCAAGACATGCGCGAAGCCGCCCGACCCGCTCGCAAGGGACCGATCATGTCCAACCCCATACCGCAAAAGGCCGACGAGCGGAATGGTCTTCAAGGCCGACGCGGGCTTGTGTGACATATTAGAGTAGAACCGACATCCTTCGTGACTTATCCACTATTTCTTTCGCCATCTCATTTGCTCTTGGCCAAGAAAATCCTGCTCGGTATGCTTTGGCTACAATGGTCCGAGAGGACGATGGTGACCACAGTCCCCGAGTGGATATCATTGAGTATGACTCGACCTTCTTCGTGTAATGCATTTTGTCCGACTCCGTTGGGCTTTCTCAGATAACTACCCATTGATAACGGTAAAGGCTTTGGATCGACGGACGATCTGCCGAGCCTCTTCCTCATCCTCCGGGAGTTCCTTTCTCGTAATATACGCAATGTATGGAATTGTCCAATCGGAGTGACCACTAAAACCTCCATGACCAAGTCGACCACCGCCGACCTCAACTTCACCGAGTCTGTGGCACTCTTGGGTTGTGGGGCTTCCTCGTAAGGATCTTCCTTGACCGACGGAGTGTGTATATGTTCCAAAACACGCCACTCGGAATGGCTTCCTCTTGGATCCTATCTTCGCCAGTCATCTGCAGCTGATTTTTCATCGGGGATGTGATGGAGTTCCAACCCTCAAACTTCTTTTCCAAATTTCCTCATCAGATTGCAATATCCGTCATAGCCGGCTTCACGCCCCACTCCTTCATCACTTGATTGACTACTAAATCTGAGTCGCCATAAACCATCAAAGCACGGACGCCGAGGAGATGGCCATGCGCAATCCATATAAGAGGGCCTCAGATCGCCTCATTGTTGAGGAATCAAAGTGAATCGAGCACATACTTAAGCTTATCTCCTCCGGGGAAACCAGAACAACCCCAAAGACTGTAACCATTCAGATCTTGGAGCCGCCAAAGAACATGGTCCAATGCTCCGAGTGAACTTCATCGGTTGTTGTTGTTCGATCCACTCGCAAGGAAATCTGCTATAGCTCGACTTAATGGCTTTTGCCTCGAATTTGATATCAAGGGAAGAAGTTCAATCGCCCACTTTGCCACTCGACCGTTGCGCCTCTGTTATGTAAGATCTCGATAAAGGAGCGTCGGCGACGATCGTGACAGAGTGATCGAGAAATAGTGAGCAACCTTCTTCGTGGTCATGTATATGCCATACACAAGCTTCGATAATGAGGGTATCTCTCGCTGATGGAGTCAAAACTTCGATGATAATACACCGGCATTGAACTTTGAAGGCCTTTCCTTCCTCTTCCCGCCGACCGTAAGCACAGAATCGATAACTTGTCCAAAGGGCTGCAATGTAAAGCAACAGAGGCTCTTTGCTGATTGGAGCAGCAAGCACCGGCTGGGTGGAGAGCAGAGCTTTTAGCTCGGCAACGCTGCATCGACTTCCGAGTCCACTCAACTTGTCACCTTCTTCATCGATCGGAAAGAGGTAATGCCTTTTCACCGAGTCGTGAGATGAATCGACTTAAAGCGCCAAGCATCCAAAGAAGCTCGACGCCGCACACTCGCAGTATGCTTTCATTCGGAGAATAGTGCCGATCTTCTGCGGTTAGCGCCGATTCCTCGCTCGAAACGAAAACCGAGTAGTTTCCACCAGAACCCCGAATGTGCACTTTGACGGATTGAGCTTGATATCGCATCGTCGGAGGTTGGCAAATGTTTCGCGAGGTCACGAGCAGGTCGGAACCTTTTCGCGACTTAACGACGATATCATCCATATACGCCCACATTCCGACCGATCCGAGTGAGCGGACACTTCAATCATTCGCATAAATGTGGCTCCGCATTCTTGAGGCCGAATGGCATGGTGATATAGCGTAAGCACCAATGGAGTGATGAAAGCTGTTTTATTTCGCCGGGTCCATACAGACGGATCTCGATGATACCCGAATATGCATCCAAAAGACAATCTCTCACACCCAGCGGTCGAGTCGACAATTTGGTCGATGCGGGGAGAGGAAAATGATCCTTCGGCAGGCCCGATTAATGTGCTTAAAATCAATGCACATGCGGAGGAGTTATCCTTCTTGGGGACCATGACAACATTGGCGAGCCACTCGAGTGGTAAATCTCTGATAAATCCTGCCGCCAACAATGAGCCACTTCTTCTCCAATAGCCTTTCTCTTACGACGGCGGACCGCCAAGATGCTCTTTCACCGTTTCGCTGATTTGTCGACTCGAAGGCGATGCTCAGCCGCCTCGAACACCGCATGTCACCGCTTCCATGCAAAATGTCCCGCTTCACGGAGGAACCGAATGAGCGCTTCTTCCTATTTCGAGTCGAGTGTTGCCGATATGTGAGTCGGAGCTGCATCGGGATCGGTCGGGTGAATATGGACGGGCTTTGTCTCACCAGACGACTTGAATGCAGATTCCATGGCTGGCCTCTTAGACTTTAGCAAATCACTCGGATCTGCGTTTTGCATATACTCTTCGAATTCGACCGCTGACACTTGGGAGTCGGCAATCTTTGAGCCCTTCTGGAAGCACTCTTCTGCCTTCTTCCTATCGCCGGTGATGTTGATCACCCTTTGGGTCCCGCATTTTCAGTTTGAGGTACACGTAGCATGGTCGAGCCATGAATCGTGCATAGGCGGCCTCCCAAAATGGCATGATATGCACTCAAAATCTACAACCTCAAAGGTCAACTTTTCTTTGCGGAAGTGCTTGGAATCACCAAAACCACGCCAAGGGCTATTTCGCCGAGTGAGTTGGCCTTCTTCCCCGGTATGACTCGTGGAAACTCATATTGTCGGCGCCAATCGACATCGGAATGCCCATCCCTTTCAATGTATCCGCATACAGAAATTCAGCCCACTACCGCCATCCATCAACACTTTTGTCACGAGTGCCTTCGACAACCGGATCGACCACCAGCGCTTGCCGCCCAGGTGGCAATGTGAGTCGGTGATCGACCGGTCGAATGTGATGGGTGTCCGGGACCATTTCACATAACTTGGCTTAACTGGGCAACCATATTCACCTCTCGATTGATGACTTTCAATCGACTTTTGCTTTCCACATCTGCGAAGATCATCGAGTGGAGTTGACATGCGGTATTCCTCCTCACCGCCCTCTTTATCTCCGCCTTGTCCGCTCCTTCTCCTTGTCCTTAGACCGCTTGCCTCAAACCGCCGGATCAGAGTCGACATCGGCGCGTGGTGTGCTTTGGGTAAATAATGTTGCCCTCTTCATCTTTCTTCGTGTGAATATGGCATGGCATATCCAACACGCCATTTCCTTCTTTATCTTTCACTTTCTTCGGATTCCGTGATCCTTTGGGTTTCTTGAACTTCCCTTGAGTGACGGCTGGGCCTCTCCAGAGCTGCCGGCTCAGCTTTGCGCTTTTGCTTCCGACCGAATTGCCCTTCTCCGATCGACTCGGCTTGTACTTGCCGCCGAGTCGGTCTTCTTCCTCGCCGTTAGGCGTGTTTGCTAGCAATCTCCATCATTCGACTCAAGGTCATGTCTCCGGTTCGACCAACTTCGACTCAATTCTCTGCTTTTGACCCGCCCTGAAGGCGCAAACTGCCGATGGTCTCGACACATTTTCCACGGTATTGTGCAGGGTAATCCACCTCTGAATGTACTCTCGAGAGTTTCATTGGTCTTCGCACACAAACTTGCAGCTCACAAACCAGCTGGTCGCTTGCAAGTTCCTTCAAAGTCCCGACGAATACTCGACAAATCCTCCCAAGTATATATGCTGCTGTGGAGGTAATTGACTCAACCATGCTCGGCCGAACCTTCCAACATGAGGGGCAAATGTTTCATGGCCACCTCGTCATTTCCACCACCAATCTGAACAGCCACTCGGTAATCTTCGAGCCAAGTTTCAGCTTAGATTCTCCAAAGGAACTTGCAGACTCGCCGCCAATCTGAAATTGGGGAATCATCGCGGCCCCGATAGCCCCGCTAAAACACTCGGACCGAGACGCACTCGATCGCTGGTGGGTGCATCCTCTCGGTCCTCCTCGATGGGTCCTGTTCGGTCGACCAGCCTTGCACGATAATGGACCGCGATCAAAGCTCGGTTCCTCGGGTCGACCGAACCCTTCGCCTGCATCAATTGTCTTCGTCATCTTGTCGCCGAGGAGCGATGACCTTCCCTCGAGGGGAGAGGGCACTCGACGCCTATCATCTCGGCCGACTCGGTCTCCGAGCTGCTCGCGCCGGTTGTCGCGCCCTTCCCGCCGTGGAGGCGATCTGGGATCGTGAGCCGATCGATGGTGTTCGCAGCGACGGATCGATCGTGAATCCTGCTGCGCGATCGCGACACGGCTGAGTTCTCGTCACCGCCGCTCGGAGTAAATCTCGATCTCGCTGCAAGCCTCTTCCACTTACATTGACCGACGGCTGGATGGACTCCGCTATGCGCGAGGTGCACCGCTAAATTTTGAATAGGCGTGCGGTATACCCGAGTCGGCGGGAAGAGCCGACGCCGACCGGATTCGGGAGCCGCTGCTGCTGCTGCTTGCCGAAAGTGCTCGCAAGATTCTCCAGCGAAAAGCGTTCAGCCACGCTATTAAACGTGCTTCCTCCAAGGCACGAGCCTCGTGGGTTTCTCCGACGATGGGAGTATGTAGCGCATCCATGTTCTCGCGACGAAGATCCTCTCTCTCAGAGAGTCGAGTGTCTCGGCTGGTACTCCTCGTGTTCATGCACAGGTCACCTCCTCCGGCGGCTCCACCGCCGGGGCTAAACCGAGGATCGCGAGGGCCGCCGACCATGAGAATTTCCGCCGATCACCGCTATCACACTCGGATGCGCTTTCTCGAGCCACGACAGTCGAACAGCCGTAGGGGATTCGCGGGCTCGATAGCGCGACTGGGCGGCTGGTCTCTGGCGGCCACCGCGTGCTTCACCCACCGCTGAAGTCTCGACCGACCGAGGCGCTTATACCGGTGGGAGATCTGGGCGGGCGATCAAAAGGAGTCGACCGATAAGGAGTCGACGGTTGCCGCAGCAAAACGCCGCGAACACATGCGCGAAGTCGCCGCCTCATGGACGGGAGCGCCGACGCCAAGAGGGGCCTCCCGGAGCCATGCGGAGTCATCGGCGACAAAAATGAGAGCACCGAGACGGATCTCGTGCCCGCGCCAAAACCCCGTAAGTCATCGTGATGAAGGTACTGAAGTACAAAGAACTCCTCCACAAATCGCTAGAACACCGCCCCACGGTGGGCGCCAACCGTCGTGGTTCTAAGTCCGACAAGAGAAGTAGGGGTAGGTTAAGGAGAGGCGATGTCCTAGCTATGGAGCAGCAGGAGACAAAGGATGTACGAGTTCAGCCCTTCCGGAAGAAGTAACAGCCCCACGCCCTGAGCCCCGAGGCGGTCGAGTGGATTATGAGTATGAGTATTACAAGAGTCTCGAACCCTTCTACCGTGGAGGGGGTGGCTTATATAGAGTGCGCCAGACCCCAGCCAGCCCACATAATGGAGGGATTAAAGTACATTAAGCTAGGGGGTTACCGTAACGCCTCATAAGGTGCCTTAACTATCATTAAGTCTATTCAATAGCACACCGTTGCGCAGTGGAGTGTCTTCTGACCTTCTGGTGGTCGAGTGAGTCCTCCATGGTCGAGTCCTTCCAGTATGGTCGAGTGGATTCCTCTTTGGTCGACTGGGAGATGATCTCTTCTACGAGTACCCTTGGGTAGGACGTTTAGGTCAGGCCTATGACCCTACCCTAGGTACATGAATCCATCACCCTTGCCGAAGATCAGACGGACCATTGGCTTAGATTGATCCACAGAGGAACTCTCAATGAAAGCACCAATGTCAGTGTTAAAACCGGCAGATCTCGGGTAGGGGGTCCAGATCTGTGGATTTGTAAGCTAATGGTGTAAGGAGGACGAAGGAGATGATGTTTACCCAGGTTCGGGCCTTCTCGAAGAGGTAAAACCCTACGTTCTGCTCTTATTGTATTGATGATGATGTATGGAGTACAGAGTTGATCTACCTCGAGATCTATGTCTAAACCCTAAGGTGTTGTTGTGTATATGCGTATCCTCTACTGTGGCTAGGGTCCAGGGTTTATATAGACACCCCAAACCCTAGGTTACATGGTCGGTTCGCCCCGATCGGCCTCTACTTGCCCAGCACGTTTGGTCTTAACGAGAGTCCTCCAAGAGGTCCCGAGTGGGCCTACTATGTCAGGTTCGGTCCAGCCCATGCCATACGCCGAGGACCCTCCAATGCAGGACTCCCTCACCCGGGCCGTCAAGCGCCTCAAGGGCTTGTCCATCCTTTCCTCCTCCTCCTCCTCCTCCTCCTCATCCGACGATCACGGCTCCTCCTCCTCCGACGACGACGACCATCCACCAGCCGCTAACGGGTACAGCTACGCCGGCGATCGCTAGGGGAAAGGGCCGGCCCGGAAGTGGTGATTTAAGTTTTTATTTCTAGTTTTAGATGTAGTTTCAATTTGTCCGTCGTTTATGTGAACTGTGGTGGATGTTTTGGTGAACTTTGCTGCTATTTGCTATGCCCGGAGGTTGATCTACGTACTTTGATCCACATTGCATGATCTAGTATGGAAATATGGGTTCGGATATGAGAGATACGGATGTGAACGACGCCATTTGAGCAGTACCCGGTCACTGTCCACGGACGCGTTCGTGGGTGTTGGAAGGGCCGGATTTGCCGGACCGACTGTAGATGCTCTTATGGACTAAAATTTTAGAACTCCCGAGGGCACCTGCACGGTTTCAAATCCGCATCTAGAATAGAAGGCAGATCACACGTATTGTTGAGTGTGATTTAAAGTTGTCGTGCTGGCCGACGTCCGAACTTTGGGACCGGAGGAAAGATGCCGACTGCACACAATAACACTTGCCGACTACATCGAATAGTATATGTTCGATCGCTTTCCACGGGAGGAATCCCATATGTGAGGGAAGCACCAGAAAACTCCAAGGACCAAACAGAGACACGTCTGTCTGAGCTGGGGATATGTGCGGGTGCAGCGCTTCCCCCGTGCAAAAGTGCAACGCGGCTGTCGTCAACCACTTGGATAACCACTGCTACGCGTACAGGGTCACGCGTCCTCGGCGCAGAGCCTCTATATATTCCACCCACGGGCGCGATGCCTCCTCCTCCTCCTCCATCACCAACAGCTAGATCATTCGTCCACCATAGCCGGTAACAGAGCTGGGTCGACAGGCACAGATTCAGCTAGGAGGAGAGCAGGAGCTTGCTAGGTAGCCATGGCCGTCCTGCGCGCCCTCACCCGCGCCCTGGAGGACCTGGCCCACGCCCTGGTCGCCGTCGTCCGCGCCCTTGCCGACCTGGCCAGCCGCATGACCCACGCCAGCGCCCGCGCCTTGCCCAACGCCATAAGCCGTGCCATCGGCGCCTGATTCCGGCGGTACCTCTGCACCGGATCGTCGCTCTTCGTTAGAGGTACTCCACCGAAAGAGAGTGGTTCGGCCGCATGCGGGCCTTCTCATCGTTACTGAGACAATCGGGCATGTTGAGTGTGATTTAAAGTTGTCGTGCTGGCTTATTTTTCTTGTAATAATAATAATATAATAACTCGGCCGACATCGATCCGAACGTTTGGGACCGCAGGAAGATGCCGACTGCACAGAATAATACACTTGCCGACTACTTTTTCTAAAGGTGAACCGCCCACTCTAGGCATTTTATTCATGGGATAAGTATATTTTTCGTCCTCGAATTCTTCCGAGAGTTTAGAAATCGTCCCTCAACTCTAAACCAGAGAGTTTTCATCCCTCAACTATCAAAATCGAAGAGTTTTTGTCCCTCAACTATCAAAACCGGATAGTTTTCGTCCCTCGTGCCGCTTCGGGCAGTTTTAGTCGGGGATGAACAGTAAAATCGGTGAACAGTAAAATCGAAAAAAATAGAAAAAAGTCAAAAAAATCTGAAATTTTACAGCATCGAAGATACTCTGGTGCACAAGACCCGTGCAAAACTTCGTGGTGTTTCGACATTCGAGCAGCTCGTGGCAAACAAAAAACTGTAAATATGTACGTCGGTGAACAGTAAATTAAAAAAAATAGCGAAAGAATCAAAAAAAACATGGAACTTTTTGGCATCAAAGATGCTCAGGTACGCAAGATGCGTGCAAAATTTGGTGATCAAATGACATACGAGGAGCTCTAGCCAAAAAACCAAAATGGCACACTTTTTCAAAAAAAAAAAAATCTGAGCCAAATTTTGTTTTTTGTCATGAGTTCGTACAATGCCCAAACACCACGAAAATTTGCACGCACGTTGCACCCAAGCCTTTTATGATGCCAAAAAAAATCATACTGTTTTGAAATTTTTTGCTGTTTTTTGAATTTACTACATATTTATAGTTTTTTGTTTGCCGCGGGCTGCTTGAATGTCGAAACACCATAAAATTTTACACGTGTCTTGCGCACCAAAGTATCTTCAATGCTGTAAAATTTCAGTTTTTTTATTTTTTTTGCTATTTTTTCGATTTTATTGTTCACCGATTTACTGTTCATCCGGACTAAAACCGTCCGAAGCGGCATGAGGGACGAAAACTATCCGGTTTTGATAGTTGAGGGACGAAAACTCTCCGGTTTAGAGTTGAGGGACGATTTCTAAATTCTCGAAAAAGTTTGAGGACGAAAAATATACTTATCCCTTTATTCATCATATCGGCGGTCGGTCTACATCCGATTGCACTAAGGCAACCAAGAAATCAGGGATTACATTGAAAGAGATTACATTTAAGCTACTAGATAAAACCTCATTTGCACAGAGATTACATTGTCGTGCTGGCTTATTTACATTTAAGTCAGTTTCAATCAGGATATTCGGCCATCCATTATCCCTTGCTAGCAAAACTGCTTCACAAACAGCCAGTAATTCTGCAACATACGCATGACCCCTGGGAACTTCGAGCAACGGCCAGCAACAAAGGTTCCCAGATGATCACGAGCTACAACTCCTAAAGAAGATCTTCTCTCACTTGCATCCACTGCAGCATCCGTGTTTATTTTGATAGTCCCTGCTGCCGGTGGATGCCACTTTGCCTTACCGAGAGTAACACCCGAGCTTGGCATGCCCGGCACATGCAGTGCTTGAATCAGTTCCTGAATGAGATCCATAGACCGTGAAGGCTGGAACTTTATTTCCTCATGTGTGTATTTATTCCTGCTGCTCCAAATGGCCCACATAACTGAGATTGCAATCGCTGCTTTGTCTTTGCTCATGAAGATCTCTCGACCACGTCAATGGGTGTAGCTGTGGTAGTTTGAGCTCGAAAAATCCATCTGCTTCCCTCCAGAACAACAGAGCATGCTCACATTTGATTAAAGCATGGTACAGAGACTCATCATCATGACCAGTTGACCACACATTGGGCAAATAGCATGATCGCTAACGTGCCTCCTGCATAACTCGCCGTAAGAAGGGAGAAAGCCCTTCACCACTCTCCACCAAAACACCCTTATCTTAGGTTGGACATGTAGCTTCCAAAGAGCCTTCCAAGTAGGTTCCCCAAGCGAAGAGCTACTAGCACGGTAATCGCTGTAGAAATTAATAAAAATTCTATGCATCACCAAGATCAATCTATGGAGAGACTAGCAACGAGAGAGAGGGGAGTGCATCTTCATACCCTTGAAGATCGCGATGCGGAAGCGTTACAAGAATGCAGATGAAGGAGTCGTACTCGTAGCGATTCAGATCGCGGTTGATTCCGATCTAAGCGCCGAACGACGGCGCCTCCGCGTTCAACACACGTACAACCCGGGGACGTTTCCTCCTTCTTGATCTAGCAAGGAGGGAGGAGAAGTTGAGCGAGAGCTCCCGCAGCACGACGGCGTGGTGGCGGTGGAGCTCGTGGTTCTTCGGCAGAGCTTCGCTAAGCGCTACGGAGGAGGAGAAGGTGTAGGAAGGGGGGAGGGCTGCGCCAGGAGAAGGGGTGCGGTTGCCCTCCCCCCCACTATTTATAGGGGAAGGGAGAGGGCGCCCCCAGATCCATCTAGAGGCGGCGGCCCTCGGGGGCAGCGGCCCCCTAGGGTTTCCAGCCCTAGGCGCCTTGGGCCCTTGGGGGGGGGGGAGCGCACCAGCCCACTAAGGGGCTGGTTCCCACCCAACTACAGCCCATTAGGTCCTTCGGGGCAGGTGGACCCTCTTGGTTGACCCCCGGAACCCCTTCGGTGGTCCCGGTACAATACCGATTAACCCCGAAACCTTTCCGGTGACTGAAACTGGACTTCCCATATATAAATCTTCACCTCCGGACCATTCCGGAACTCCTCGTGACATCCGGGATCTCATCCGGGACTTCGAACAACTTTCGGTAACCACATACAATTCCCATTACAACTCTAGCGTCACGAACCTTAAGTGTGTAGACCCTACGGGTTTGGGAACTATGCAGACATGACCGAGACTTCTCTCCGGCCAATAACCAACAGCGGGATCTGGATACCCATGTTGGCTCCCACATGTTCCACGATGATCTCATCGGATGAACCACAATGTCAAGGATTGAATCAATCCCGTATACGATTCCCTTTGTCTACTTGCCCGAGATTCGATCGTCGGTATACCGATACCTTGTTCAATCTCGTTACGGCAAGTCTCTTTACTCATTCTGTAACACATCATCCTGTGACTAACCCCTTAGTCACATTGAGCTCATTAAAAGTGCGTTATATCGACTAGAGGGGGTGAATAGGCAATTTTTATGAATTCTTCACTGAGGAAATTGAGAAAGTCTTCAGTCAAAGTCTTCAAACACAGATATGAACAAACATTCAACACAGTAATGAGGAAATGGAAGGGTTGAGGAAATAGAACCATTTAGGTTGGTGAAGACAATGATTTGGTAGACCAGTTCAACTGCTGTCTCTCGGTTATGCGTCTGTTGGAGCGGCTGAGTATTTAAACTCGAGGACACGCAGATCCGGACACCCGATCGCCGAGCACGCAGCTCAGACACCCAGTCCTCACCGTGTCCAATCACTCATTCGTCCGAAGACCTCGTCCCAATCACTGTGGTAAGTCTTGAGCGACTTCCAAACCTTCACAGACTTGGTCACTCGGCGATCCATAATTCCTCTTGATGCTCTAGACCATGACGCCTAACCGTCTGGAAGAAGCATAGTCTTCAAAGGTAACAAGCGCCGGATCCACGCAGATCAATTTCTTCGATGCTCAATCACTTTGGGTTTGTAGGGTTTGGTTTTGGGTTTTCCCCACTTGATGATTTTCGCCAAAGTCCTCGGAGGATGGGTTGCTCTCAAATGACAAGTGTCAAGTTCTCTCGAGCAGCCAACCAGCTCGTGGTTGTAGGGGCGCTATTTATAGCCTAGGGAGCAGCCCGACATGATAAGACATAAATGCCCTTCAATGATATGACCGTTAGATGGATAAGATATTTTGGGACACTGGCGCAAAAAGACAACAACGGTCGGAAATTTGACTCTCAAATTCCTTAGGGCTATCATGTTCCTTCATCGTAGGCAATTAGACCGGCAAATTCCTAACTCCTCGGCCGAGCAAATTCATCAAGGACCAAAAGAACTTTGTCTCATCACATCAAGAAAGTGATCTGAATGTATGAGATTTCCAAAGGCTTCACTCAAGGGATTGGTAGGTGTAGGATTTTGAGTTGAGCATCACATGGAAATTTTTCCTTAGTATTTCCTCGACCCCCTTTAATAGTACGGTGTTTCCTATGACTCAAGAAAGAGAAAATGAAACTACGAAAACAAAAGTCTTCACGCTTCATGTTTCTCAAATGAATACCAAGTCTTCAAGGTCACACCAATTTCTTCACTTTCAAAGTCTTCAGAAAGTCTTCAGAATATCAAAGTCTTCAGTCGAAGAACTTCCTTTTAAGGGGTCGACTTTCTCTGTAAATATCAAACTCCTCATAGACTTATAGACCTGTGTACACTCACAAACGCATTAGTCCCTTAACCTATAAGTCTTCAATACACCAAAATCACTAAGGGGAACTAGATGCACTTACAATCGCCCCCTTTTTGGTGATTGATGACAACATAGGTTAAGTTTTCGACGGGGATAAACATATGAAGTGTAGATACTGATATTGAGGAATTTGATTGCAAGATATAGAAGAACTCCCCCTGAAGATGTGCATAGTGAGGAATTTGCTTTTGAGGCAATGCACATTTGAAGAGTTGAATCATGGAGATCTCCCCCTATATCTTGTAATTCATACACGCATTTGATATATAATATGAAGAATTTGAAATGCATGATGAAATATGGTGCCTGATGTAATTCAGCATGTGTGCAATAGTATTAACGAGGAATAAGCATGCAGAATAGCACATCAAAAGTATCAGAGCATAGTGCATCAAAAGTATCAGAGCACCATCCAAAAGTATCAGAGCACCATCGGGTTTAAGATTACAACTCGATCCAATAAAAGTTTCGGAAAAACGAGAGTTGTAACTTAAGAAAAAACGCCCTTTATATAGACCCGCTTGAAGACTAACTCAGATTTCTCCCCCTTTGTCATCAAATGACCAACAGGATTGAAACTGAGGACTAACGCCCCTGAAGAATTTCAAGTCGATGGAGGAGCGCCAGCGTTGTCGGGGTTGTTTGTTCTAGCAGGGCCTGCCGCAGTGTCGTCCAAATCTTCATACTCATCAGTGTCACGCGATGAAGAATAAGAGCTGGCCACCAAAGGAGGAACTTTGACCCTCTTGAATTTCTTCTGAGGAGGTGCATCACCAAATTCTTCCTTAAGACCCATAGTCTTCGCCTTCTTGGCGCTATAAACATGAGTGAGGATAGCCCAGTGCGGTTGAAGGTTTCATGAAGGTAGTATTGGTTCTTCTTCACTGCATTGTGTGTTGAGGTCATATTGTGAAGAAGTGCACCAAACTGACGCTTTACCCATTTGTGATTGTGATCAACCTTCTGATGAAGACGAGGAGTAACTCACGGTCAATCATCACCCAAGCGCCGTGGCTTGAGGATTTTGCTTGGCTGAGGTATTTATGCGAGAGTCATGTGTGGCGAGTCGTCATTGGTAGAGTAAGATGTAGCCAGGTGAAATTGACCATCCAATGGACGAATGCCTTCATCGATCACAGCAGCTGCCTTGCCTTTATCATCAGATGATGAAACTATCCGTTTGAGAACTTCAATGGGAGGCAAGTAGCTACCGTGGTTCAGAGTGTCAGCTTTGTAATTCAGTGAAGATCTTGCCCTGATGAATCTCATAATCCAAGGTGCATAGGGCTTCAGCTCGAATGGTGACATAGCAACATTAGCCAGAGTCCTCATGAAGAAATCATGGAAGTTGACAGGAACGCCATGAATGATGTTGAAAAGCATATTCTTCATGATGCTAACGACTTCTTCATCATTTGAGTCGTGGCCTTTGATAGGACTCATTGTCTTCGTCAGAATGCGATAGACAGTCCGAGGCACATAGAGTAATTCTTTGATGAGGAATTTGGTTCTGAAGGAAATATGCCCTAGAGGCAATAATAAAGTTATTATTTATTTCCTTATTTCATGATAAATGTTTATTATTCATGCTAGAATTGTATTAACCGGAAACATAATACATGTGTGAATACATAGACAAACATAGTGTCACTAGTATGCCTCTACTTGACTAGCTCGTTGATCAAAGATGGTTATGTTTCCTAACCATAGACATGTGTTGTCATTTGATTAATGGGATCACATCATTAGGAGAATGATGTGATTGACATGACCCATTCCGTTAGCCTAGCACTTGATCGTTTAGTATGTTGCTATTGCTTTCTTCATGACTTATACAAAGTTCCTACAACTATGAGATTATGCAACTCCCGTTTACCGGAGGAACACTTTGTGTGCTACCAAACGTCACAACATAACTGGATGATTATAAAGGTGCTCTATAGGTGTCTCCGAAGGTACATGTTGGGTTGGCATATTTCGAGATTAGGTTTTGTCACTCCGATTGTCGGAGGGGTATCTCTGGGCCCTCTCGGTAATGCACATCACTATAAGCCTTGCAAGCAGTGTGACTAATAAGTTAGTTGCGGGATGATGCATTACGGAACGAGTAAAGAGACTTGCCGGTAACGAGATTGAACTAGGTATTGGATACCGATGATCGAATCTCGGGCAAGTAACATACCGATGACAAAGGGAACAACGTATGTTGTTATGCGGTTTGACCGATAAAGATCTTCGTAGAATATGTAGGAACCAATATGGGCATCCAGGTCCCGCTATTGGTTATTGACCAAGAATAGTTCTAGGTCATGTCTATATAGTTCTCGAACCCGTAGGGTCCGCACGCTCAAGGTTTCGATGACAGTTATATTATGAGTTTATGAGTTTTGATGTACCGAAGGAGTTCGGAGTCCCGGATGAGATCGGGGACATGACGAGGAGTCTCGAAATGGTCGAGACGTAAAGATCGATATATTGGACGACTATATTCGGAGTTCGGAAAGGTTCCGAGTGATTCGAGTATTTTCGGTGGTACCGGGGAGTTACGGGAATACGAGGAAGAAGCATTGTGCCTAATGGGCCAAGTGGTAGAAGAGAGGAGGAAGGGCGCGCGGCCCCCCTAGCCCAAACCGACTGGACTAGGGGCCGCCCCCTTCCTTCTTCTCCTCCTCTCCTTCCTTCTCCTTCTCCTCCCTTCCTTCCCTTCTCCTAGTAGGACTTGGAAAGAGGGGGAATCCTACTTGAGTAGGATTGCCCCCTAGGGCGCCTCTCTCCTTGGCCGCCCCCTCCCCTTGCTCCTTTATATACGGGGGAAGGGGGCACCCCATAGACACACAAGTTGATCTACGGATCGTTCCTTAGCCGTGTGCGGTGCCCCCTTCCACCATATTCCACCTCGGTCATATCGTCACGGAGTTTAGGCGAAGCCCTGCGCCGGTAGAACATCATCATCGTTACCACGCCGTCGTGCTGACGGAACTCATGTCCGGAGCTTGGTTGGATCGGAGGCCGGAGATCGTCATCGAGCTGAACGTGTGCTGAACTCGGAGGCTCCGTACGTTCGGTGCTTGGATCGGTCGGATCGTGAAGACGTACGACTACATCAACCGCGTTGTGATAACGCTTCCGCTTACGGTCTACGAGGGTACGTGGACATACACTCTCCCCTCTCGCTGCTATGCCATCACCATGATCTTGCATGTGCGTAGGAAATTTTTTGAAATTACTACGTTCCCCAACAGTGGCATCCGAGCCTAGGTTTTATGCGTTGATGTTATATGCACGAGTAGAACACAAGTGAGTTGTGGGCGATACAAGTCATACTGCTTACCAAAGATGTCATACTTTGGTTGGCGGTATTGTGAGATGAAGCGGCCGGACCGACATTACGCGTCACGCTTACGCGAGACTGGTTTCACTGCTACGAGCACTCGTGCTTAAAGGTGGCTGGCGGGTGTCTGCTCTCTCACTTTAGCTGAATCGAGTGTGGCTACGCCCGGTCCTTGCGAAGGTTAAAACAACACCAACTTGACGAACTATCGCTGTGGTTTTGATGCATAGGTAAGAACGGTTCTTGCTAAGCCCGTAGCAGCCACGTAAAATTTGCAACAACAAAGTAGAGGACGCCTAACTTGTTTTTGCAGGCATGTTGTGATGTGATATGGTCAAGACGTGATGCTATATTTTATTGTATGAGATGATCATGTTTTGTAACCGGTTATCGGCAATCGGCGAGGAGCCATATGGTTGTCGCTTTATTGTATGAAATGCAACGCATCTGTAATTGCTTTACTTTATCACTAAGCGGTAGCGATAGTCGAGAAGCAATAGATGGCGAACGACAACGATGCTACGATGGAGATCAAGGTGTCGCGCCGGTGATGGTGATCATGACGGTGCTTCAGAGATGGAGATCACAAGCACAAGATGATGATGGCCATATCATATCACTTATATTGATTGCATGTGATGTTTATCCTTTATGCATCTTATCTTGCTTTGATTGACGGTAGCATTTTAAGATGATCTCTCACTAAAATTATCAAGAAGTGTTCTCCACGAGTATGCACCGTTGCCAAAGTTCGTCGTGCCCGCACACCACGTGATGATCGGGTGTGATAAGCTCTCGTCCATCTACAACGGGTGCAAGCCAGTTTTGCACACGCGGAATACTCAGGGTTAAACTTGACGAGCCTAGCATATGCAGATATGGCCTCGGAACACGGAGACCGAAGGTCGAGCGTGAATCATATAGTAGATATGATCAACATAGTGATGTTCACCATTGAAAACTACTCCATCTCACGTGATGATCGGTTATGGTTTAGTTGATTTGGATCACGTGATCACTTAGATGACTAGAGAGATGTCTGTCTAAGTGGGAGTTCTTAAGTAATATGATTAATTGAACTTTAATTTATCATGAACTTAGTCCTGGTAGTATTTTGCAAATTATGTTATAGATCAATAGCTCGTGTTGTTGCTTTCATATATTTATTTTGATATGTTCCTAGAGAAAATTGTGTTGAAAAATGTTAGTAGCAATGATGCGGATTGGATCCGTGATCTGAGGTTTATCCTCATTGCTGCACAGAAGAATTATGTCCTTAATGTACCGCTAAGTGACAAACCTATTGCAGGAGCAGATGCAGACGTTATGAACGTTTGGCTAGCTCAAAAGGATGACTACTTGATAGTTTAGTGCACCATGCTTAAACGGCTTAGAATTGGGACTTCAAGGACGTTCTGAACGTCATGGACCATATGAGATGTTCCAGAAATTGAAGTTGATATTTCAAGCAAATACCCGAGTTGAGAGATATGAAGTCTCCAACAAGTTCTATAGCTAAAAGATGGAGGAGAATCGCTCAACTGGTGAGCATGTGCTCAGGTTGTCTGTGTACTTCAATCGCTTGAATCAAGTGGGAGTTAATCTTCCAGATAAGATAGTGATTGACAGAATTCTCTAGTCACCATCACTAAGTTACTAGAACTTCGTGATGAACTATAGTATGCAAGGGATAACGAAAACGATTCCCGAGCTCTTCGTGATGTTGAAATCGACGAAGGTAGAAATCAAGAAAGAGCATCAAGTATTGATGGTTAACAAGATCACTAGTTTTAAGAAAAGGGCAAAGGGAAAGAAAGGGAACTTCAAGTAGAATGACAAGCAAGTTGTCACTCCCGTAAAGAAGCCCAAAGCTGGACCTAAGCCTGAAATTGAGTGCTTCTACTGCAAAGGAAATGGTCACTGGAAGTGGAACTACTCCAAATATTTGGTGGATAAGAAGGATGGCAAAGTGAACAAGGGTATATTTGATATACAGGTTATTGATGTGTACCTTACTAGTGTTTATAGTAGCCCCTGAGTATTTGATACTTGTTCGGTTGCTAAGATTAGTAAATTGAAATAGGAGTTACAGAATAAACAGAGACTAGTTGAAGGGGAAGTGACGATGAGTGTTGGAAGAAGTTCCAAGATTGATATGATCATCATCGGACACTCCCTTAACTTTCGGGATAAGTGCTAAACCTAAATAAATGTTATTTAGCGTTTGCATTGAGCATGAATATGATTTGATCATGTTTATTGCACTACGGTTATTCATTTAAATTAGAGAATAATTGTTGTTCTGTTTACATGAATAAAACCTTCTATGGTCATACACCCCAAACGAAAATGGTTTGTTGTATCTCGATTGTAGTGATACACATATTCATAATATTGAAGCCAAAAGATGCAAAAGTTAATAATGATAGTGCAACTTATTTGTGGCACTGCCGTTTAAGTCATATTGGTGTAAAGCGCATGAAGAAACTCCATGCTGATGGGATTTTGGAATCACTTGATTATGAATCATTTGATGCTTGTGAACTGTGCCTTTTGGGCAAGATGACTAAAACTCCGTTCTCCGGAACAATGGAACAAGCTACTGACTTATTGGAAATAATACATACTGATGTATGCGATCCAATGAGTGTTGATGCTCGTGGCAAGTATCGTTATTTTCTGACCTTCACAAGATGATTTGAGCAGATATGGGTATATCTTCTTGATGAAACATAAGTCTGAAATAGTTGAAAGGTTCAAAGAATTTCAGAGTGAAGTAGAAAAATCATCGTAACAAGAAAATAAAGTTTCTGCGATCTGATCGCGGAGACGAATATTTGAGTTACGAGTTTGGTCTTCAAATTAAAACAATGTGGAATAGTTTCACAGCTCACGCCACCTGGAACACCACAACGTAATGGTGTGTCCGAACGTCATAACCGCACTTTATTTGATATGGTGCGATCAATGATGTCTCTTATCGGTTTACCACTACCGTTTTGGGGTTATGCATTAGAGACAACTACATTCACGTTTAATAGGGCACCATCTAAATCCGTTGAGACGACACCGTATGAACTATGGTTTAGCAGTAAACCTAAGCTGTCGTTTTTTAAAGTTTGGGGCTGCAATGCTTGTGTGAAAAAGTTTCATCCTGATAAGCTCAAACCCAAATCGGAGAAGTGCGTCTTCATAGAACACCCAAAGGAAACTGTTGGGTACACCTTCTATCACAGATCCGAAGGCAAAATATTCGTTGCTAAAAATAGGATCCTTTCTAGAGAAGGAGTTTCTCTCGAAAGAAGTGAGTGGGAGGAAAGTAGAGCTTGATAAGGTAATTTGTACCTTCTCCCGAATTGGAAAGTAGTTCATCACAGAAATCAGTTCCAGTGATTCCTACACCAATTAGTGAGGAATCTAATGATGATGATCATGAAACTTTAGATCAAGTTACTACAGAACCTCGTACGTCTTCCAGAGTACGGTCCACACCAGAGTGGTACGGTAATCCTGTTCTGGAAGTCATGTTACTAGACCATGATGAACCTATGAACTATGAGGAAGCGATGATGATCCCAGATTCCACAAAATGGCTTAAGGCCATGAAATCTGAGATGGGATCCATGTATGAGAACAAAGTTGGACTTTGGTGGAGTTGCCCGATGATCGGCAAGCCATATTGTATAAATGGATCTTCAAGGGGAAGACAGATGCTGATAGTGGTGTTACTATCTACAAAGCTCGACTTGTCGCAAAAAGGTTTTTGACAAGTTCAAGGTATTGACTACAATGAGATTTTCTCAACTGTAGCGATGCTTAAGTCTGTCCGAATCATGTTAGCAATTGCCACAATTTATGAAATCTGGCAAATGGATGTCAAAACGGCATTCCTTAATGGTTTTCTTAAAGAAGAGTTGCATATGATGCAACCAGAAGGTTTTGTCAATCCTAAAGGTGTTAACAAAAAGTGCAAGCTCCAGCGATCCATCTATGGACTGGTGCAAGAATCTCAGAGTTGGAATATACGCTTTGATAAGTTGATCAAAGCATATAGTTTTGTACAGACTTACAGTGAAGCCTGTATTTACAAGAAAGTGAGTGGGAGCACTACAACATTTCTGATAAGTATATGTGAATGACATATTGTTGATCGGAAATAATGTAGAATTATTCTGAAAAGCATGAAAGGATACTTGAATAAGAGTTTTTCAAAGAAAGACCTCGGAGAAGTTGCTTACATTTGAGCATCAAGATCTATATAGATAGATCAAGGCGCTTGATAAGATTTTTCAATGAATACATACCTTGATAAATTTTTGAAATAGTTCAAAATGGAACAGTTAAAGAAGGAGTTCTTGCCTGTGTTGCAAGGTGTGAAATTGAGTAAGACTCAAGACCCGACCATGGCAGAAAATAGAAAGAGAATGAAAAGTCATTCCCTATGCCTCAGTCCTAGGTTCTATAAAGTATGTTATGCTGTGAACCAGACATATTGTATACCTTGCTCTGAGTTTGGCAAGGGAATACAATTTTGATCTAATAGTAGATCACTGGAGAACGGTCAAGAATATCCTTAGTAAGGACTAAGGAGATGTTTCTCGATTATGGAGGTGATAAAAGAGTTCGTTGTAAAAGTTACATCGGTGCAAACTTTTACACCGATCCAGATGACTCTAGGTCTTAATCTGGATACATATTGAAAGTGGGAGCAATTAGCTAGAGTAGATCCATACAGAGCATTGTAGACATAGAATATTTGCAAAATACATACGGCTCTGAATATGACAGACCCGTTGACTAAGCTTCTCTCACGAGCAAAACATGATCACACCTTAGTACTCTTTGGGTGTTAATCACATAAGTGATGTGAACTAGACTCTAGTAAACCCTTTGGGTGTTGGTCACATAACGATGTGAACAATGGGTGTTAATCATATACAGATATGAATATTGATGTTAAATCACATGGCGATGTGAACTAGATTATTAACTCTAGTGCAAGTGGGAGACTGAAGGAAATATGCCCTAGAGGCAATAATAAAGTTATTATTTATTTTCTTATTTCATGATAAATGTTTATTATTCATGCTAGAATTGTATTAACCGGAAACATAATACATGTGTGAATACATAGACAAACATAGTGTCACTAGTATGCCTATACTTGACTAGCTCGTTGATCAAAGATGGTTATGTTTCCTAACCATAGACGTGTGTTGTCATTTGATTAATGGGATCACATCACTAGGAGAATGATGTGATTGACATGACCCATTCCGTTAGCCTAGCACTTGATCGTTTAGTATGTTGCTATTGCTTTCTTCATGACTTATACAAAGTTCCTACAACTATGAGATTATGCAACTCCCGTTTACCGGAGGAACACTTTGTGTGCTACCAAACGTCACAACATAACTGGGTGATTATAAAGGTGCTCTACAGGTGTCTCCGAAGGTACATGTTGGGTTGGCATATTTCGAGATTAGGTTTTGTCACTCCGATTGTCGGAGGGGTATCTCTGGGCCCTCTCGGTAATGCACATCACTATAAACCTTGCAAGCAGTGTGACTAATAAGTTAGTTGCGGGATGATGCATTACGGAACGAGTAAAGAGACTTGCCGGTAACGAGATTGAACTAGGTATTGGATACCGACGATGGAATCTCGGGCAAGTAACATACCGATGACAAAGGGAACAACGTATGTTGTTATGCGGTTTGACCGATAAAGATCTTCGTAGAATATGTAGGAACCAATATGGGCATCTAGGTCCCGCTATTGGTTATTGACCAAGAATAGTTCTAGGTCATGTCTACATAGTTCTCGAACCCGTAGGGTCCGCACGCTTATGGTTTCAATGACAGTTATATCATGAGTTTATGAGTTTTGATGTACCGAAGGAGTTCGGAGTCCCGGATGAGATCGGGGACATGACGAGGAGTCTCGAAATGGTCGAGACGTAAAGATCGATATATTGGACGACTATATTCGGAGTTTGGAAAGGTTCCGAGTGATTCGAGTATTTTCGGGGGTACCGGGGAGTTACGGGAATACGAGGAAGAAGCATTGGGCCTAATGGGCCAAGTGGTAGGAGAGAGGAGAAAGGGCGCGCGGCCCCCTAGCCCAAACCGAATTGGACTAGGGGCCGCCCCTTTCCTTCTCTCTCCCTCCTTCCTTCTCCTTCTCCTCCCTTCCTTCCCTTCTCCTAGTAGGACTTGGAAGAGGGGAATCCTACTTGGAGTAGGATTGCCCCCTAGGGCGCCCTCCTCTCCTTGGCCGCCCCTCCCCTTGCTCCTTTATATCACGGGGCAGGGGCACCCCATAGACACACAAGTTGATCTACGGATCGTTCCTTAGCCGTGTCGGTGCCCCTTCCACCATATTCCACCTCGGTCATATCGTCACGGAGTTTAGCGAAGCCTGCGCGATAGAACATCATCATCGTCACCACGCCGTCGTCTTGTGGAACTCATCTCCGGAGCTCGGCTGGATCGGAGGCCGGAGATCGTCATCGAGCTGAGCGTGTGCTGAACTCGAGGCTCCGTGACGTTCGGTGCTTGGATCGGTCGGATCGTGAAGACGTCGACTACATCAACAGCGTTGTGATAACGCTTCGCTTACGGTCTACGAGGGTACGTGGACATACACTCTCCCCTCTCGCTGCTATGCCATCACCATGATCTTGCGTGTGCGTAGGAAATTTTTTGAAATTACTACGTTCCCCAACAGGTTCGTGGGGCCTGCCCTGGCTTCAAAGGCTTCATGAGCACTTGCATATAGTGATTTGTCAGTTCAGGGTCACTGTAAATGCAACGTGCACTGTCATGGGGGGGATCAAGAGGAAGAACACGAAGCAATTCAGTTGCCGGTGCCTTGTAGTGAGTGTTTTCTGTCATCCAATCCAATACCCATGAGTTGACATCTTCAGCGTCTGCAGTGATATGCAGTGTAGTGTAGAACTGCAGAATGAGTTCTTCATTCCAATCACAGATGTCAGTGCAGAAATTGAGTAATCCTGCATCGTGAATAACACTGAGGACTGGCTCGAAGCATGGCAGAGATTCCATGTCCACATGAGGAATATGTTCATGATCAAAAATTTTGTCCTTGTCAAACAACACTGAGGAATAGAAGTTGGCTTGACTAGCAGTCTAGAAACGCCTCTTCCTTATGCGAGCAGAGTCATAGGGGTTGTAGTTAGTGAAGAATACATGCTCGGAAAAGAAGTCTTCAACCTTGAACTTCTGTTTGCTTGAGAACGGATTCTTCGGCTTTGGCAGAGGGGTGTCAGTGAGTTGCATTACCACCTCAGGAATCGCGAGCTCATGTACTTCAGGCTGAGGAATTTCTGGTTCCTCTTCTTGTGCAACCTGAGGATCAGCAGCAGCAGGTTCTTCAGCACTAGTGGCTGGAATTTCTTCATGTACAGAGGGAGTGGGATGAGTTTCTTCAGAGCCCATTTGAATTGTTGTTGCCGTGGACTGAGGAATCTGTTGGATAGGTGTGAATAGAGGAGTATTGGGATGTTGACTTTCCCAAAAATCATCATTCATCACAGGTGTGGAGCATCCTATATCCACATCTTCATCTTCAATTTCCTCAACACCAGCCTCTTCAGCTGTGAACTGAGGCATAGGTGAGGAAATGACTATCGTTGAAGGGATTGCGTCCACTTCAATTTCTTCATCAATCTGCTCTGACGAAGCAGCAGAATGATTTTCTTCATCAGATCCGCTTGGGATCTTATAGTCTTCTCCATAAGGAACAATTTCCTTTGATGACATGGAGGAAATTGGAATAGCATCAATTGGATTTTCAAATGAGGTGGTCATTGGCTTCATTTTCTTCGCAGCCGAAGAATTTGACGCAGCTGATGCCTTCCTTTTCTTCACTGCAGCTCGATCTGCAGCCTTGGTCTTCTTCACATCAAAGGCAGATGGAAGAATTGGAGTTGGTGTAGGCGCGGAGGAGCCGAGGAATCTGGTTCATTTTCTTGAGCTGGCGATGCGATTGCCTGATCTCTTGATTTCTTGAGCGCACCACTAGTGGATGCCACGGCAATTTCTTCAGCGGCTGGAATTTCTTCACCAGCCCTCGAACTAGCATTTTCTTCAAAGAAGCTGAAAGTCATCAGCGTCTTGGCATGTTCTTCAAAGAGGCTGAGCAGAGTCTGCAGCTGAAGATTTTCTTGTTGCGATGGGGCTGCAACATTCATGAATTTCTTCGTCAGATTGACGAATCTCACTTTGGCTCCTTGCCAATCAGCATAGTAGGCATCAAAGTCTTTGCTGAGGGCTTGAATTTCAGACTGAGCCTTGAGAAGTTCCTCAGGTGTCATTCTGACAACATTTTTCTTCAGGAGCTTCTCCTTTCTGTATTGCGCTTTCTTGATCTCTCTTGCCTTTTCAAACTTCCATTTCTATTGAGTGATGAAATGGGTCATCATGTGACTTTGACCAGGAGTCAGAGGAAAATCAGGCATTGGGGTGTTTGGATCCTTGTGCCAGAGATCAATGTAATCGAGGATTTTTCTCGGATCCAAAAGCAGTGGCACAGATGTGCTTTTGGCTCTAGCGGCCTTTACTTGTCTGTCTCTGATGATTTCTGCAAGTTCATCATCAGAGGGCACATGGAATGCGACATGTTTCTTCCTTGGACTTGGCCGAGGACCGCGTCCAGCTGTTGCTTTAGTCTTCAATAGTGTGGGGCCTGATGAGGAAATAGGTGCAGCTGAGGAACTCGCTGAGACACCAGAGATAATCGAGAAGCCAGTAGTCCTTTGACATGTAGCGAGATGCACATGAGCTGAGGACTTTGAAGGAGCTGTAGCAGTGTGAGGAATTTGCCGTGAGGGCATTGCTGAGGAACTTGGCCGTGAGGGCACTGTTGGTGAAGCACTTGGCTTACGAGTAGGCTTCTTTGGCATAGATTTCCTCGGCCTGACCGAGGCCTCAGTTGCAGCAGCAGTGGCAGAATCCTCATTGAATTTCTTCACTGCCTCCTTGGCTTGTCTTGCCAATTTAGCTTGGCGCCTAGCCCATTCTTTAGGAAAGTCCTCACCACACTTGATGCTGGTGGGATCAGCTACTTGGCCAGGTGCCAATGGAGCTCTTGGACATGGAGGATTTAAAGCAAATTTCTTCATGTACTTTGGAGTCACATATCTGTACTCCCTCCATTCTCTTGCCCATCTTCTTTCAATCCTCTGAATGCGCACCTTGCGCTGATTTTTGTTTTCTTTGCCAAACTTGGCTTCATCAAGTGTGCAATAGTCCTTATAAATGTCATCAGGGATCTCGAAAGCAGTCATGACCTCAGGCTTCTTTCCTCCTTTCTGCGGCCTCTTACCGTCTGCCATATTCTTCAGATGAGGAATTTGAACAATTGAACACTCTGAAGAAGTATGCAATTTTTCTTCTAGGAACGCTGCAAATGAGTTAAGTTGATGAGAACCTAGTGATTCAACAGCAGACATGAGTACCTGTGAACAGAGTATAGGTGCAAGGAATTTGGAGAGGTCATATGCATTCTCAGAAGGTTTTTCGAAAAGAACAAGTTTCGAGGAATTTGACCAGATGAACCTTGAGGAATTTCACTAAGCGTTCTTGTCTTAGGTTCTAGAGTTGTGCAGATCAAAAATCCACACAATTAGGGAATCTTGAAGAAAATGATTGCTTAGAGAAATAGTTCAAGATCATATGATGTGTGAGGTGTTCATATGTGTGAAGATTTGAAGAATAAACACCTTTGAAGATTTTCAGGAAAGCTTGAGAATCACAGTGAGTAATAAAAGTAACTTTTAATTACAGAAGTGAAGAACACGACGAACCGAGAAGAACAGATGTGAAGTTAAATCGAGTTAGATCTCCCACGCCCTAAATTAGCAGAGGGAGACGGCTACGGCGGCGGCGGAGTGAAGATTTCCGCAACCGGCGCGAGTACGACGGCGACGAGGTCGAGGCAGCGAAGCTCTTCCTCACCGGCGACGATGGAGTAGCGGCGGTGCTAGGGTTTGAGGAGCTCGAGCGAGAGAGAGCGGTCGAGCGGAGTAAATGAAGTGAGGAAGGGGAGAGGGGTATTTATAGACACGGTGAAAAACTGTTTGCCCGAAGATTTTGGGACGAACGTACCCCTGCCCTTTCTCCTTCACGCGACATGTGTCACCCACGTACTGTGTAGTTGAGATCGTGTACGATCGTGGGTGAATAGAATAATGCATCGCGGGATGCGGAACGGTTTGAGCGGTAAAACCGAAAATTTGGATAAGATTTGTTTTAAAGTTTCGTTCGTAATTTCTTCAGCTGACAAGGACACAGTGAAGATTTTGAACGAGTTCCAAATAGAACGCACATGAAGAATTTGTGAATAGTTGGGTTGAGTATAGCATAGAGGGGGAAGGGTCCGATCACATTCACTTAGCAGAAGAAAAACAACTTGAAGAAATAGCTATAAGTGAATGTTGTAGAGGACATAAACTCACACACACACACACACACACACACACACACATATATATATATATAGTGTTACTATTCATCACCCACGGTGCAGAATAAATTATTCTTCACCCGAGGTAATATTATGATCATTTCATAAATAAATTATGTTTCAAATACAAATAGTTACGGTCATATTGATTCACTGCGTAAAATTTGGCATAAAAAAGGTTAGAAGACCAGAAAAAATTGAAGAAAAACGACGGAACCAATGAAGATTTTGCAAAGTTGAAGAATTTGAAAAACTGAAGAATTTCAAAACTGAGGAAAAACTCAAATTGAAGATTTTCAACTTTTTGTGGTGGCGTGTCCCACCAGATAAGAATGATGATTTCGCACACAGCGTACAATTGTCGTGGGTTACGAGAATCAAATTCTTCATTAATTTCTTCACACTTAGAGTGTTATTCTTCATTGATTGAAGAAAAACGTTTCTTCATGTGTTGCACCTAAGTCATCAATTTTGCATAAGTGTTAGGATGTGTGTCCTTTTCAAAGAACATTCGAAGATTCTAAGATATTTAGCTCACACCGCAACTTGCTAAATCTCTTCTCATCCAAGGGCTTAGTGAAGATATCCGCTAGCTGTTCTTCACTCTTCACGTGCTCGATGGAGATGTCGCCCTTCAACACATGATCACGAAGAAAATGATGACAAATCTGAATGTGCTTTGTCTTCGAGTGCTGAACTGGGTTGTGAGCAATCTTGATGGCACTCTCATTGTCGCAGAGGAGAGGCACATTCTTCACGTTAGCGCCATAGTCCTTGAGGTTTGCTTCATCCAAAGCAGTTGAGCACAGCAAGAGCCAGCAGCAATGTATTCAGCTTCAGCAGTAGACAGTGATACGCAGTTCTGTTTCTTCGAGGACCAACAGACTAAAAGTGCCAGATGTTGACTTGCGGTCCACACGATCACCAGCATATTCAGAGTCAGAATATCCAATGAGATCAAAAGCCGAGCCC
This sequence comes from Aegilops speltoides, assembly GCA_021437245.1. Taxonomy (NCBI): domain Eukaryota; kingdom Viridiplantae; phylum Streptophyta; class Magnoliopsida; order Poales; family Poaceae; genus Aegilops; species Aegilops speltoides. Next base: position 39,106,978 of record CM038145.1, on the reverse strand, counting down.
TTGGGGTACCATAATCCTAGTGTTGGTGTGTGAGCTAGATATCGAAGAATATGCTTCACAGCCTTATGGTGTGATTCCTTCGGTGCAGCTTGAAATCGGGCACACAAGCAAACACTAAGCATTATATCTGGCCTAGATGCACATAAGTACAATAAAGAACCAATCATGGAGCGGTATACCTTGTGATCTAAGTCAATACCATTTTCATCAGTGCATAGATGGCCATTTGTGGGCATAGGAATTTTGACGCCTTTGCAATCTTGCATGCCGAATTTCCTCAGTACATCCTTGAGGTATTTCTCCTGAGATATGAATATGCCATTGCGTTGTTGACGAATTTGAAGACCTAAGGAGAATTTCAACTCTCCCATCATAGACATTTGATATTCTTCACTCATCATATATGCAAATTCATCACTATAACGTTGGTCAGTACAGCCAAAGATAATATCATCAACATATATTTGGCACACAAACAGTTCACCATCATAAGATTTAGTAAAGAGAGTAGGGTCTAGTGAACCGGGTGTGAAGCCATTCTTCACGAAGAATTCCTTCAATGTATCATACCACGCCGAGGGCTTGCTTGAGGCCATAGAGGGCCTTATTAAGTCTGAAGACTTTGTCGATTCTTTGGATCTTCAAAACACGGGGTTGAGCAACATATACTTCTTCCTCGAGCTTACCATTGAGGAATGCACTTTTCACATCCATTTGATATAAGATGATATCATGATGGTTAGCATAAGCAAGTAATATGCGAATATACTCAAGTCTAGCAACAGGTGCAAAAGTTTCATCGAAATCAATTCCTTCAACCTGTGTGTAGCCTTGAGCTACTAGTCGTGCCTTATTCCTCACTACAAGGCCATTTTCATCTTGCTTGTTGCGGTAGATCCACTTTGTGCCAATGATATTATGCTTGCGAGGATCTGGACGATTGACCAGTTCCCAAACATTGTTGAGCTCGAACTAATATAATTCTTCTTGCATAGCCTGAATCCACTCCAGCTCCAGAAATGCTTCATCTACCTTAGTAGGCTCTGTGATAGAAACAAAAGCATAGTGCCCACAAAAGTTAGATAAATGTGAAGCTTTTGAGCGTGTGAGAGGACCTGGCGCTCTAATGTCATCGATGATCTTCTCTACTTGCACTTCTTTTGCAACGCGAGGATGAGCTGGTTGTCGCTGAGGAATTTGATCAGCATTTTCTTGACACCATTTTCCTCAAGATTTTCTTGAGTGCATCACTCGGCGTTCTTCATGAACTGGAATGAATTCTTCAGCAGATTCTTCAGTAGGAATGACATCCTCGGTTGCCTTGAATTTGATTGAATCCTCATGTGCTGGTTCATCTAACACAGAAGGTAGGTGCTCTCTTTGCGAGCCATTAATTTCATCGAACCGCACATCTACAGTGTCAACAATCTTGTGAAGAACAATGTTGAAGACTTTGTAGGTGTGCGAGTCCTTTCCGTAACCAAGCATAAAACCTTCATGTGCTTTCGGTGCAAATTTAGAATTGTGGTGAGGATCTCTAATCCAACATTTAGCACGAAGACTTTGAAATAACTCACATTGGGTTTCTTGTCGGTGAGGAGTTCATAGGCCGTCTTCTTGAAGAATTTTGAAGATATACTCTGTTGATGATGTGGCACGCGAGATCAATTGCATCAATCCAAAAATCTTTGAGGCGTTTTGTATTCATCAAGCATAGTGTGAGCCATCTCAACAAGAGTTACATTCTTGCGCTCCACGGCGCCATTTCTTTGAGGAGTATAGGAGAAGATAACTCATGAGTAATACCAAGTTCATCAAGATAGTCATCAAGACCGAATTCTTGAACTCAGTTCCATTGTCACCGATGTGCTTGATCTTCACACCAAATTTGGTTGAAGCCCTCGAGGAAAATCGTTTGAAGACTTCCTGCACTTCATGTTTGTAAGTAACAATGTGTACCCATGTATATCGAGAGTAATCATCAACAATGACAAAACCATATAGAGATGCATCATTAGTGACTACTGAGTAATGGTTAGGTCGAAGAGGTCCATGTGAAGCAATTCAATGGACGAGTAGTGGTCATGATAGTCTTCGTTGGATGCTTGGCCTTGGTCATTTTCGACTTCACGGGCTCCGCTGAAGTGATCCTTGAGGAATTTGACATTCTCAATGCCAATGACATGCTTCTTCTTCGCAAGTGTGCAAATTCCTCATGCCTGCGTGACCAAGTCGTCGATGCCACAGCCAACCTTCTGAAGCTTTTGCAAGTAGACACACGGCTGGTTGTGGTCCTGTAGAGAAATCAACAATATACAAATCTCCTCTCCTATAGCCTTCGAAGACTTTGGAATTGTCAGCTTCCATAATCACAACACAGCAATACTTTCCAAACACAACAACCATATCAAGATCACAAAGCATTGAGACTGACATGAGATTGTATCCTAAGGACTCAACAAGCATGACTTTGTCCATGTGTTTACCTTAGAGATTGCAACCTTACCAAGACCCAATACCTGACTTTTGCCTTTGTCAGCAAAGATGATATGCTTCAGATGTGACGGTGATAAGGGAGCATCCATCAATAGATTCTTGTCACCAGTCATGTGATTTGTACATCCACTATCGAGGACCCACTCAGTATATTTGGGTTGATCATCCTGCAGATGAATTAGTGTAGCTTACAATCTCATATGCTTCATCGATGAAGAATATGATATCAAGTTCATCGATGAATTTCATCAAGCGATGCAAATATAGCGATATGAGGGCGTGTGAAATGAAGGTTCATTTCATCATGATTTACTGCGTCCTTTCGAGCAATTTTGTCGAGTCCCCAAGAAATTCTTGAGACGTTAAAGCACGTCGGAGACCTGACCCTGCAGAAGAGATTAGTTCTTTTTCTTCACCACCCACATCTGAAGGGGTGGCAAAGAGTTCATCACTCTGCGAGCACCATAAGAGAATGGTGGCATAGAGGCCAAACCATTTCGTTTCACATAAGAGGGGTTAGGGTAAGAATATGAATAAGCAGAGAAATTCTTCGAGGACTTATGAACATAATGGTTTGAAGAATAATGCACATATTCATAGCCCTTAGCTCTACCCTGCGAGACAGAGTTGTTAGCATGATGATAATCATATGAGGACTTTGATCCTTTTGAGGAATTTGATCCACGTGAGGAATTTGGTCCGTATGAGGGCTTGGATCCATATGAAGAATTTGGTCCATATGAAGAATTTAATCTGGGGTTCCTGTTCTTCACAGGTGGTGTGATGAGGACATTCACTTGAAGACTTTCGAGGCTCTTCTTGGGAACCCAGATTTTCTTCATAGGAGAACCATTCCTGCAGTTAGTGCCAACATATCTAGCAAATACTTCACCATTCTGATTTTTGAACAGTTTATAGTTGGAGTCAAATGACTCATCAGAAGAATGAGGAGATTCACATGTAAAGCCAGGTAAGTTAGATGGATCAATGGAGGTCCCTTTGCAAAGAACCCATGAGGTTTTGGGTCTTTGCTCGGGCTTCCAATATGTTCCATTAGCATTGAGTTTCCTCTCAAAGGCAATACCCTCTTTTCTAGGGTTTCTGTTGAGGATCTGCTTTTTAAGCACATCACAAAGAGTCTGATGCCCTTTGAGGCTTCTGTACATACCTGTCATGTACAGTTCCTTCAGCCCTGCATTGTCAGTGATACTAGCAATGTCCTTAGATGAGGAATTAGTGATAGCAGAGGCAGGTGAAGAACTTGTAACAGTTGAAGCATTTGAACATTCAGGTGAAGAATTAGCAGATTCACGTTCAATGCACTTTAAGCATGGAGGCACAAATTCTTCCTGAGAAGCGCTGATTTGTTGAGCTAGTAATGAATCGCGCTCCTTCTGAAGATCTTCATAACTCACTCTTAGCTTCTCAAGATCTTGCTTTCTTTGAAGAAATTCATAAGAAAGTTTCTCATGATCAGATAAGAGAGTGCTATGATGACTTTGGATGTTATCAAACCTAGACTGAAGTCTCTGAAGATTTTCAGTCAGGGCTTTAGTGCGATCCATTTCTTCACCCAACATATCATCACTTTTGTCTAGCATGTTTTGAACCTTTTCAAAAGCCCTTTGTTGTTTTACAGCAATCTTAGCAAGTTTAGAGTAGCTGGGCTTGAGATCCTCATTAGATTCATTTTCACTAGATTCAGAGGAGGTGTATTTGAGTACCTTTGCACCTTTCGCCATGAAGCAATAGGTGGGAGCGTAGTCATCATTATCTTCATCAGGCTTGTCGGTGGAGTCGGTTTCTTGATGTTGAAGATGGACTTGCTAACGAGCGATGGCGAAGGCGGACTTCGCCACACCAGATTCAGATTCTTCAAACGCCTCCTCTTCCTCATTTTCCTCATATTCAGCTTCAGACTCCATTTCCTTGCCAATGAATGCCCGAGCCTTCTTGGAGCTGCTCTTCTTGTGAGATGAAGACTTCGAGGATTTTGATGACGAAGATTTTGACGATTTCTTCTTCTTCTTCTTCGCATCATCAGAACTATAATCCTTGTATTTCTTCTTCTTCATTTCCTTTTCCCACTGAGGACAGTCTTGAATATAGTGACCAGGTTTCTTGCATTTGTGGCACAGCCTTCTCTTATAGTCCTTTGGATGAGGAATCACTTTGCTTCTTGTGGATTTTCCAAAGCGACCACGTCTTGAGAACTTCGGAATTTCTTCACGGCGGTGCTAGCTCTGGCTCAATTCTTGAGGATCACCAAGGCTACTACGAGAATCCTCACATTCGAGTCGAGACAGCCTTGGCCTTGAGGGCACGTGGTTTGCCATAGCTCGAACCATAGAGATCTCTCTTTTGACAAAGTGGAACTTCGTGAGTATTTAGCCTTTCGAGGATATCGGCGGGATCAAGAGACTTGTAGTCAGCCCGTTCTTGTATCATCGGTCCTAGAGTATCAAATGAGGAATCAGCGATCTCAACAGTTTCTTCACCACTTCATGGTCGGTGATGTCGATGGCACCGAGGGCTTGAAGCTCATTTGAGATGTCGATGAGGCGATCAAAGGTTTGTTGGACATTTTCATTGTCGAGTCTTTTGAAGCGGTTGAAGAGATTCGAAGAACATCAACTCGAGAATCACGCTGAGTTGAGACTCCTTCATTCACTTTGGACAGCCTATCCCGGATAAACTTAGCGGTTTCCAAAGCACTCACTCTTCCATCTTGTCCTTTACTCGGATGGCCACATATGATATTCTTTGCTTGAGAATTGAGTTGCTTGAATCTCTTCACATCGGTGGCGTTCGGTGAGGTGTGACGAGAGGTAACACCATTTTCCACAACATACCAGAGATCGTTGTCAATTGCCTCAAGATGCATTCGCATCTTGTTCTTCCAGTAGGGGTAGTTCGTCCCATCAAAGGTAGGACACCCAGCCGAGACCTTGATCATACCTGCGGTTGACATAACTAAAACTCCAGGCGGTTAAACCAAAATCACAAAGAACAAGGGAGTACCTTGCTCTGATACCAATTGAAAGTGCGTTATATCGACTAGAGGGGGGGTGAATAGGCAATTTTTATGAATTCTTCACTAAGGAAATTGATAAAGTCTTCAGTCAAAGTCTTCAAACACAGATATGAACAAACATTCAACATAGTAATGAGGAAATGGAAGGGTTGAGGAAATAGAACCAGTTAGGTTGGTGAAGACAATGATTTGGTAGACCAGTTCCAACTGCTGTCTCGGTTATGCGTCTGGTTGGAGCGGTGAGTATTTAAACTCGAGGACCGCAGATCCGGACACCCGACCGGCCGAGCACGCAGCTCGGGACACCCGTCCTCACCGTATTCTCCTTGAACTAAGGCCATGCATACCTCGTCCAATCACTCGTGGTAAGTCTTCAGGCGACTTCCAAACCTTCACAGACTTGGTCACTCGGCGATCCACAATTCCTCTTGGATGCTCTAGACCATGATGCCTAACCGTCTGGAAGAAGCATAGTCTTCAAAGGTAACAAGCGTCGGATCCACGCAGGATCAATTTCTTCAGTGATGCTCAATCACTTTGGATTTGTAGGGGTTTGGTTTTGGGTTTTCCTCACTTGATGATTTTCGCTCAAAGTCCTCGGAGCAGCCAACCAGCTCGTGGTTGTAGGGGGCGGCTATTTATAGCCTAGGGAGCAGCCCGACATGATAAGCATAAATGCCCTTCAATGATATGACCGTTAGGTGGATAAGATATTTTGGGACAGCTGGCACGCAGCACATCAACGGTCGGAAATTTGACTCTCAAATTCCTCAGGGCTATCATGTTCCTCCTTGTGTAGGCAATTCGCCTTTGGTGAATTCCTAACTCCTCGATCGAGCAAATTCATCGATGACTAGAAGAACTTCGTCTCATCCTTTGAAGAAAGTGGTGAATCTGTATGATATTTCAAAGGCTTCACTCGAAGGGATTGGTAGGTGTAGGATTTTGAGTTGAGCATCACATGGAAATTTTTCCTTAGTATTTCCTCGACCCCTTTAACGATGCGGTGTTTCCTATGACTCAAGAAAGAGAAAATGAAACTACGAAAACAAAAGTCTTCACGCTTCATGTTCCTCAAATGAATACCAAGTCTTCAAGGTCACACCAATTTCTTCACTTTCAAAGTCTTGAGAAAGTCTTGAAATATCAAAGTCTTGATCGAAGAACTTCATTTTTAGGGTCGACTTTCTCTGTAAATATCAAACTCCTCATAGACTTATAGACCTGTGTACACTCACAAACGCATTAGTCCCTTAACCTATAAGTCTTCAATACACCAAAATCACTAAGGGGCACTAGATGCACTTACACTCATTACGATGATGTCTTACCGAGTGGGCCCAGAGATACCTCTCTGTCATACGGAGTGACAAATCCCGGTCTCGATTCGTGCCAACCCAACAGATACTTCCAGGGATACCCGTAGTGTACCTTTATAGTTACCCAGTTACGTTGTGATGTTTGGCACACCCAAAGTACCCTTACGGTATCAGGTAGTTGCACAATCTCATGGTCTAAGGAAAAGATACTTGACATTAGAAAAGCTTTAGAAGACGAACTACACGATCTTGTGCTATGCTTAGGATTGGATCTTATCCATCACATCATTATCCTAATGATGTGATTCCGTTATCGACGACATCCTATGTCCATGGTTAGGAAACCATAACCACCTATTGATGAACGAGCTAGTCAACTAGAGGCTCACTAGGGACATGTTGTGGTCTGTATATTCACACATGTATTACGATTTCCAGATAACACAATTATAGCATGAACAATAGACAATTATCATGAACAAGGAAATATAATAATAACCATTTTATTATTGCCTCTAGCGCATATTTCCAACACGGTCCAGTCCGGTGCAGTACCATCTCTGTCCATAAGTATTCGGTACGCTGAACGAACAGTAAATCTACCCGACCTTTCAAAACCCCAGGCCCAAAAGTCATCTGAAGATGTTCTTGGCCTCGGCATGTTTAAGATTGCACAAACATCAGGGGCAATGAACAGCTTGCTGACGAGCTCCTCATTCCACTCCCCTACTTCATCTAATAGGTCCGCAACAAGATGTACATAATCATCAGACAATCTGCAGACTGGTCGTAAACTGGGAGTTCCTTGTATCCAATTGTCATGCCACACCTCCGTCGTCATACCATCACCGATACGACGAATGAGACCACCCTTAAGCGCTTCCCTGCCCGTAATGATTGCTCGCCAAGTAGCTGATGCATTGGCAGGGCAACCCGCTTGTAGGAAGTTACCGTCTGGATAATACCATCCTCTCAACACACGAGCACATAAACTCTCCGGATTTTCCAACAGACGTCATGCTTGTTTAGCAAACATTGCATCATTAAACACTTGCAGATCAAGGAAAACCAAGCCCCCCTTGAGACTTCGAGACAGCCATCTTGTCCCATGATTGCCAGTGCATTCCTCTCTTATCAAGTGACCCAGCCCACCAAAACTTGGACATAATTGTTGTAACTTTTTTGCACAAACCTTTTGTGAGCTTGAAACAGCTCATAGAGTAAGCCGGCAGAGCTTGAATCACTGATTTAAGAAGAACTTCCTTCGCCGCACATGATAGCAATTTCTCATAGTAACCTTGTACCCTTGATCTTGACTGCTCACAAATATGTTCAAAGTTTTGTTCAGTTAGTCTACCTGCAGCCGTTGGGAGACCAAGATACTTTTCCCTATGGATTTGCAAAGCATTTCTCACTCCAACCCGAATAGAAGCACCACAACGTGGGATAAAGAAAACAGAACTCTTGGCCTTGTTTGCACACTGACCCGATCCCATACGTGAGGCAAAGCAGTAGAAAACTCCAAGGCCAAACAGAGACACGTCCGAGCTGGGATATGTGTTGGTTCTGCGCTTCCCCCGTGCAAGTGTGCCGTCAACCACTTGGATAACCACTGCTACGTGTACAGCTCCACGCGTCCCTGGCGCAAAGCCTCTATGTACTGGCCTGCCGGCGCGAGGCCTCCTCCATCACCAACAGCCAGAGCATTCGTCCACCATAACTTGAAACAGAGAGCTCGGATTCGGCAAGGAGCTTGCTAGGTTAGCCATGGCGTTCGGCATCGTGCGATCTTGAGACGAGGGAGAACCGTGCGGTGCAAGTTCATCGAGCCTGCTGGGTTCTGGCGTTAAATGGTGACGGCGTCATAGAGTGGCCGGTGGGCGCGGTGGTGTACCTGTTCCGCCACCGCAAGGGCCGCCGCATCATGGGACCAAGTTTTGTAGGGAAATAAGGGAGCAACTACTCAAGGGATACTCTTTGGAGGGTTCCCATAGAGGTCATTTTGTTTGGCGGGAGCGCGTCAAGTGGTGCCTCGGGAATTTTTTCCCCTACACATGCGTCCTATTTCTATTAGTTTTTCGGCTTTGGACTTTTGGCTGGTTTTCCATATGTTTTGGAGGCAAAAGGAAAAATTGTTTTTTTGGAAGTAGTGTTTTTCTGCGATATGGCAATACGAGCTTTTGTGAGAAGCACAACTGCATTTTTGGGAAAGGAAAGCACAACCGCTGCATAATCATGCTTCTGTGAGAAGCCCAGCCTTTACTTTTATGAGAAACACAACTGTACTTCTAAAAAGAAAAAAAAAGCACAATCTATGCTTCCATGAGAACCACAACAAATGTGCTTCGACAAAGAAAAGCACAACCCGTGCTTCTGCGACAAGTATAGTTGTGCTTCCTCGAGAAGCACAATGGTGCTTCCCTCAAAAACAAATATGAAAAAACACAATTTTGCTTCCCCAAAAAAGTGAAAAGGCACAACTGTGCTTCTGTATTCCTCTTTTTTCATAGTTTCGGTCTTTTTTTTCTCGGGTTTTGGTTTTCTTATTTTTCTAGTTTTGTGTTTTTTTGGTTTTGTTATTTTTAGATTCTTAGTTTTTTGGTTTTTTGTGAAAAAGATAATCAACCTATTAACATGGGATCCAATTTCGAAGATCTTGTTGAGAGAAATCCAACGGTGAAAAAGGTTCGCGATTTGGACGCATGGTTTAAGAGATAAAATATTTTACAAAAACAAATCTGAAAAAAACCTCCCAAGTCGTGACAAATGGCACGCAAAATGACACACATGCACTGCCCACTAGTCCCACTAAAGGGAGGCATAATGGGTCGACTTAATTGAAGAGCACAAGCGTCCCTGTTGGTACAACTAAAATCAATGTGGATGGTGCCGTTGAAAGTAGAGGAGAGCGTGGAGCTTTTGTTGTGGTGTGCCACATGAAGGAAATATGCCCTAGAGGCAATAATAAAGTTATTATTTATTTCCTCATATCATGATAAATGTTTATTATTCATGCTAGAATTGTATTAACCGGAAACATGATACATGTGTGAATACATAGACAAACATATAGTCACTAGTATGCCTCTACTTGACTAGCTCATTAATCAAAGATGGTTATGTTTCCTAACCATAGACATGTGTTGTCATTTGATTAAATGAGATCACATCATTAGGAGAATGATGTGATTGACATGACCCATCCCGTTAGCTTAGCACTTGATCGTTTAGTATTCAGCTATTGCTTCCTTCATGACTTATACATGTTCTGTAACTATGAGAATTGTGTAACTCCGTTTACGGAGGAACACTTTGGGTACTACCAAACGTCTAGCGTGGCGGGTGATTATAAAGGAGTACTACAGGTGTCTCCCAAGGTACATGTTGAGTTAGCATAATTCGAGATTAGGATTTGTCACTCCGATTGTGGGAGAGGTATCTCTGGGCCCTCTCGCTAATGCTCATCACCTAAGCCTTGCAAGCATGTAACTAATGAGTTAGTTATGAGATGATGTATTACGAGCGAGTAAAGAGATTTGTCGATAGCGAGATTGAACTAGGTATTGGATACCGGCGATCGAATCTCGGACAAGTAACATACCGATGACAAAGGGAACAACGTATGTTGTTGTGCGGTTTGACCGATAAAGATCTTCGTAGAATATGTAGGAACCAATATGGGCATCCAGGTCCTGCTATTGGTTATTGACCAGAGACGTGTCTCAATCATGTCTACATCATTCTCGAACCGTAGGGTCCGCACGCAAAGGTTTCGATGACAATTATATTATGAGTTTATGTATTTTGATGTACGAAGTTTGTTGGTCCGGGATGTGATCACGGACATGACGAGGAGTCTCGAAATGGTGAGACATAAAGATTGATATATTGGACGGATATATTTGGACACGAAAGGTTCTGGAGAGTTTGGGAATATCTGAGACTCAGGGAGGTTACGGAACCCCGGGAAGTATATGGGCCTTATTGGGCCCTATTGGAAGGAAGTGAGAAGGAGCAAGGGAGGGGGGCCGGCCCCCCCTTTCCTTTTCTCCTTCCCCCTCTTCCTTCCTACTACTAATACTCCTTCCTTCCCCTCCAACTTGGATTAGGAAAGGAGGAAACCTACTTGGAGTAGGTTTCCCCCTCCTATGGCGCCCCTTGGGCGGCCACCTCCTCCCTCCCTCCTTTATATCTGGGGGTAGGGGGCACCCTAGACACACAAGTTGATCATTGAGATCGTTCCTTAGCCGTGTCGGTGCCCCCTCCACGATATTATACCTCGGTCATATTGTAGCGGTGCTTAGGCGAAGCCCTAGGGCGAGAGAACATCAAGATCGTCACCACGCCGTCGTCTTGTGGAACTCCCCTGGCGCCTCTGCTGGATCGGAGATCGAGGTGCGTCATCGAGCTGTCTGCGTGTCAAGAACTCGGAGGTGCGAATGCTTGATGCTTGGATCGTTCGGACCGGTGGACGTCGACTACTTCCTCTACGTTGCGTCAGCGCTTCGCTTCGGTCTCACGAGTGCGTAGACAAGACTCTCCCCTCGTTGCTATATCATCACCATGATCTTGCGTGTGCGTAGGAATTTTTTTGAAATTACTACGTTCCCCAACACCACAACCATCTAGGATCATCCTCAATCACCTTTAAGCCCGTAGCAGCCACGTAAAATTTGCAACAACAAAGTAGAGGACGTCTAACTTGTTTTTGCAGGGCATGTTGTGATGTGATATGGTCAAGAGGTGATGCTATATTTTATTGTATGAGATGATCATGTTTTGTAACCGAAGTTATCGGCAACTGGCAGGAGCCATATGGTTGTCGCTTTATTGTATGAAATGCAAACGCCCTGTAATTGCTTTACTTTATCACTAAGCGGTAGCGATAGTCATAGAAGCAATAGATGGCATAACGACAACGATGCTACGATGGAGATCAAGGTGTCGCGCCGGTGACGATGGTGATCACGACGGTGCTTCAGAGATGGAGATCACAAGCACCTGGGTATTTGATACTGGTTCTGTTGCTAACATTTGCAACTCAAAACAGGGACTACGGATTAAGCGAAGATTAGCTAAGGACGAGGTGACAATGCGCGTGGGAAATGGTTCCAAAGTCGATGTGATCGCGGTCGGCACGCTACCTCTACATCTACCATCGGGATTAGTTTTAGACCTAAATAATTGTTATTTGGTGCCTACGTTGAGCATGAACATTATATCTGGATCTTGTTTGATGCGAGGCGGTTATTCATTAAATCATAGAATAATGGTTGTTCTATTTATATGAGTAATATCTTTTATGGTCATGCACCCTTGAAGAGTGGTCTATTTTATTAAATCCCGATAGTAGTGATACACATATTCATAATGTTGAAGCCAAAAGATGCAGAGTTGATAATGATAGTGCAACATATTTGTGGCACTTGCCGTTTAGATCATATCGATTGTAAAAGCATGAAGAAACTCCATACTGATGGACTTCTGGAATCACTTGATTATGAATCACTTGGTACTTGCGAACCGTGCCTCATGGGCAAGATGACTAAAACACCGTTCTCCGGATCTATGGAGAGAGCAACAGATTTGTTGGAAATCATACATACAGATGTATGTGGCCCGATAAATGTTGAGGCTCGTGGCGGATATCGTTATTTTCTCACCTTCACAGATGATTTGAGCAGATATGGGTATATCTACTTGATGAAGCACAAGTCTGAAACATTTGAAAAGTTCAAAGAATTTCAGAGTGAAGTAGAAAATCATCGTAACAAGAAAATAAAGTTTCTCGATCGATCGTGGAGGAGAATATTTGAGTTCACGACTTTGGTTTACATTTGAAACAATGTGGAATAGTTTAGCAACTCACGCCACAGAACACCACAGCGAAATGGTGTGTCGAGCGTCGTGTCGTACTTTACTTGATATGGTACGATCTATGATGTCTCTTACCGATTTACCGCTATCGTTTTGGGGTTATGCTTTAGAGACGGCCGCATTCACGTTAAATAGGGCACCATCAAAATCCGTTGAGACAACGCCTTATGATTTGTGGTTTGGCAAGAAACCAAAGTTGTCGTTTCTTAAAGTTTGGGGCTGCGATGCTTATGTGAAGAAACTTCAACCATATAAGCTCGAACCCAAATCTGAGAAATGTGTCTTCATAGGATACCCAAAGGAGACTATTGGGTACACCTTCTATCACAGATCTGAGGGCAAGATTTTCGTTGCTAAATTTGGATCCTTTCTAGAGAAGGAATTTCTCTCGAAAGAAGTGAGTGGGAGGAAAGTAGAACTTGATGAGATAACTGTATTTACTCCCTTATTGGAAAGTAGTTCATCACAAGAACCGGTTCCTATGACAACTACACCAATTAGTGAGGAAGCTAATGATCTTGATCATGAAACTTCAGATCAAATTTCTCTTGAACCACGTGGTCTGCGAGTAAGATCCGCACTGAGTGGTGCGGAAATCCTATTCGGAAGTCATGTTACTTGACCATGATGAACCTCACGAACTATGAGGAAGCGATGATGAGCCCAGATTCCGCAAAATGGCTAGAGGCCATGAAATCGAGATGGGATCCATGTATGAAAACAAAGTATGGACTTTGGTTGACTTGCACGATGATCGGCAAGCCATTGAGAATAAATGGATCTTTAAGAAGAAGGCGTGACGCTGATGGTAATATTCTTGTCTACAAAGCTCGACTTGTTGCAAAAGGTTTTCGACAAGTTCAAGGGGTTGACTACGATGAGACTTTCTCACCCGTAGCGATGCTTAAGTCTGTCCGAATCATGTTGGCTATTGTTGCATTTCATGACTATGAAATTTGGCAAATGGATGTCAAGACTGCATTCTTGAATGGATTTCTAGAAGAAGAGTTGTATATGATGCAGCCTGAAGGTTTTGTTGATCCAAAAGGTGCTAACAAAGTGTGCAAGCTCCAGCGTTCCATTTATGGACTGGTGCAAGCATCTCGGAGTTGGAGAAGCCTGTATTTACAAGAAAGTGAGTGGGAGCTCTGTAGCATTTCTAGTTTTATATGTTGATGACATATTATTAATTGGAAATGATATAGAATTTCTGGATAGCATAAAGGGATACTTGAATAAAAGTTTTTCAATGAAAGACCTCGAAGAAGCTGCTTACATATTGGGCATCAAAATCTATATGTTAGGAACGTAGTAATTTCAAAAAAAAATCCTACGCACACGCAAGATCATGGTGATGGCATAGCAACGAGAGGAGAGTGTTAGTCCACGTACCCTCGTGAGACCGTAAGCGGGCGTTATCTGCAACGCGGTTGATGTAGTCGTGCGTCTTCACGATCCGACCGATCCAAGCACCGAATGTACGGAGCCTCGAGTTCAGCACCGTTCAGCTCGATGGCGTCCCTCGAACTCCGATCCAGCCAAGTGTCGAGGGAGAGTTTACGTCGACGACGGCGTGGTGACGATCTTGATGTTCTACGGCGCGAGGGCTTCGCTAAGCTTGACGATATGACCGAGGTGGAATATGGTGGAAGGGGGCACCACACACGGCTAAGGAACGATCCGTAGATCAACTTGTGTCTCTATGGGGTGCCCCCCGCCCCCGTATATAAAGGAGGGAGGGAGGAGGAGGCCGGCCCTAGGAGGGGCGCGCCATGGGGAGTCCTACTCCCACTGGGAGTAGGATTCCCCTTTTCCTAGTCCAACTAGGGGTCCTTCCATGTAGTAGGTGAAGGAAATATGCCCTAGAGGCAATAATAAAGTTATTATTTATTTCCTTATTTCATGATAAATGTTTATTATTCATGCTAGAATTGTATTAACCGGAAACATAATACATGTGTGAATACATAGACAAACATAGTGTCACTAGTATGCCTCTACTTGACTAGCTCGTTTATCAGAGATGGTTATGTTTCCTAGCCATGGACAAAAGAGTTGTCATTTGATTAACGGGATCACATCATTAGGAGAATGATGTGATTGACTTGACCCATTCCGTTAGCTTAGCACTTGATCGTTTAGTATGTTGTTATTGCTTTCTTCATAACTTATACATGTTCCTGTAACTATGAGATTATGCAACTCCCGTTTACGGAGGAACACTTTGGGTACTACCAAGCGTTACAACGTGCGGGTGATTATAAAGGAGTACTACAGGTGTCTCCAAAGGTACATGTTGAGTTGGCGTATTTGAGATTAGGTTTTGTCACTCCGATTGTCGGAGAGGTATCTCTGGGCCCTCTCGGTAATGCACATCATTATAAGCCTTGCAAGCAATGTAACCAATGAGTTGGTTACGGGATGATGCATTCTGAGCGAGTAAAGAGACTTGTCGGTGGCGAGATTGAACTAGGTATTGGATACCGACGATCGAATCTCGGGCAAGTAACATACCGATGACAAAGGAACAACGTATGTTGTTATGCGGTTTGACCGATAAAGATCTTCGTAGAATATGTAGGAACCAATATGGGCATCCAGGTCCGCTATTGGTTATTGACCGAGATGTGTCTCGATCATGTCTACATCGTTCTCGAACCGTAGGGTCCATGCACGCTTAAGGTTTCGATGACAATTATATTATGAGTTTATGTATTTTGATGTCTTGAAGTTTGTTGAGTCCGGATATGATCACGGACATGACGAGGAGTCTCGAAATGGTCGAGACATAAAGATTGATATATTGGACGGATATATTTGGACACGGAAAGGTTCCGGAGAAGTTTGGAGCTCAGGGAGGTTACGAAACCCCGGGAGGTATATGGGCCTTATTGGGCCCATGTAGGAGGAAGGAGAAGGAGCAAGGGAGGCGTGCCCCAAGCCCAATCGAATTGGGGAGGGGCGGCCCCCTTTCCTTTCTCCTTCCCCTCTTCCTATTACTACTACTAGTACTACTTCCTAATACTAGTACTCTTTCCTTCCCCTCCAAATAAGATAAGGAAAGAGAAACCTACTTGGAGTAGGTTTCCCCCTCCTCATGGCGCGCCCCCCTAGGGTCGGCCACCTCCTCCCTCCCTCCTTTATATATGGGGGTAGGGGGGCACCCTAGAACACACAAGTTGATCATTGATCGTTCCTTAGCCGTGTGCGGTGCCCCCCTCCACGATATAACACCTCGGTCATATTGTAGCGGTGCTTAGGCGAAGCCTGCGACGAGAGAACATCAAGATCGTCACCACGCCGTCATCTTGTGGAACTCCCCTCGGCGCCTCTGCTGGATCGGAGATCGAGGTGCGTCATCGAGCTGTCTGCGTGTCAAGAACTTCGAAGGTGCGAATGCGGTGCTTGGATCGGTTGAACCGGGAGGACGTCGACTACTTCCTCTACGCTGCGTCAACGCTTCGCTTGTCTCGAGGTACATAGACAACACTCTCCTCTCGTTGCTATATCATCACCATGATCTTGCATGTGCGTAGAAATTTTTGAAATTACTCGTGTCCCAACAATGGCATCCGAGCCTAGGTTTTATGGTTTGATGTTATTTGCACGAGTAGAACACAAGTGAGTTGTGGGCGATATAAGTCATCTGCTTACCAGCATGTCATACTTTGGTTCGATGGTATTTTGGATGAAGCTGCCGGACCGACATTACGCGTGCGCTTCTGAGGCTGGTTTTACCGCCGTGCTTTGCACACAATTGTGACTAGCGGGTGTCTGTTTCTCAACTTTAGTTGAACCGAGTGTGGCTCGCCGGTCCTTGCAAAGGTTAAAACAGCATCAACTTGACAAACTATCGTTGTGGTTTTGATGCGTAGGTGAGATTGGTTCTTGCTTAAGCCCGTAGCAGCCACGTAAAATTTGCAACAACAAAGTAGAGGACGTCTAACTTGTTTTTGCAGGGCATGTTGTGATGTGATATGGCCAAGACATGATGCTATATTTTATTGTATGAGATGATCATGTTTTGTAACGAAGTTATCGGCAATGGCGGCAGAGCCATATGGTTGTCGCTTTATTGTATGAAATGCAAGCATACATAATTGCTTTACTTTATCACTAAGCGGTAGCGATAGTCGTAGAAGCAATAGATGGCGTAACGACAACGATGCTATGATGGAGATCAAGGTGTCGCGCCGGTGACGATGGTGATCACGACGGTACTTCGAAGATGGAGATCACAAGCACAAGATGATGATGGCCATATCATATCACTTATATTTTGATTGCATATGATGTTTATCTATTATACATCTTATTCTTGCTTTGATTGACGGTAGCATTTTAAGATGATCTCTCACTAATTATCAAGAAGTGTTCTCCCTGAGTATGCACCGTTGCGAAAGTTCTTCGTGCTGAGACACCACGTGATGATCGGGTGTGATAGGCTCTACGTTCAAATACAACGGGTGCAAAACAGATGCACACGCGGAATACTCAGGTTAAACTTGACGAGCCTAGCATATACAGATATGGCCTCGGAACATGGAGACCGAAAGGTCGAGCGTGAATCATATAGTAGATATGATCAACATAGAGATGTTCACCATTGAAACTACTCCATCTCACGTGATGATCGGACATGGTTTAGTTGATTTGGATCACGTGATCACTTAGAAGATTAGAGGGATGTCTAGCTAAGTGGGAGTTCTTAAGTAATATGATTAATTGAACTTTAATTTATCATGAACTTAGTCCTGGTAGTATTTTGCAAATTATGTTGTAAATCAATAGCTCGCGTTGTTGCTTTTATATGTTTATTTTGATATGTTCCTAGAGAAAAATGTATTGAAAAATGTTAGTAGCAATGATGCGGATTGGATCCATGATCTGAGGTTTATCCTCATTGTTGCACAGAAGAATTATGTTCTTGATGCACCGCTAGGTGACAGACCTATTGCAGGAGTAGATGCAGACGTTATGAACGTTTGGCTAGCTCAATATGATGACTACTTGATAGTTTAGTGCACCATGCTTTATGGCTTAGAATCGGGACTTCAAAGGCGTTTTGAGCGTCATGGACCATATGAGATGTTCGAGGAATTGAAGTTAATATTTCAAGCAAATACCGAGTTGAGAGATATGAAGTCTCCAACAAGTTCTATAGCTAAAAGATGGAGGAGAATCGCTCAACTAGTGAGCATGTGCTCAGATTATGCAGGTACTTCAATCGCTTGAATCAAGTGGGAGTTAATCTTCCGGATAAGATAGTGATTGACAGAATTCTCTAGTCACCATCACTAAGTTACTAGAACTTCGTGATGAACTATAGTATGCAAGGGATGGCGAAACGATTCCCAAGCTCTTACGTGATGCTGAAATCAACGAAGGTAGAAATCAGAAAGAGCATCAAGTGTTGATGGTTAACAAGATCACTAGTTTCAAGAAAGGGCAAAGGAAAGAAAGGGAACTTCAAGTAGAATGACAAGCAAGTTGTCACTCCGTGAAGAAGACAAAAGCTGGACCAAAGCCTGAAACCGAGTGTTTATCTTGCAAAGAAATGGTCCTTTGAAGCGGAAATGCCACGAATATTTGGTGGATAAGAAGGATGGCAAAGTGAACAAGGGTATATTTGATATACTGATTATTGATGTGTGCCTTACTAGTGTTTATAGTAGCCCACAGTATTTGATACTTGTTAGGTTGCTAAGATTAGTAACTTCGAAGCAGAGTTCTGAAATAAGCAGAGACTAGTTGAAGGGAAGTGACGATGAGTGTTGGAAGTAGTTCCAAGATTGTTATGATCATCATCGCACACTCCTATAATTTCGGGATTAGTGTTAAACCTAAATAAATGTTATTTGTGTTTGCGTTGAGCATGAATATGATTTGATCATGTTTATTGCAATATGGTTATTCATTTAAAATCGAGAATAATTGTTGTTCATTTACATGAATAAAACCTTCGATGGTCATACACCCAATGAAAATAGTTTGTTGGATCTCGATCGTAGTGATACACATATTCATAATATTGAGGCCAAAAGATGCAAAGTTAATAATGATAGTGCAACTTATTTGTGGCACTTGCCGTTTAGGTCATACGATGTAAAGCGCATGAAGAAACTCCATAAAGATGGATTTTGGAATCACTTGGTTATGAATCATTTGATGCTTGCGAACCGTGCCTTTTGGACAAGATGACTAAAACTCCATTCTTGGAACAATAGAGCGAACTCTTGACTTATTGAAAATAATACATCTTGATGTATGCAGACCAATGAGTATGAAGGCTTGTGGCAAGTTCATTATTTTCTGACCTTCACAAGATGATTTGAGCAGATATGGGTATATCTACTTGATGAAGCACAAGTCTGAAACATTTGAAAAGTTCAAAGAATTTCAGAGTGAAGTAGAAAATCATCGTAACAAGAACATAAAGTTTCTGAGCTGATCGCAAAGAGAATATTTGAGTTCTGAGTTTGGTCTTCAACTAAAACAATGTGAAATAGATTCACAGTTCACACCACAGAACACCACAACATTATGGTGTGTCGAGCGTTATGTCGTACTTTATTGGATATGGTGTCATCTATGATGTTTCTTCTGATTTACCATTATCGTTTTGGGGTTATGCATTAGAGACAGCTGCATTCACGTTAAAGGGCACCATCTAAATCCGTTGAGGCGACACTATATGAACTGTGGTTTAGCAAGAAACCCAAGTTGTCGTTTCTTAAAGTTTGGGGTTGCGATGCTTATGTGAAAAAGTTTCATCTGATAAGCTCGAACCCAAATCGGAAGTCGTCTTCATAGAATACCCAAAGGAAATTGTTGGGTACACCTTCTATCACAGATCCGAAGGCAAGATATTCGTTGCTAAAATGGATCCTTTCTAGAAGGGAGTTTCTCTCGAAAGAAGTGAGTGGGAGAAAGTAGAACTTGATGAGGTAATCTGTACTGCTCCTTATTGGAAAGTAGTTCATCACAGAAATCAGTTCTGTGACAAATACACCAATTAGTGAGGAAGCTAATGATATTGATCATGAAACTTGAGATCAAGTTACTCTGAGAACCTCGTGGGTCTTCGAGTAAGATCCGCACTGAGTGGTGTAGTAATGATGTTCGGAAATCATGTTACTAGACCATGATGAACCTCGAACTATGAGAAGCGATGATGAGCCCAGATTCATGAGATGGCTTGAGGCCATAAAATCGAGATATGATCCATGTATGAAAACAAAGTATGGACTTTGGTTGACTTGCCGATGATCGGCAAGCCATTGAGAATAAATGGATCTTTAAGAAGAATCTTGGCGCGATGGTAATGTTCTTGTCTACAAAGCTCGACTTGTTGCAAAAGATTTTCGACAAGTTCAAGGGGTTGACTACGATGAGACTTTCTCACCCGTAGCGATGCTTAAGTCTGTCCGAATCATGTTGGCTATTGCTGCATTTCATGATTATGAAATTTGGCAAATGGATGTCAAGACTGCATTCTTGAATGGATTTCTAGAAGAAGAGTTGTATATGATGCAGCATGAAGGTTTTGTTGATCCAAAGGTCTTGACAAAGTGTGCAAGCTCCAACGTTCCATTTATGGACTGGTGCAAGCATCTCGGAGTTGGAATAAGCGTTTTGATAGTGTGATCAAAGCATATGGTTTTATCTGAGACTTTTGGAGAAGCTTTGTATTTACAAGAAAGTGAGTGGGAGCTCTGTAGCATTTCTAGTTTTATATGTTGATGACATATTATTAATTGGAAATGATATAGAATTTCTGGATAGCATAAAGGGATACTTGAATAAAAGTTTTTCAATGAAAGACCTCGGTGAAGCTGCTTACATATTGGGCATCAAGATCTATAGAGATAGATCAAGATGCTTAATAGGACTTTCACAAAGCACATACCTTGACAAAATTTTGAAAAAGTTCAAAATGGATCGAGCAAATGAAATTGAGTTCTTGCTAGTGTTGCAAGGTATGAAATTGAGCAAGACTCAAATCCCGACCACTAGAGAAAATAGAAAGAGAATGAAAAGTCATTCCCTATGCCTCAGTCATAGGTTCTATAAAGTATGCTATGCTATGTACCGGACCTATTGTATACCTTGCTCTGAATTTGGCGAGGGATCACACCTACAATAGTGATCTAGGAGTAGATCCTTTGGACATTGGTCAAGAATATCCTTAGTAAGGACTAAGGAGATGTTTCTCGATTATGGAGGTGATAAAAGAGTTTGTTGTAAATGATAAATGTTTACATCGAATTGTATTAACTGGAAACATAAATAATAACTTTATTATTGCCTCTAGGGCATATTTCTTCAGAGGGCCCCTCTCCGATAATCGGAGTGACAAATCCTAATCTCGAATTATGCCAACCCAACATCCTTCGTAAACACCGTAGTACCACTTGCACTAGAGTCAATAATCTAGTTCACATCGCTATGTGATTTAACAACAATATTCATATCTCAGTTTGTATGATTAACACCCATAGTTCACATCGCCATGTGACCAACACCAAGGGTTTACTAGAGTCAATAATCTTGTTCACATCGCTATGTGATTAACACCCAAAGAGTACT
Source organism: Aegilops speltoides (assembly GCA_021437245.1). Lineage (NCBI taxonomy): Eukaryota > Viridiplantae > Streptophyta > Magnoliopsida > Poales > Poaceae > Aegilops > Aegilops speltoides. The sequence goes on along the minus strand of CM038145.1, from coordinate 39,085,663 downwards.
AAGGTGTGATCATGTTTTGCTCGTGAGAGAAGCTTAGTCAACGGGTCTCATTACATTCAGAGTCAGATATATTTTGCAAATATTCTATGTCTACAATGCTCTGCACGAAGCTACTTTAGCTAATTGCTCCCACTTTTAATATGTATCTAGATTGGGACTTAGAGTCATCTGGATTGGTGTAAAAGCTTGCATCATTGTAACTTTTTACGACGGGCTCTTTTGTCACCTCCATAATCGAGAAATATTTCCTTAGTCCTCACTAAGGATATTCTTGACCAATCCAGTGATCTACTCCTAGATCACTATTGTACTCCCTTGCCAAATTCAGAGCAAGGTATACAATAGGTCTGGTACATAACATAGCATACTTTATAGAACCTATGATCGAGGCATAGGGAATGACTTTCATTCTCTTTTCTATTTTCTCGCCGTGGTCGGGATTTGAGTCTTACTCAATTTCACACCTTTGCAACACAGGCAAGAACTCTTTCTTTGACTGCTCTATTTTGAACTATTTCAAAATCTTGCCAAGGTATGTACTCATTGAAAATCTTATCAAGCCGCCTTGATCTATCTCAATAGATCTTGATGCTCAATATGTAAGTAGCTTTACCGAGGTCTTTATTTTAAAGAACTCCTTTCAAACACTCCTTTATGCTTTGCGTAATAATTCTACATTATTTCCGATCAACAATATGTCATTCACATATACTTATCGAAATGCCGTAGTGCTCCCACTCACTTTCTTGTAAATACAGCCTTCCAAAAGTCTCAGATAAATCATATGCTTTGATCAACTCATCAAAGCGTATATTCCAACTCCGAGATGCTTGCACCAGTCCATTGATGGATTGCTGGAGCTTGCACACTTTGTTAGCATCTTTAGGATTGGCAAAAACTTTCTGATTGCATCATATACAACTCTTCTTTAATAAATCCATTAAGGAATGCAGTTTTGACATCCATTTGCCAGATTTCATAAAATGTGGCAATTGCTAACATGATTCGGACAGACTTAAGCATCGATACGAGTGAGAAAATCTCATCGTATTCAACCGCTTGAACTTGTTGAAAAACCTTTTGTAACAAGTCGAGCTTAGTGGATAGTAACACAACTATCAGTGTCCGTCTTCCTCTTGAAGATCCATTTATTTAACATGGCTTGCTGATCATCGAGCAAGTCAATCAAAGTCCATACTTTGTTCTCATACATGGATCATATCTCGATTTTATGGCCTCAAGCCATTTCATGAATCTGGGCTCATCATCGCTTCCTCATAGTTCTTAGGTTCATCATGGTCTAGAAACATGACTTCCAGAATAGTATTACCGTACTACTCTGGTGCGGACTGTACTTTGGAAGACCTACGAGGTTTTGTAGTAACTTGATCTGAAGTTTCATGATCATCGTCATTAGCTTCCTCACTAATTGGTGTAGGAATCACTGGAACTGATTTCCGTGATGAACTACTTTCCAATTCGGGAGAAGGTACAAATTACCTTATCAAGCTCGACTTTCCTCCCACTCACTTTTTTCGAGAGAAACTCCTTCTCTAGAAAGGATCCATTTTTTTAGCAACGAATATCTTGCCTTCGGATCTGTGATAGAAGGTGTACCCAACAATTTCCTTTGGGTATTCTATGAAGACGCATTCTCCGATTTGGGTTCGAGCTTATCAGATGAAACTTTTTCACATAAGCATCGCAGCCCCAAACTTTAAGAAACGATAACTTGGGTTTCTTGCTAAACCACAGCTCATATGTTGTCGCCTCAACGGATTTAGATGGTGCCCTTTAATGTGAATGCAGTTGTCTCTAATGCATAACCCCAAAAAATATTGGTAAATCAGTAAGAGACATCATAGATCGCACCATATCCAATAAAGTGCGGTTATGACGCTCGGACACACCATAACGCTGTGGTGTTCCGTGGCGTGAGCTATGAAACTATTCCACATTATTTTAATTGAAGACCAAACTCAGAACTCAAATATTCGCCTCGCGATCAGATCACGTAAACTTTATTTTCTTATTACGATGATTTTTCCACTTCACTCTGAAATTCTTTGAACCTTTCAACTATTTTAGACTTATGTTTCATCGAGTAGATATACCCATATCTGCTCAAATCATCTTGTGAAGGTCAGAAAATAACGATACTTGCCACGAGCGCTCATACTCATTGGTCTCGCACACATCAAGATGTATTATTTCCAATAAGTCAAGAGTTCGCTCCATTGTTCAAGAACGGAGTTTTAGTCATCTTGCCCAAAAGGCACGGTTCGCAAGCATCAAATGATTCATAACCAAGTGATTCCAAAATCCATTTTTATGGAGTTTCTTCATGCGCTTTACAATCGATATGACCCAAACGGCAAGTACACAAATAAGTTGCACTATCATTATTAACTTTGCATCTTTTGGCATCAATATTATGAATATGTGTATCAATACGATCGAGATCCAAAAACTATTTTCATTGGGTGTATAACCATCAAGGTCTTATTCATGTAAACAGAATAACAATTATTTTTAATTTCAAATGAATAACCAGATTGCAATAAACATGATCAAATCATAGTCATGCTCAACGCAAACGCCAAATAACATTTATTTAGGTTTAACACTAATCCCGAAAGTATAGGGAGTGTGTGATGATGATCATATCAATCTTGGAACTACTTCCAATACTCATCGCCACTTCCCTTCAACTAGTCTCTGCTTATTCTCAGAACTCCTGCTTCGAGTTACTAATCTTAGCAACCAAACAAGTATCAAATACTGGGGCTACTATAAACACTAGTAAGGCACACATCAATAACTTGTATATCAAATATACCCTTGTTCACTTTGCCATCCTTCTTATCCACCAAATATTCAGGCATTTCCACTTCCAAAGGACCATTTCCTTTGCAAAGGTAAGCACTCGCCTGTGCTTTGGTCCAACTTTGGGCTTCTTCGTGGAAGTGACAACTTGCTTGTCATTCTACTTGAAGTTCCCCTTTCTATCCCTTTGCCCTTTTCTTGAAACTAGTGATCTTGTTAACCATCAACACTTGATGCTCTTTCTTGATTTCTACCTTCGTTGATTTCAACATCACGAAGAGCTCGGGAATCATTTTCGTCATCCCTTGCATACTATAGTTCATCTCGAAGTTCTAGTAACTTAGTGATGGCGACTAGAGAATTCTATCAATCACTATCTTATCTGGAAGATTAACTTCCACCGATTCAAGCGATTGAAGTATCCGCATAATCTGAGCACATGCTCACTAGTCGAGCGATTCTCCTCCATCTTTTAGCTATAGAACTTGTTGGAGACTTCATATCTCTCAACTCGGTATTTGCTTGAAATATTAACTTCAATTCCTCGAACATCTCATATGGTCCATGATGTTCAAAACATCTTTGAAGTCCCGATTCTAAGCCATAAAGCATGGTGCACAAAACTATCAAGTAGTCATCATATTGAGCTAGCCAAACGCTCATAACGCCCGCATCCGCTCCTGCAATAGGTCTGTCACCTAGTGGTGCATTAAGGACATAATTCTTCCAGGCAGAATGAGGATAAACCTCAGATCACGGATCCAATCCGCATCATTGCTACTAACATTTTTCAACACAATTTTCTAGGAACATATCAAAATAAACATATGAAAGCAACAACGCAAGCTATTGATCTTACAACATAATTTGCAAAATACTACCAGACTAAGTTCATGATAAATTTAAGTTCAATTAATCATATTACTTAAGAACTCCCACTTAGACAGACATCTCTAGTCATCTAAGTGATCACGTGATCCAAATCAACTAAACCATAACCGATCATCACGTGAGATGGAGTAGTTTCAATGGTGAACATCTCTATGTTGATCATATCTACTATATGATTCACGCCGACCTTCGGTCTCCGTGTTCCAAGGCGATATCTCAGATATGCTAGGCTCGCCAAGTATAACTCGAGTATTCCACGGTGCAACTGTTTTGCACCCGCTGTATTTGAACGTAGAGCCTATCACACCCGATCATCACGTGGTGTCTCAAAGACGAAGAACTTTCGCAACGGTGCATACTCAGGGAGAACACTTCTTGATAATTAGTGAGAGATCATCTTAAAATGCTACCGTCAATCAAAGCAAGATAAGATGCATAAAGGATAAACATCACATGCAATCAATATAAGCTATATGATATGGCCATCATCATCTTGTGCTTGTGATCTCCATCTTTGAAGCACCGTCATGATCACCATCGTCACCGGCGCTACACCTTGATCTCCATCGTAGCATCGTTGTCGTTATGCCATCTATTGCTTCTAAGACTATCGCTACCGCTTAGTGATAAAGTAAAGCAATTACAGGGCGTTTGCATTTCATACAATAAAGCGACAACCATATGGCTCCTGCCAGTTGCCGATAACTTCGGTTACAAAACATGATCATCTCATACAATAAAATATAGTATCACGTTTTGACCATATCACATCACGACATGCCCTGCAAAAACAAGTTAGACGTCCTCTACTTTGTTGTTGCAAATTTTACGTGGCTGCTACGGGCTTAGCAAGAACCGTTCTTACCTACGCATCAAAACCACAACGATAGTTTGTCAAATAGACTCCGTTTTAACCTTCACAAGGACCGGCGAGCCACACTCGGTTCAACTAAAGTGAGAGAGACAGACACCCGCCAATACTTTTAAGCACGAGTGCTCGAACGGTGAAACCAGTCTAGCGTAAGCGTCTGCGTAATGTCGGTCCGGGCCGCTTCATCTCACAATACCGCTGAACCAAAGTATGACATGCTGGTAGGCAGTATGACTTATATCGCCCACAACTCACTTGTGTTCTACTCGTGCATATAACATCAACGATAAAACCTAGGCTCGATGCCATCATTGGGAACGTAGTAATTTCAAAAAATTCCTACGCACACGCAAGATCATGGTGATGGCATAGCAACGAGAGGGAGAGTGTTCGCCCACGCACTCGTGAGACCGTAAGCGAAGCGCTATCACAACGCTGTTGATGTAGTCGACGTCTTCACGATCCGACCGATCCAAGCACCGAACGTACGGAGCCTCCAAGTTCAGCACACGTTCAGCTCGATGACGTCCCTCGAACTCCGATCCAGCCGAGTGTCGAGGGAGAGTTTCGTCAGCACGACGACGTGGTGACGATCTTGATGTTCTACCGGCGCAGGGCTTCGCGTAAGCTTCACGACGATATGACCGAGGTGGAATATGGTGGAAGGGGGCACCGCACACGGCTAAGGAATGATCCGTAGATCATCTTGTGTCTCTATGGGGTGCCCCCCGCCCCCATATATAAAGGAGGGAGGGAGGAGGAGGCCGGCCCTAGGAGGGGCGCGCCATGGGGAGTCCTACTCCCACCGGAGTAGGATTCCCTTTCCTAGTCCAACTAGGGGTCCTTCCATGTAGTAGGAGTAGGAGACTAGGAAGGGAAGAGAGAAGGAAGGAAGGAGGGGTGCGGCCCTCCCCTAGTCCATTCGGACTAGGCCTTGGGGGCACGCGCCCTGCCCTAGGTAGCCCTTTCTCTTTCCGCAGGCCCAATAAGGCCCAATACTTCTCCCGGCGAATTCCGTAACTCTCCCAGACTCAAAAATACCCGAATCACTCGGAACCTTTCCGAACTCCGAATGTAGTCATCCAATATATCGATCTTTACGTCTCGACCATTTCGAGACTCCTCGTCATGTCCCCGATCTCATCCGGGACTCCAAACTCCTTCGGTACATAAAAATTCATAAACTCATAATATAACTGTCATCGAAACCTTAAGCGTGCGGACCCTACGGGTTCGAGAACTATGTAGACATGACCTAAAACCATTCTCGGTCAATAACCAATAGCGGGACCTGGATGCCCATATTGGTTCCTACATATTCTACAAAGATCTTTATCGGTCAAACCGCATAACAACATACTTTGTTCCCTTTGTCATCGGTATGTTACTTGCCCGAGATTTGATCGTCGGTATCCAATACCTAGTTCAATCTCGTTACCGGCAAGTCACTTTTCTCGTTCCGTAATACATCATCTCATAACTAACTCATTAGTTACATGCTTGCAAGGCTTAGGTGATGAGTATTACCGACAGGGCCCAGAGATACCTCTCCGACAATCGGAGTGACAAATCCTAATCTCGAATTATGCCAACCCAACATGTACCTTCGGAAACACCTGTAGTACTCCTTTATAATCACCCAGCATTACGCTTGTGACGCTTGGTAGTACCCAAAGTGTTCCTCCGTAAACGGAGTTGCATAATCTCATAGTTACAGGAACATGTATAAGTCATGAAGAAAGCAATAGCAACATACTAAACGATCAAGTGCTAAGCTAACGGAATGGGTCAAGTCAATCACATCATTCTCCTAATGATGTGATCCCGTTAATCAAATGACAACTCATGTCTATGGTTAGGAAACATAACCATCTTTGATAAACGAGCTAGTCAAGTAGAGGCATGCTAGTGACACTATGTTTGTCTATGTATTCACACATGTATTATGTTTCCGGTTAATACAATTCTAGCATGAATAATAAACATTTATCATGATATAAGGAAATAAATAATAACTTTATTATTGCCTCTAGGGCATATTTCCTTCACTATAGAGATAGATCAAGACGCTTAATAGGACTTTCACAAAGCACATACCTTGACAAAATTTTGAAAAAGTTCAAAATGGATCAGGGAAAGAAAGGATTCTTGCCATGCTACAAGGTGTGAAGTTGAGTCAAACTCAATGCCCGACCACAAAGCAGAAGATAGAGAGAAATGAGAGGTGTTCCTATGCTTCAGCCATAGGCTCTATCATGTATGCAATGTGTGTACCAGACTGACGTATGCTTAGCAATAAGCTTGGTGTAGGTACCAAAGTAATCCAGAGTGGATCATCGGACAGCGGTCAAGAACATCCCGAAATACCGAAAAGGACTAAGGATATGTTTCTCGATATGGAGGTGACAAAGAGCTAGTCGTAAATGGTTACGTCGATGCAAGCTTTGACACTGATCCGGACGATTCTAAATCACAAACCGGATACGTGTTTATATTAAACGGTGGAGCTATAAGTTGGTGCAGTTCTAAACAAAGCGTCGTAGCGGGATCTACATGTGAAGCGGAGTACATAGTTGCTTCTGAAGCAGCAAATGAAGGAGTCTGGATGAAGGAGTTCATTCCCGATCTAGGTGTCATACCTAGTGCATCGGGACCAATGAAGATCTTCTGTGACAATACTGGTGCAATTGCCTTGGCAAAGGAATCCAGATTTCACAAGAGGACCAAGCACATCAAGAGACGCTTCAATTCCATTCGGGACCAAGTCCAAGTGGGAGACATGGAGATTTGCAAGATACATACGGATCTGAATGTTGCAGACCCGTTGACTAAGCCCCTCTCACGAGCAAAACATGATCAGCACCAAGACTCCATGGGTGTTAGAATCATTATCGTAATCTAGATTATTGACTCTAGTGCAAGTGGGAGATGAAGGAAATATGCCCTAGAGGCAATAATAAAGTTATTATTTGTTTCCTCATATCATGATAAATGTTTATTATTCATGCTAGAATTGTATTAACCGGAAACATGATACATGTGTGAATACATAGACAAACATATAGTCACTAGTATGCCTCTACTTGACTAGCTCATTAATCAAAGATGGTTATGTTTCCTAACCATAGACATGTGTTGTCATTTGATTAAATGGGATCACATCATTAGGAGAATGATGTGATTGACATGACCCATCCCGTTAGCTTAGCACTTGATCGTTTAGTATTCTGTTATTGCTTCCTTCATGACTTATACATGTTCCTGTAACTATGAGAATTGTGTAACTCCCGTTTACCGGAGGAACACTTTGGGTACTACCAAACGTCACAACGTAACTGGGTGATTATAAAGGAGTACTACAGGAGCTCCGGGAGGTTACCGGAACCCCCCGGGAAGTATATGGGCCTTATTGGGCCCTATTGGAAGGAAGTGAGAAGGAGCAAGGGAGGGGGGCCGGCCCCCCCTTTCCTTTTCTCCTTCCCCCTCTTCCTTCCTACTACTAGTACTCCTTCCTTCCCCCTCCAACTTGGATTAGGAAAAGGAGGGGAAACCTACTTGGAGTAGGTTTCCCCCTCCCTATGGCGCCCCCCCGCCCTTGGGCCGGCCACCTCCTCCCTCCCTCCTTTATATACGGGGGTAGGGGGGCACCCTAGACACACAAGTTGATCATTGAGATCATTCCTTAGCCGTGTCGGTGCCCTCCTCCACGATATTACACCTCGGTCATATTGTAGCGGTGCTTAGCGAAGCCTGCGACAGAGAACATCAATATCGCTACCACGCCGTCAGGTGACGAACTCCCCTCGGCGCCTCTGCTGGATCGGAGATCGAGGGTGCGCCATCGAGCTGTACGCTGTCAAGAACTTGGAGGTGCCGAGTAACGGTGCTTGGGTCGGTCGGACCGGAGGACGACGACTACTTCCTCTACGCTATGCCAACGCTTCGCTTCGGTCTCACGAGGGTACGTAGACAAGACTCTCCCCTCGTTGCTATATCATCACCATGATCTTGCGTGTGCGTAGGAAATTTTTTGAAATTACTACGTTCACCAACACCACAACCATCTAGGATCATCCTCAATCACCTTTAATTCAATCATGGACGTGTCAAAATTGGAATCATTAGCATGCAACGAGGCTTTGGCATAAGCCGATGATCTTCTGATTAGGCGTATCATCGTCTCCTCTGACGGCTTCTCAGTGATCAATGATATTGCTGAAAATACTGGAGGGCGCAATGCATCGGTGATACGGGAAATTAATGGACGGAGAAGTGGTTTTTAGGATGAAAATGCCAAACGGTGACCGAGCTCCATCGAGGCCTTTATTTGAAAACTTCAAAATTGAAACTTTTCAGTTTCAAAAAATTCCGAAAATAAATACACATATACCTAGATACATAATGTACCTGTGTGCAAATTTTTCAGGTCAAAATACATTAAAATATGAGCTACACCAAAAAGAGAAATCTAGGGCTTTTTAGCATATGTAATATTCATCTTCAAAGTCCATGATTTTATTTGTTTGTGCAGCTCGTAATTCAAGGTATTCCATCCTAAAAAATTTCACACATACACTTTACATACTTGTATACATGTGTATTTTTTTCAGAATTTTTTGAAACTGAAATTTATGAATCTTGAGTTTTTCAAAATAAAGGGCTACATGGAGCTGGGCCTCCAAAATGCCTTAATCTTTTTAGGATTGTCAATTCACCTATGAGTCGATGGTGCCCCTATGTCCCGCTTCACGCGAGACATACGAGACTCTCGCGTGAAACCGAGTGCAAGATCAGCCGGCCCAGGCGCGTGGGAGCCACAACCACGTCTTTTTATTTCACATTTTTTTTCTTTTTTACTTCAGATTATACCTCAAAATATCCTAAATAAATATATTACAAATATAATAATATAAAAAACACTAGAAAAACTATTATCCAATCATTTAAAAAATGTAAAACATGTATATAAAAAGTGTTTCTCATATAAAAAAATGTATCAACGAAAATATAATGCATGTGAAAAGGTTGATAATGTATTTCCTAAAAATATTATTCAAGAATTTGAATAGAAATAAATTTAAACAAGTGTTTAGAAAATGGTAAGCAAGCATTTGAAAAATGTTGATCCAGCAAATGAAAAATGTTAAATGTGTATAAAAACAATGTGGACCACGCATTAAGAAATATTAATCTTGTATTTAGAAAATATTAATCAAGGTTTCAAAATGTTAAATGTGTATATAAAAATGGACCATATAATGAAAAATGTTAATCAAACACTTTAAAATTGTTAAATATGTATTGAAAAATGTATAATTTATTGCGTGTATGGAAAACAAATTCGAGATAAAAAATAAAGTTTAAAAAAGTATTAAAAAATTAATTGAAAAAATTTAACATGTATACATAAAATGTTTCTGATGTTTAAGAAAAATGTTGAATGTGTACTGAAAAAATTAACAGATGTTGAACAAAAGAGAATCCGATGAAAGAATGGCGAAAAAAAGGAAATGAAGCAAGCCAGTAGAAACGAAAACAAAAAGAAGAAAGGAAAAGAAAAGAAATCAAAAAGTGAAGAAACCTGGCAAAAAGAATGAAACCGATAGAACTGAGAAATAAACAAAGAAAACAAAAATAGAATGAAGAAAGGAACAGATCAAAATGAAGAAACAAAAGAAAAAGAAATGGTGAAACCGAGGAAAAACCAAAGAAAAGCATTGAAAAAACAAAGAGAACAGAGAAAACCATAAAAAAAGAAAAATAAGGTGAAAAACAAAAACAAACATAAAAACGAAAAAGAAACAAAAAAACAAAAGAGAGGAAAAACAGATCTGAACACGCGAAGCGTTCGATCGCTCGCGAGCGAACTTCGCGTGGCAGCTATCCGGAAAATCAATAAATAGGCGGGCCCATTTGCTACGCAAGGTAAGAAGTCCTTCAGCGGGAGAAGCTACCATCTCCGTATAAGCAAACCTAGCTCTCGTGAAAACGAAGGAAAATCCTAGATGTCGCCTTAAGCGTCGGATGTCTTTCATTCTACAAACCGGTGCATCCCCCCATCCCTCAGCTTCGGGCTGGCCCATTTACGTTTTTTTTCTATATAAACTTCAAAAAAAAGTGCGAAGCTTCGGGCGACAGGGTTCAACATATGTCTATCTTGACGCTTGTGCATACTCCTTTTTTTATGTTTTCTACGTATAGGAAATGCCCCTATGTTTTCTAAGTTTTTTTTTTGTTTCCTTGTGTTTTTTAATTCTCTTAAATGTGTGAACTTTTTCAAATTGATCAGTTTTATCAAATACAATGAACTGTTTTCATTTTTGGTGATTTTTTAAAACAAGTAGATGAATTTTTTTCAGAATCATTTTTTTAAAATTATATGATTTTTATTTAAAATTCCATTAACCTTTTCAAAATTGATGAACTCTTTTTTCCAATTCATGAACTTTTTAAAAGTTTGAGATTTTTTTCAAATCTGTATATATTTTTGAACTCACGATTGACCATTCAACTGGTCAACCGTAATTGATCAACTCGTTAGAGTGACCAAGGAAACCAACCGAACGCTGGCCTTCTTCTTGAACCGGCCTACTATCAAGGGCGTATTGGCGCCAAGATGCTCAGCCAGTGCCAAAGGCGCCCTATAAGAGCTCCCGAAATCGAATTCGTCGGTGCCATGGATCAAACCCTGCACCTCCAACTATTGAGGGCTCGTAGCTGGGCACACAGGGTGCATGCGGGGCTTCAATGTCTAACTAGGAAACAATGATCACAAGTACATATCTAAAATATTGTTTTGAATTTTCAAATAAATTTTTTCAGTTTGTTTCTTAATTGGGTTGTCTTTTTCTTTCCAGTTTCTTTTCTTCTTCTCTCTTTAAAAAATCAACAAATGGTTGACACTTCAGAAGTTGTTATAATTTGGAAAAAATGTTTCTAATTTCAAAATTTGTTTAGACTTTCAGAAAATGTTCGCTTTTTTACACGAGAATATTTTTTCAATTTACTAAATGATGCTGAAACATTTGATTTCATTTTCCCATTTTTAATTTGTTTGGTATTTTTAAAAGTTTTTTTTCAAAAAATATTTTTACGGAAAATCTGCCTATTTCTAATGCTTATTGAGTGTTGAGTTTATGAGTAAGTATTAAACAGAAACATTTTATGACATAGTATGAGTTTTTTTAATTGCACGATTGTTTTGAAAAAAACTGAACAATTTTTGAAAATGCAAACATTTTTTGGATTTTTGAACAAAATTGGAAATCAAAAGAATTCTTAAAAAACACGAACACTTTCTGAAAAACTCAAACAATTTTTTAAGATGCAAATATTTTTTAATGTATGTATAAAATTTCAAATGTGAACATTTTTAGAAATTTTGAACATTTTTTTGTAATTTCTAGACATTTTTCAATGTCAAAAAAAAAGAAATGGAAAAAAAGAAAAAAGAAAAAGTAATAACGAAAAAGAGACGAGAAAATAAATCAAAAGAAACAGATACGCAAAAAAAAACTGGAAACAGAAAAACCGAAGAAAACCAAAAAAAACTGGAAACTAACGGTTCTAGAAGTTTCCCATAACGCGTTGGTCATTGTGGTAAAGTGGGCGGGCCATTGCTGGCGCATGATTGTTTCGCCTGACAGTTTGACACAGAGCGTTAAATAGGAGTTTAAAATCCCCTTATATTCCCCGTTACTTGCATAGACCATGGCGAACTGTCGCTATAATGCTTGAAGGGCTATTGTATGACCAGCCCATTTAGCTCGCCAACTATTTCCTTCGCCGACTGGGAAAATCATCTGCTCGCCGAGTGTGCAATTCGAGACGCAAAATCAACTTATAGTATGCGTTCTCCTCTTCTAAAGAAAATAATTACCAGATTTTTATAGATTAGAAAATACTCATGAATTCTATTTCAAAAAGGTCAAAAGAAGTCTTGAAAAATATGGATTAAATAATTCATTTGAAAATCTTTTTTTTTGCGGGGCAATTCATTTAAAAATCATGATTTTTAAAAATGGCCGGACAAATTTACGAATAGAGAATAAATTATGAACAAACAAACATAGAAAAGTAGAGAAGGAGTACGAAGGTGAAATAGGTAAAAGAAGAAAAGGACATGAAAATAAAAAACTGAACAAAAAAACTAGCGGAGAAAAACACAGTAAAGAGAATCAGGCAGAACTTTCATGAAACCAGGAAAAATATTTACGCTGCAGTTTGGATGTTCATCCAATTGCCACCAAAATACATCATCATACTACCAACGCCACACACATGTTGCTGTCCTTCCATGCATCTGTGGCAACTTGCCAAAAAAGAAGCAGAACGATCGAGTTCCTCCTCATATATGTTACTACCTCCATAATTCCGAAATCAGTCCCTTTTTCCATGACTCCGCCGTGAAACCAAACTGATCCAACACATCAACTGCAGCGTATGTCACCATTGTACCCCTGAAACAACGAAATCAAAGATGCACAACATAATCATATAAGCAGCAGCAGCAGCAGCAGCAGCAAGAGGAAACTATATACTATTATAAAGCATGGAACTGATAGAAAGGGATATTCCTTTTGTTTGCAGATTGTGCGTTTTGTTTCACAAAGTAAATAGTTCCTGAATTTCAGCTTCTATAATAAAACAAGGTATCCACCTTATTTTTATGACAGTCGTCTTACTCATTACAAGTACTCTACCACAGACGCATTTCTTCTTTCAGTCAACAACCCCCTTCTTTGAAGATCCTTTGCATCTAGACTGAAAATAATACGTAGGCCCGAAAGAGATTCTGATTATTGAGCTACATGAAAGGTAGCAAGTTGACAAGATAAAAGGGATGGATTATTGACTGGATGAGATGACCCCATGTAATGGAGCGGAATACTTGACTAATACTGCATGGGAGGGGAAGACTACCCAAGTACCCATATACAGCTTGGAGAGTGAAAGTTCCTCACAGGCGACAAATTGAACAAGTAGAATCACTATGAGGAAATTATAATGTTGAAACTTGCGACATTCCTTGTTGTAATCCATACAAGAATGCTCCAGAAAACACAACAGCCAAGTAAAAATGCACCTGGCTAGAGGACACATTTCAAAGTGCAGTGTGTGCTTCAAGGTGCTTTAGACGAGCAATAAATTAATGAATATCAACTTCTATATGTGTCTTAACATTACTGTTTCACTATAAAATGAACTGAAACTGCATAGCTTTCTGGTTTCAACTCGTGCATTTTTCTCTATTGATTGATCGGCTTAGTTAGCTATTTTATACTAATAACAGAAAGTGCTGATATCAGCAAATGACATTTAAAAGTCTGGTCCGCCAACCTTTTAAAAGTCTATTTGAGAGAAACAAGAGCAAGCTAGGCAACTAATTAGAATGATGGCATGTGCAAATAATTGTACGTGACAGTCGCCCATATAAGAAACAAGAGCAAGGTAACTAATTAAAATGATGCCATGTTAATCGTATGGAACAGTTGACCAAAAAGAAGGCATTGAACATCATGTGCACCTGCTCTTGTCCTCGGAGACAGCTTCAATGAACTCAACTAGATCCGCTGCTACCTTCAACCCAGATTTTCGGTCTTTTATACCCCTCAATATGCCAGAGTAAGCCTTGCATATTCCCTGTCTAAGCTGGTTACCGTAATCAACCTTATCCTCATCATAATATCTTGGGTTAGCAGCTTCTTTCAGCTCTTTCCTAACAGCCTTCAGGTACTTCTCCTCAAAAATCTTGCCGATAGCAAGAGCAATCTCTCCAAAGCATGCCAAAATCTGAGGTTTAAGCTCGGGTTGTGAGAGACCTTCGTAAAGAACATCCATCATATGATCACAGCATGGCAGGATTTCATCTCCCAAGGCATGAAAGATAGTGCCAACCGCCTCTAAATAGATTGGGGAGAATAGCTTCACACTGTAATACTGCAAAAATATTGGCATGAAATCCAGAAACTTTGGACCGACAGCACGAGCGAGAGCACCAATGGTGAGCGCTGCTTTATCACGTGTAGTAGAGCAGTCGCAGGTCAGGACACGGCAAAACTGAAGCAACATAAACGGAGCAGACTCCCTAACCTTGTCCGCGTGAAGTGAATTGCCCAGTTTTTCGATTATGGCGTGCAGTACGTCACACAGCAACGCCTGAAGATCATGCTTGTTAGTCTTGTCATATGATGAAATTGCTTTGGCATCAAGCGCGGTGTTTAATCTTCTCATGATACGAGGCATTAAACCTATAATAGCTAGTACAGCTGTCAAATCCCGTATGTTGCTTACTCTCACAACCTCAATCAATGCGCCATAAGCAGATGCAGATGCTGGACGCCCGAAAGGGGTCTTGTTATCAAGTTCTGAAGCAGAAAGGAGAGCATCAATAACACCACCAAGAAAAGGTGAAAGCTCAGATGAGATTTGCTTTTTTGAATGGTCCACCTCAGATGAGATTGCCACATCATAACCTCGGGCAAGAAAATATATAGCTCCACAGACTTCCTTGGACACTTCTGGAACATCTTTACCACTCTTCGACAACGCAGCCATGATGCGAGGAAAGTCTTCATTTGTGAAAAATCTTTTATCAAGAGCTGGAGAATGCCGAAGCTCAAACACCCGCCCCAGAGTGCATGCAGCGGTGCCTCTTACCTCCATGTGTGGGTCTTCCATGCTGTCCATCAACAAACCGACCACGGGAGCGAGTTTCTCAATAGAGGGCCCTTCAAGCATAACGCCTAGTACAGAAATAGCTGTCTTGCGACTACGCCAATCTGCCACTTTGATGTTACCCTCGACAAACTGCATTGCAAGTGGGACAACTGCATCCCCGATAGTTCTAGCGACGAGGCCTAGGCATGCCACAGCACTCATGAAGATGTTCAGTTCATCAACATCTCTTTCTTGGTGTAACGACAGAGTTTGTAGCAGAAGTGGAACAAGCGAACAGAGGGGCTTCTCAGTAAAGTGACAATCCGCGCTCGCGATAGCATGAGCAAAACGCTTTTTTCGTTCTCTGAGTTCAATCACTTCCCCACAAATAGTACTCCAGAACTCGATACATTCAAGTGCAACTGTTTCCACACCTCCTTCCAAGCACAAAGCTTCAGTTGTACGGCTGAGTGTGGTTTCCATGTAAGGTTCTAACTCCATAATATAATTGGATGCGATTGCAGTAAGGCAGACGAATGCTGCATGCTTGATCTCCGCTGCTTCATCGTGTTTAGCTGCATCACAGATTGCAGTCATTATACGATTTCTGCAATCATCATCATTTGCGAAGTTAGCAAACGTAAGAACATTCCGTAGAGCTTTGACCGCTGCAAGCCGGACTTCAGAACTTTTCTCCGCCTGGTGGTTCATTGCCCGGATGACGGCATCCAGAACACCATTAATTGTGTCCTTGTCGAACCTCAAGGTCTCCTCCTCAAACACATACTCCAGCGCCTCTAGAGTTGCTTGCTTTAGTGTAGGAGATGCACCCTGCTGTGCCATGTTGTGCAGTAATCTGCCAATGAGATCTTGCCATCTCTCGGAGGGTGTCTCAATATATGCAAGCCTGCCAATAACCTGTGATGAGGCATGCCTCGCCTGAGGAGCCGAAGATCCTAGTGTTATCAGCAATGACTCCTTAATCTGGGATTTGATACATGGATCCAGCTTGTTCCATTGTTTGATGAGGAGGCTGTTATCTTCAGAATACTTTCCTTCCACAGAGTTCTTCAGGATAATGCCAGCAAGGCATCTGCACTCGGGTGGACTTGCCTCACTCGAGAGCTCTGCTGATAAGGACAGGAGGAAGTTGGGACGATTACGCTCTTGGAGCTGCTTGAGTTTGCCTTCTGCTGCTAGCCTTATGTTGTTATCCGGATCCTGAGCATCTTTTAGAATCGGAGTGATATTATCCATAGCTGGCTCTATCAACTGTCCGTCCTGGCAAATTATAAGGATGGATGGATGGATGTAAATTAAAATAGACCACCATTGCTAAGCTAGTTAATTAATAGTCTATATCCGGCAAGTAGGGATTTAGCTATCCCAAATTAATCCTGGCTGAACAGAGCCATGTATATAAGCTCATACATAGCCTGCGAGTATACGGCAAGGTAAAGAGCGTAAAAATGCAAAGACTAGGAAAACTGCTGACACCAGAACAGAGCAAAGAGAGGAGGGAGTTTCTGGACCGAGCTGCATGGTCCTAATATAATCTCCGATGTAACCCAAGAACTTACTGGAGCATGGATATACGTTCGGGCCTAATCAAGGTGACTAGGTGAGATTGAGATTAGCTAGCTAACAGCCTTTGTGTGTTTTTACAATGTTATATATACCCAAAAAGTGCTTTGGAACATTAACTGCGAAAAATCCTAGTTAATTTAGGGATTTTTAACTAGTAAATTTAGGGATTCTGCTGTGCTGGACTTTGGGTCTGATCTAATGCATGTACTAGTGTTTAATTAATCTATCGATTAATAATTGTATATGCTTCTCCAATGGGGAGAGAAGGAAGGAAGGAATGTCGTCCTTCCCCATGCGTGATGGACAAGGATATGTAGCTAGCTAGAGAGGGAAAAGTTGGGTTTCTTCCGGGAGCTAGCGTCAAGCCAACTTGGGGTCTCCGGGACCGAAGTGATTCGACTAACAACTAGTACGTACCTAGCAGAAGGTATGGTGACGGACCTCCAAGGGAAGGAGCTTGAGGAGGCGGGCTAGGGTTAGGGTTAGGGGTCGAGCCAGAGCCAAAATCCGAGAGAGGTGGGGAGATGGAGCAAAACGAACGAACGAAGGCGCGCGGATCTTACCAGCGGGGCGGGAACTCCGCTTGCTCCCGCTCCAGGTAGAGGAGAGGCGGTGGCGGCGAGCGGCCGGCGGAGCGTGGCTTCTCCGCTCGCTCCCGCTCCCGCTCCCGGTGGAGGAGAGGCGGTGGCAGCGAGCGGCGTGGTTTCTGAATCGAGGGGGTTTTGAAGGGAATTTCCTCGCGTGGCCCAGAAACCCCCAAAAACCTTGAGGGCCTATTTGGTACACGGGGTTTTGGTGGCCCAACCCCCTTCGACCTCCTCCTATACCCTCCTTTCCACGCGGTTCTGTGCCCTCGAGGGGGGACACGTGGATTTGGGGGGGAAACTACACCGCGCCGTCGCCTGCTGACAGTGCTTCCGCCCGACTCTTCTTCAACGTGCCGTACACCAACTCCTCGACGCCGGCCTCCTCCGCCATACTGGGCTTCTCCCTGGTGGTAAGACCTCGCCTCGTCTCCCCCTCTTTCCCCTCTTCGTCTAGGTTTCTTCCATCCACCCGGCCATGGCTGCCGCCTCGTCTTCCCCGGCAAGTTCGCCAAGCACGCCTTCTCCGAGGACACCAGGGCTGTCACCAAGTTCACCTCCTCCTACACTGATGGCGTTGGTTTCTGTATCTGTACAACGAAAAAGACATGTGCGTTGCAACGGGAGAACATCACATAATCTAGCCCTGATAAAAAATGTCTTAAGACCTTCACTCCTAATTAGCGACACGAGCTTCTATTTGGCAGTGCCCAGGAGAGGACGCTTCAATGACAAGCGACAACTGGATCACCAATGAAGACATGGTGGCATATCGCGCACTACAAACATCTTGTACATGTCCTTCACAGGATGATGGCGTAAAGCTCGCCGATCCGTTGTTCCCGCCATAGCCAACCGGCACATCTTCCTCCTGCTAGCACGACCACCAACCAGAGGGAAGTTGTGGGAAAAATTACTATTATCTTAATGGACCACCAAGCACATTTCGTATAAATGCAACTAAAAGTTAGAGTAGTATCATGGGAAATTTACTCTCCTTTCATGAACCCATATAAATATAATCACATAAAAAACCAAAACATATGCGTCCCTTTCTTGAACTCATATAAATATAAGCAAATAAAAAAACAAAAAAAATATGTGTCACGATTCATAAGCGAATAGCACGTGGTAGATCATATATGCACTTATTCTAAATGTGCCCGAATGAGTGATAGATACACACAAATATTGCATTTGTATTTTGGACCTTATATAGGCATGAGTTGACAATCAGTACATCCTTTTATTATGCGTTTTATTTTGTCTCATTCGCATTCTTAAAAATAAAGATACTCACTCTGATTCATACTATTTGTTTTTATTTTGTCTAAATACAGATATATCTAATGATTTGAGATACATATTATTTGTCTTAAATTTGTGTAGCTAAGGATGAATGTATCTTATACCGTTTGGTATCTGTGTCCAAAATAGTCTGGTTTTAGATACATCCATATCTAGACAAATCTAAAACAAATAATATGGATAAAAGGGTATATTGATTTTGAGACATTTTTATTTAACCAAAGTGTAAAATAAAGTATTATTCCCAAAACAATAAAGGTTAATAATAAAGTAGACATATTTGATCTTCATTGGTGAACTATATATTCTTTTTTAGCTCAAGCACGTGGAACCATCATGACCTTATCTCTTCCAAACAGACAACTTTTATCTCTTCACATGGATAAACTTAGACGGCAGCTGACCAGCTAAAATAATTCACATGCATCCACTCCCAACCTTATCTCTTCCAGGCAACCCGCGCTCTACTGCTCCTTGTTCGTCAAAATTGAGACAGATAGAGGATGCGGTAGGGGAGGCGGGGAAGGGTGTTGGCCGCATGGCTCGTCTATGTGGCTGCTCGGCGACGTCGAGCGTGTGGCGGGCTGGAGGAGTTGGGTGCTGGGCCTACCCTGTGATGAGCTTGGTTCATGCCGTCGTGTCCACGCGCTCGAACCCAGCCGCTCGCCCGCGTCTGAGCCGCGCCACGCCCAAACCCATCTCTTGCAGCGCCCAGTCAGCCTAAGCAGACTACTTGGACGAATCGTTTTCTTTATTACTTGCTCGATCAACGGAGTGCGGGTTAAATAGCAAAAAACACAAGGACCTTTGTGTAAAAAGGGCGTGACGGTGAACCCGACAGCCTCAAACCGTGCTTTATTATTACTAGCAAAAATGCCCGTGCGTTGCAATGGGAAAATAAAAAATATATCACACACCCTCCTTCCCACCCTACTGATGGTGGTCGTGGTGTCCACTTATCACGTACCCGTCCGAACGTGCGCAATCCAAAGACGATGAGCCCAGCCATAAAAATGTAAAGCTAATTTGTAATTCCATGAAAATGGCCCTTGTAGAATCCATACAAAACTCAATCCAACCAACCATTTTATAATGATATGTTCACAAACTTCAGTGTGCTATTACTGACCATGTTTAAATTGGTAATAAGAAACTTAATGACGTTGCATGTTGTTTGAGAATAACGTTTATATTCTCTCCCATAGAACAATTGCTTCTATTCTTTCAGGACAGAACTATACAACAAAATGTTTCAGTATGCAAGGGGCCAAAATACTATGAATCAGATTATACATTCCGAAATGTAAATTCAGGCCATATACATTCCACTCTTGCAGCTAACCTACCAAGTATTACACTTCTATGACCAAAAACTTGAAAGTGGAATAGCACAGCTTAAGTAAAGAACTTATCTTTGCTTGAAAGCATTGCACACATTTGTGAATCCAAGCATAGTTATCTGGAGGAAATAATTCAGCAAATACAATATGCGTCAAAAATTCAGAGATCTCATGGAGGTGGATTGATGCCCAATATATTAAGAAACAATACACATATTTCAGCAAGTAGTTCAATGAACCGAAGCAAATTACTTACAAAGAATAGAAAAGGAAATGAGTACATAATCCGGGGACCAAATTGGTAAACAATACTACAAACTTGGAAAGAAACATCAACATCAGTAAATTTAAGAACGACATAACTACAGTCTTGTGCCACTTCCGTTGCACCCCATGAAATGGTAAGAGCACATAGTGGCGAGCAATAGGCTTTTCTTGACGAGCAGCGGCAAACAAAACTTGCAGAATATTTTTTTCTCTCATCCGTAATCTGTTCAGATTCGACTTATTAGGAGGACTGCGGGTTGAATATCCAAAAGGCAGGTAAAATACTACCATCTCGGAAGTAGAAAATAATATAGATGAAAAAATTTGAAAGCGTAAATTGATGGAAGAAGCGACAGACGGTGAACCTATGGAGTCAATCCATGCTTCATACAACTCATAAAAGAAAGGTTGTCATACCAAAAGTAGTTGGGAAAATGATTACGTCTTTACCATAGAATTTTGGGTGAATCTGATCTATGTTTTTTATTATACAAGATTACCACCACTGCATCATAATTCTTCTGCCCATCCATAATCTTCACGACATATGATTCTTCGGGACTGGACACTACAATATCAATTTTACACATGTGCACAATATTGGCATGCCTTTGTGCATTCTCTGAACATATTTAAATTTAAGGATGGAACGTGCAAGATTTACGTTGACTACCTTCAAGTAATATATGAAGCTGTGTATTCCCCTAATGATAGATAAACATGAGAAAAAACTCTTATTACATTTTCAGTGTTACTGTAGCGATAAGATTGATAAAATAGTAGGAGTAGCTTCTAGAGGAGAAACAAAAACTTCGACCCAGCAGCCGCCCATCTGCTATCGGTACTGCCGTTTATTTAGATGTGATCTTCTACCAAAAGCTAATCAATCTTGCTTCTTCACAAAGCTAGCTCTCCCGTAGCTGATTTTTATTCCTTGCAGTACGCATCGACATGGGAACCATGTGATTTGCAAAGTGCTTGTGTTGCTTTGATCGAATAAATTACCGGACAAATTTTGAAACCACTGGATTTATTTTCCATTGCCCAACGGAAGCCACCATATGTGTGTAGTCACGTCATATACCAGTTCGTCAATCCTCTTAATCTCAAATCACCCAGATCACCACAGCTAGATATATCTACTCCATCTTCAAGGCTACAGAGCGGCAAAGACTGGGATGACGTTCTGACGCTGACAAAACTCCACCATAAGGATAGGAAACGCCGCCATAGCCTCTAGTTCACATCATGCCATATCTTGCGTAGGTGTTACTGAGTCTTCGCTACCGGCCGGGATTCCACGGGAGCATCACGACCCGCATCGAAATCTTCCCTGCACCGTAGTGTGGCGGTACATGGATTCATCATCGTCCGCAATCATCTCTAGTGCGGCGGCTTAGCGCATGGTCCCCGAGCGCTGGCTCTGCGGGGCAGCACGCTGGGGCGACGGCGACCAACGCACAACCAGCCGAACAGGCCGCCGGCAACGACTGCAGCGAGATGCACGAGAAGAAGGCTGCATGCATTTAGCCACTATGCGCCACCGCAAGGAGCGGAGGCCAGGCCCAAGCAATCGACATCGATGCCGGATGAAGGCTGGCACAAAGTTGTAGTCGGGAGGACAGTGACGTACTCACAGATAAACGGGCACCCGTCGTCCTGGCTCTGTCGCATCAAGCACAGCTCCGAGCAGCGGGCGGCCTGCTGCGCGCCGGAGGTCAGGTGCGGCGTGATTCCGACGAAACGACAACTCAAGAGATGATATAGAGAAAAAAAAATTGCGTTCACTGGTTTCAATCGTGGAAGGACACGGGATTGGATATGAGCCGATGCAATCGAGGAAGGTTTCCTTTCCAATCTAATCAATCGGCCTGCGTATGAGGCCCACGCTGGCGGAGGATTGACGTACGAAAAAGTAGGACGAAATTACGGACAAATCACATGAATAGTACCACCTCAGATGTAGAAAATAATATAGGTGGAAAAAACTGAAAGCGTATTATGACATGAGAAGAAAGCGTATTGTGACGGTGAACCCGGAGACCCAATCCGTGCTTTATTATTAGGGAGAGACTAGCACAAATGCCCGTGCATTGCAACGGGGAAAGTAGTTTATATTCAAGTTTATTTATGATAATATATGCATAAATACATTCATTTTTCATGCAATTTTTAGTCAATTTTTTTCAAGATACAAAATTTCCTAAATAAGACATGCTAATCTCATAGAATATTTCTTTACCTACATCAACATACTTTCCCCCATGAAATAAAATAAAGTTAGGAACTTCTCCTTATAAGTAATTAGGAACTCAATAAAGTTTAGCCAATACCGCTCACAAAATTCCGAGAGAAAAGTATTGCACAAAGGTCCTTAATCCTTTGGGTAATATAGCATAGAAAAGCGAGAGTTCATGTTGGACACACCAGGGACTTCGAGTCCGACTCCTCAGTGACACGTCCAATGCTAATTAAAACCTGTTATACAATTAATTCACAGTGATCAATACAAAAAATAAGTTATATTGGATCCTTTCATTATTAGAAAAAAATAGCCCAGCATGTTTTCACAAAGACAACAAACATGCTTGTAAGTAGTAATCTCAAGGATACTTTTAGAATATTACATTGAGAAAACTTCACAAAATGAACATTGTTAGCTGGTTAATTTGATTCTCAACAACACTTATCTTGGTTCATTTTTGATTTGAGAGGTTTCTTGGTAAGTTTTAATATTAGAATAAGCAGAAAGCTCACATAAACCCATATAAGCCTAGGATCCATAAGAAATGCAAATAGAATTGCAAGATAGCAACAATATTATTTCACAAAAAAAAGATAGCAACAATATTTAGTGCAAATTCATGAATGTAATTTTTTTTGCAGGTGAAATTCATGAATGTAATTAAGATTACTATATTTAGCTGGTTCATATGATTGTCTGCAACACTAAATGCATGCACACTATATGATGTCCAGGACACCCAAAATAATGACATTAGGATACTGATTTCCCATACATAAAGTTGAAAGGAAAATATATTACTTCACACTGTCCATGTATACTGCAGGAAAGCAGAAGACATCTTACTGCTTGCAAACTGTCGTATACATATTCATGAACTCATGCCATGGAATAGGATCGAGTTGCCTGCCAAGGAGTCATGCACCATAAAAAGGGCGCGACGGTGAACCCGACAGCCTCAACCCGTGATTTATTATTAGGGAAAGACTCTTGACTATGCCTACCTATCTGCAAGTAGTGGTAGTAGTATACGTGTGCTGGGTGTTTGCCAACGCTTTGTTGGTTAGTTGTTTGTAAGAACTGAATTTGTTTTTACTTTTGGCAAACTGATCGATCTATCTATGTGGTAATGCTGCAGTAGTGTTTTTTTAAAGGAAGCCTATTGGCACTTTATTGCAAATTTGAGAGTGTTACATCATTCAGTACATGAGGTAGTAGAAAATTAGGCAGAGCATCATCCCACCAAATCATTTCTTTTGAGTCATAAGCATGCCTCGCTAAAACATGTGCCAACTTATTTGCTTCCCTGGGGCAATGACGGAAGTGAATCGACGATATCTCATGTGCAAGTTGGCAAGCATCATATAAAGTAGCAGTATATGATGCCAGTATCTCTGACCCTCCATTGCAAGCGGCAACGAGCTCTAAACAGTCTGACTCCATGGTGATTTTCGAGCATCCAGTATCACGTACTAGTCGAAGACCAAGGTAAAGTGCCATTGCTTCTGCAGACGCAACACTTGAGGCATAACTGATACTCTCTGCAGCACCGGCAACTGCTTCCCCACGACTGTTACGCACAACAGCAGCCATTGATCCTGTACCATCTTCAAAGAAAGACGCATCAGTATTTAACTTGTAAGTACCAATAAGTGGTTTCTCCCAGCCTATACTTCTCGCCCTGCTCCTGAGGAGACTTCTCTGCATAGTCTGCCGTTAGTGCTTGGATAGCGAAAGCTGAGGTAAGAGGTCGTTTGACGTTGATCTGATTAATGTTGGTTTTCCGCTCTTCTGAACACATCAATGTATGGCCATTCATATTTTAGTTGTTGAACTCTAGTTATTTGCAGACCTCCTGCATGCTCTAGATTTTTTTTTACTGAATTTACTGTGAATCACTGTATCCTGTTGTGCAAACAAAGATTTAGAAATACTGATGCATTCCTGTACTAGTGATTTGATTTTTTTTACTTGGTGATTGAATTAATCTCTATCATGTCTGCTTTCATATGGCAGCAACTTGGTGTTACTCTGAAAACGACAAATGTGAGTTGTTTTGAAGAAAAATGAAATGTGAGTTAGCTCTCTATTTCTTGTACGAAACAAGATGAGGTTCTAGAGCAATGCTTTGATTTATCGCTTCGCTTGTCAAACCGAAGGAACCTTTCATGCCTGCTATGCACATTAGGTGTACCATGGAGCGGTTGTAGTAGTAGCTTCATGAAGGAAATATGCCCTAGAGGCAATAATAAAGTTATTATTTATTTCCTCATATCATGATAAATGTTTATTATTCATGCTAGAATTGTATTAACCGGAAACATAATACATGTGTGAATACATAGACAAAACTATAGTCACTAGTATGCCTCTACTTGACTAGCTCATTAATCAAAGATGGTTATGTTTCCTGACCATAGACATGTGTTGTCATTTGATTAGTGGGATCACATCATTAGAAGAATGATGTGATTGACATGACCCATTCTGTTAGCCTAGCACTTGATCGTTTAGTATACTGCTATTGCTTTCTTCATGACTTATACAAAAGTTCCTGCAACAATGAGATTGTGCAACTCCCGTTTACCGGAAGAACACTTTGTGTGCTACCAAATGTCACAACGTAACTGGGTGATTATAAAGGTGCTCTACAGGTGTTTCCGAAGGTACATGTTGAGTTGGCATAATTCAAGATTAGGATTTGTCACTCCGATTGTCGGAGAGGTATCTCTGGGCCCTCTCGGTAATACTCATCACCTAAGCCTTGCAAGCATATAACTAATGAGTTAGTTATGAGATGACGATTCTGTAACAAGTAAAGAGACTTGCCGTAACGAGATTGAACTAGGTATTGGATACCGACGATCAAATCTCGGGCAAGTAACATACCGATGACAAAGGAACAAAGTATGTTGTTGTGCGGTTTGACCGATAAAGATCTTCGTAGAATATGTAGGAACCAATATGGGCATCCAGGTCCCGCTATTGGTTATTGACCGAGACATGTCTCGGTCATGTCTACATTGTTCTCGAACCGTAGGGTCCGCACACTTAAGGTGTCGATGATGCTTATATTATGAGTTTATATATTTTGATGTACCAAGGTTGTTCGAGTCCGGATGTGATCACGGACATGACGAGGAGTCTCGAAATGGTCGAGACATAAAGATTGATATATTGGACGGATATATTTGGACACCGGAAAGGTTCCGGGAGAGTTTGGGAATATACCGGAGCTCCGGGAGGTTACCGGAACCCCCCGGTAAGTATATGGGCCTTATTGGGCCCTATTGGAAGGAGGAGAAGGAGCAAGGAGGGGCGCCCCAAGCCCAATCCGAATTGGGAAGGGGTCGCCCCCTTCCTTCTCTCCTTCCCCTCTTCCTTTCTACTACTACTACTCCTTCCTTCCCTCCATCTTGGATTAGGAAAGGAGGGAAACCTACTCCAAGTAGGTTTCCCCCCTATGGCGCCCCCTTGGGCCGCCACTTCCTCCCTCCCTCCTTTATATACGGGGTAGGGGCACCCTAGACACACAAGTTGATCATTGAGATCGTTCCTTAGCCGTGTGCGGTGCCCCTCCACGATATTACACCTCGGTCATATTGTAGCGGTGCTTAGGCGAAGCCCCGCAACAGAGAACATCAAGATCGCCACCATGCCGTCGTCTTGACGGAACTCCCCATGCGCCTCTGCTGGATCGGGATCGGGGTGCGCCATCGAGCTGTCGTGTGTCAAGAACTCGGAGGTGCCGAGTAACGATGCTTGGATCGGTTGGACCGGGAGGACGTACGACTACTTCCTCTACGTTGCGTCAACGCTTCCGCTTCGGTCTACAAGGGTACGTAGACAACACTCTCCCCTCTCGTTGCTATGCATCACCATGATCTTGCGTGTGCATAGGAAATTTTTTGAAATTACTACGTTCCCCAACAGTGGCATCAGAGCCAGGTTTTATGCGTTGATGTTATATGCACGAGTAGAACACAAGTGAGTTGTGGACGATATAAGTCATACCGCCTACCAAAGATGTCATACTTTGGTTCAGCGGTATTGTTGGATGAAGCGGCCGGACCGACATTACGCCAGATGCTTACGCGAGACTGGTTCTACCGACGTGCTTTGCACACAGTGGTCAAGCGGTGTCGGTTTCTCAACTTTAGTTGAACCGAGTATGGCTACGCCCGTCCTTGTGAAGGTTAAACGAGTCTATTTGACAAACTATCGTTGTGGTTTTGATGCGTAGGTAAGAACGGTTCTTGCTAAGCCCGTAGCAGCCACGTAAAATTTGCAACAACAAAGTAGAGGACGCCTAACTTGTTTTTGCAGGCATGTTGTGATGTGATATGGTCAAGACGTGGTGCTATATTTTATTGTATGAGATGATCATGTTTTGTAACCGGTTATCGGCAACCGGCAGGAGCCATATGGTTGTCGCTTATTGTATTAAATGCAACGCCTACGTAATTGCTTTACTTTATCACTAAGTGGTAGCGATAGTCGTAGAAGCAATAGATGGTGTAACGACAATGATGCTACGATGGAGATCAAGGTGTCGCGCCGGTGACGATGGTGATCACGACGGTGCTTTGGAGATGGAGATCACAAGCACAAGATGATGATGGCCATATCATATCACTTATATTGATTGCATGTGATGTTTATCCTTTATGCATCTTATCTTGCTTTGATTGACGGTAGCATTTTAAGATGATCTCTCACTAAATTATCAAGAAGTGTTCTCCCTGAGTATGCACCGTTGCCAAAGTTCGTCATGCCGAGACACCACGTGATGATCGGGTGTGATAAGCTCTACGTCCATATACAACGGGTGCAAGCCAGTTTTGCACACGCAGAATACTCAGTTAAACTTGACGAGCCTAGCATATGCAGATATGGCCTCGGACACGAGACCGAAAGGTCGAGCGTGAATCATATAGTAGATATGATCAACATAATGATGTTCACCATTGAAAACTACTCCATCTCACGTGATGATCGGTTATGGTTTAGTTGATTTGGATCACGTGATCACTTAGATGACTAGAGAGATGTCTGCCTAAGTGGGAGTTCTTAAGTAATATGATTAATTGAACTTAAATTTATCATGAACTTAGTACCGATAGTATCTTGCTTGTCTATGTTTGTTTGTAGTTAGATGGCTCGTCTTTGTTGTTCCGTTGAATTTTAATGCGTTCCTTGAGAAAGCAAAGTTGAAAGATGATGGTAGCAATTACGGATCGGGTCCGAATCCGAGGATTATCCTCATTGCTGCACGTAAGAGTTACGCCCCGAAGCACCGCTGGGTGCCAGTGCCTGCTTCTGATGCAACCGACGATGTTAAGAACGTCTGGCGAGCAAAGCTGATGACTACTCTATAGTTCAGTGTGCCATGCTTTATGGCTTGGAACCGGTCTTCAACGACGTTTTGAACGTCATGGAGCATATGAGATGTTCCAGAGTTGAAGTTAATATTTCAAGCAAATGCCCGGATTGAGAGATATGAAATCTCCAATAAGTTCTATAGCTGCAAGATGGAGGAGAATAGTTCGTCGGTGAACATATACTCGTAATGTCGGGTATAACAATCACTTGATTCAACTGGGAGTTAATCTTCGATGATAGTGTCATTGATGAAATTCTTCAATCACGCCACCAAGCTACAAGAGTTTTGTGATGAACTATAATATGCAAGGGATGAACAAGACAATTCCGAGCTCTTCGCAATGCTTTGAAAGCAGCGGAGGTAGAAATCAAGAAGGAGCATCAAGTGTTGATGGTCAACAAGACCACTAGTTTCAAGAAAAGGGCAAAGGGAAGAAGAAGGAACTTCAAAAGAATGGCAAGCAAGTTGCTGCTCAAGAGAAGAAACCCAAGTCCGGACCTAAGCCTGCCGAGTGCTTCTACCGCAAGCGATCGACATTTGAAGCGGAACTGCCCCAAGTATTTGGCGGATAAGAAGGATGGCAAAGTAAACAAAGGTATATGTGATATACATGTTATTGATGTGTACCTAACTAGAGCTCGTAGTAGCACTGGTATTTGATACTGGTTCATTGCTAATATTTGCAACTCAAACAGGACTACGGAATAAGCGAGCATCGCCAAGGACGAGGTGACGATCGCGCTGGGAAATGGTTCCAAAGTCGATGTGATCGCCACAAGACGCTACCTCTACATCTACCATCGGGATTAGTTTTAGACCTGAATAATTGTTATTTGGTTCCTGCGTTGAGCATGAACATTATATCTGGATCTTGTTTGATGCGAGACGGTTATTCATTTAAATCAGAGAATAATGGTTGTTCTATTTATATGAGTAATATCTTTTATGGTCATGCACCCTTGAAGAGTGGTCTATTTTTATTGAATCTTGATAGTAGTGATACACATATTCATAATGTTGAAGCCAAAAGATGCAGAGTTGATAATGATAGTGCAACTTATTTGTGGCACTGCCGTTTGGGTCATATCGGTGTAAAACGCATGAAGAAACTCCATACTGATGGACTTCTGGAATCACTTGATTATGAATCACTTGGTACTTGCGAACCGTGCCTCATGGGCAAGATGACTAAAACACCGTTCTCCGGTACTATGGAGAGAGCAACAGATTTGTTGGAAATCATACATACAGATGTATGTGGTCCAATGAATGTTGAGGCTCGTGGCGGATATCGTTATTTTCTCACCTTCACAGATGATTTAAGCAGATATGGCTATATCTATTTAATGAAACACAAGTATGAAACATTTGAAAAGTTCAAAGAATTTCAGAGTGAAGTGGAGAATCATCGTAACAAGAAAATAAAATTTCTGCGATCTGATCGTGGAGGAGAATATTTGAGTTACGAGTTTGGTTTACATTTGAAACAATGCGGAATAGTTTCGCAACTCACGCCACCTGGAACACCACAACTAAATGGTGTGTCCGAACGTCGTAATCGTACTTTACTTGATATGGTGCGATCTATGATGTCTCTTACCAATTTACCGCTATCATTTTGGGGTTATGCTTTAGAGACGGCCGCATTCACGTTAAATAGGGCACCATCAAAATCCGTTGAGACGACGCCTTATGAACTGTGGTTTGGCAAGAAACCAAAGTTGTCGTTTCTTAAAGTTTGGGGCTGCGATGCTTATGTGAAGAAACTTCAAACAGATAAGCTCGAACCCAAATCGGAGAAATGTGTCTTCATAGGATACCCAAAAGAGACTGTTGGGTACACCTTCTATCACAGATCCAAAGGCAAGACATTCGTTGCTAAGAATGGATCCTTTCTAGAGAAGGAGTTTCTCTCAAAAGAAGTGAGTGGGAGGAAAGTAGAACTTGATGAGATAACTGTATCTACTCCCTTATTGGAAGGTAGTTCATCACGAGAACCGGTTCCCGTGATAACTACACCAATTTGTGAGGAAGCTAATGATATTGATCATGAAACTTCAGATCAAGTTTCTACTGAACCTCGTAGGTCTACCAGAGTAAGATCCGCAACAGAGTGGTACGGTAATCCTATTCTGGAAGTCATGTTACTTTACCATGACGAACCTACGAACTATGAGGAAGCGATGATGAGCCCAGATTCCGCAAAATGGCTAGAAGCCATGAAATCCGAGATAGGATCCATGTATGAAAACAAAGTATGGACTTTGGTTGACTTGCCCGATGATCGGCAAGCAATTGAGAATAAATGGATCTTTAAGAAGAAGACTGACGCTGATGGTAATATTACTGTCTATAAAGCTCGACTTGTTGCAAAAGGTTTTCGACAAGTTCAAGGGGTTGACTACGATGAGACTTTCTCACCCGTAGCGATAGTTAAGTCTGTCCGAATCATGTTGGCTATTGCTGCATTTCATGATTATGAAATTTGGCAAATGGATGTCAAGACTGCATTCTTGAATGGATTTCTAGAAGAAGAGTTGTATATGATGCAGCCGAAGGTTTTGTTGATCCAAAAGGTGTTGACAAAGTGTGCAAGCTCCAGCGCTCCATTTATGGACTGGTGCAAGCATCTCGGAGTTGGAATAAACGTTTTGATAGTGTGATCAAGGCATATGGTTTTATATGCACCTTTGGAGAAGCCTCAGATTTACAAGAAAGTGAGTGGGAGCTCAGAGCATTTCTAGTTTTATATGTTGATGACATATTATTAATTGGAAATGATATAGAATTTCTGGATAGCATAAAGGGATACTTGAATAAAAGTTTTTTGATGAAAGACCTCGGTGAAGCTGCTTACATATTAGGCATCAAGATCTATAGAGATAGATCAAGACGCTTAATAGGACTTTCACAAAGCACATACCTTGACAAAATATTGAAAAAGTTCAATATGGATCAGGCAAAGAAAGGATTCTTGCCTGTGCTACAAGGTGTGAAGTTGAGTCGAACTCAATGCCCGACCACAGCAGAAGATAGAGAGAAAATGAAAAATGTTCCCTATGCTTCAGCCATAGGCTCTATCATGTATGCAATGCTGTGTACCATACCTGACGTATGCTTAGCAATAAGATTAGCAGGAAGGTACCAAAGTAATCCAGGAGTGGATCACTGGACAGCGGTCAAGAACATCCTGAAATACCTGAAAAGGACTAAGGATATGTTTCTCGTATATGGAGGTGACAAAGAGCTAGTCGTAAATGGTTACGTCGATGCAAGCTTTGACACTAATCCGGACGATTCTAAATCGCAAACCGGATACGTGTTTATATTAAACGGTGGAGCTGTAAGTTGGTGCAGTTCTAAACAAAGCGTCGTGGCGGGATCTACATGTGAAGCGGAGTACATAGCTGCTTCTGAAGCAGCAAATGAAGGAGTCTGGATGAAGGAGTTCATTTCCGATCTAGGTGTTACCTAGTGTATCGGGACCAGTGAAGATCTTCTGTGACAATACTGGTGCAATTGCTTTAGCAAAGGAATCCAGATTTCGCAAGAGGACCAAGCACATCAAGAGACGCTTCAATTCCATTCGGGACCAAGTCCAAGTGGGAGACATAGAAATTTGCAAGATACATACGGATCTGAATGTTGCGACCGTTGACTAAGCCTCTCTCACGAGCAAAACATGATCAGCACCAAGACTCCATGGGTGTTAGAATCATTACTATGTAATCTAGATTATTGACTCTAGTGCAAGTGGGAGATCAAGGAAATATGCCCTAGAGGCAATAATAAAGTTATTATTTATTTCCTCATATCATGATAAATGTTTATTATTCATGCTAGAATTGTATTAACCGGAAACATAATACATGTGTGAATACATAGACAAAACTATAGTCACTAGTATGCCTCTACTTGACTAGCTCATTAATCAAAGATGGTTATGTTTCCGACCATAGACATGTGTTGTCTTTTGATTAGTGGGATCACATCATTAGAAGAATGATGTGATTGACATGACCCATTCTGTTAGCCTAGCACTTGATCGTTTAGTATACTGCTATTGCTTTCTTCATGACTTATACAAAAGTTCCTGCAACTATGAGATTGTGCAACTCCGCTTACGGAAGAACACTTTGTGTGTTACCAAACGTCACAACGAATCGGGTGATTATAAAGGTGCTCTACAGGTGTTTCAAGGTACATGTTGAGTTGGCATAATTCAAGATTAGGATTTGTCACTCCGATTGTCGGAGAGGTATCTCTGGCCCTCTCGGTAATACTCATCACCTAAGCCTTGCAAGCATATAACTAATGAGTTAGTTATGAGATGACGATTCTGAGCGAGTAAAGAGACTTGCCGTAACGAGATTGAACTAGGTATTGGATACCGACGATCAAATCTCGGGCAAGTAACATACCGATGACAAAGGGAACAAAGTATGTTGTTGTGCGGTTTGACCGATAAAGATCTTCGTAGAATATGTAGGAACCAATATGGGCATCCATGTCCCGCTATTGGTTATTGACCGGAGACATGTCTCGGTCATGTCTACATTGTTCTCGAACCGTAGGGTCCGCACGCTTAAGGTTTCGATGACAGTTATATTATGAGTTTATATATTTTGATGTACCGAAGGTTGTTCGGAGTCCCGGATGTGATCACGTACATGACGAGGAGTCTCGAAATGGTCGAGACATAAAGATTGATATATTGGACGGATATATTTGGACACCGGAAAGGTTCCGGGAGAGTTTGGGAATATACCGAGCTCAGAGAGGTTACCGAACCCCCGGTAAGTATATGGGCCTTATTGGGCCCTATTGGAAGGAGGAGAAGGAGCAAGGGGGGCGCCCCAAGCCCAATCCGAATGGGAAGGGGCGGCCCCCTTTCCTCTCTCCTCCCCTTCCTTCCTACTACTACTACTCCTTCCTTCCCTCCATCTTGGATTAGGAAAGGAGGAAACCTACTTGGAGTAGGTTTCCCCCTCCCTATGGCGCACCCCCCCTTGGGCCGGCCACCTCCTCCCTCCCTCCTTTATATACGGGGGTAGGGGGGCACCCTAGACACACAAGTTGATCATTGAGATCGTTCCTTAGCCGTGTGCGTGCCCCCTCCACGATATTACACCTCGGTCATATTGTAGCGGTGCTTAGGCGAAGCCCCGCAACAGAGAACATCAAGATCGTCACCACGCCGTCGTCTTGACGGAACTCCCCCTAACGCCTCTGCTGGATCGGAGATCGGGGTGCGTCATCGAGCTGTCGTGTGTCAAGAACTCGGAGGTGCCGAGTAACGGTGCTTGGATCGGTTGGACCGGAGGACGACGACTACTTCCTCTACGTTGCGTCAACGCCTGCTTCGGTCTCACGAGGGTACGTAGACAACACTCTCCCCTCTCGTTGCTATGCATCACCATGATCTTGCATGTGCGTAGGAAATTTTTTGAAATTACTACGTTCCCCAACACTTCAGACTTGGCTTCGACAGTGCTCTGTAGTTAGATGATGGCGTGTGCTCTGACCAGGTTAGCCTACTGTAAGATTTGTGCTGGAATTCGTGTGTTGCAACCAGAGTGTTCTTGGATAAATCAGAAGTGGCATATGCAACTTAATTATGTCGCTCTTAAGTCTTAACTAGCAAATGTACAGATGGTTTGCCGATTACTGTTGAGTAAACTGTTAGCAATGTATGACCTTTTAAAGTTATTAGGATACTCTAGCACTCTGTTATTTTTGCTCGACCGTCCGCTTCATATATTAGCTTTTCGAGGGTTGAAAATCAATGATGAATTTTACACTTCACGCCGAGCAGTTCATCTATGCCTCAATGCTTCAGTGATGTTGGCGTGCCGGACCATATCTATCACCTCTCTTAGGTTCAAAAGCAACTCCTTTGCAAATTCATGGAACTTTTATTCTTAACAGAAGCAATATCACCCTGTTTTGTTCAATATCATCATCTTTTTTTGGGTCTCACTGAATCAGGTTAAGAAGTGGAACGATAAGAGGGAGAATGGGACATTTGCAGGGGCCCCTCTAAATCATCCGTTTGAGAGTCTCCTCAGTTGCTTTTGTTTCAGCACTACAACTGTCTTGTGGTTGGAATTTGTGCTCCTGTCATGGACTCTCTTCCAGCAATCGTTGCAGAACAGAAGTGATGCTTTTCTCTATGATGCACAAATAATTCAGCATGCTTATGTATTTTGTTATCCAACATACTTAAATGTACGCATGCCTTTCCTGGACTTGTGAATGCCGAATACCTATGAGATATTACTGGTTCCAAGTCATGCCATTGTGAGGGTTTATGTTGCTGTGTGTGACTGCACAATTATGTTATGATATATTGATTCCAAGTCAAGCAAATTATGTTGTTGATGTGAATAATTGTAGCAAGATTAGATTTTTAACTGTTTTACATCATTTTAATTCAATATGGCAATCCCTCCTTGTCAAACATTGTTCCATATGGAGGGGATGTGTGGCTAGAGGGGGATATGAGGTTTCAAGGGGATTGAGTGGAAGAGGGGGATTCACCAAATCCCCTGAAATCCCCTCCACCCAAAACCTCCACAATCCCTTCCTGTCAAACGAGGCTTTAGGCATTGGGATCGGATCGGGGTCGGAATCGAGAGGGGAACTCCACACCTTAGTAACTATAAATTCAATTCTATGGTCAAACTACTTATTCAAGAAATATTACTGTTACTAAATGATAATTATTTTTTAGAATAATAGTTTCAAAATCAATCGGTGAAACATGTGACTTCATGCTCAAGCTAAACTCCTGAGGGTTAATAGGATTGACAACTTACTATTGTCAGGTAAACAACAAGTGCAGACTTGGAAACTAGGGGGAATAGAACTCAGAAGTTAAGCGTGCTCAGACTGGAGTAGTGAGAGGATGGGTGACCGGCCGGGAAGTTAGACGATTTGGAACGATGAGGGGTGATTAGAGCAATGATGAGGAGTGATTAGAGACTAAATCGTCAAATAATTCAGAAATTTGAAAATTAGAAGAAAAAAATTCAAAAAAAAATTCAAAAAAAAAATTCAAAAAAAATAATCAAAAAAATCCTTTAATACCGGTTGGTGTTACCAACCGGTACTAAAGGTCCCCAAGACCAGCGCGCGGGCTCGTGCCACGTGGTGGGCCTTTAGCCCCGGTTCCTGCATAACCGGGACTAAGGGGGGGGGGTACCTTTAGTCCCCACCCTTTAGTGCCGGGTTACAAAACCGGGACTAAAGGTCCTTACGAACCGGGGCAATAGGTCGTTTTTTCTACTAGTGGTTCAGTATGAAGTACTCCCTCCGTTCCAAATTACTCGTCGCTGAAATGAATGTATCTAAAACTAAAATACATCTAGATACATCAATACGTGCGACAAGTAATTCGGAACGGAGGGAGTAGGTCAAAGCAATGTCCCTTGCATTTTTGTGATGTCACTCTTTTTCTGGTGAACATATTGCAAGGCCTAACTTGCCTCTCAATGTTGGGACTCAATAGCTCCCATTTGATGATCTCATTGACATTTGCTTCTGACCCCCCCTCCGCCCACCTCACTGCGCTCTGCAAACTATAAATAAAGGTTGCAATGACCTAGCTTCATTGGTGGGATTTAGAAATCTTAGTGCTCTCCGAAAGTTAGTTGTTGCAGATACCAACTAACTTTAATATAGTTGGATCGAAAAGGTGTGGTAGCTCCCGGGGGTCGGGGCACCCGGTTATCCTGCCCGTTTGGCACGGCTGAGATTCGTGCAGTCCGCTGTCATACTCAGTGCATCTGCAGACTTTGCATGCTTATCCAGCCTCTTTGACTGTTCCAATCGTGGTGCTTCTAGGGAGTATTAGTAGGCTATAGAGGGTAGGCACTAGGCAGCAGCCGTCCCGTAGCAGGCTACTGTGCGACAGCAGTCTACAGCAGGCCTGTGGTCAAGCAGTCTACTGCTGAAAAGATTTGTCATAGCTTTGCATGCGGCGTGTCATGCCATAGCACGCTACTGTGCAACAGCTGCGCCAGGCCATGTGCATGTGGCTGGTGAAAATAGTTGTTTTTTTTAAATACTCACCAAGAAAGCTTTCTATTCGGCATCTGTCTGTCGTTTTCTTGTGCGGGATGGCAAAACATTTCGTGCTTGGACTAATCGAGCTAGCGGGAACTCGACGATTTGATGTGGCTCTCCACTTGATATACAATGATGGGACAGGAGACAACGCTCTATTGCAAATCTCATGGGAAAGAAGCAACAGTACCGAGCGGTGTGACAGATGAGAAGAATCTGTACAGGTTGAACAGTTGCCTGTCTGTGTTCCCCCTCCTCTCCCTTATTTTCAAATAATCTACTGCTCTCACTTTTACTGTTCACATAGCCTGCAAATCCATTTGCTGCTACAAGACAGGGCACAGATCGCCAAGCTGGCTAGAGTGAATGGACGGCAAGATAGAGGGGTGCACCGACCCCCGGGACCTAAAAATCCTTTCTCATAGTTGGATTCTTTAGAAATTAGTAATATGTGGGTGCCCAATGATGCAGCTTCTCCCTGAAGATGGCCTGCCAGCCCCTGTGCAGACTATTTTCTTATCAAGGTGCTATCCAGAGCTCGATAGCCAGCTTCAAAGGAAGGAAGGTGCTGAATGGAACAAGATTGTTCATATTCCTGAGATGAAATTAGAGGTGTGTACTGCGCTCATTCACTTTGGATTCTGACGCATAGTGTTGTTCATGTTATTATAGTTTCTGTCTACTCTTTTGTTTGCGTACTTGTACTTGTACAACGATGGAGTGTGTATCAATAATTGGCAAAGTTCACTTGTCTCACTGAAAGTTTCCAGTAAAGCTCAGTCAATACAATTGTATGTGCTTCTACTTATATGTTGCCATCTGGTCAGATAGAGCTGACTGATTTCTTGATAGTATTTCCGGCCAATTCTTCCAGAAGAAGTTATTATATTCTCTAACTAAAAGGTATGTTTTCCTTCATAACAATGCTAGATCTTGTTAACGAAAAATGTTAACAAGCTCCAGAAGAAGTCATTGAGCTGAGTACGACAAAGCTCTAACTAAAATGCTAGAGCTTGTTAACATTTTTCGTATGCATCTTCCTTCATAAATCTACACAACATACCTATTTCGCCCTTGTTTTTGGAATTAGTTAAAGAAAGAATGCCAGAGCTTTGTCTTACTCAGCTCAATGACTAGACTACCCTGCAAGTTTTTGTACAGAGAGCATATGTAGAATTACCAGTTCAGAAGGAATTTCAGACATGGAACAAGCAACACATAATTACCTCCTTCCCGGGGAACACGAGCAGCACAAGGAGCAGGTGAGGAAGGAGCATGGCAATCTCTGTTTCTATCGTGTAGTGCCACATGTACATTGTTTTCTTATCCATCTAAATTTTAGTCTACTGATTTGCCTGAAGCAATGAATTCATGGTTGCAACTTAACACTTGTTGGTAATGTCATTATTATATTTCTGAATGCTGTAGAATTAATAGTAGTAAGTTGTGTATATGGTATTACGACAATTGCTGTAGTAGTGCTTTTGCGGGACATTATATTTGTTTCTTTTTTAAACTTCGTTCTTATCTACTCTAGGGCACAAGCACAAAGGAACACATGAGCTCTTGGAAAATTCTTGTGTGAGACAAGTAGAAGACATAAATACAACAATTTCAATTGCCTGTGCAAAATAGCCTTTGGAACCTCAAATTCTACTTGATCTATATGATTTTGACATCCTCTTATTTTTATCTGAAGAACAAGCTTACTTCAGACAAAGCGAACAACAGAACAAGGATGAAATTCGCAAAAGCAAGTTGACACGGATCTCGGCCAAATATACCTTGTGCTCTTTCTTATGTTTCCGCTCTTGCTCTAGGTCCAGCTCCTTGTGGTAAAGCTGTTGCTCGTATCACCAACAAGAGAGAGAGAGAGAGAGAGAGAGAGAGAGAGAGAGAGAGAGAGAGAGAGAGAGAGAATAAACAGAACGCAAATTGGACTGCCGTCGCGTAAACTTCCGCAGATTGTTTTGTATAATACTCTCAGCAGCATTTCGTGCACGCTTGATTTTCTCAGCCAGTTCTAATGCCCCGAGGAACAGAAAGTCAATTAGACACTTGCTGCAATGTTATCCTGTATTTCTATGTGCGGCTAAATTTTCATGAGTCAACCACCTCCAAGGTTCTATCTGGAAGAGCATCTTTGGCAAACTTATGCATATCCAATGCGTCACTGGGCATGTCGCCTGTTGGGTTCCTTGCACCGAACATATCAAGTAGTGATATGCCAAGACTTTACAGCATACCAAAGTGAACATTTTCAAGATTGAAAATTTCCTTGCAGTGAAAAAGGTTGAAATTTTCACTGAAAGGCTGAAATGTTCCTTCCAGAAGCTACAAGCAAGAGGATGTAGAGTTCATAATGCAATTAGAAAACATCTTGGAGCTGAACATTTCAACCTTATTCAGAAAACGCAGTGGAAGGAACAACATTTCGACCTTATTCAAAAGATTGTAAATGTTGTAAATGTTCACTTTTTCAACCTTTACGCACAAGACTTTACAGTAAGGGTATATGACAAGATTGGGTTCCTTGCAGTGAACATTTCAACGTTATTCAGAAAAGGCGGTGGTGCGGCACTTTGCTTCTTTCTACTTACAAACATACCATCGTTCATTTGTGAGAGCAAGATAACAAATTTGGGACAACAATGAAGGAAAAAAAATTAACCTACTTAACATCCTCGTATTCCTGACCTACAAAAAGTAATACGAGGATCTAAAATATTTGATTCCTGACAGTGCTACCCATTGGCAAGAAAGAAACCATACTTAGGACAATTGCCTACACTTGCAACCTACAAGCACATGTAGTAACAGGCACTACCACCGGAATATGTGCATGACAAAACAAAATACAGGAACCAATTGGATTTAAACAGATAAATTACTTGGGATGAGTAAACACAGATACTCCATGACTAGGCATCACAAAAAATTCCCCCAAGTGTAAGAACTGAGGGCATTAACAAGAAACCTTACATGGCCTTGACCCCTCTATAAATTTCAGTTTGAAACACACGACTTTTGCATATGCAACAAACACGGAATTACTAGCAAGAATGACTATCTTGAAGGAGTAATCGTAATGACTTGATGAGGTTCACTCCATGACTACTGTCTAAAAGAGGACCATGTCAGCACAACCACAGGTTTTCAGGACTCTTTTTACCTAACTAGGTGTTTACTGACCCTGCACAGGAGGAGGTGGATGCTGCCAAGATGCACCAATAGGCAGCTACAGAGTAGGGGGGAAGCTGCTGCCACTGCTGTTGGTAGTTTCATAGGCAAATGAGTTAGGGGCAGGAACTTGGTAAATGGCTGGGGCGCCTGAAATCATAGGCACCCCAGCTTATAGTAAAATTATGGCGAATAGCTATCAAATTATAGAATGAATTGATCTAAATTGGATCATGCATAGCTGCACAGGCCTTAGCAGAACAGAGTTTCCATATAGAATAATAAACGGACAAATAATATTTGCAGCCTTGTGATAACACTGTCATATTTCACATATGATTTAGCAGGGTAGGTCTGACCCTCTCACTTAGACTCCACCGACAAATAAACCGTGACTTGTGACTGCCGCAAGAAAGCTACATTTTAAGTGCACTAATACACATCAATCAAGGAATCGAAGAGATATCACCTGAGATAAAGTGCAAGATTGAAGTATAAAATTTTGTCTTCAGAAATTTCACAGGATTAATTCCTAGAAGGGGAAGACTACGGATCTTGGGTCTGGCTGCTCCTGGACAGGTAAGATCTCGAATCTTGTACCTATCTGCTCCTGGTCAAATATATATAAAGAAATATATACAATAGGTATAGAAAAGACTGCCAACAATAGATAGATAAAATAAAAACGAACTTCTCCAGGCATAATAAATAATAAATACTACTCCAACAAATAATAGTTATTCCACAGCTAGCTCAACTTTATGAGCAAAATTAAGCACTAGTAAAGTTTTCTTGTGAAGCCTTAATGATCAGCTACAGGTAGCAAATGTTTGGGATCATTAATTTAACAAAGGACACCAGCCATTACATACAGGCCCTCTAGTCTAGATAAATACAAGTTTCACCACCACCAAAATACAACTAATATAGTCTAGATAAATATAAGTTTTACACCACCAAAAAATACAACTAGTTGCAGCTTCCAAAAGATGCCATGCAAGGAAGGTTAGAGGTTAATTACAAACATTACATACTGGGAACATATAAATACTAATAGGGCAACTCTGCTCATGCATGCATCCATCGCAAACAAGAGCTAGCTAGAGCGCAAAGCAGCATCTGATATCAACGGCTTCCTTGTGATGTATGAAACGCGTGACACAGTCCACAGGGGAAACTCCCACTGGTTCCCTTTTCTTGTTGCTGGTTGTTGCTTTAGTCTTAACCTGGACAATGGTGATCTGTACATCATGCTTGGGCGGAGGATATCCACCTAGCAGCATATACGTCCGTACACATATGTTAGTATTACAATCCATGAACTGACTGATCACAAAAACCATGCGATGCGTGCATAAATGACATTGAGATCGCAGAGAGACAGATAAGTATATATACTCACTTTGCAGTTGCACCACGTAAAACAAAACAGCACCAGAGTCCACATCTTTGCCAGCATAATCCAGGCACATGTCCTCACCCACACAATCATCTACAAGCCATGAGAACGGCAAAAAGATGGGCTCGCTGAGATACACAGAATGATCTTTATCAAACAGTTGATAAGCAGCAAGCCCTCCATCTCTGCATGTGTAGATAAAGCCGTCGACAAATACACATCTACCATTTAGAGGGCACCTTGTAGGGCTAGTCCGCGGCAGGTCTTCTGAGAATGCGGCCCAAGGCATGACAACACGCCATTGCTTGGCACACAGGTCAAACAAAAGGCAGGAACCTGTGAGAGCATCAGAGACTAGAAAGGAATCGCCATTCACTGCTACATATCCAGATATCATGACCTTCCTCTCGAGAACATGCGATTCATCTGTCTTGCATCGCAGCCAGAAGGTGGATCCATAACTGAACCTTGTCTGATGATAAACTTCCAGAGTATCAGTAAGAGCAATGGTCTCTCCACCAACTGTGATAAACAGAACAAAAGTATCAGCACTTGGCAGCCGCCGTACAGATAGACGATCCATAGCCAACGTACGGTCCTTGTTCAGACTAAACTCAAGCATGCCATCTTGTTTCCTCGAAACAGCATGTATTTTTGAGGCACTGTGATGGAAAAAGTGCCAATAGTCACCATCACCGACATACGGTTTAACATGGCACGACGTTTGGAGAGGCTTGCCATCGTCTCCACCTTGTAACAGTGAAGTCTCATCCATGACGCCCGTATGGTAGATGACTAGTTGTGAGCCAGCTTGGCAGATGATAAGCAGATCTTTATTGATACTTGTTGTAGCAACCGGACGCCTTTCGAAAGGGACTCGGTGTTGCATCGAAGCGTGGCCAACCAGCGTGTGGGGGGGCATTGCCGGCAAGGGCTCATGTGGCGGGAGAGAGCACTCGCGGGCAAAGTGACCGTTGGTGCCGCAGCGAAAGCAAAGGCGTGGACAGTCTTCCATTTCGATAAACTCTCTGCATGCAAGAACCAAAACGTGTCAATCATGCACTCACCAAGAGAAACTTACTAGGAAAGATGTAAGCTAGGTTAAACATGAAGCTAAATTTGGATCAAGCAAGACCTGCAACAATCAAGCTTGTTGGAGGGTGGTTCATTGACGTGCTGCTGGGAACTGGTTAGATACTCCTCTTGCCCTTCTTGTTCTTGGTGTTGCAGCAGCACCTGGGAGTCCATGTCCTCGTACTCCCTAATTGATCCATGATTAGTTGACAGTAGACAAAAGAAAAATACGTAAGCAAGGCGACCAAATAAATAAATGGTCGAATAATCTGTGGAAAAAGTAAACTAACTAGTTTGTTGCTTACTGTAGAAAGCAGAATTCCTGGTCCTCTGGATTGGGCTCCATGTCTACCCGGCGGAAAGAGGAATGCAGCACCTTTATTCCCCCCTGAGCCGGGTCATGGAGGTTGAAGGTGGTGACGATGGCATGTAGGTTGTCACACTGGCATTGATCTAATTGTTCACGTGATGCCAGGCTGATCCAGACGGAGCACATGAGCCGACCATCGAGACGGGTGAGGAAGCCACACCCATTACAGGAATTGAAAGGAGATACAGAGTCAATGGTGATGGGCGGATCCAGTCTGAGCCTCACCCTCCCCTCGTCATCACCATCATCACCCTGGTGTATGTAGCTGAGCTTGTAGGCATAGATGGTGTCACCACGGAGCGTGTAGATGGCCTTGTCTTGCTCCATGTACACGGCGCGGCCGAGGATAGGGATGTAGTCTAGCGGCGGCCTTGTTTCATCGGTGAGCACCGGGGTCCAGTTGCCGGAGCCGGGGGCGAACGTGAAGAAGAGGCCGTCTTGTTTGAAGGAGACGAGGATGAGGGGGCCAGGGAGCACGGCGTAGCCCTGGAGGAACCCGCCAGCCAACCACGGGTACTCGTCCTCGTCGTTTTTGTGTGGGTAGCTGTTGCCGACCTGCTCCCATTGGCCGCCCCCGGGGAGCAGATGCAGGGGTCGCATGAGGAGGCTCAACTTGACGCCATATTCCACGATGGGGCACAGAGCCCAGATGTAGCCGCCGGCGGAGATGGGCATGCAGTTACGACTCCTCCCTGCTTGAATCTCCGGCAGAGGAAGATGCAGCAGCAGATCCGGGGATGTGTGGGTCTGCGGCTGCTGCAGAGCTAGGTGCAGGGCATGGGGTTGCTCACCGGCACGGTCATCCTCCTGGCGCAGAATGCAGAGCGAGCGGCCGTCGGGAGCCATGGCGGCGCTGGCGTCGAACGTGCCACCAGTCGTCGTCTTGATGTCGTGGAAAGCCTCGAGCGCGTCGTCGCTCCGGCCAAGGATCCGCCCGGACCGCGCCACGCGGAGGCGTTTGAGCCGTAGGACGGCGCCGTCCTTGAGGCCGATGAGCAGCGACCAGGCGGGCCGATGGTCGGCGCCGGCGGGGATGGAGGAGTAGTCCCTCCCGGGGGCGACGCGGGGGATCCGGGGGGAGCAGTAAAGACGCCAGCTGCACTCGCAATGGCGAAAACGGCACTTGGACTCACGCGCCAGCTTCCACTCCTCCTCCTCCTCCGCCGCCGCCATTGTCGACCGCGAGCCCTCCCCCTCCCCCTCCGCCTCCATCACCCTCCTAGCTACGGTTAGGGTTAGGGATTTGCTCTCGCTGGGTTTCAGTGGGGAGATACGACTGGGATGGGATGAGGAAAGGTGGGGTACGAGGGAGGACTAAACCCCATGGGCCGTTCGTTTTGCGGCATAGTCTTCTGTTACAACATTTTGGGCCCAACTTTTGTTACATCCACTAGTTAAGGAGCACCATGATCTTGAGTTTGTCAATTTTTCTTTCGAATTTCGTGAGTCGAACCATGAAGCTCATGCTTTGGTTAAGGCTGCTACTTCCTTGGCAGTCGGGCGCCACGTGTGGCTAGGGATTACACCCAATATAGTTTGTATTCCGCACAATGTGATGAATGAATAAAATCCCTTTTGCCCCTCAAAAAAAAAAGTTAAGGAGCACTCCTCCGGGAGCCTCGCAACGATTCTTAGCCATTCGCCACGTGTCGCACTCTGGGCGCTCCCTCCGGATTTTATTTTTTTATTTTTTCACGCGTGTTTTCAGCTATTTAAACAGTTTTTTTCGGTTTTTTTGAAGTTTTGGTTTTCCATCGGTCTTCCTTAGCTTTTCGAAAAAAGAAATGTTTGCGTGAAAAAACTCAATTTTTTTTCCTTTCGTGAGAGTCACGGTTTTGCTTCCGCGAGAGGCACGCTTTTGCTTTCGCGAGAGTCACGGCCGTGCCTCTTGGAAAGGGAAAAAAACGCGTTTTCTGTTTTTTTTCCTTTCGCGACAGTCACGGTTTTGCTTCACGCGAGAGGCACGGTTGTGCTTTCGCGAGAGTCACGGTCGTTCCTCTCGAAAACGGAAAAAACACGTTTTCTGTTTTTTCTCCTTTTGCGAGAGTCATGGTTTTGCTTCCGCGAGAGGCACGGTTGTGCTTTCGCGAGAGTCACGGCCGTGCGTTTCAGAAATGAAAAAAATTGCGTTTTTTGTTTTTTATCTTTCACGAGAGTCGCGGTCGTGCCTCTTGAAAAGGAAAAGAAACGCATTTTCTGTTTTTTTCCTTTCACGACAGTCACGGTTTTGCTTCCGCGAGAGGCACGGTTGTGCTTTCACGAGAGTCACAGCCGTGCGTTTCAGAAACGAGAAAAATGCGTTTTCTATTTTTTTCTTTCACGAGAGTCGCGGCCGTGCCTCTTGGAAAGGAAAAAAATGCATTTCTGTTTTTTTTTCCTTCACGACAGTCACGGTTTTG
Organism: Aegilops speltoides; assembly: GCA_021437245.1. Taxonomy (NCBI): domain Eukaryota; kingdom Viridiplantae; phylum Streptophyta; class Magnoliopsida; order Poales; family Poaceae; genus Aegilops; species Aegilops speltoides. Next base: position 39,041,213 of record CM038145.1, on the reverse strand, counting down.
CTTCCGCGAGAGTCACGGCCGTGCGTTTCAGAAACGAAAAAAATGCGTTTTCTGTTTTTTTTTCTTTCGCGAGAGTCACGGCCGTGCCTCTTGGAAAGGAAAAAAAACGCATTTTCTGTTTTTGTCCTTTCACGACAGTCACGGTTTTGCTTCCGCGAGAGGCACGGTTGTGCTTTCGCGAGAGCCACGGCCGTGCCTCTCGGAAACGAAAAAAAACGCGTTTGTTGTTTTTTTTCCTTTCGCGAGAGTCACGGTTTTGCTTCCGCGAGAGGCACGGTTGTGTTTTCGCGAGAGCCACGACCGTGTCTCTCCGAAACGAAAAAACGCGTTTTTTGTTTTTTTTTCTTTTGCGAGAGTCACGGTTTTGCTTCTGCGAGAGGTACGGTTGTGCTTTCCCAAGAGTCATGGCGGTGCCTCTCTGAAACGAAAGAAAAACGTGTTTTCTATTTTTTTTCCTTTCGTGAGAGTCACGGTTTTGCTTCCGCGAGAGGCACGGTTGTGCTTTCGCGAGAGTCACGGCCATGCATTTCAGAAATGGAAAAACGCGTTTTTTGTTTTTTTTCCTTTCGCGAGAGTCGTGTCTGTGCCTCTTGGAAAGGAAAAAAACGCGTTTTCTGTTTTTTTCCTTTCACGACAGTCACGGTTTTGATTCCGCGAGAGGCACGGTTGTGCTTTCACGAGAGCCACGGCCGTGCCTCTCGAAAACGAAAAAAATGCGTTTTTCTTTTTTTTTTCCTTTCGCGAGAGTCACTGTTTTGCTTCCGCGAGAGGCACGGTTGTGCTTTCCCGAGAGTCACGGTGGTGCCTCTCGGAAATGAAAGAAAAACTCGTTTTCTATTTTTTTTCCCTTTCGCGAGAGTCACGGCTTTGCTTCCGCGAGAGGCACGGTTGTGCTTTCACGAGAGTCACGGCCGTGCGTTTCAGAAATGGAAAAAACGCGTTTTTTGTTTTTTTTTCCTTTCGCGAGAGTCGTGTCTGTGCCTCTTGGAAAGGAAAAAAACGCGTCTTCTGTTTTTTCCTTTCACAACAGTCACGGTTTTGATTCCGCGAGAGGCATGGTTGTGTTTTCCCGAGAGTCACGGCCGTCCCTCTCGGAAACGGAAAAAACGTGTTTTCTTTTTTTCTTTCGTGAAAGTCACGGTTTTGCTTTCGCGAGAGGCACGGTTATGCTTTCGCGAGAGTCATGGCCGTGTGTTTCAGAAATGGAAAAAACGTGTTTTCTATTTTTTCCTTTCGCGAGATCACGGTTTTTCTTCCGCGAGAGGAACGGGTGTGCTTTCGCGAGAGTCACGGCCGTTCCTCTTTCGAAAAGGGAAAAAACTCATGCTCCCGGTTCGGTTTTTTCGTCCGATTTTCTTGGCCGTTTTTTTCATAAAAAAAGTTTGTCAAAACTATCAACATGGGATCTAGTTTTGAAGATCTCAACGCGAGGAATCCAACGGTGAAAGCGGTTTGAGATTTGGACGCACGGTTTAAGAGATAAAACGTTTTGAATAAACGGATCTACGAAAAAAGAAAAAACTCCCAGGTTGCTACAAGTGGCGCGCTCGCAACCTGGGGAGTTGGAGTAATCTTTTTGACGAGTACTCCTCAACTAGTGATTTCGCATTGTTTGCGTCTGTTCTATGTTAAAAAAAACTTTGATAAACCTCCTGATTTCCTAGGTCCTTTTAATGTAACTAGTCAATGTGTACGTGCAATGCACGTTAACTTGGAAGTATATTAAGTGCATGCGGATATTAAGTAGGATATTATTTGTGTGTTATTATGTAATTAGCATTATATTTGGTATGAAATTAACTGCACGCTAAACATGTTGAGCGCTCGACATTGAAGTTGTCTAGGTCGTTGGATTGAAATGATTTGATGGCCGAGATTAATTGGATCTACCTCTTTGGGTCTTTTTATATTGATATAATAAATATAGATTAAATAAAGTTGCCGAAGTTCAAAAAAAATCTCTACTCGTAACTAGTACAACTAGTGGACCCATTGCACCAAATGACTAGAAAACATGGTGGATTGTTGTCTATAACTAGGTGATTTCCCCGCGCGTTGATGCGGGATTTAAAGATTAAATTTGGATAATTTTGTATGAGTAAAATAATCCAAATCAAAAGCTATTATTTTCGAAAGTAATTGTGTTTGAACAAAGAGTATGCATGTATGCTAGACCATTGGAGATGGAACAATTAAATTGGAGAATGCATGTGCTACAAAAATAGTTTTATTGAATGATGACGTGACACATTTGATGATGTGGATGGTTGCATGTTGAGAGCATTAGATTTAGTGAGGATAAACTATTTAGGTATTATAGACATTAGGGGTCTAGATGATATATACCCCGCACCTTGCTGCGGCGAAATTTGGTCCTATGCACATGATAATACACAAATCAAATTATTTTGTTTGCGGTGTTGATATATGAACTTGTGGTTTTTTTTGCAATGTGCATTATAATTGTTGTATAAATACAAAGGTAACAAAATCTGAATTATGCGATCTACTTTTTCACTAAATATAGTGATACGACTCGAGTTATCTCGTTTGACGCACATAAGTATGAATGAAACCCAGAATAGGGATTCCGAAACGGAGACTGTATGAAAGGTTATGTACATATTGCCATTTTGAGATACTCCTACTTATTTTGTATTATGTGCAATTCTTGTTGTAAATCAGTCATACCTGCATTGCTAACAGATTTGAACAAACAAAGGAAACAAACAAATGAATGACCATTGTAGTACCTTGACAGTGAGCATGTAGCTGATCCTCGTCCCTAATTGGCATTGGCCTACCTACTCAGTGCGTGGGCGTCTGGCCTGCGTGCCGGCTATAGCGAGGGATGTAAGTAGCCGCTGCTACTACTGCTTATTTTCCCATCAAACCAAGAGAGGTGAGAGCATTATCTTAAACCTGAAATTGGATAGTGTGGGAGTGCAATATTACCTCTGCATTTCATCAGAACCTGTTGGTGTTCTGCTAGCATTGGAGGGACGTCACAATATCCTGGGGAATATTTGGAACTTCTGAAAAGTAGCCCCTGTAGGATTTTTTAGATCATAAAGCTTTGTCATACATTAAGAGACATGGTTACAATCATACATATGCATGTAGCTTCTCCCTATTCTTCCTGCACTGAAAGAAATGAGGATGTGCTTTGGATAAAAGTGTCATTTCAAGTTCAGTCAGCTGCAGAGTTATGCAGAAGTGTTAAAATCAAGGCAAGTATCAGAGAAACATAAAGGCATAAAACATCAACAGTAATTACCCTAGCAAGAACAGCCATGCCAAACCAGTTTGTTTTCTCAAGACATAATGGATTGAACCAATCAGGGGTATCTAGCAAATATTCAAGAAAATCGTAAAGCTATTTCAAAAAAATAAATTGTAGAGGGGAAGAACCTAATGCTCCACTTGAATATACTGTTTATGCTCACTGAATTTTGGGTTCCTGTTCATTGAAACTGCGAGTTCACATCAAGAAGCACAACAAATAAAACTACTTTTTTTAGGAAAAGAGTAAATACATTACTCATTGACCGGGGTTACATGAAGATCCAGTATGTCTCTCTCGAGCAACCATGAACAAATCCTCCTTCGATCTGGTAAGAGCAGCAAGTTCATGCACCATCTTGTTCTTGTTCCTTTTAAAATGACACTTCTTCTTCGGTACAACCCCCTAAACACAACAACGGCTGAGATCGTCCCGTACCCCTTCATTAAAAAGGGTAGGATCGTCCCAGCACATAAAAACACCCCGCCCGCGCGACGGCACTGTACCCGCCCGCGCGACGGGGCTGTACCCGCACGACGGGCTGCCGAGTACACCGTGACGCGCGTCCGTCGCGTCGATTCTGACGATCCTAGAAAAAAAGACGACGCAGCGTCGCACGATGACGACTGGAAAAACGACGAGCGACGACTCGTGGTGACGTGGCGTCGGCAGGGCGAAAAAAAAATTGGGCGACTTGACGTGTGTGGGCGGGCGGTTGCGTGCCGTCTCAGCGTCGGTCAAAGACGGTTCCCGCGCGCGGCGGCCCGATCGCCATTAATGCCGGCATTACGCCGCGGCGTCGGTCACCTACCGGACGGCGCCCCACCTACCGACGCTGCCTTTAAAACACCGCCCCGTCGCCCGTCTGCCTCCCCGCACTCGACCGCCCCACACCCACCGACGATCCTCGACCGCTCACCCCACCCACCGACGATTTCCACCGCCGACGAGCACCTATCCCGGCGGCTCCATGGCGTCCGACGGCGGCGGCGGCGGCGGCAGCTTCGTGGCCGATTAACTGGACACACCGGAGACGGACGAGCTCGTCCGTCTCGGCTGATGGTGCCGCCGGGCTGCCGTCTCGCCGCGCGTCTTCCACATGACCGCCGACGGGTACCCGACGAGGGCCCGGCGCCGCCCCGGCGGCTTCGTCGTCCGCCCAGCTGCCCCGCCGCCCCCTCCGGCAGCCGCGCCGTCGTCTCCGAAGCTCTTCCCATCGTCCCCTCCGGCAGCCGCGCCACACGCCCGTCTGGTTCCCGCCATCGCCGCCCACCTCCTCCGGTCGTCGACATCCCGCGGAGCAGGTCGCCTTCGCGGGAGGACGGCGACCCGACGACGCCCGGCTACCTCGCCGCGCTGCGGGCGCCGCAGCGAAGCGGCGGCGGCTGCGGGGGCAGCGGAGGCGAAGAGGCCGCCGAGCTGCAGGCCGCACTCGACGCGGCGACGGCTATGGCGGCGGCAGCAGAGGCCGCCGAGCTGCAGAGCCAGACTCGGCAAGGGCGGCCATCGGCCAGCGCGCAGCCGCAGCTTGATCAAGCGGCGACGGCTCGGGAGGACGTCGCCAAGAGCAGCGACGACGGCGGCGGTGACGACGACGGTGACGTCGGAGCGGGGGAGATTGTGGACCTCGCCGACTCCGAGGAGGACGTGTAGATTAGGTTTACTTTTTTTTTCAACCAAGTAGTAGATTAGGCTCCCCTAATTAGTTATGTTTAATTAAGTTTAATTAAGTCATGTATAATTAAGTTTTTATGTTTTAATGTTTAATTAAGACATGTTTAATTAAGTGGGTACCAAATATTGTTTCAGATGTGACCATAGAAAAATTTGATTTCAGTGTGATCTAGGTTTATTTTTGGGTCTAAAAATCACAATATTGTCCCGATTTAAACAAATAATTGGTTTCCATAAAAAAATTATTCTCACTATGAGGAACATACATGCTTCAACCAAGATGTGCATGTACTGAAATAAAATTTTGCTCGGCTTAGGTGAATTTGCTTCTATGGAGGAAAGAAATCAAATTCGTTTGACAATATTGCGACATGTAAAATCTTTTAAAATCGAAATATTATTAAAATTGAGTTAGTAAAATCTTTTAAAATCGAAACAAAACCGACTCAATGAAACAGATGTAAAACAGAAGATTTTCACGTATATTTGTGGAATGATCGACTTTGGTGGATGCGACCGGGAGAAGTACGACGGAGGGTCCCCTCCGCCCATACCGAAACCACCGGTTGCACACAAGTGCCGATTAGGGTAGCGGAATGCACCCAACTTTCGGCGGCGCTGTGGGGACCTGTCCGG